>OY982925.1:3762500-4387500 GCA_963891755.1 Pyrrhia umbra
AGAAACTCCATGATAATTTTTTTGTTTCATACTTACCATAATGTTCGTCTCTCTCTCTAACAAAAGAACATTTCTGAAAAAAAAAATGGATAAATTAAAACCTTTGTGTTAATAACTGTCTTTTTAATAAACTTAATTAAGTTCAGTCACTTTTTATTTGGTCCACTGAGCAGAGGTTGAGCTTAAAAGTTAAATTATTTCATAATAAAATATGAGAAAACTTTTATTAAATGTCTATTCATAACATTTAATAAAAATAAATTTTGTTTATTATTAAAAATATCACTGCTTAAAAGAGTTTTAATAAAATACAGAGAATCGAATGAGTGATCTTGAAAGTCTAATAAAAAATAATAGTTAAGAAATACATGATATTAAAAGATATCTGAAGTTGTAAACTGTAACTAAGTTTAATCAAACAAACTTTAAACTAGCTGTCCAACAGCGTATTTAGATGAGCGACGGCTTTCTAAATAACATCAAAATAATATGCCACAAAGGAATGTTTTTAAAGCAATTACATTTCTAAGTGAAGTTTGAGTAATTTGATATTCGACCTCTTTAAGTACCTACCAATTTAAAGTTATACCTGAATTAAATATTAATATAGATTAAATTTCCTAAATATATAATACTTCTACTTCTGCGCGCTTAGATTGTCGCCTTTCTTCTCTAATTTCTCTTAAATAATCCTCCTGAATAAATATAAGTCAATCAAGAACAATAAAGCTTACTTTGCTTTAGGTTCCCTAAGTACAAATGACTTTTTAATCAACTTGAGGAATATCATATTGCCTGCGTTAATTTTCATTCAGCTTTTGTCATGTAAATATACATGTTAATTGTAATGAAAATAATAATAGAACGAGAAATGAGATACCTTGTACCATCAGGTACCATTAATTAATTGATCTTAAATGAAAAAAGGTATCAACGTCAACGTTTGTAAAAAATAAATTGAGCACAGGCAATTAACAAAAGTGGGACGGCCGAGCCGACGTTACGGAAAAATTCAATTGTTATTCTCCAAAGTATAAATTTTAATTAGCAGACAGTTTCATTTAAAATTCCGCGAAGGATTTAAACGTCGTCAAATTAAACGGAAAAAGGTGATTTTAATTGTGCGAAATATAATGTTACACATTTGGCGTAAATGGAGTTTCGAATTTAATGGAATTCTTCGAAATTTTATGATAATTTTTGTATTGGTTTGTAACACAATGTACTTACGTAACAGTAAGCATGGGCTGCGTATTTACTTACTTAACAAGCCCTTTTTTTCAGATGGAAAATCACCAAATGACCCTTCCCGCCGTGAGTGGGGCGGGAGGGAGTGACAGACACTTACTGACTAAAAACCCATCCATGTTCCTTCCTCTGCTCTTTCCATTCCGGGGGCGCGATATCTCTTACGAACGTCCTGCGGAAGAAGACACCTAACATTCAAATAAATAAAATTAATCTGTATGTTTGTAACATCAAAATAATAGCTATTTCCTTTACTTAGTTATGAATGCTTACAGGGCCTATATAAAAAAAAAACATTTTTTTTCTCAATAATTTTTTGGCTGACTTTCTGTTTGTGACTGGTTTGATGAACTTACGCTACTTTTATTTTAGGAAAAATAATTACGATTTTGCGCAAAAAAATAAACGCTTTGTAATTGTACAGGGAGCGGTCAGTACCCAATAATCTGAAGCCATTCCGGAGTGCTCTTACGTGTGGTCTGGGACTAATAGGACGATTATACTCATCAATGGACGTCAAAAGGCTAAAACTCAATAAAACTTTTCCAATATGGATATTGGATCAGGAAGCTCGGCAGATGCTTTTGCGATCTGTAAAGGAGCGATTACAACTCTTTAATCGATTTGAAAATTTAATTTGAATACGTAACAGCAAATAGAATTGCGGTACTTACGAGTACGGAACGAATTAACGACGCTCGTATCTGAATCTCGATTTTCAAATCGATTTTCTATCTGATTCGTTTGGAATTTGTTAGCTTTGAATCGAGTTTGATAACTATCGTTCTAGAATACAAGAGTTATCTCGATTAATGCAATTGTCATGAAATCTGGCTTTCATCCTTTGCTCTGACATAAACTTGTGAGCCAAGTTACTTCTTCGCTCTGTGAAGTACTGACTTAGTAGTTAGACTTAATTCTGATAAATAGACTTTCTTGCTTACAGTTTACTTGTAACTAGGTTACACTGTAACAAATATTTCATACATATTATTTTGCACTGTAAATTTTTTGTGAGTTTTTAAAGTCCGGAGTTTGGTTTCGTATTTGGTAGTTGTAAGCCTTAGCTGGATGCCATAATTTAATTAATTAAATTAGGACCTCACCACATTGTCCGGTTAAGCGGGTCGAATGCTGTTAAAAGCACCTCTCTCGTTGGGTCTCGTTCGTGAATAAGAATCTGGCAGGTCATACAAATATTTGAAACTTTATCTGTTTGGCGTTCCAATCAAAAGAGCAATGCGTTACCTAGCAACCAATTTTCAACAAAGTATTGACCTCCTTATTTATATTTTCATTAAAATGTTATTTACAATTGAGCTATTGAATTGAATCAGTTTATAGAAGTCCAAGGGTTTACGTTCGTTACGTTTTATTATGCAAAACCAGTTAATAACGGTATGATATTTATTACCTCGTTTGTGAAAACAATTTTGCCTTAATTAATAATCTAGTTATGGTATGTTTAAATTGGGATTGAGGAATACAATTTTAATTGGCAATATAAATGTGTAAAAATAAATGTATGCTGAGCGATTTTATTTAAGTACAATAATATTGTTTTTGAGAAAAAATAATTTTCTCATAAAAAATATGAGAAAATTATTTTTAACTTTGAATTTTTTTTTATGTTTATTTAATTTTTGTAAATTGATTTTTAAATACTTTATTGACTTGTTGACTTGAATTGAAGTTTTGTTAGTGGCTCTGTATCTCAAGACCCGGTTAATTTCCTGGTCTAAATTTTTATGATAGAATTTTAATAATTATAGTGAAAGTACATGACGAAAAAACAAATAAAAATATACAATCAATTTGTTGTTTGGGCTTGTTGAAACTTCCCGCGACCCAAAGGCTGGCTTTTACTTTGGCCAAAGGCTTAGCATTGCCGTCCAACGTGGCAATGCTGCCAGCCTCTTGGGTACACTTCCAGTTGACGGAGATAAGGAAGAATTTTTTGACGCCATATTTTATTAATTTTATATTAGAATATTTATACGTTTTTTTTTTAAGTTTTCCTAATGTAAGTATTTTCTGTAAATAAATAACACCTATCACGATTTTACCACATTTTTGTTATTTTAATAATTTCATATCCTCCATATTATGTGAGTGTACTAGAATATATTTGCAAGCGTTTGATGTAGGACCTGCTTCTTTTTCCAAAACCTGTTTTTACTAGTTAATATTAATAAAATACGGTCAGCAGTCTCGCTACACTAAAAATGTCTGTTACTTATGTCAAAGGCCATTAAAAAATCGAACGACATTTCAAAAAACGAAACTCGTGTTCTCAAAAAAGAACGCGTAAAACAATTCGGATCATAAAAATGAGTGCAATTCTTGTACCGAAACCCCAAAGCGGTGCAATTGGAAATGTCACTCACTATTGCGACCAGCATGACCGTCTGTGTCCAGTATATATGGGCTTTACTAACCTGGTTCAATCCGAAGCAAAAAAATATACGGAATTACTACTATCAAACGGAACCCTCATGTTTTGGAAACGAATGACAAAATTTCGAATGGATACAGCAGGCCTAGCACGCGCGAATGTAAACGTAACGTTAATTTTAATTTTAGTTTTGAATGCATTATACTCATTTCTCACATACCTATTGAAATTAAAGACTATTTTGATATTTTTTTGCATAAAAATAATTGTGTATTTTTGATTAAAAAATGGTTTACACACAGGCTACCTAAATAAATGACGTGAGTGTATTGAACTGTGTGGAAAAGCGTGCGGTGCACCAAACCAGACTTCGGTTTGATTAGTCCGCGCTAAATCGTTTTGGTAGCCGTCACGAAAAAGATAGAGCACACTTTTGTATTTTATTACTATTAATGGATGTACAAATAGTATCTAATCATTTAATGGTCGATTGACACTAAATAAGTTACTTAGGCCCAAGTTCACCGACAAGGTAACAGTCCGATCAACTGAAAACAGCTGGTTACTATAAATTCAAACTCCTTTCTTGTTAAGGTTGGAGCATCAAGCAAAAACTCTTTGCTGCCAGCCTATGACATTCCTTGTTTGAAAACGAATCTTTTGTTTTCTTGTTGTGAAAATTAAAAAAGAAGTTTCAGTCGACAAAAATAAATAATCATAACCAAAATATCGTGTAATATTATTTATAATATAATACAAGGAACTAAAAGTGTCTGAGTGTCTATTGCATGCCTAAAACTATAGTGTTATTCCGGAATTGTGTTAATAAGACTTTCTCATTCTTGCATCTACTAAGCAGGTAACATTTAAACATCCACCACCTTTAAGATTTCTTACGATGGACAACTTATCATTTGGGTTTTTTATTTCTAAAATGGCCGATTACCAATCCAGGGTTAGCCAAGAAGTGGATAACCTATAAATTCCCGCATGGTGGTCTAAACACGTTTTTATTTAACGGGCCGATTAGGTAACCTTTCGTCGGTGAACTTGGCCCTTAAAACTTACGTAAATTATATAATATCCAAGAGCTCGTATTCCACAATCATATCTTCAGTAGCCATTGAAACAGCATTAATATAGTCCTCTGTCTTCGTCTAACTTGTAAGAACACCTAGAAATGTTCTAATATCCCAAGTGGCGACGTAGAATGAATACTAATAAGTTTACTTGAAGTAATGGTGTTCTAGACAATGTAGCATGATGGAGAGCTTCCATTCAGAGAAAAATGTGACACAAGAAAGTAATGTTTTGACGTAATGAAGTTATTTTTTGAGGATTTATGGTGGTCTTATATTGAGGTCAAGGTTTATAATTTTCTAAAAGACCAGGGCCGTACCACCGCGTGTTTTTGCAAACACTATTCAGGTGTGAGAGCGAGACACAGCTACTAACGTTGTATAGCACCGTCTCTTTTTCACAACGAATTTTTTCCTGCGTTGGCACGATATGGTAAGAATTGAAATAATTATAACAACGTGTCGTTTTTATTTTATATTAACTGTTTGATGTGGAGATTGAACCCTAGAAAAGAAAAGTGTACTTTTTATCCGAGTGCGTGAAGGAGTAGTCCTAACTGATATTATTAATGTTTGTTACGCTTATACTATTTGATACTTAAATAGATGGGTCCTTGGAGACGGTTATATACTATTTTCCCTTTGCAACGCGCGTGAAATTGCGCCAAACTAGTTTTTTTATAAAAATATAAACAACTTACTTAGCACTTTAAAAATATGTTACACTGTGAGTCTCAACTAAAAATAACTTCACGTAAGTACTCTATTCTTGAAGTACTCGTTACAAAGAATCGTTCCGGGAACAACGAATGCACTCTCGTGCAGAATAAATGCCGAGTCTAGTATTTTTCAGTCTGGTTCAGTTTGGGCCATTACATTTCCCGGCTTAACTTGAGCGGATTTTCTCACGTTTGCGAGTTAACGGCTCTCATGTTAACGTATAGGGTTTACACGCTAGTTTTGTTGCTCTAGGGAGACATTTCGAATTTAATTCCTTTAATATTTCGATAATGATTAAATTAAACATTATCGTTTTTCGATTAAATTAAATTATTCATAGTCCATTGAAATGTTACATTTTTTAGGCCTAACCTTGCGTTTTTTAGAGGACGCAATTTTATTTTTTTGATGTGTAGGGGGGGTCAGTGTAAAGCTAAAACCAAGTTTGTGGGGTCGCCACCCTTGTCCCCCGGCCGCCATCTTGAAAATAGGGGTTGAAATGGTTTTTACGATATATCTCTTAAACTATTAATTTAATTAAAAAAAATGTTAGCATTTTTTGTTGCAAATTAAATTCTCTACAACTTTGGTCCAGAAAATTTTTGTCGTAGAACTATAAATAAAAAAGTTATAAGCGAAAATGTTCAGAACCTTCAGGCCTTACTACCTGTTATTTCGTAGCGTTTCTTTATATTTTCTGAGAACATTTACCATAGAAATGTAAATATTTTTTTATACCATCAGAAAGTAGAGATTTCAACAAACAAAAAGACCACCGACATTTTTTTAAAAAAGTGATATTTTGACGCGAGAATTTTCGATTGAAAATTAGGGTGTTTTTTCGATATTAAGTCAAAATAAGGTTAAAAAATGATTATTTTAAATAAAATAAATTACAGTGTGTTTGGGACATAAAAAGGCAAGTTTTCATCAAATTTCGTGGAAAAAAAATAATTATTGTAAAAGATAAAAATTAAACTCCAAAAACTTGGTTTTTTGAATTTTTCACATAAATTTTGAGGTTATGTGAAAAAGTGTCAATACAAAAGTTGTAGGTCTTTTTATTACCTACAATTTTGCCATTTAACTTTTTTTCATAGGACTTGTAGTTTTGCCAGAAATTGAGATAAACCATTTTTTTAACTTTAACCCCCCTCTCCCCCCACTTCCCGACCTCAGATCGCCCGTAATTTATTTTTCCTATCATTTTTATTATATTCTCCTCCTTTTCCAATGGGTTTCATCCTACTATTATTTTATTCACTTTTTACCGTTTTTAGAGGCTAAAAGCACTGGCCTATTACTTCGGAGCGCTGTAAAACCTTAGCTATTGACTTAATGAAAAATGTTTTACATAAAAGTTGTTCCTCATAAAACGATCCACAAAAATGGTCTAATATATTTTTTTTGTAAAATGATAAAAAAAAGTTATATCGAAAAATATATTTTTTTCTCTGGAATTCTGAACATTTTCGCTTATAACTTTTTTATTTATAGTTCTATGACAAAAAGTTGCGGATCAAAGTTGTAGAGAATTTAATTTGCAACAAAAATGTCAAGATTTTTTTTAAATCGGATAAACAGTTTAGGAGACATATCGTGAAAACCTTTTCAACCCCTATTTTCAAGATGGCGGCCGGGGGACAAGGGTGGCGACCCCACAAACTTGGTTTTAGCTTTACACTGACCCCCCCTACACATCAAAAAAATAAAATTGCGTCCTCTAAAAAACGCAACCCCAAATGTAACTTTTCAATGGACTATCATTAAAAGCTTATTATTGAGAAACGTTTGTTTGAATAAAGAATACTTTCCTGTTGAAGTGTGATTAAAAAAATACTCTGTAGGTCTTAAAATTATGAAGAAAGTTTCAAGCATTTACAATCGGTCCGTTGTTGGTTCAGAAACAGACAAGAAATATACAAACTCCGTCTTATAGCCTCATTACTACTGGCCTCAATTCTTATTTTGAATTTATTCTGTACTGGCTGGAAACAACAAACAGCTCATTGAAAAAGTTTATCTTTAAGTTTGAATTAAGAATTTCTTTTCTTTTTTGGATACTAATAGCATGACTTTATTTATTCACATTTTTCTTGCTTATATTTTTACAAAATATCTGGAAATCTGGATTTAATATGCCCCGAGATTACCATTTTTCAATATTTTGACCGTTTAGTCTGAATTTTATAGAGCGCAATTTTGTTCCTTATCCTTATTTTATTTTTAGTGACATTTAACGATAATTTTATGGTACTTCAGTTGGTAGTAAAGTAACATTTCAATTTTGTTATGCTATAGTTATGTTTTGAGATCATACATTATTTTTGTATTACTTCTGCTGACTTCTGCTTCTGTAGTGCGTCAGGGCTGTTTGCTGAAGCTCGAGTAGATTGTTTTTATACAACGATGAGAAAAAGATGCGCTTCCCTGGTGCGCCGCATGCGGGCCAGCCCCAACAGTATTCTGTGCTGTGCGGCTAGCAGGTTAGACTACTTTTATGTGAATCGATGCTGTAAGCTGTCCACCTCGGAGTTAGACGTTTGGCAGTGATTCACATGTATTCATGGATTTAGGTTAAGTGATTATAATAGGAATACTAACATAGGCGTAACGAATTTTGTTACTAACTAAAGTGAGTCATGTTACTTGTCAAATAGAGATATTATTACCTTTAATTAATTTTAAGTCTCTATGTATATTTTAGTCGATAAGAATATATATTTCTTTAATAGAATTTCTTATCTGAATGACACAGGCCCTGTGTTGTAAAATTTTTGGCCAGTTTTACTCCGGTGTAATAAAGGTTATTAAAACGATCAGTTGATTCCAAAGGAATGAGGTTCCAATTGTGAGTTTAATCTTGGGGATTATACCTATATGGTAGCACAGGCCTTTTTAAGTTTTTTAAATGAAATCAATAGAATAAAAACTACTCGAAACCAAACGGTGATTTAAATAAAGAACGTTCATGAATAAAGCAATACTTTTTTCTATTTTATTTTCCAGCCTGACATTTAAACGCTGAACGCTCTATTAACGATTGTTCTAAAAACAAAAATAAATGCTGCATCTTGTGATAACAAGAACTGTTTTACAATAGCTTTTAAAATGTAAACTGTATTTACATTTTAAAACACTTTTCAAACTAAATAAGATATAAATGTTGGGGAAACTGAGAATTTTAATGCAAGCTTTTAAAGTTATTTCTGGGTTTATAATCATAATATTTCATTGTAGTGTGGTTTGAGTTTTTCTTTGCGAGGGAATGAAATATGTGGAGTAACGAATTTTCGTACAAATGAAATAAATCTTCAGTGTGTGGTAAGTTGTTTTCCAGTAAATAAATAAAACAATGCAGATGACATGTCATAAATATTAACTTTATATGGTTATAAAAGATAAATAAAGTAAAAGCTTATGAAATGACAAAACTATTTTACTCTCAGCTCCCATTATATTTAAGTAACAGTTATGCGATTTATGATTTTAAATTTGATAATAATTAACATTATTTTTTTGATTACTCACTATAATTGATGATAATAATAACTAACATTAATATAATTGATAATGACTATTAACATAATTGATAAAGGTTAACAATTCTATCTACTTTAATATTTTTAAATGTAAAATAAATGAATGAATAATTACCTATCTGTCGATTAAGCAGGTTACCACCGTCAACAATTATTGTAATTTTTCGATAATTTTGATACAAAAAAAATAGGAATAATATTATCCAATTGTATAATTAATTATAGTTAAGAAATCCTACTATCAAATGCACACCTACTAGGGTTACGTTGTTGCCGGTATCGATATGTTAATGTAATTACTATAAAATGCAACGGTTGGACTACTAATACGGACGCGAATGTATAAATAAAGTTAAGCAAGGCATTACTAAGGATCAAGGAATTGTAATCACTATTATTATTTTTTTGTAATCAAGGAATTGTAATCACTATTATTATTTTTTAGGGTTCCGTAGTCCGACAAGGAACCCTTATAGTTTCGCTCTGTCCGTCTGTCTGTCTGTCTGTCTGTCCGCGGCATAGTTCCGTGGTTTTTGTTATTAGAAAGCTGAAATTTGGTATGAATATGTATATTGATCACGCCGAGAAAGTGGTAAAATAAAATTTTGAAAAATATTTTTTTTTAGGGTAGCTCCCAAACATGTAAAGTAGGGATGAATTTTTTTTTTCTCGCGCACCCCTTCGTGTGGGGTATCGTTAGATAGGTCTTTCAAAAATATTATGGGTGTGTGAAGACCATTTTTCAGTTAAGCGAGCCATTTGCGAAATATCTAGATTTTAAGTGAAATTTTTTGTTCGATACGAGTTACCCCCCCTCTAACTTTTGAATGGCTGTACCTAGAAATGTGAAAAAAATCACAGACGTAGTACATGTAATGAAATTATAAGGAAAACTATCACGGCTAAGTAGGCTTAACCGGTTACAGAGCTATAGTCGACTAACTAACTCCTACTACGGAACCCTACTGCGCGTGGCCCGACACGCACTTGGCCGGTTTTTTTGTAATCAAGGAATTGTAATCACTATTATTATTTTGTCTGTAATTGAAGCAAGTCAGTTATGGTAAATATTTTCTGTATAATTTTGAGCTAGCATTTCGTAAAAAAACCTGTATTTTCCCAAATATGTTGGAGTACCAATATTTTACATGGAACGACTGCCGATCTGACCTCCACAACCCGGTTACCTGGTTACACGATACTCCTTGGTGAGAGGGGTTATCAGTTTCTAGCTTCTGACTACCCATAACCACTGTCAAAGATCTACAAATGACATATACAGATATGTAATCCTAAATAGTATCGTAAAAGCGAAAGTGAATTTGTTTGTTTGTAAAATATCATATTCAGCAGCCTAATATCTAACTAGGTACTTCACGCATCTGGATAAAATTATATATCCTTCTCCAAGGTTCAAGCATCTATCTCCACACGAAATTTCATTTATAAGTAAGGATTAGGAAGTAGAATAGGATAGGATCACGCACTTGCTTCGTGCTCCATGCAGCGTCAACCGTTATCAGCACGCCTCGTATGATAAAATTACCATAACAGTGTGCTGTTTTAGCGGACCTTAGGGATACGAATTCAAATATTCAATTTCCCTTTTCCTTATAGTTACTTTTATCGTATAGCTTACCATGTTATATTGGGAGGGGTTGTTTTTAACCCTTGTTTTACCCGTGGTTTTGGTTTTAATATAACAACATGTAGCTATAATTTTCTGATGGTTTTTCTATACGTTTCTCCTAGCATGGTATCGGAATTATGTTATAGACATGTACATAATATACTACGATGTGTCGTAGTGGACTAGTGGTTAAGGACCTATATCTCGTGTATGGGTTTAAAACTTGGCAAGTACCAATGTGACTTTTCTAAAGACATATGTACTTTCTAAGTATATCTGAGACTTCGTTGACTAGCGGTGAAGAAAAACATAATGAAAACCTGGACCTAAAAAGTCTGAAAACGTCGATCCGCCTTGAGCAAGCGCGGTGATCAATGCTCATGCCTTCTCTGTATGAGAAGAGGCCTAAGCCCAACAGTGGGACAATATATATGCTGATATGATGTCATAGGTTTATTTTTCAATACTCATTCGGTTAAAGTAATAATTATAAGGATTATGCGAAAAATCGATATGTTTGGTTTAATGTAAAAGTATGAAGTGTAAATTACTTGTACATTATAGAATAAGGCCGTAAAGACTTAATGAAATCCAACAGAATAACGTTGTTAATAGACGAATGTAAAGAACTGATAAAGGTATTAATAACTTCATATTAAATAATAGAAATGTCTGTATAGCAAAAAGTTTTATTAAAATAATTAAGCACAAATGCTGTTGAGTTTTATTGACACAATCTGTGCTACATTAATGATATGATTAAAAAGTAGCTTTCCGCCCGCGGCTTCGCCCGCGTGTACATTTTTTTTACACCTTGGGTTACATTATTCAAGTTTTAGTAGGGATCCCTAATTATTTCTGGAAATAAAAAGAGCCTATCGACACTGCGTTAAAATGTAGCTTTCTAATGGTGAAAGAATTTGTAAATTCGGTCCAGTAGTTTTTTAGTTAAAACCCTACAAACAAATACACAAACAAAGCTTTCCTCTTTATAATATTAGTATAGATATATATAATTGGATATATACTTACATCCTTACTAATATTATAAATGCGAAAGTAACTCTGTCTGTCTGTCTGTCTGTCTGTCTATCTGTCTGTCTGTTACGCTTTCACGCCAAAACTACTGGAGCGATATAAATGAAATTTGGTACAGAGATAGAATAGACCCTGAGGAACAACATAGGCTACTTTTTACCCGGGTGCGCTAAGTAGTTCCCTCGGGATGCGGGTGAAACCGCGGGAAACAGCTAGTTTGTTATAACTATGGATGGGTGACCACCTGTGCCATACCGAGAGCACTCTGTGCCTCATTGTGTGCCTCCGTGCGCCATTTCTCCTGTATCCTGTGTATACAAACATACATTTCACATGCGAAACTCTTTCGAATCCCAAGTTGCTTGTGGTAGAATTAAGCTGAACTAATTGTTTCCCGCAGTTTTGCCTGCTTCCTGAGGGAACCAGTTCATACACCCGGACAAAAGTAGCTTTTAACCGTCACTAGTGTTAAATGGACTATTTCCACACCAAACTTTATGTAAATCGGTTAAAGCATTTTTCAAAAACATGTATATAATTTTAGAATGGATGAATTGCTAACCGCTAAAAGCTCTTTAGATTAAGACCGTGGTATTATTTCAAAGCGTATAAATCCGTTGTCATCACTAGTTGGAGCCACAAACTTTCATATCAATTTAGCTTTAGGTACCATTATCATACAAATTATTCTAAATCCTATGCGACCCTCTAAGCGTTAACCCTTATCTTAGCTCCCAAATTTTGGGCTAATAATTTGTAAGACTTGAATGACATGTAAATTGTTATATATCTCGGGCTTTGTCTTAATGAAGTATTTGAATGTTTGCGTATTTAAGGCTTGTTAGCAAGGGGTAATGAAATTTTGTCTGTAATTGAAGCAAGTCAGTTATGGTAAATATTTTCTGTATAATTTTGAGCTAGCATTTCGTAAAAAACCTGTATTTTCCCAAATATGTTGGAGTACCAATATTTTACATGGAACGACTGCCGATCTGACCTCCACAACCCGGTTACCTGGTTACACGATACTCCTTGGTGAGAGGGGTTATCAGTTTCTAGCTTCTGACTACCCATAACCACTGTCAAAGATCTACAAATGACAGTCGGGACCGTACTATGCAATCATGTTAGTCAGCTTCTCATGTATTCCTAAGCACGGAGGAGTCAAGGTGTGACATAGATGGTCACCCAACCACGGGCCGACCGTGTCAAACGTAGCTTTGTTTTTTTACCTTTGATTAATTGACGTGTGGTTCTTACTCAGTCACAAGCTCTTCGTAGATCAATTCTAATTTAAATAATTTGATCCTAAATTAAACATCGAAATACCTGAAATTGCTTAGAGTGAGTGAGAAATAACTTTTGAACTAATTCATATTGCCTTTTTGAAAGGCTCCGAGATATTTTTTTATACATAACGGACCTTTTTGTTACATGTGAACCATTAAACTTCGTAAATAGCTTTTGGAATTATATCTTACTTTCGATAAAATACGGGTTGATGTGTTAGATTCATTGTGCCTATAAAATTGTAATGTGCTGTCTACAGAATAATTCTCAATGTAATGGGGCGTAATTGAATTTTGTAATGGTCTGCGATTTTTGAATGAGTAAGCCTGTTGGTAACTGATAATATTCAGCTCATAGAATGTAGGAGTTTTAAACCTACAAAGCAGACGTTCTAGGGAAAAAACTGATCTTGCAAATTTCAGAACAAGTATGATCGATTGACACTGATCCGATATCTGTCGGTGGTTCATCTGAAGAATACAAAGCTGATATCAGTCGGCTACATTTTGTCGGTTGCCGATAGATATATGTATATACTCATGAATAAAATCGTATGTGTTCTTGCTAGAATTAATTTATTGATAAATAAACCAGGTTGTTGATTTTTCATTCATTTTTGGATTAGTTTGGTGTCAAAAGAACTATGCCTCAGATAAATAACTTTATGATAACGTACATTGAACGGACCGAGGTACAATGTCATAGCTACGAGTATAGACAGACACCCAGAGAATAAAAAGCCCAAATTACATGAACAGTAGTGTATTGGTTGAGGGTTATAAGAGCCAGATTCTTGCGTTTGAATTTTAACTCTCATATGATAGCTTTTTAAAATAATAAGTACTTATGTATTAATAATCCATTGCCATTTAAAAATGCATTAAAAAAAACATCCACGCTAAAAATAAGATTACAAATCCAATAAACATTCTTCAAAACGAAAAGATGATGAAAATTGCTCCTAACTACATACAAACAACACATCAAAACATCGTTCAAATCTCAATATCTCGTACACAAGCAATCTTTTTACGAGTATTCTTTAAAAACACCTACAAAAGGGGCCTACAGTAATTTGTGCGCGAGGATTATATCTTGCTTACGAATATTCTCGCAAAAGGTCTCATTATGCCTCCCTGGGGGACTCCGAGAATGTTTTGGGACATCATAAAAGGCTACGTGATACAATAACGGTGGAATACGGCTACAGTTTAAACAGTGTTGTCTATTTTGTGGCCGTGATAGTATTGAAAGGGAAAACGTATCATCTGTGTTTATAGGATATGAGGAAGTAGTGTGTGAAGGTGTGGTATGTATTAGTTAGTACAAATGTATGTAGCTATAGATCCGTTCTTTTGACAGTTGTTTTGATGAAAAATTTCATAAAGTTGAAATTATTATAACAGTTCTAATATGTATATTTTTCAATAAGGTTTAATTAGTGTTTTTTTCTGTAATCTTTTTTTCGCAGGTTTTTGACTATGGTACATAAAAATTGCGTCACATAAATAAATTTAAAGACAGAGACGTTACATATATTGGACAATCATTATTATCTTACTGCTTCTTTTTATAGTAATCTAATACATCAAACATAATACGGCAGTTTTCTTAATTAAGAAAAACAGAAAACATGTTATTTACGTTGTTATATCATATGTTCAGCTTAATTGTTTCTTAGCAAAGTCGAGAGAATTTGATACCCCTTTTAGCATTACTTGAATCATTTACTCGTTTCATTTGAGTAACTGAGTAAAGGTAAACAAACCTTTGAAATCTAAATTTCTTCTCTAACAACCTTACTAGACGGTTTTCATAGAACTGAAAGGGGATTTATTTGATCAAAGTTTATCTTCAAACGAGTTTTCACGACGTGGACTTAATGAAGTAATTATAACAAAATGTGAAAGTGTCATCATCATCCATGTATTGATCTTTATACCGCGGCGATCTCGCAACAAATTTTTGATTAAAAACAAACGATTTATTAGAATCTCTCAAAACCAATCTGGCTTTTTTGAATTATTGCGCGTTCAGTTCTATCAAAAAAATGTGGCCACTGTGCATTGTGGCTCAAATAATATCGAACTTTTCAAATATAAAGGTCCCACTTAAAAAATCGTTCATCAAGTAAACTTATTCGCCTCAAGAGCTATTCGGAGGGAAAGTTAAATATATTGTGAAGTTGTACCTCAGTAAATTGATATATTTTGGGAGGGTCAAGATTCTTTTTGATTACTTCATATTGCTCTCGATTTATGACAAGAGTTATTATGTTCGATGGAATGCTCGGGCATTTTTTACGAAGGCATTTTTCATAAGTTTTGCTCAACAAAAATGTAATAAGTGACCCATTTTGCTGTTATTGTTTTTAGTTGAAAATATTTGAGATAGCTTTGTTGTCATTTCGATGCTTTGTGATGTATGCAACTGGCAGGTTTTTGTGTAAAGCCTGTATGAATAATATTTATTTCTGAAAAACCGACTTGCAATGTTGTTTACGGATTTTTAACTTTCATGGAAATAAAAACATTTTACTGTTTCGCTGGAATAATACAATTTAGAGATAAGCAAAGAACCTCTACTAGGAATTACATAAATGAAAAATGTCAACATGAAAACATGTATTTTTCAAGCGTGCAAATCCCGACGTAAATTTATGAACATTTTAAACTTCCATATGATACCTCGTTAAAAATGTACACCTGATGAAATAATGTCGGTGGACCGAGGTTGGAGCGTCAAAGTTATATGAAGTCCTTGCCGGACCAACTTGTTTAATTAATGGTCTCCTGGTGTTAACTAGAACAGCTTCTATTTTGTTTAGAGCTTCCGCCGCAAAATGGGCAATATTAAAATATTAGATCAACATTCATCAAATCAATGAAATGCAAATATCAGATTTTTAACAATTATAGAAATTCAGTAGATCCATTAATAGTGAGAGATTTTATTTAACATTTTAAACGAATACATATTAATAATAAAACTAAAAATAGCTAAAAATTTAAATCAAAAAATTGTGTAGTAATTAGATTCTTGGCAGAGTGGATGTAGTATAAGTGTATAATCTATGGAGTGGATCATAGGCACTGCATGTCAAGGTTTCAAATCCGAAGCTAAGCAATATTTTGTATATTTATTCCGGGTGTAAGTGCATTTTCCCTTAATCTCTTATTCTTCATTTAAACGACATCAAAAAATATCCTTTCAAATAAATACATACATACCTACGATATATGTATTTCAAACGTTGTTCATTTCAAACGAGAACACTGTAGTTCATAATCTGTATCTTATTCTCGAAGGTTCTCGAATGTATTTATTTTAACTTCTCACTGAATCGAATATTCTATCTACATTGTTCTTTCATATGCATTCTCAGACGTTTTGTTCTGTATTTCTTGTACCTACTATGTTATGCAAAACTCCTTTGTACAGTGAGAATGATGGATGTTTTCCTTTTCAACTATAAAGCGAGCAATTTTAAAAGGAACTGTTGAGTGTAACGCTCTTTGGTTATGGTGAACAATATTCATTGTAGTAGACTTGTGTTTTCTTTCAAGATGTGTTTTTTTTCTGTTCAATGTCGTGGTGTCAAAGGAGTGTTTTAAGTTTTGTTTTTATTACTAACCTGTGTCACGGGCCTTCATCGTCTTGAAGTAATGTTTCTGTTGAACATTAAAAAAGGTTACATAATAATTGATTTTCCAAATAGAAACTTATACCACTATTATAGCTATGCCCCTTAAACTATTTCACCTCAGATTTCGACACGCATCGATTTCTTCTTCTTCGTTCTACTATGATCTACTATGCTTAGAAAACTATGTACGTTGATTTATGTGATCTATTAGGATACGTAAAATATTATGTTTCTGTGCGTATTAATTATGTTCGTTTTCATGAAAAGAGACATTGTACTTATCACTAGCCCCGAGTTTAGACTTTATTTTCTTCCATATATCTTTTATGGTTATCAGCTCAATATTCATGTCTATATTAGCCATAATATTTTTTCACATATTCTGATTCTAATTTGGATGATGCAAATATCGTTGTATTAATTGACATTATGCCTTCAAAATTATTCGTATTTATATTTTTTGTAATCCTTTATGCTAATTTTATTCTACATGGCCGCCATACTAAATTTCAGCCAGCAAATCAGCTGTTGTGGATTATATTCTGAGTTCGGATTTAAAACGTATTTTTAATCTGAACCGTGTTTAAGTCCCTCGCCATTCATCGCCGCCAATCCTAACTGTCTTTGGGGCAATAGACAGATTAATTTTAGAAGCTGCATTTTGTAATTCACCTTCAACTAACGTATTTTGTTACAATGTATTTTGTTGTAGCCTGCGATTTGATCCTTATTCCTGCTAGAATTTACTTCTAAGACCCAAGGAAATTACCGTGGCCCAGGAGTTACAAAAGGCGAAGAGAGAAATATGGATGGGTTTTAGTCAGTAAGATTCTGATGCTATATAGCGGGAGGAGTCATAATATGATGATTTCCCATCCCTAAAAAAGGCACAAGAAAATCCGAAAACGGATTAATTCACTCTAGGATTTTTTCCAGATTCACGCCCGGAACCGACTCATTTTTTTAAGTCTTATGCGGGTATCGAACTTACTATACGCCGATCATAGCTTAAACACTGCGCCAATCATGTAGTCAAATATAGATTCTTGATCGATGAATTCTTTTTTATGTAAATAGATTGCGTAACTTATTTTACAAACTGGTCTAGACGTTTTTAAATCATCATCTTCCTAGCCTTTTCGCAACTATGTTGGGGTCGGCTTTCAGTTTAAACCGGATGCAGCTGAATACCAGTGCTTTACATGGAGCGACCGCCTATCTGACCTCCACAACCCAGTTACCGGGTAACACCGTACCCCTTGGTAAGACTGGTTGTCAGAGTTTCTGGCTTCTGACTACCCGTAACGACTATATCTACAAATGACAACCGGGACCAACAAATTTACGTGCTTTCCGAGGCAAGGAGGAGTCTTGCTTTGTCAAAGATGGTCACCAATCCACGACCAACGCGCCAAGCGCAGCTTAACCTTTGATCGGACCGTGTGGCTGTTACTTAGCCACGATCTCCTCTCTAGATGTTTTTAAATATACATGAAAAAAAAAGAAAAAAAAGTAAAACCTCCTCCTTTTTTGAAGCCGGTTAAAACTGAGTCGTTATTTCACTTAGTCACGCCATAATTTGAGAGCGACTTGACCGATTTGGATGAAATTTGGTGCCGTTATAAGCTACGTATTATCCGGGTGCGTTAACTAGTTACCTCGAGCCGCGGGTGCCACTGTGGAAAACAGCTAGTATATAATTAAATATTCCAAATTAGACTTCTGTTTTTTTCACACAAATAGCTCTAAAAATGGTACTCATTTATACTTATTTATATCTGGACGGCACCTAATGGATTGGCCACATATATTCACAAGGGAATTTGTGGTAAATTTCTCACCTAAGGTTTTCAAGTACTGGGTATTTATCTTTCTGTTACCGTTTTTTAACACTAGAATGAACTTGATTTAAGATATTGACTGCTGACGGTGAAAAGGCGAAGTTCTCAAGCTAATAAGACTTTTTAAAACAATTGCCGACTTGCTAATGTTAGCAAGAAACTTGAAGTTTCTTTAAATAGAATTATCCTAATTATACTGTTACGTTTAACTTTAAGACAGCTAAAAGTACAGTCTTGTCTGGAAGTTTCTGTTTTCTTATGTTCACAAATTTATTCGCGTCCGTTATCACTTCCGGAATTGCTAAACAATCAATGTCTCTATCACATTTTAAGAAGAAAACTTTGCAAGGATCTGGGGATAATATTCTGTTGTGCATTAAATCAAAATGTGAAGAGTTTGAGTATATTGAACAGTCATCTTGATCACTAGAATTCACCAGTCTACTAACCCTACAGATAATCTTGGTGATTAAGGGAGATTTATCTATATCTATCAAAGGTGTTTTGCGGAACGAGAATTGTTTTTTTTTTTATGATCAAAAATATTATATACCTTTGCGGTCATTTAATTTTTTACAGATTGCATTTGTAATAACTAAATATCATGAGAAGTGGAGACAGGTTGTGATTTCTATGAAGGACTTTTATCTAATTTAAAGTTCAATTAATTCAGAACGGCTATAACTCCATAGAAAAAATAAGCTGGGTTCCGAGATTCCCAATTATAATAATCATATATATTCTGATCCAGCCTGTCCCTTTGCTGTCCTCCCCCCTGACGCCCTAAGCCGAGGCCCGTACCCCACTAGGGGGTGACCTTAGCGTGTAGTCGCTTAGTTTTGTAAGTTAAGCCCTGGCTGGAGGCCCTAAATTCATTTAAGGCATTCACAGGCAAGCCCGGTTAAGCAGTCCACAACCTTCTAGGTTGACCTGCGAGATGCCAAAAAAAATATCTAGAGTTACCAGTTACCAGACGTATATGTAATCTATCTGAACTTGTAGATAGTCTCTACTCATTCATTCAATAAGCTCTTAGAGAATTCAACCTCAATAATTGCAAAAATTCAAAAGGTTCATAAATGTGTTTATTTATTTGGCAAAGCCATAATTGAAGATTTGACTTCGCCTCTACCGTGGTGTTGCTTTTTAAATTTCGAAATTTCTACTCGCTAGTCCTAGCGGCATGACATACGATACGATGCGCGTCTTACCTTAGATATAATGCAATCTTCAACTATTTCACCTTTGATAACACGAAGCTTAAAAGATACAAAGCGAAACTTGAGGGCTTGACACAGTAGCCAACAAAATCCGTTATATAAAGGTGAGCACTGAACTTGTTCTTTCCTGCGGTTTCCCTTGCATCTTGAGGAAACTATTTCATGTACCTACCCGAATAAAAAGTAGTTAATGTCCTTTCCCAGATTTCAATCTATTTCCATACTAAATTTCATCGGTCAAACAAACAAATATCTATATCTATATCTATACTTATAATAAATCTGTAGAGAGGTCAATTCTGTACATGAAATACATTTCCAAAATAACTATCAGGGGGTGATTAGGGATCGATACTGATGCCAAAAATGCAATCAGTAAAATTTTTGTCTGTCTGTCTGTCTGTCTGTCTGTCTGTCTGTCTGTCTGTATAAACTCTATAGAAATAAAAACTACTCGACGGATTTTAACGAAACTTGGTACAATTATTTGCCATACTCCTGAGCTGGTTATAGTATACTTTTCATCACGCTACAATCAATAGGAGCAGAGCAGTGAAGGGAAATGTTGTCATTTTGTTTAAACGCGCTAATCTCAGGAACCGCTGGTCCGATTTAAATAATTCTTTCAGTGTTAGATAGTGCATTTATCGAGGAAGGCTATAGGCTATATATCATCACGCTAAGACCAATAGGAGCGGAGCACCACTATTCCACGCGGACGAAGTCGCTGGCAGAAGCTAGTATAAAATAAAATTCAATTCAAAGTCAGATTAATTTTATTAGAATTAAAATTAACTTTAAAGATTTTTATTTACTAGCAGACTAAAATTACATTTTATATAAATAAATACGAGTATATTATATAAACGTAATGATTATGTGGTTTAGCATAATCGATTCACGAACATATCGTTAGCAATAATAGACAATCAATATTTATTTGCATATTTATTTTATACAAAGGGAATTGTTTCATTAGTTGTAATAAATATGCAAAAAACATTGATTGAATGGAGCAATTTATTTTTTGGCTGTAGTTATTGTTGTTCTATTTTTTGTGTTTCATGATAAATGAATGTAATTTCATTACAAAAAAAATATTTTTTTTTGTGTTCGCAGGTCAACATAAGAGGTTGTCGACTGCTTAACCGGACTTGCCAATGAAGTGCACTAAAAATGAATTTAGGGCCTCCAACCAGGGCTTATCTTACAAAACTAAGCGACTATTTTTTTTCTACATGACCTGGAGGGCAGTTTGCTTTTAACAGCATTGACGACCTGCTTAACCAGACAGTGTAACGGCCTATACGCTAAAAGTACGCCCTATATAGTGACGTGGGTTATGCTATGGTACGGTGTAATGTATAATATATAGTACCAACTTTAGTGAATGAACTACCTCCAGAAATGATAACAAATGTTAAGTCAAAAAATCAACTTAAAACTATTTTAAAAAAGCACTACCTATCATTATGTCCGTAGCCATTCTTAATTGATTGTATGTAACACAAATTTACCTAACGTTAATTACTTAAAATATAATATGCACATTATTAATCAAAATTTGTAATAACTATTGTTAACGAGAACTACTGCCGACAAACTGTTATGCAGTTTGGCAGATTTTATGTAAGGAATCTATTGTAACACAAATTTTGAAACAAATAAATAAAAAAAAAAATGGGCAGACATCTTCAATGTTCTTATCCAACATTGGCGAAACCTTTGAGTAGAAGGGAAGTATTTTATCTATTCTTTTATTATAAAGTGTTAAAGTTTATGAGTTTTTGTGGTGATAGGGTTAATCTCTGTATCTACTGAACTGATTTAGATAAAATTGGCCACGGAGATAGTGGGGACCCTGGAGAAGGTATTTTATAGGCTACTTTTTATCCGCGCGGGTGAAACCACGGGAAACAGCAAGTCACAAATAAAACAAAAAAAAATAGTAAATATACATAAATATATTTTTACTTCAGATTTGAGATTCAAGATGTCGTGGTGGCCTAGTGGTTAAGGCACCTGCCTTTCATGTAATAGTGTGCGGATTCGAAACCTGACAAGTACCAATATGACTTTTCTAGAACAGAATATGTACTTTCTATATCTTAGATGTCATTGACTAATGGTCAAGTAAAACATCGTGAAGAAACCCGGTTTTAAAGTCTGAATTGCCATTCCGGCTTGAGCAAGCGTGGTCAATGCTCATGCCTTCTCAGTATGCAAAGAGGTCTGTGCCCAGCAGTGGGACAATATATAGGCTGATGATGATGAATTGAGTTTCAAATTTGTATTTATTATCATATACCATTATCAGATTATCAATTTATAATATCAACATTAACCATTTAAATCCTGTAATTAATGTTTGCTAAACGATGTACAAATGGTGGCTCACAATATAAAGCCATTTCCACGTATTATGATTGATAACACAAAGTGTTTTCATATTGTCAGTGTACACGCGATCTAATAATATTAGTTTTGGGAATATTAACGTACAATATATTACCTAGACAGAATTGTTAAGCTAGAAATAAGGTTGTATATAATGTGCCCTAGATTTAACGGACATAGGTATTTGACTGGTGTAGATATTTATTTAAATTTAGCGACCCGGCCCCGGTTTTGTTTTGGTTCAACTAAGATTTTCATATAAAAATATCATACAAATTTTCTACTACCCCGGCGGATTTGCTTTTCAATAACACAAAAAACTTAAACTAAACCCACTACGGTTAAGCAGTTCTCAATTGATAATCTTTCGCACAGAACAGTAAAAAAAAATACAGATAAAATATTGTAGGCAATGTCTAATCTACTGTAATAAAAAACCGGCCAAGTGCGTGTCGGGCAACGCGGTTCCGTAGTAGGTTTTACTTGGTCGACTATAACTCTGTCTCAGCTATTTTGAAATGATTATATTGAGTTTTACAAATCTTCATATCAAATTCAGTATGCTTAATCTCTTTGTGTGCGGATCTTCTTATGTACCTACTTAATTAAATTAAAGTACTACAACCAAACAATTGACCGCTACTAACGGTAACAGTTTACGATGCTTCTGCAATGTTGTAACAGCAATAAAAGCAACAGCACACTGTTTAAACCAACACAAATGTAGCTAACAACAATTTTAATGAACAAAAGTTATTTAGACTGGATTAACCTTATAAACTTACAAACATTACAGTTGTCACTGTTAATGGCATATATCTAGATGACTTTATATTCTAAGTTACGGATACCTACTAAACTTTAATTATTTGTGTTAATTAAATATTAACTTCCCTTTATGTCAAGTTTGTCAGAAATCGACATACCTAACAGTTCTTTTTTTTTCGGATGGCAAACTATCAAACGCCCCCTCCCGCCGTGGGTGAGGCAGGAGGGAGTGTCAGACTCTTACTGACTAAAACCTATCCATGTTCCTTCCTCAGCCCTTTGTATTCCGGGGGCGCGGTACCTCTTTCGAAAGTTCTATAGATAAAATAGGCTTATTATTATAGGAACACTTAAATTATGACCTTGTGTTATATTTTATAGCATCATAATAACACAGTAAAAATAAGTATTTTTTTATAGCTACAATATAATTTCTTCAAGAATAATTAAGGTATAATTAGAGAGTATTTAACTCCAGTAATTTGGCTGAATTCATATTAATTTATACGTCTCTTAATAGGGTACAATTAGAATAATTGGTTTCTTAATAAATAGCTACAATTTGTAGCATAAAATTATATATATATATATAGTTTCAAAACTGAACAGCAATAAGTTAATGATGCTAGTATTAATATTACTTGTGAACATTAAGCGGATCACCATACACCGTAAATAATTCATGAAAAAAATAATAACACTATCATCAATAATCACGCTCACAATTTAGTACAAAACGAGCATATTGAAAAATAACTATTGCAGAGTTAAAAAACTCGAAAGCACTTTATATATCAACCTTCGAACGATAAACTAAGTCTGTCACGATGGATAAAACTTTCGTCGCGGAGGTCGTACCCTTAGAATCGACCTTTTCTATATATAGCTAAGAAGCCAAGATGGATCACATTCCGTTTAGACGGCGGTGGACGGTACTAAATTATTGTGAGGAGAATTCTATAATGTGGTTACAATTGAACATCGGTTAGATGTTTTTATTACTCCTCTGTGTTTCGGAAAACACGTGTAGCCATTGGTCCCGGCTGTTTTTTGTTGATCTTTGACATTTGTTACGGGTAGTCAGAAGCCAGAGAGTCTGGCAACCAGTCTCAAAGGAGTATCGTGTTACTCCTTTACAGGAGCGACTGCCTATCTGATCTCAACTGCCAAATAGGCAGTTGCTCCATGTGAAACACGGGTACTGCATCCAGTTAAACTAGAAGCCGACCTCAATATAGTTAGAAAAAAGCTAGGCAGATCATGATTCATTTTAAAACTATGGGAAAAACAGGAGTGTTGTAATATTATCGTCATCACCATTAGCCTATTTTATACTGATCCACTGTTGGACGTAATGTGGGTTATATCGCCCATAAATATGTATATTTTATTTTAATAGTTTTTCCGCCTATATGAAATCAAATTAAAATTACAGAGTTTCATAAAAACTTTGCCCCCGTTTTTCACCTCCTTAGGGGTGGAATTTCGGAAAATCCTTTCTTATCGGATGCCTACGTCATACAAAGAACGCACCCTCCAAGTTTCAAATCTGTACGATCAGCGGTTTAGGCTGTCCGTCAGTTATTCAGGACAAAGCATTTTATATGTATAGATTGTAATTTGTACCTAATTAAGTACCTATTAAAGATTAGAAGAATAATTAAGACGAACTATTTTCATAGCTCATGATATATTATTTTGAGCCAGTCTTTCAATTACCAAACATTAGTATTTCATACTACTAGTCCATATATCTCATATCATTGTGAAACCAACACTGTGTAGCACGTCATTACAATACAGTACTAATTTCTCAGCCGGGAGACGTTTACACTGAATTCAATTACCACTATGTGTATAGTGTTCACTCGTGGTGCTATGATGAACACACAGACTAATTGTGTAGTAAAATCGAGCACGTGTATTGACTGCCTTAGATATAGTGACGGAGTTTGATAGTAGTATCGAAAATAATCTAACTAATATTATAAATGTGAAAGTGAATTTGTTTGTTAGTTTATTACTTTTAGGCAAAATGGTTGAACCCATTGGATGAAATTTAGTTCGGAGATTTTTTTTTCGTACTTTTTTTTCGTATGGGAAATCATCAAATTACCCCGCAAATCCCGCCGTTAGTGTCAGACTCTTACTGACTAAAACCCATCCATGTTCCTTTCTCAGCCCTTTGTATTCCGGGGACGCGTAGCACTTCCGAACATCCCGCAGCCCCGGCAGGCTATGGCCCTTGGGGTCTCTTGGGGCCTGTCATCTATGCTGACATCTCATTGAGGCCGCGTGAACCAGCTGGTTGAGAATTGGTTACACTTTTACAGTAAAATTACTGAACTGATTTGGTTGAAGACAGAGGGTACTCTGGAGACGCTTGTGTAAGGCTAGCTGTGTGAAGTAGTTCCTTCTCGAAGCAGTTGAAACCGTGAGAAAAAGCCAGTATCCTACATTAGCTGTAAAATTTTACGACACCAGTTTTGTACCGAATAATGCACAATTTTCATTGAACAATTTTGGATGTCCCATTACCCAGCTACGTTGTAATTTGCCGGTCAACGGATTTGCCACTAATTGGCAACACGTGTATTCCCTATAATTGTTTACCAGTGTAATGAATGTAATTTAAATTTGCTGAAAATTGTAACTGGTGTTTTATTGCTGGTGCTGTGTTTATTGAGTATTCATAATGTGTAACTACTAGCACAAAAAGCGAATGACAAATGTAGAAAAAATATAATTATGAAGCTTTTTGCGCAGTCATCCTAACTATAATATTATAAATGCGAAAGTAAGTTTGTTTGTTTGTTACGTTTTCACGGTAAAACGGCTGGACGAATTTGGGTGAATTTTGGTAACGAAATAGATGGGACCAAGGAAATAGTTATACTTTTAATTTGGGTGCGTTGAATAGTTTTCTCATGTCGCGGGAAAATCCGTGGGAGAGAGCTAGTGTTTTCATAAAGATCCTAAATTACTATGGCGTTACCACCAGGATACTACCAACTTTTTGTGATGTCAAAAGAGCGTTTTATTGATTTTCTTACTAGCAACTCAGTATGGTTCAATTTTGCATTTTTATACTTTTTGGTTGACGCTTGGTGACGCTGCAACGCCGACTACTTCAAACTGTGTCGATTCAGGTGCAATGCACTTATCTGTCACACGCAAAAGATACAAACTGCGTCATTTGTTTGTGGTCACAGTGAAGTAAATAAAATTCTATAAAAGTTTAGCCTAATTTTTGCCCGAATCACACGTAGGATACACGTGTAAAAAACCGAGTATTTTTTATGTAACCAAATTCCCTTCGGTTCCTAGACTTGCATATATTCATGAGTTCATCGAGCTTGGTGCATCAATATTCTGATAGCTGTGCATATGCTGGCATATAACTCTCGAAGAGTCATTCATGTTAGAGAAAACTCAGCTTTGTATACTGTTTGCTTTTTATTACATCATTTCGAATTCTAACACTGCTTCTGTATTGAAGCTGAATATTGTTGAAGCAGCTTTTGTTTAAGAAACAATTCGGGTCACTAAAAATCTCACCTTGTTAAAAATTTTACTACTGTGATAGTCATTGTATTCTGATTTGATTTGGGAATGCTACTTTGCAACTGTAGTCATAAAACGATGCTGCGAAATCGAAGGTATGTTTTTCCAATATTTTCGTTGTAAAAGTTTAATCTTATAATCACCAAAAGCTATGCTCTATGTACTTATTATATGTGATCCGACTTTTGAAGTCTTGTATAGATATTTATTTTGATGACATGTTTGACGTAGTGTCTGAGCAATTGGCTGCTGCGCTGTGTGTTGCGGGTTCAATTCCCGCACTGGACAACTTAAATTGTTTTGGATCTATGTGTTTGTGCATGTGTATTGTATATTTCTAAACGCACCCATGAAACAGAAGAAATTCCTAGTGTAGTGCAACGTTGTACTATCTTTTTGACTCTTCAAATAAAGGTCCTCTTCAATTACTGCAATCAAATTCTGTGTGCCAACCCTTAAATAAAATAACTTAGTCGATTCAAATGCAAATCCACTTAATGCTTCAAAACTTGTGGCTCCCTCATTAAACTCTAAGTACACATTAACTTCAATTGAACTGCATCCTGCAACGTTCAACTACTCGACAGGTCATCTAGCGTCCAAACTTTATTTTAATCCAAACTTCTGACCACTTCCGAACTCAGATCGTTCGCCAGGAATTTTCAAACTATTACATTCAACTTTAGCATAATTAAGTAGTTTATCGTTTGCGGGAACTGCTTAAACTTCAAGTTTTGCAAGTCACTCTTGATATGTTACTTTTAAGCGTTCCATAGCTTTGCTATTACTTTAGTAATAGTACCCATCGGTCTGTTTGTTTCAGCGAGCTGCATCTCATGAAACCTAATAGGTAAAGAGATGAAATTTTTACATCGTGTATTTGTATTACAGCTAAAACAACAGGTAATGAAAACCGGTCTAGTGCAAGTGAGATGCGCACACGAAGGGTGTGGCACCAATATATGTATATATCTCGTGTTAAATCTTGTACGATGTTACGGAACCCTTTGTAGTTGACCAGTTATTACAGGTAAACGTGTATTGCTTACTTTGCTGTACAAAACTTTTAATAAGTTTCATTGTTTAAAGCACGTGTTATTAATTTGCTATGTACTGTACAGTGCATATGTATATAGCAAATTGTATGTATTTAATATAATTTAATTATTAATAATTAAATAAAATAATTTATATAATTTAATTTAATTTTTCATTTAAAATGTATGTATTTAATTACGCAAACAACAAATTGTAAATTGTATACAGCATGATTTTTTGTATTTTTTTTGACCTCTGAATGTAATTATTTATAATGCCTATGCCTATGTAATTACAATATTTTTTCTTTTCTCATAAATCCACTGACTACGAGAAGAATACATCATCATCGGCCTGTATATTGTCCCACTGCTGGGCACAGGCTTCTTCTCATACAGAGAAGGCATGAGCATTGATCACCACGCTTGCTCAAGGTGGATTGGCGATTTCAGACATTTTTAAGTCCGGGGATCCTCACGATTTTTTCCTTCACCTTAGACAGTGAAGTCTAAGATATACTTAAAAAGTAAATATGACTTTACAAAAGTTACATTGGCACTTGCCAGGTTTCGAAACCACCCACTCTTCAATGTAAAAGTCGTGGTGGTGTAGAGTACACTAGACCACCACGACTTTTACACGAAGGATACAGCCACCTGTAAAATTCTTATGAAATAGTTCTCTAACATCCTCTTTACGATAAAAGGAATACTTCGCAGCTTACTGGGAGCCATTTTTAATAACATTTGGACCGCGTCCGGTCCGGTTAATGGAATTTGGTGGACCGTAAAATTTCCCTATTATTCACATACGCGGAAAAATGTACTCAATAGAAAAATGTTGGTACTAGTGTACTGGGCGGAATCTCTTCTTAGTCGCTTCCGACATATTAATCGAGTCGGAAATTGTTCATTTCTTAACTTTATAGGAGGTTTTTATAGGATAGAATATTCTTTATTATGTACACCAAAAGAGAAACATATTATGACATTGGAAAATTAGTTACAAAAGCTGACACAATGGACGGTCTTGTCACTAAGCGATCTTTTATAGACAACCTTTGGATGGATTTACGATAAAAGGAGAGAATTTTCATAATATACAGTGAGAGGTCGTCTCGTCGCAGTCTCATCGTCTCAATAAATAGTTTACTTGGATACATAAATAAGTTAAATAAGGCAGTGATATGCTAACAATATAATTATAACATTATCTTCGTGACAGACTACAAAAGCGTCAGCAAAATATTTCAAAATGTTATAAAAAATACAACTTCTAACTAAATATTATTTTCGGTGTACGTGTACCAAAGCACGTAAAAATAATAGGTCTACTAACCATCATTTTGGACCTTCGCTGTCTGTTAAAAATAATTTATCGCCATATAAATCAAAAGTATTTGATAAAGCTAAATAAAAATCGTGATTATGATAATTTCACCAAATATTCTATTCTATCAATCAAAGCCAAAGAAAACATTGAGAAGCCTTCCTATTCAAGATTAATTGACATCATCAGTTCCGCTTGTCACACTGACCTAGAAATTACGAAAAGTAAACATGATATTTTATATGTCAACCGTGAAACACCTTCGAAGATTTTTTCTCCAAATTATGTACAGTTTACAACAAAAATGTTTTAGGCCGGTATTCTTTATTTGATTATATATTTATTAATTTTTAAACATCTTATTTAATTATTTTTTTACAAACAATATATAAAAAAACATTTAAAAATATAAAAAATAGTATCCCACCGGTAACGAGACAAAGTCCAAGCTACCGGTGTTCAGAGATCTAGACTTAGAGAAAGGAACCTCCTAACGATACGCGCAGTGTCTAGGAGCGATGCTTTCTGTATCAGGTCCTTGATCCAGCTGCCTAACGAGGGTGTTATCTAATCTAAATATATATAAAACTCAAAGGTGACAGACTGACTGACATAGTGATCTATCAACGCACAGCCCAAACCACTGGAGGGATCGGGCTGAAATTTGGCATGCAGGTAGATGTTATGACGTAGGCATCCGTTAAGAAAGGATTTTGATAAATTCTACCCCCAAGGAGATAAAATAGGGGATGAAAGTTTGTTTGAAACTTTGTCAGTTTTAAACCGATCGGGCTGAGACTTTGCATGCACATAGCTACAATGACGTAGGCATCCCCTAAGAAAGGATTTGGTAAATTCTACCCCCAAGGGGATAAAATAGGGGATGAAGGTTTGTATAAATCTTCTTAGATTTTCGACTGATTGAACTGAAATTAAAGATTGGAGCTACTATGATGAAGACGTCCGCTTAAATAGGATTTTGATAAATTCAACCCCCATGGGGATAAAAACTTTGTAACGGTACGAGACTGCAAGTGAAAGCGTTACATCGCAATATAGTGGAAGCCACTATATTAACTGGGTGTGCGAAAGGGGAAACTGTATTTATACCACGAATCCCATTAATACCGAATGATATGATATTGTTAGTAATAATACTAACATATCTATTGATACGCCTAGTAGTTTAAACTATTAGGCGCGACAAAGGGTGGGCCGCATGTGTTGAACCTTGTACATCAAAACATGCAAGGCCTGTCTGGCAAAGAACTAGAGTTAAGTTTATTCATGGAGAACCATAATGTTCATGTATTATGTTTAACCGAACATTGGTTAAAAGAACATGAAGTATTGTTTATTAATGATAACAATTTTACAGTACAAAGTGCGTTTGTAAGAAAGAATGCCATTCGAGGCGGATCTTTAGTTTTAGTTTCGAACAATATTAAATGTAAACAACGTTCAGATTTAGTTAATCTTTCTATCGAGCGCACTATCGAGTTGTCTTGTGTCGAACTTGAGCGCTATATTATTATTTGCGTTTATCGCCCCCCTCAAGGAGATTTTAACAAATATGAATCAGTTATGGAAGATTCGCTTAACAAAATAAAATCAAGTAACAAAGGTAAAATTATATGTGGAGATTTTAACGTAAATATTTTAGAGGTTTCTCCATTAAGTATTAGACTTTTGAACTTATTCAAGTCCTTTAACTTGGTGAATTTGTTTTTCGAGCCAACTAGGATTACGGCCTCTTCTTCTACTTGTCTTGATAATATATTTAGCGATTCTGAGGCCTCAAATAATTCAGTCTTTAACGACCTAACGTCTGATCACTGTGGACAAAAAGCTAGTTTTCCCATGGTAATTTACAGAGAGCCACTTAAAATAGAATGCAGGCCCTATACGGCGAGTCGTTGTAATAGATTTAAAAACAACATAGTTAAAAAAATTGAACCTTCCATTCTCATGAACAATGATCCTAATGTCATCTATGGATCACTTTTTGGTATTGTACAGAAAGAGTTCAATTCTACATTCAAAACCAAAACTTTAAAAATTAAAGGTACCTCAGCTAGCTTCAACCAATGGGCTACTGCGGGTATATATAAAAGTAGAGCGAGACTTTACGAGTTATATGGTATGAAGAAATATAATTTTAACACTTCATTCATAAATTATGTTAGACTGTATTCAAAGTTATTTAAAAAGGTCTGTAATATAGCGAAATCCAAATTTATTAGTGACACAATTAAAAATTCTGATAATAAAGTTAAAACAACTTGGAAGATAATTAACAGTGAAACCGGGAAGTCAGTCAAACATGAAAACAAATTTGAGATCTTAATTGACGACAAACTTGTTAGTAATGTAGCTGACGTAGCTAAAGCTTTTAATGAGTTCTTTGCTGACATACCAGTAACTACGACTCGCTCCTTAAGCTCCTCCTCGGCTAACGCTGAAAATCTATTGCATAGTAGTGTGCCTAAATGTAATTCCTTATTTAGTTTTGAACACATAACACCACTCGATGTGATTAACGTTTTTAATACATTGAAGTTAAAAAATACTGGGGATTATTGGGGCATTTCTATAAAACTTTTAAATAATATAATTGACAATGTTGCGCCCTATCTTGCCATAACATTTAATAAATGTATTGATGTTGGTGTTTTCCCAGATCTCATGAAACAGAGTAAAGTCATACCCTTATTTAAATCAGGGAAAAAGACGGACATTTGTAATTTTAGACCTATATCCATCTTACCTGCTTTTAGTAAAAAAAGCTGATACTCAAGCAGTTATTAAGATATTTTAATTTTAATTGCCTCCTTCATAGTGAACAATATGGCTTTACAAAAGGTCGTTCAACTACAGATGCTGGTGTTGCTCTTCTAAAACATATTTACAACGCATGGGAAAACTCGCAAAATGCGATTGGAGTCTTTTGTGATCTCTCCAAAGCTTTTGATTGCGTTCATCATGATACGCTTTTACGCAAACTGCGCTATTACGGTGTCCAAAACGGAGCACTTAACGTAATAGACTCTTACTTACATCACAGGTTGCAATGTGTAGACGTTAATGGTACAAAATCTTTAGGGCTTCCAGTTCAGCTAGGTGTGCCTCAGGGCTCAATACTAGGTCCATTTTTATTCTTAGTGTATATTAACGATTTACCATACCACTTAAAAACTATATGTGATGTTGTATTGTTTGCAGATGATACCTCATTGATATTCAAAGTTGATAGAAATAGAGAGCAGTTCGATGACGTGAACAGTGCACTCTCATTGGTTACGCACTGGTTTACGACAAACAACCTAGTTCTTAATGCCAAAAAAACAAAATGCATTAAGTTCACTTTGCCTAATGTAAAAAACCTAGGACCTAACATTATGCTGCTAACGAGGTACTTGAAACTGTGGAGTCCACAGTATTTCTTGGTATAACGATAGATACAAAACTGCAGTGGGGTTCACATATATCTAGTCTTGCCGGAAGGCTTAGTTCTGCTGCCTATGCTGTCAGGAAAGTAAGACAATTTACTGACGTAGACACAGCTCGATTAGTCTATTTTAGCTATTTTCACAGCGTCATGTCCTACGGTATTCTGCTGTGGGGCAAAGCTGCAGATATTGAGAATATATTTATTCTTCAAAAACGAGCTGTTCGAGCAATATACCAGTTAGGTAGTAAACATTCGCTTAGAGAGCTTTTTAAAGAAATTAGTATTCTCACTGTGGCATCGCAATTCATATTTGCCAACATATTATACATTAGGCAAAATATACACCTGTACACCAAAAAAAGTGATGTCCACAATATCAATACCAGAAATAAACACAAACTTTGTGTACCTATTCACAGGCTTCACAAGGTTCATGGGTCATTTGTGGGGCTAGGTATCCGCTTTTACAATAAACTTCCAATATCTTTATTAGAATTGCCGTTTAATGCATTTAAATTAAAAGTTAAATCTGTCCTTTCACAGAAGGCATATTATAGCATTAACGATTATTTGAATGATAAGAGTAGTTGGTCGCTATGTTAAACGCAAGACAACTTCAGGTTATCATTAGCTTTATATTGATTGACATTATCTTTTTTTTAATTTTAAATTCATTGTTGTTGATGGTATTGACATAGTACACTCATTATTTGTTAAATAATGATTTGTATTGCAGTATGCTATATGGATTACTAGTGACTTCAACACTCATTAGTTATTATTTTGTTTAAATTGCAGCAAGCACGTCATGCTCCCTTAGACGGCATGGCTAGCGGTAGCGTCGGGGGTCGGGTCGCCACCTTCCCTCAAAGATGGCGAGGGAGGCGATGGCTGATCCTTGCGTTATACTCGTGAACGGGTGCTGCTAGCGGTGCCTGGTCATCTTGCTGACAACGTTTATTTCATTAAGTTCTAGATAAAAATGGTGTGGTCCTAGTTTACCATGGTCATGTTGTACAAACACGATTACAACCAAACCTTACACATGTAGGTGAGCACGCTCTTTATTTCCTATTTTTCACTTAATGGAGGCTTCAGTTATATTTTTAAACAAGAGTAAATATTTAAGTAATTCATTGCTTGAGTTCTTGGATATAGGTACTACTAATGGAGTGTGCTAGTCAACATGTGTAAAAATGTTACCTAATTAAATGTATTTTTTTTTACAATTATTTAATGTTGTATAAAGATGGTTCTTCAAACCTTACAGACAGACATGTGTTGCTGGGGAGTTTGTTGCGCCACTTCTTCTTCCCAGCTAAAACACATAGGAAGTGGTGAAGGGCGGGCATTTTGGGGGCTGTCTTTTGTAAATTTGACGTTCAAAAAGTGCTGATTTTCAGCCTAATTTGAATAAACGATTTTTGAATTTTGAATTTTGAATTTTGAATACGCGAGCGAAGCCGCGGGCAAAAGCTAGTTTATATATAAGTTTATTGGTGTGTTTGTATTTATTACATTATCAATCATATGATATGGCTTAGTAGTTAGGTAAACTTTGGTATTTCAATAGCATGAATCCTGGGTATATAGGATTCAATTCAGATGCGTGAAGTAGTTTTCTCAGAATACTGGAGCAACCGCGGAAAACAGCTGGTAAAAAAGGTTTGAATTTGTTTTTTTTATGTGTTCCGCGTAACCAGCCACTCGGTACGCACACAGTAAGGAGGACACCAAACAAAACAAAAGGATAAAGCAATAGATATTGGAAGTGACAGATGACGGACTAAAATAACAACAAAAGAAGGAAAACTATCGGAATAGTAATACATTAATGCTATCTGTCGTCTTAAGTACAAGTGTCAGTAACAAGGAAACGGTTTCGGAGCGAAAGGTATTCAAGCTATGAAAGACATATTCGTTAATTCATCTCGAAGAATGTTTTTCCGTCAGACTGTCATTTAGGTGCTCGCTGCTAAGTAATAGCGGTACGGATCCATTTAACAAGGTTAAGCTGCGCTTGGCACAATCACTCCCTGGATGGGTGACTGTCTATTCCATACCTAGACTCCTCCCTGCCTTAGAAAGAACAATGAACCGTTGTTCGCGGCTGTTGTTTGTAGATCTTTGACAGTCGTTACGGGTAGTCAGATGGCAGAAAGTCTGACAACCAGTCTTATCAAGATATTGTGTAACTGTAACTGGAGGTCCTATAGGCAGTCGTTTAACGTAAATACAATGGTACTTAGCTGCATCCAGTTCAGCTGATTTACCGTAAAAGCATAACAAACAAACAAATAATAATTCTGTAGCAATAAATATCAAAATCGACTTACAAAATTTAAGCGTGTTAAAAACGGTACAACCGTATATTCGAATACGATGATAGCACACGCATTCTCAGTTAGCTTTATACATCCTTTTGAAGTCTTACTGATACAAATCTAAACAATATCAACCGCCGGAAAATTGCGTGACCTAATTCTCCAACATCAATTCCAAGTTTAACCCATTGAACAACTCCACCTGCCGATTTCAAACAAGGCATCTTATTTGCAAATTCTCAAGACGGAATAATTAGCTTTCGAGCAATTTAATTAAACAATTTAATTCTACCTGCGATGATAATAAATTTGAGTTATAACTGTGTGGAAGTTAATTTCAGAATAGAGAATGTTTCTGAAATTCTATTAAGTCGTGAGGGGTGTTTGTCATGTTAATAGTCTTTTGGGAATTTGGTATGTTGCTGCCTGGTTTGTCATGTGGTTCATTGAGTTTGTCATCTTCAAATTGCCTGCAGATGGTAAACAAAATGTGTCTAAATTAATGTATTATCAAAATTGATTTCGACTTCAAATTGTGTAATCAACTTTATTTTGTGTGTGTTTGAGTGTGTATGTTATTTGGTATCTTCGGCGATTAAAAAACAACTCATTTACACACATTTTACCATCAGGTGAGATAGTGGTCAAACGCGAACTATCAATAATAAAAAAATAAAAAAAATTCAAGTACCTTTACTCCCTTTTTCAAAGTCTGATAAAATTATTTTAAACTAGCTTCTATATCATTAAAATAATAATAAAAAATATCATAATCAGAAATAGGATCTTAAAAGTCATGATGAAACATTTTCTATTACCAATCTTTTTTCCGTCGCTTTTTAGACAATTTTCAATTCCACGCACCGTTGACCTCTTTTACTGTATTTAATTGAAACTAAGTCAACTGAAGTTTAAAAGGCTATCAGATGAAAATGATACCTTGATCAATGGATATAATTACGTTTTTAGAAGTTTCGTTTGACGAAATAAAATTTAACATTTTCGAAAAGTGAGAAGGGTGAGGATTGAAGTGAATTCAATAAACTGTAAATAGAAATATGGGAAGAAACTGAAAATAATAAATGGATAAAAAATAACGAAAAAAAAATATCTTGTTCTAGGAATCAGTTCTGAAGAATTTATTTTGAATAACTTTGTTATTTTCTGTGCATTGTATTGTAGGAATTACTTCGTTAGTATTGTTGTATTCAACTAGCTTATGCCCGCAGTTTCGCCTGATACCAAAGGCAACTATTTCATCGGGTCTGGATATAAAGCGTCCAATATCATCAAAGTATTTAATCGAAATCTTTTTTTGTTTAGGCGTGTATTAGAATATTTTTTTAAATTTATATACTCTGTTATTCTTCTATCGTCTATCTGACCTTCAATTTCTAGTATAAGAATTAATATTTTATTTAAAAATGCTGAGTTTACGCTTCAGCGTTTTCTGTTTAGCTTTGATTATAAAAGTTACAGCCTATTGGAGGGTTATCCAAAAAGTGAGAGTACAGTTTACAGATCCAGATGGTACTTCAAACTTAGATAATTGAAGTACCTAAAATTCATAGACTCTGTTATTATTCTGTTTTGAAGTTCATCCATTTGAAAATAATTGTATTATTACTATTTAAAAGTAGTCTGCGTTCCACTGGGTCGAGTAAGAGTGTTTTTAGGGTTTTGTCAAGGGAAAATTCTTAGTTGCCACTAAGAGTCTAGAGCTCATGCACAATTGATGGCTATCAGTCAGGTAATAGTCTTCTTTTTCTTATCGTGTCAGCTTTAGGTTAGTAACCAGCAAGCTCTAGTATCAAAGTTTTCTCAAATTCACCTTACGGCTTCTATGGCATTGTAACGACTGCTACCGAGAATACAGCCGGCAATAACGGCTTAACGTGACTAAACATAGGAGTGTAACATCGCACGCTACCTGACTACGGTTTTTTTTAGTTTTCTAAACCCATAAAGCGATGTCGGCCAGACCCGGGAATTCTCAAAGACCCTGGTCACAGCAGTCCCATTTGGGACTAGAGCAACGATTTCAAAATTCAAAATTCAAAAGTCATTTATTCAAATTAGGCTGAAAATCAGCACTTTTTGAACGTCAAATTTACAAGAGACAGCCCCCAAAACGCCCGCCCTTCACCACTTCCTATGTGTTTTTGCTGGGAAGAAGAAGTGGCGCAACAAACTCCCCAGCAACACATATCTGTCTGTAAGGTTTGAAGAACCTTCGTTTATACAATATTAATAAAAAAGAATTGTTACAATATTGGCAAAAAAAAGTAAAATTATATAATTAATATATTATTTAGTTACCTGTTGGCTAGCACACACCTTTATACCTATAATAACTAAGTACTCAAGCATTATTGGATTATTTACTTACTAAAAAAAAAACAATGTAACTAAAGCCTCCATTTGTAGGCATAAAGAGCGTACCCACCAACGTGTGCAAGGTTTTTTGTACCTGTAAATATACTACACGAACATGGTAAACTAGGACTACAGTATTTAAAAAAAAACGCTATTAAATAAAATACATTATGACAAAAAAAAAACAAATGAATGTATCAGCAAGACGACCTGGCACCGCAAGCGGCACCCGTTCACGAGTATAACGCGAAGATCAGCCATCGCCCCCCTCGCCATTTTTGAGGGAAGGGGGCAACCCGACCGCCGACGCTACCGCTAGCCATGCCGTCTAAGGGAGCATGACGTGCTTGCTGCTATTCAGACAAGATAGTAACTAATAAGTGCTGCAGTCACTAGTAAGCCATATGGCATATTGCAATACAATTCATTATAAAACAAATAATGAGTGTACCATGTCGATAAACAACAATAAAATGTCAATCAATACAATGATAACCTCCTGAAGCTGTCGACCGCTTTAACATGGCGACCAACTATTCCTATCATTTAAATAATCATTAATGCTGTAATATGCCTTCTGTGAAAGGATAGATTTTACTTGCTCTTTAAATGCATTAAGCGGCAATTCTATCAAAGATACAGGAAGTTTATTATAAAAGCGGATACCTAGCCCCAAAAATGAACCATGAACCTTATGAAGCCTGTGAATGGGTACGCACAGTTTGTGCTTATTTCTTGTGTTTATATTGTGGACATCACTTTTTTTGGTGTACATATGTATATTCTGCCTAATGTATATTATATTGGCAAAGATGAATTGCGATGCCACAGTGAGAATACCAATTTCTTTAAATAGCTCTCTTAGCGAGTGTCTGCTACCAAGCTGGTATATTGCTCGAACGGCTCTTTTTTGGAGAACGAATATGTTTTCAATATCTGCAGCTTTGCCCCACAAGAGAATACCGTAGGACATAACGCTGTGAAAATAACTAAAATAGACTAATCGAGCTGTGTCTTAATTTAAATAAATATAACTGGCGAAATAAGCGTAATGTAAGTACATCTCAACCTTAACCTTTAGGAAGAGACCTTGCGAGAGTTGCGATTATAATTTTAATAGAAAATGAAATAAAAGCTGTTGTTCCAGTAAATACGACAATTTCGGTTCAAAAACCGGTATATGATACGAAAATCGAATAACGAAATAAAGGTAGATACGTAATCTAATTCGATCATTTACAGCTAAAACAATTGTGGGCCATCATCGGATTTGCCCAACAACGAGATGGGTCAGGAAATGATACTGTCCAACGAAAAATATGCCGTTTAAACATTAAGGTTCCGCGATAGAATAAAAATGATATAATATGATGAATGTATTTTTTTTTGTTAAATCATTAAAAACGATCGAATAAAAAAAATGGAACCAGTCGAATATGAAAACAAATGCAACAGAAAAAGTTATGTTCTACGGAATACTACGTTACCTATGGTTGGTCACGCTACTAGCAAAATCTAAACTCGTTACCCATTCGATCCTTTTTAGGGTTCCGTACCCAAAGGGTAAAATGGGACTCTTTTACTCCACTGTTTATCTGTCTGTTTGTCACCAGGCTGTATCTCATAAACCGTGATAGGTATACAGTTGATATTTTCACAGATGATGTATTTCTGTTGCCGCTATAAAAACAGAATAAAATAAATATTTAAGGAGGGCTCCTATACTACAACAAACGTGATTTTTTTAAATTTATTTACTACAGTGATAACGGAGAAATTGAGAAAGTACCTACGGAACCTTCGGTGCGCGAGTCCGACTCACACTTGGCCGTTTTTTTTGTATTGAAAAAATATACTTTTAACTGGAATCTCTTTAATTCATGTGTGTCCGTTATAATTTGTGTGTCCAAGTAATGGACCTTTGTTTTCTTATTTATTATACATACCGATCGTGTTTTATTACATTCGTTCGTTTGAAAAGGATAAGGTTTAAATTAAAGGCTTTTCCTTCGTTCTATATATCTATGTTTAAATATTTAATGGTATAAAGGTTTACGAAATACTAACACCCAGTTGCACCAAAAAATATCAGGTTACGTGAAACGGAAAAACTGTCATTCAAGATTTGTCAAAATGGAGGATAAAATTGAATAATTTTGCTATTATTTTGTATTTGTCATCGAAATATTTATGATATATATGTTTACTTAATTGTTATATCTATGTATTGATATCATAAAAAATATTAAACGTATGCTAATATCACGTTTTGAGATATTCGTAAAAGTATACATGATAATAAGTTTTGTGCAACCGGCTGTAACTGTTTTCCGCTGTTTTAATCGCAACCTGAACTACTTCGCGCAGCCGGATAAATACCTAGCACTATCTGTGTACCAAATTTCACCCAAATCCATTCAGTAGATGTTACGTGAAAGAGTTACAAATATACATACATCTTCACATTCTTTCGAATTTATAACATCAGTCGGATGCACGCAAAAACTGAGTGGGCTTAGATAAAATTTGGTGCAGACCTAGTTTTTAACGTGGATTAATACATATGATATTATTAAGGATGCGGGTGAAAACGCGGGGTACTACTAGTCAATCACATGAGTGTTAAGTATACCTACATGTAGTCACACGATGGTTCGATTGTAAACACGAAAATTTAATTTAATTTATAATTGGAATGAAGAACGAACAAAACACTGAAACAAATGAATAAAGTATTATATTCGTCTGATTGATTTCAAGCGCGGTGCTCCAGGTGGCACTCAAACGTGGTAATTACGCTTAATTTATACGAAACAGTTTAATTACAATAATCGTATTACCGTTTAAGTGGCATTGTGTGCTCGAAAAGTGTTAACGAGATTGAAACGGCACGTTTGGCGTAGTCGTTGAGCAAGCGTGGTGATCAATGCTCAAGCCATCTCTGTATGAGAAGAGGCCTGTGCCCAGCAGTGGGACGATATAAAGGATGATGGGACAACTAAAACTGTTCCTAGCCTGTGTGTTTGTGCTTGTGTAATGTATATTTGTAAACGTGCCCACGATACAAGGGAAATTCCTATTGCAGAGTAGAAAAAAACTCGATGTAAAACCTTTTTAAAATTAACAGTAGGCTCACTATCTGCCGGGACTGCATGATGTTCAAAAGAGTTACCGCGCTCCCGGAATAAAGAGGAAGGAATATGAACGGGTTTTAGTTAGTAAGAGTCTAACACTCCAACGTCAACCATAATATCACCCACCGGGCCGAAGGATTTAATTTTTCGTTTTCAATATAGGAACATCCGTATAGTGTTTGAATGAGTATATAAGGGGTAGCTTGAAGGTAGCGCCAGTGACGGAAAAAATGAGAGGCCAGCGATTGTCGTGGTATGGGCATTGGGCATGTAATGAGAAGAGACGAAACACATGCCACAAAAAAAATATTAAATATGAATGTAGATGGACGAAAGGGGAGGGGAAGACCAAGGAAGAGATGGATTGATTGCGTGAAAGAGGATATGAATGAAAAGGGAGTGAATGATAGTATGACGGCTAACAGAGAAGAATGGAAGCGAAAAACATATTGCGCCGACCCCAAATAGATTGGGAACAGGGCAGGAAGAAGAAGAACATCCGTATAGTGTTCTTCCATATACATTGCTAGATAAGTATACCTACAATTATTATAACTAGCCGGTCCGGCGAACTTCTTACCGCCCCATCATATTTTTTTTTGCGTGAATTTTCCTGATGTGTAAATAGTTATTCTATTTGGGATGAAGCCAAATCCAACAAATCAAAAACCATGAAAATCGGTTTAGCAGTTCTCGAGTTATAAGTGTTGGAACAAGCCGTTTTCTACATGACCTCTTGCAGGGTGTTTTTAACAGCATTCGACCTGCTTAACCGGACAATACTTGGAACAAACCCGACTTTGTTTTATATATATATATAGATAGATACAGAAGTAACTATTAAACTATTCAATTGGCAGTGTACAAACAATCCGCGTTAACAAATTTCCCTTTTCACTCTGTTCTAGGAAATAGATTTTCCATCCAATATTTCAGCGTGCAATAAAATGGTTTCCTAGAAGCTGAGCAATAGCATACCCACTCAGGCTGTAAATAGGCACCCAAAATACATTGCCAGAATTAGAATGTTTTTATATAGTTTATTTTTTATTTAGCCTCGTTGCTACATGAAAATGGATTTAATATTAATTTATGGATGTGACAATAACATTATTGGCACCGAAGTTTAAATGTAAAACTATACTAATGAGTATTGGTTACTTTCCGTTGCATTGATGCAGAAGAATCCACTTCAAATGTCAGTTAAAATAAAGGAAGAAAGATTTAATATCTATCATATTTAAGATCAATTCAATTGTTTTCGAACCTATTGCCATCGACAACATAGCCACATTTGAGGCAACTAAAACACACGATCGAACCCAGAGACCTCATGTTCCGCAATCGCGCTTGCAACCACAAGACCCACAAGGCAGTCTTACACTTACTTATTAATAAATACGAATGTAACTCTGTCTGTCTGTCTGTCTCTCTGTTACAAAAATGGCTGCACCGATTTAAATGCAATTTAAACCGAGGCAGCTATAATGATAAAGAGATAGGGGAAATAGTATTTATCCGGGCGCGGAAAGTAGCTATATCGGAATGCGAGTGAAACCACAGCAAAAAGCTAGTAAAAGTTCCCGTGGCTGTGCCCGTGTTCTAAAGGAAATGCTTGACACACCCGGATAAAAAGTAAAATAAGCTCTCATAAATTGTGTTGAGCCTTTTGCCCTGAAAGCTTAACAAACAAACTAATAAACTCACTATTGCATTTATAATATGCCTCATCCAGCTATAAACAAATATATGTTTGACGTGTAAAAGTGTTATTTTATAATCTATTTGCAAAATTAATATAATTTATGAATATTAGTAAGGATTTTCTCGAGACCCAAAGGCTGGCTACTACTTTGGCCAAAGGATAATCATAGCTATCCAACCTGGTCAATGCAGCCAGCCTCTTGGGTACGCTCCCAGTTGACAGCGATGAGGAAGAATTTATTGTCGCCCTTTATTACTTAGTAGCTTTCCATATTTTTTTTAGCTCGTTATGATTTTCAGTACAGCAATAATTCCGTACAAAACCGGATTATTCTCTCGAAGACGTCGTTAGTCAAATTCCCGATATGCATTTGAATTCTATCTTGGATAAATTAATTGAATACAATTGTTTCGTCTTCGCTTTCCAATTGAGTATTGTTGAGGAAGGTTGGGAGTTTCTAGTGTCGAACTATATTGCTACAATTTTCAATTGCATTGTTCAGTTTATTTTATTCAATTTGCTTTAAGTTCATTTTGCCACGTAAAATAATCTTGGACAGCTTGACTTCACACTTTAACGATTAAAATTAAAAGTCGTTTTTGAATTATTTTAATATTCATGAAATACACCTTTCAAAACATAAATAATCAGAAGTTAACACTTTTGCTGAGAATAATAATAGTTAATTCAAGTGTGTTTGATTCTTATGGTGGTCTGATTCAAGTCCTGATCCATTATATAATAGGGTGACATTAAGTTGTCCTAAGTGTCGACCAAGTATGTGAAGATCGTATCTATACTTGATCATAATGTAAAGTTTATTTTCGTGAAACTCTTTTGTTAGTCTTATTGACCAACAGGTCGTGGTGGCTCTTTACAAAGTAATATATTATATGTATGTAGACTTAACTGTCTGTTGAAGATGTTGAAGAAAATCTGGGCATAAAAAAATATTAAATCTTCTATCCGCCTTTAGCGAGCGTATCAATACTCGTGGCCTGTCTATAACTATGAGAAGAGTGCCTTGCCTTCAGTTTTTCATTGGCTTTTGAACCAACGCCTCACCTATAAATGCGATGGAGTAAATGGAAAAATCGTAAGTATACTCATGGTGTGCCTAGGTACAGTTATTTTGACATAAACCTATTGTTGATCCAAAATCACCAATTTTTCGGAAAAGCTTTTTATACCTTTTACTCTCTTCCAGTTCCCGTCGTTTACAGCATTGCAAACATTGCAAATTGTATAAACTCAGTAACGAGGTTTTAACAGCTCAGTTATTATCGCGTAAAGACCGGGACTATTCCAGTAAGGTACATTGTAATTATTTGTTAACTAAGGAAGTGTTGGGATTTCGTCTGCGGGAGTTTTTTGTTCAACCCATTTTGAGTCGCGCTTTAAATATTTTTGTTTTAAAAATTGAAGAAGAAAATTAGGTTAAGTTATATGTAAGTTAAAATGTTTAATATCATGCCTGTCTTTTCTAAAGGGATAAGCAGAGGTATAATTACTAGTACTATAACTTTTAGACATTTATGTTTGCGTCTTATGGGAGAAACTTATTGTTTTTTTTTTATTTATTTTTTTGTATCTGTTTACTATTTGTTTTGTACAAAATATTTTTGTATAAGCTTTAAATATCTTAGGCCAATAATAAACTGCTTAGTTAACTATGTTTTAACAAGATGTTGATCTAGTATTTGGCATATTTCCAGTGCATGTTGAATAATTTACTTTATCATCTAAACAAACACATTATTATAATCCAACCTTAAACCTAATAACATAAAGAGCATTACTAAAAACTCATCAAAACAATGAGTTCGAGTTCTATATCCTAACAAATAGCAGTTTTATACAGCGTGTGGAGTGTTTCCTATGCAAATAAACTGTTCGCACCCTTGAAACGTAGTGGGGAACCAATAAAAATGTTACTTAAGTCGCTGCGCCGAGGTCCGGGCTTTTAAAGGTGGAACGATTTACCTGAGCGGGCCAAGTTTTGAGAGAAAGACTTTAGAAATCGAGTTCTTTACGCGTAAAAATGCTGTTGTTTATTTTATTTTTCAATTGCATTAAAACTTTACTAACTTACATTAAAATATCGTAAAGAAACGATCATATATGTATTGAATTTAAACAATATTTTAAAGAGTCGAGTATGTATGAATGTCGAATTAATAATAATGTTCCCAAAAAGTCTGTCAGTTGACTACAGATTCATTAAACCTTAAAATGTCGGAAAATCAATAATAAAGGTATTGTTTGTAGAAGAGAAAACCAGTTTGTTTTACAACAAGCAGTTTATTGCTTGTTCCTAGAATAAGAAGATAGACTGAAATATCTATGTAAAGTATGCTGAGTGTTAAGCTGCATGTAGTTAAACTAAAAATCGACCCCAATTTTGTCAACAAAACTTAACTATTTTTAAAATCGTTTATTTAAAATCGCTTCTTCTTCTTAATGTTTGTCCTAACTATGACACATTTTGGGTGTCTGTTTCATTCAGATATCTATTCTCATCTTAACATATACTGTTCTAAAAGGTTGAGGTAAAATTAAAAAAGAAAAAAATGCTGTAAGATTTGGCTCTGTACCACTATTTTACACAGCATGAGGTATTCGTATTACAAGTCATTACTATTATAAGCCTGTATACCAGAACAAAGGCTTCTCAACTCTCTTTCCACCTTTAACTTGAGCTGCTAAGGATCTGTCTATAATGAAGGCGTTCTACAGGCTATGCATAAAAGAAAAATATTTAAATGATTCAATAAATCGCTACCACTCATGACTTGACCCAAGCACAGCCGTCACGGTAAGCAACAATGAAATCCAACATATGCGTCCCCCTATGCCAATTTCCGCTCAGCACAAGCGAATCCATTGCACGCCACATTTCAGATATACGCCACTCCGCTCCTATTGTAATGCAGTTTTGCCGCCAATATTTTCAATTTTTCGCGTCAGTTGCCTATATTGAAAGAACCTGATAATTCTATATTTTTTCTTAGAGGAAAATAAATTCTTGACACGTAATAAGAATCTAGAAAATAAACACAGGTTTCATGGTTCGAAAGAGATACCGTGCCCCTGAATACAAAGGGCTGAGGATGGAACATGGATGGGTTTTAGTCAGTAAGAGTCTGACGCTCCCACCCGCCCCACCCACGGCGGGAGGGTCATTTGATGATTTCCCATCCGGAAAAAAAATAGATTTTTTCCTATTTTTTTTACAAGCAACATTTACACCTGTAAATGTTGCTTGTTGACATAATGCTGGCAGTGAAATTTTCAGATAAGTAACTCAAACTTTGTAGGATAATATTTGAGTACTATATACCTTAAGTACCACCCACCATTGAATATGAATACTTATTTAAGTATTTTGCTATATTTTAATTAATTAACTGGATTCATACCAGCGTATTTGCAGCAGGTAAGACAAAAAACACATTAGAAACGTGAGTAAGTGAATTAAGAGTTATGGGGGCCATTATGGCCCTTATGGGAAAGGGCCATTATGCCACTTAAAGTACACTCAAAGGTCTAAGATTTATGTACTTGGGGAAGAACCTTAATCTGGCCAAAATTGGACGCACCATACAGATTTTTGCATCGTGTTCAATTGCCTTGCAGAACATAACCTAACAGTAGTAAATAAACCGATGCTGATGATGTGACAATATAAGAATTAATTTTAATTTAATAATAAATATAATCTGAGTTTTGTTTAAGTAATTTTCTTTAGAAGCTTCGAGGTAAAACTGCAGTAGCAGCATCGAATATTTCCTCTGTGACGGTGATAAACTAAGTTCTAGTGTAGGTAATAACGTCTCAAGAAATGCAAAGTGGGCAATTTGTTACTTTATGGAAAATTACTTGGCACACTTTAGCCTCGGCGAGCTGCGAGTGGCTCAATTTAAAAGGTAATGATATCATCCGCGTTGTCAATTTTCAAAAATTGTTTGAAGTTGTTTGTTGAAAATAAAATAAAATTGTTTGTTTATTCCAGTGGCGGTCTAAGGGGGTGGGGGAGTCGTACCCATCTAATTGACAAACTCCTAAAAATATACAATAAGTGAACATTTTAATAGTAATAACACATTGGTAGGTTCAATTTTGGATGTTGCCTGAAACTTTCGACTTCGGCCAATTTTGGTTGGTCGATTCTAAAAAAAAAAAACCGATCAAGGGCACCAATCTGATCACATGAACCTGTGACGTGATCATTTAAAATCAATTAAAAGACAATAAAAATCCTATTTAACATTCTAAAAACATTTTTTTACATAATTATAATTTTTCAAAATTAATTTAAAATTGTTTGTAGCTATTATTTATCAAACTGAATCATATAATTTTAGATTTCATTTTATGATTTTATCAGGATTAAAAAATGAGGCACGGAGACAGAATATTGTTTAATTCAACGGCAACATTCGGATTCTATTTTTGAATACTCAACGTTCCCTAATTGTTTTATGACAGTCGTGTTTTTTTTAATAGAGAATTTCAAAGGTTTTCAAAGAGGTTATCTGAAACAGATAAGGCACGAAGTAGCGAGGATATATAATTAGCTTTACGAACCCTTGTACCGCTAATTGGGCCTGCATGTTTTACTAGATTGACTATAATAGTGATTAGGTAGGCTAGAATAAATAGAGTGTGTGATATTGGCTTAGGTTTTTGCTTTTGCAAGGTACGCAGTAAGGTATTTTTAGAAGGTAACTAGGTAACCAGACTTGGGTAGAATGTAATTAGATTAATGATTACGATTGCATTTTGTAATCTGCAATTTACGGTACGATTGGGGTAGTGGCTGAGCAATATATAGGCATATATATGACGGCGCGCGACTAAATCAGTTATTAGTTTGAAAGTTTGATTGTCGTTGAAGCGTATTAAAGCCTTATTTGCTATTTTGAAAAAATAACGACTATTTAAAGAGCGGGTAAGAATAGAGTAGTACGCATGCGGAAATGGAGTGACAGGAATGACAGCTATAACTTGACTGGTGACAGACTGCGCCCGTGCTAACCTATTGGCTCTTGAATTTAATCTTGATATTATCTTGTTGTTTCGTATCTTTGTGTAATAAACACGTACAAAGGGTAACAGTTATAATCGTGATATTATTATTTGAAGTTTTCACCATATCAACGCCCACGATGGAAAACAAATGCCAAGACCCTTCTGATGGCCGCTCTGACGCTTCGACATATATATGAGCAAATAGGATACATTTCTAGCACATACCTACGTATAAGTTGTCCCAACTCGTAATTTGTGTGGACTCGTCTCGTTCACGTGCTGTTCTTGTAAACTACGTAATTAGCAACTCGCACTAATGTGCCGTGAATTTTAGGTTTCCTCAGCTTGTTTTGACTATGAAGTTAGAAAACAATTCTAGATACGGTATTTTATTTATTTCTTTTAGTTATTTTTTCTTTAAAATGAAGGAACATACAGAGAATGCCATGCCATTTGTTTTTTTTTGTCCTAGTTAGCTAACCTATTGCTATAAACCGAGTACATATCATCTGGGCTGGCTTTTCATTATCACTCAAACGGAAAAAAAAATATAGTAATTTATTTCCAGCCTGGCAATCGAACAAAGACCTCACGCTTGGCAGTCGCACTTGTTTCCACTGGATCAACAAGAATTATTTATTTTTAATCGCCTTCAAAAAAGTGCTTTATAGGTGGCGTGAGCACTAAAAAAATCAAGAGAGTCATCAGAGTCAAAAAATGAATAATATCTGAGTTACTTTGAAGGTAAAATTTGAATTAATCAAATAGTAGGTCATACCTATTTTATGAATTGGTGAATGAATTTGTTTAAATCCACGAGGTAAACGTATTTCAACCACAAAAAACAAAAGTCTGTTTAGTTATTGCTCAATGATTTCCCACTGATTCATGATCTACCCGTGAATGGTCTTCCTTTTGTCCTTATTTTATACTTAGAACGATACTACCGAAAAACCTAAACCGCGTTTGTTTCAGCGACTGTAATGCCACACGTAAATGAAGTGATTGTCACGTCAACATAATAACGGTGATGAAAATAGCGTGTGTCTTAGGTACATACACGTTAGTCACATTTGGGTATATATAGGTAGGTGTTATATATTATACCTACTCAAATAATAATAAAATATAAGTAGGTAGTATATTATATTCGTATTTATATCTGAAAACTACTTTATTTATTTTTTTACATATATTTCGGAAGATTAGAAAAAATACTAGCTGGAAATTGCCAATTATTCGCCTTGAATAAATCTGTAGAAATAAGTCGATAATGACTCCAAAAGATTACCTAGTACTTCGTCTTTGCGGTATGGTGCAAAAAATATTCTTTTTTACATAAAAAAATAAATAGTTGCGATCGACTAATATTTCAGTCATATGAGGAAAACCTCTTTATTAATGAAGTAGTGAGAAAATCATGATTTATCTAAACCAAGTTTCCCATATTAGTATTGCTATCAAAACAATACACTTGGGTTATTTTACGACGTATGCTGTAAATATGTAGTTATACACGTGTTTTGTCTTAGAAAATATCGTATTATGTGTACTCTGTGCATACTTATAATGTAATGTACTGGGAATCGGATCTGCTGCACAAACATGGCGTATAGTAAAACGGATGATCTAGAGATAGCTGTCAAGGAGCCAGCATGTTATTTTGCTCCTCGACAATCGAGAATCCGATTTTTTATTATTTTAATTGAAGCATTTTTTTCGCGCGCGCAACGGAAGCGTTCGGACGTGTTTGTTGTTGTGCTAATCTATTTGCAGTGCTAATCTACTGCCTCGTATTCTCACTAGATGGATACGAAATGTAACGGCTGTGATGCCGATATTAACGAGGAATTGTTTATGGAATGTTCTCAAGAAAAGTGTAAGAAGTTATACCATTTGAAATGTCTGGCGGTGACCGCAGAGAAGTATGGGACATTTACACGTGAATATAAGGAGAAATGGATATGTCCAGTATGTGTAAGCACTATCCCTAAACGAGGAAATTCCGACACGCCAGTTCGAGGAAGCATCACAATGGATAAAACTTTTTCGGCTGGTGAGAATGACTGCTACGTAAACACTAAGCGCGGTAGTCGTCGAAACCAGAACGAGTCAGAAGTTCAACGCAAAAATGAGCCATGTGAAGAACTGCAGGAGTTTCGCTTGGAAATTATAGCACGACTGGATGAACAAATAAAACAGTATGCATTGCTTCAAAATAGATTTATCAAAACGGAGACCGAATTGCAAAGTTTGCGAAAAGTTATGGAGGTAGTTCAAGAAAAGGCAAACAAAGTAGACACATTAGAAGCTAAAATCGAAGACTTGTTAAAGTCAAACGAACAGCTACAAAACCGTCTTAATATAAAAAGTTCAAAGCAGGATAGTACGGAGGTATCGCAAGCACCTAAGAACCAAAAACAGTCTTCATCTAAAACGTTTGTGGATATTTTAAAACATAACCAAATGAGGGTAACTCACAATTCAACCAATATAACATTAAGCGAAGAATGTGTGGCCACGAAGTCAACAATTTTACCATCGGAGAACAAGCCACCACTGTCATTAAACAAGGATAGTGAAATGGGGGCTACCTTAGTTGAAGTTAGTGAAAAACAGGAGAATAAACTGGAAGAAGAAGAAAACTGGACAGTCGTCAACAGAAAAAAAAGCCGATTTGGTAATAAAGAAGTGAAAAGAGGAGGTAGCATTGCTATAAATGGAATACAAGGGACCGAGAAAAAAAAATATTTGCACGTATGGCGTCTACAGAAAGAAACTAAAGAAGAAAACTTAGAAATTTATGTAAGAAACTTATGTGGATTGGACAAACCGGTTAAAGTGGAAAGAATTAAACATAGAACAGAAAGGGATTATGCATCTTTTATGATCGGAGTACCGGAGAGTAAATATGACATATTGTGTCAACCTGAAAATTGGCCAATAAACGTTGAGTTCTGTGAATGGATCTGGTTTCGAAGACCATCCAAAAAAAACGCGGAATAAACCGATTATAGACATATATTATCAGAACGTCAGAGGGCTGCGGACTAAATTAGATGAGTTTTATATAGGATTATCAAGTTATACCTCGGATCTGTTCGTGATCACTGAAACTGGCCTAAGCGAATCGATATGTGATACGGAATTAACTCCTCCTGGGTACACGATATTGCGCTGTGACAGAGCAGATGGACGGAAGCAAGGCGGCGCGTGTCTCGTGGCCACACCGCGAATCGAGCTGCGACGAGTACCAGTACCGAGCGACGTAAACATTAATGACCATGTTTTTGAATTAGTAGGAGCCACTGTTTATTTGGGTAAAAGGTTTTTGTTTTTTATATGTGTAGTTTATATCCCACCTAACAGTAATGAAAATGAATATATGTTATTATTTAAAATCATTGAGCAATATTGTAATAATTATCGTGAATCAATAGTGATAGGAGATTTTAATTTATATTCGGGTACTACAAACATTAATTCATATTATGAGTTTTTTCTCACATATTGTGGGTTTACTCAGTGCAACAGAATATGTAATTACAAAGATCGATGTTTAGACTTAGTATTGAGTACGTTTGAGGAGGAAGGGAGTGTAAGTGTGCGACCGGCGGAGGCGCCGCTTGTACCGGTGGACGCTTATCACCCACCGCTGGAGGTGTCTGTCAGTCCGCGAATACGTACCCGTTTGGGGCCAACTTTGAGCTCGTCGTGCATAGCATCGGATACACGCCCACATGGCAATTGGAATTTTCACAAAGCTGATTTTTTTTCATTATATGCAAAGATCGGAGCCATTGATTGGACTCCGTTGTATAACTTAGATTTAGATATGAGTTTAAAGTATTTCTATGATATGATGTATTCAATAATAGATGACTGTGTTCCCAGAAAAAGGCGAAGCCGTGTACGCTCGAGGTACATTTATCCCGAGTGGTACACGGGTGAGGTAATTCGCGACATAAAATTCAAAGCTACCCTTCATAAAAAATATAAATGTAGTGGTTCAAGTAATGATTACGAAGCGTTTGCTCAGTGTAGGTCCCAAGTTAAAAGAAAGATTTTAGTAGCTCATGAACAATATCGCCAACGTATTCAAAATCAAATGGTGAGCGACCCCAAATCCTTTTGGGTTTATATAAATTCGAAAAGAAGTAGCAGTAGTAATCAAAGGATTTTAAAGAACGGAGAAGCATTGACATGCGAACAGGCGGCACAAGAATTCGCTGAATATTTTTATTCAGTGTATAGTGTTGAGAAACCTATATTAGATGTGGAGGCGGCAATACTAGATGCGGGCAGTGACAACGGAGCAGGGCGGGTTCATCTTGAAAGACTGGAGTTGGACGACGTGCGACGCGCCCTGCAGCAACTTAAGCCGAAAAAATCATCAGGTCCTGATGGCATCCCGCCGTATATTTTTAAAGACTGTCGAATGGGATTAGCTGAACCACTGTTACACATCTACAATCTTTGCCTTAAATCAGCCGTATTCCCTGAGATGTGGAAGATTACCCGGGTTATACCGGTACCGAAGGGAGGTTCGGGAACCAAAGTTGAAGAATATAGACCTGTCGCTGTATTGTCAACAACGGCTAAATTATTAGAATCTGCTATTCATAGAAACGTGTATCAGCAAGTTAGTTCCCAACTCACAGACGCGCAACATGGGTTTCGACCGGCTAGGAATACTACGAGTAATTTACTTAGCTACGTAGCAGAGGTAGTACCGATAGTCGACAGTGGGGGGCAAGTCGATGCTGCATACTTCGATTTTAAAAAAGCCTTTGATTTAGTCGATAATGACGTGTTACTGGAAAAATTAGCAGGATCCGGCTTCACTCCGCATTTACTTAGGTTTTTCGCAAGTTATATGAGTGACAGGCAACAGTATGTTGACTATGCTGGATGTCAATCGAAGGCATATTATACGAGATCGGGTGTAAGTCAGGGAAGTAATCTGGGACCCCTAGAGTTCCTCTTAATGATAAATGACCTGCCAAGGGTAGTGAAGGACGCTAAGTGTTTACTTTTTGCCGATGACCTCAAACTTTTTCTTTCCGTGTCGAACACGTCTGACGGTGAAAGACTGCAGAGAGATATAGACAGGGTGCTAACGTGGAGCAAAAGTAATCACCTGCAGTTTAACACATCTAAATGTGTGACAATCAGTTTCTCGCGTGCACACATACCGGTCAGACATAATTACACGGTGGATGGAGTTTCGATGGAAAGGGTCACGGAAGTCAGAGACTTGGGAGTCCTTTTCACCACTGGGCTAACGTTTCGTAATCACATAATTAAGATATGCAAAAAAGCATATAGAAATTTAGGATTTGTGTTAAGAACGGTTAAAGGCTTCACAAGTATTAAAGCTATTACGGCATTGTATAACGCTTTAGTAAGGAGCCAATTAGAGTGTAATGCAGTTATCTGGGCTCCACATGAAACTAAGTATAGTCTTATGTTGGAACGGATACAAAATAAATTTATTAGATACAAATATATGAGGGAATATGGAGTATATCCATTTTATCCTTTAATGTATCCCACACTATTTATATTGGGTATGGTCGGGTATACTGAACTGAGGGTCAGGAGGCAACTCACACTCGTAACCTACATATTTAATATAATTAGAGGAAAGATACACAATGCGGATATATTGCGAAGGGTGGAGTTGGTCGTGCCAGACGGGTACGTAGGGCGTCGTCGTCGGCCGCGGCTGCTGGCGATACCGCGCGCGCGAACTAATCTGCTGCGCGAGGCGCCGCTGACGAGCGCACTTCGCACTCTGAACCTCATTGCTGACGACATTGACATATTCTGTTGCACTTGGAGTGAATTTACTAGAATAGCTAGCTATAAAATTTGTTATGGTGTAATGTAAACAGTGGAGCTACTAACTAAATGTTAAGAGTGCTACAATATCGTATTGGGTTTAGCCTGTAAGGATATTTGTATGTTTTGAATAAATAAATAAATAAAAATAAAAAATAAAATAAATTTATTTTCAATTTTAAAACATATTTACAATATTTAAATAAATAAATTTAAATTTCTATTAATATTTTAAATGCGATTGTTATTTTGTTTGTTTCTAATTTTAATGGATGGATGGAAGATAATTGAAATAAAGATTAATCAGTATCTACTGGGATGACAGACTTTGCAATAAATAAAAAAATACTTCTAGACCGAATTTTGGTCATAGCGGCCAATTTCTAACCAAACATCATGCGGGACATACTATAATATTCATTCACCATGACCGACAGCTCTAAGCTTTAAGTGCTCTGCGAGGCACGGAGGGAGACGCACTTTGTTAAGAAAACGATCATCCATCCATGGACCGACCATCCACGACTGCAACTTAACCTTGCTAATCCATCGATCCGCATCTGTTTAGCTACGAACCCCTCAGACTATAAATACAAGTTGTAGAAGTTCCTTTTCCACAAATAAATAAAGCCGCCTTCTCCAATTCCTAGGCCTAAATCCAGTTAGGTCTGTAAAGTCTGAAAACTGTGAGCTTTGAGTCCTTGAAGTGAAGCGATTACGTGGCACTCTCTTCGGGCTAATTAGGTGTGTTTAATATTTCGTGTGCCTTGCGGATTCTCAACGATATTACATCTTTTGAGATCATATTCAAAAGGCTGAAATGTTTTGATGAAATCGTGTTTTCGCATATTCATGCTTTATGAAAATAAAGTGCCGCTAAGCTTTTGCTGACAACCTATAGATTAATGTTCTTCAAACCGAATGAGATAAGCATACCAACCTCACTTCATAGTCCGATGTGATGGCCATTCGAACCGGTAAGAGTGGAGGTATGGAGGGGGTCATAGTATGAACAAAAGGTGCCTATCCATGACGTTTTCTGAGCCTAGAACTTATGTGTATTTTTTCACAAATGCTGACAAATTAATTTAATATTTTTTTGGCTTGCTTCTAGTCAACCTTGAGCTCGATGCGAGCATTTTGTGCATCCATAATTTATAATTATACTTTCTTAACTATGCATTTAATGTCTCAAGTGTGTTTAGCACGAAGCAAGAACTCAGTTATGTCGCTAAAGTAAATGGGAGCTATGGTCTCAACAAAAAACATTTTACAATTATTGTTATTACCCATAGTTACCTACCTATTTAGATTACATAGCGCAGTTACATTGCGGTTTTCTTTCTTACTCATAATTATTGTATCATTCTTTCTTATACGTGTCAATAGCTGAATGTGCATTTTATTTTAAGGCTAAAAGATTCTCTGACTAATGCCTTCTTTTGTTTGATGTGCAGTGCTGCCTGGTAAATGTTACGTGTGTTCAAATTCAATAGTAATATGGGCCTAACACGAATCACTTTCAGAAATTTAGGTGACTTTTTAATATTAATAAAGCAAAATTGATGTTTAAAATCATTAAAAAAAAACAAGTCGTAATACCCAAGGATATGAATAAACTCTTCAATTTAATAAATTATAAATATTATTTGTAAAATATTGAAATTAATGATAATTCAATTCAAAAATTGTTGACGTTACACGCTAGTCCAACTATTCGGGGTTCCTTTTTATATTTTCCTTACAAATAGTAACAGCGATGAAATAGATTGTACCTACAACAAAATAAGAAAATAATTTTCTACTTTCTACGTTCAACACAGCTACAGGTTGTTGGTTAAGATCGGCCCACACTGTTTGCCGGTTTGCGGTTTCCACTCGATTGGATTCACCCAGGCTTATATTGACTGCAAATAGTCGACCGCAGATGAGTAATTAGTCGCAGTAACATAATAGAATTGAAATTAAATAAAACAGATTAACCGCTCCATTGATTTTGTGGTCACAAGTGCGGTGGCCGAAAATGGTGCCTTAGTTTGTGAAAGTCAGCTTTTTTTTATTTCTTTTTTTTTATCCCATTCCTTCTCGCTCTGGACCATGGCCTGAACCAGGACCGGACGCAAGAGGTCGCCGCCGCCGATCGCCCCTTCGAGGACACGGCGGTGCTACGCCCAAGCAGGGCAAACCCCCACCGTGTGTTCCACCGTGTCCTCCTGGCGATCTACACAATGGTGTCACCCGGGCGTTACCTCCCGCCCGATTTTATGCATGAACCTCTCGAAGCTTCCGTGCACGGTGAGGACCTGCGTCAGGTAGGTGAGGACGCCGTGGAGCCTCTCTAGCCACTCTTCAAAGAGGGGACTTATCGCCGCGATTGTGCCTTGCCCATGAAAGGTCGGGTAAAGTGAAATTCTGCCATGAGAACTTTTCCACTAGGAGTCTTGTTTGTGCCCATGTTGATGGTTCCCCTCTATCAAAAATACCTAACCACCATCCTACTAATATTGTAAATGCGAAAGCGTGTGAGGATCTACGTGTGTATTACTGATAATCTTTCACGCCAAAACTCCTGAATGAATTGGCTGTTTGATGCGCACATGGTTTTTAACATGGATACTTTTTATCCGGGTGCGTGAAGTACATAGTTCCCTCAAAACCTGGGTGTAGTCGCGGGATACAGCTAGTAACCTACATAACGGAGATACGGATCTCTTTGGTCATACGTACGATAATATGTTAATAAATAATTCAAAATATTTTGGTCTCACCCAGCAACATCACGTGATCATTCAAATAGACGAGATATTCGGCTTTTTCTCGCGACTTCGTCTGCGTAGACTTCGACTTGAATTGGGTCCAAATCCGGAGATAAAAAGTATCCTATATGTTAATCCAGGTTATAAACTATGTAGTGTACTAAAATTTCATCTAAATCTGTTTAGCAGTTTTTGAGATTAGAACGCACAAACACGACCCCTCTACAGATTTAATATACGAATGATGATGTATATGATGATATGTAGCATGTTATTATTTTTTACGTTCATTTGTAATCATTGTATTAGGTACCTACATGATTTCATAGGTCACCGACTGAAGTTTAAAGTTTATCGAACTTACTGTCTGTTTTAAGGTCATCTGAGGTCATTTTGATTGTAAATATTTGAGTACAAAATTTAATTGATAAGTAGCAATTTTCCTTATAGAAACCAGCGATTAAAAAACAGCAAAACAAGTAGATGCTGTTGTTTTATCCGTGTTTAAAACATCTGCTTTGTTATAAAGACAAAAATGAAATGTTTCATACATACCTTCTGTTCTATTCTACACCTGCCTATATCCTCAAATACAGCAAAGTTATTTTACGACAAAAATAGGGATTATTAGATGATAGTGTTTCCTCAACGAAATAATTACAACAATAGAATATTAGGATGTTTTTAGGGTTCCGTCCAAAAATGGTAAAAGGAACCCTTATGGTTTCACTTCGTCTGTCTGTCTGTTTTTTGTTACCGTGTTAGCGGGCGGTGGCGGGCCTGTGGGCAAGCTATGGGTGACTCGTCGTTCCGTAAGAAGCAGGCCCGTATCGAAAGCTCGATTGTGTTTCTTGCGCGCTTCAAAGAAATGCCAGGATAATTGATGGGGCCCACTCCCAGGGCGATAGTTTTCCGTGGCTGCATGCTCGAAAGAGTTACCGCAAATCTGAAATACAAAGAGCGAAAAAAGGAACATGGGTGGGTTTTAGTCAGTAAGAGTCTGACACTCCTCTCACCCCACCCACGGCGGGAGGAGCCATTTGATGATTTCCCATCCCTAAAAAAAAATATTTATATATATATATTTTTTTTGTCATTGGTTTGTACTGTACTGTACAATCACGAAATAAAATGTTTTTTGTTTAAGTAATTTTGTGCTGTTTGTCTTCCTTAAAATAAATAAATAAATAAAAAACAACGTTAGCGGCTCTATTCAATCCCGAATATGATATAAACTTTAAACTATACTTAATCGTAAATTATTTATTATATTTTATTGAGGATTATACATTTATCGGTTCACGATAATAAAATAGATAAAATGTTATCTCTGTTTTTATTGTAATATCTTCCTGTTCATCGCTCTGAGAGCGGTCATGGTTACATGTACCTACATAATTTTGAGTTCCAAGTTTTGATAGTGTTTTTTCCTCGGTTCACCGAACGTTTGTTTGTAATCTGATAATTATCGTACCGTTCAAGCAATAATTTAGGAACAATAAATGAATCCTATAATAGTGTAAGTAGTAATCGTAATTAATAGTGGTGCTCCGCTCCTATTAGTCTAAGCGTGATGATATAATAAAGCCTATAGCCTACTTCAATAAATGGGCTATCTAACGAAAGATTTTTTCAAAATGGACCAGTAGTTCCTTATTAGCGCGTTCAAACAAACAAACAATCTCTCAGTACGCCGATGAAATTGCAGGAAAAAGTTAGTTATTAAATAACAATAATGGGTCTAGACTATTTTAGATAACCATTTAGTTTCTACCACATTTCAGTTGTACGATAAAATACCAGTAAATAAAATATACGTAAGTATGTTATATAATTTATTGGCTCCCGTTTGCCGTTTAATCTCGACAATGTCAAGAGCGGTCGGTGCCACAGAGTAGAGTATTTCTAGGTCAAGTATGCTACATAACATGAACAACGCTATCAGTTCTTTGAGCTAACTTACAAAGGGTTTTGGTATACTGGAGAGAGTGTTGTGCATTTAGCTACTCTGTGTAGCTATGAAGATTTCATTTAGTATCTTGCTGTTATATTCGAGAGGGAATCGTGGCTAAGTAACAGCCGTATTAGTTAAACTTGCGTCAGTTGGGGCACGGAAGGGTGACCATCCTAAAAAAAGTGTGACAACCAGCCTTACCAAGGGATATTTTGTCACCCAGTATAGGGTTTTGGAGGTCAGATAGACAGTCGGTTTATGTATATATTAATATGCTGATTTTTTAGAATGGAAGCTAAATGTAGCTGAGAAAATATATAATAGACAAAATATACATATATACATCCTCTTTCATAAACTAATACAACATTTTTGTTTCTTTTTCCCTAGTTTATAGTATAACTATATCGTATACTCTAAATCTATACATATAAAATGCTTTGTCCTGAATGACTGAGGGATCAACGCACAGTCTAAGTTACTGATCGAAGAGACCTGAAACTTGGAGGGTGTGTGCGTGTCTTTGTATGACGTAGGCATCCGATAAGAAAGGATTTTCAGAAATTCTATAGCTAAGGGGGTGCAAATGGGGGTAAGGTTTGTATGATACTCTGTCATTTTTAATTTGAATTCGTATAGCCCACGCGTGCGAAGCCGCTGTCGGAAAGCTAGTCTACACTAATATTATAAAGAGGAAAACTTTGTTTGTTTGTTTGTTTGTAATGAATAGGATCAAAAACTACAGGACCAATTTTAAAAATTCTTTCACCATTCGAAAGCTACATTATTCACGAGTAACATAGGCTAAATTTTATTATGGAAAAAAATAGGGTTCCGTAAGATATTTGGGTTTTTCGGACACAAGGTGTAAGAAATCAACCAGAAAAGTTACTTTCTTTGTGTACGCTACTAATCTCAGGAACTACTGGTCCGATTTGAAAATTCTTTCAGTGTTAGATAGCCCATTTATTGAAGAAGGCTATAGGCTATATTTCATCACGCTAAAACCAATAGAAGCGGAGCACCACTATTCCACGCGGACGAAGTCGCGGGCAGAAGCTAGTCTTAAATAAAATATCATTAAACGTACCTAAAATAAATTGCACTATGTACATTATAACGCATGATGAAATTACCTACATTATTTCTGAGTTCAAGTTGATATCTTTCACTGAAATATATTTGTTTATTTTACTAACGAGACATCAAAATGATGTACAATTTGTGCCTTTGAGTCTATCTTTCAGTACTCAAAGAGTAAACTGAGTTATTTTTACATCTGTCTATATTAAGAACGGCAAATATATTTAAAGGATTAATTAATGCTGTTCGTATGTTTTAAAGAATAAAAATTTTGTTTATCAGTTAAATATTCGTGCATTGAATGTCTCAATTTGTATTTTAATGTAATTGTTCATCTTAATTCTTGGTACCTATGTGAATTATTTTCATTCGTTTATTATGCACATTTTAAAGTATTTAATTTAAACATAATGATTATTTTTATTTTAATGTTCCACATGAGCGCATTTTGTGGAAAACTATATGTTTCTTGGAATATTTAAATTAGAGCTACATAATATTTAAATAAAAAAAAATATATAAAAAATTGGGCATATACCTACAAGACAACGTTTTCAGATTTCTCTTGTAACACTTGAGTAAGAAAATTTGCTAGGACATTCGTAATTCAACAAAGCGAAAGTCTTGAGACGTCGTCCCTTTCTGTCAAATTAAGTTTGACAGAAAGTGAAAAAGCAGTTCTATAGCAAAAATAGGCTTAGGCATTTAAAAGCTTTATTATGAACTAGCTTCTGCCAGCGACTTCGTCCGCATGGAATAGTGGTGCTCCGCTCCTATTGGTCTTAGCGTGATGATATATATAGCCTATAGCCTTCCTCGATAAATGGACTATCTAACACTGAAAAAAATTTCCAAATCGGACCAGTGGTTCCTGAGATTAGCGCTTTTAAACAAAATGACAACATTTCCCTTCACTGCTCTGCTCCTATTGATTGTAGCGTGATGAAAAGTATACTATAACCATCTCAGGAGTATGACAAATAATTGTACCAAGTTTCGTTAAAATCCGTCGAGTAGTTTTGGTTTCTATAGAGTTTATACAGACAGACAGACAGACAGACAGACGGACAGACAGACAGACAGACAAAAATTTTACTGATTGCATTTTTGGCATCAGTATCGATCCCTAATCACCCCCTGATAGTTATTTTGGAAATATATTTCATGTACAGAATTGACCTCTCTACAGATTTATTATAAGTATAGAAGAAGATATAGAAGATAGATAGAAGACTAGAGGCCCGCCCCAGCTTCACATGATCTTTGTTTTTTAACTGACTTCAAAAAGGTGGTTCTGTATTTGACCCGTATGTACGTGTTTGTATGTCCGCGATTTATGAATATGAAACGGTTCAAGTATATTTATACTAAACCACCTAGAAACACAACACCCACCACTCCTAATACAGCTAGACGTATAAAATAATAATATTCCATACACGTTCACAAGTACTTTAGCTACTTTGCGAACACTCAACAGTTCATAATTATTACCCACGTGCACCCTAACGTGGATGGAAAACGTGCATCGTGCACGCACACACGCACATAATGCATCACCCACACATAGACAGGGTGAGTACTTGTAGCACGCATGGATCGCGTGGGATAGACGCCCTGACTGGGTTTTGTTACCTAATGGAATAAAACAGACCGTCACACTATTATGATGAAATTCGAGGAAAAATTTGTTCTCATGTTGACTTAAATAACCTTGTTTAATAGAATTACGGAATTGTTTAAAAATTCTAGGTTACATGGGATTGGAGTGGTGTGTCATTAATTCAGATACAGTAAAACCAGTTGAACCAAAAATATCAGGTTACTTAACTTATATGTGAAACGGAAGAACTGTCATTCAAGATAAATCAGAATGGAGGATAAAAACCCAGATCATCATCTGCCTAGCCTTTTCCCAACTATGTTGGAGTCCGCTTCCAGTCTAAACCGGATGCAGCTGAGTACCTACCAGTGTTTTACATGGAGCGACTGAATATCTGACCTCCATAACCCCCTTAACGGGTAACACGGTACCCCTTGGTAAGACTGGTGGTCAGACTTTCTGTCTTCTGTTACTTAGCAACTCAACACACCCACATAAAAAGTATATAGCCGTTTCCACGGTTCCATCTACCTCCATACTAATTTTCATCCAAATCGGTTCAGCTAGTATACCGTGACAGTATTACAAATAGACAAACAAACTCACTTTCGCATTCATATTTTTTTATTAATATTAGGATAATTATTGACAATTCTAATAATGCTAAATTCTATTGCATACGTACCAATTTATTGTACAATAAATGTAAATAAAGTCGTAACCTATTTTGTTCTAATTCTGCCACAGAAATTAACATCATGGCTTAAAGATGGCGCGTTTATGTCAATTTCATGCTCTAAACATCATCATTCATCATTTAATGCTATATTATTTATCTATGTGGGAATATTAGAATAAAATAGGTTATGATTTTGTTTACATTTTTCGTAAAATCAATTGGTACAGGCTATTTAAAGACAATTTCTAAAGTGACACGCTTGGTTTTCATACAATTGATGAAAATTACGTCATCTGCGATAATACATATTGTTTGCGGTTACAATGTTAATTCACTTATCTGTAACATTACAATGTATCCATTTGCTATTGAAGCGCCAGGCAGTCTGCGATCAAGTTGCTAAGCGCCTTGCTAATGATTTGGTTACGGTTCACCAAATTACATTATTACAAATTTAATTATTTACATGGCCACATTTAGATGAGCTCGTGGCTAAGTAAACACCACAACGAGTCGATGAATCAAAGATGAAGCTGCACTTGGCGTGGTTGGTCCATGGATAGGTGACCAACTATGTCATACCGAGACTCCTCCGTGCCTCGGAAAACACGTTAAGCCTTTCATTTATAGGTCTTTGACAGTAGTTACTGGTAGTCAGAAGCCAGAAAGTCTGACAAGCAGTGTAACCATGGTTACCCGGCAAGGTTACAATGTAGATATTATATAGTTTTTCTACTATAATTTGCATGTATCAATTAGTATATAAACCTTCCTCTTAAATCACTCTATCCATTGCTGAAAACTGAATTAAAATCCGTTGCGTAGTTTAAAAGATCTAAGCGCACAAACAGCGGGAGCGAATTTGTTTAATACTCTGTAAAGATTATCCTATCCATTTCAATTGTTACACAGTGAACGTGCAAATTTTTTAATAGCGTAATTACTGACATAATACAAAATATCAACAAATATATCAATGACCCTTAACCCACATATAATAATTATATTGTTTATAGTTGACACCAGTAGTTCTCCCAAATGGAATAACACAGCGTCGGTTCATGAACCCGAAAAGTTTATGTTTTGGTTCATCCATGCGATGATTTTTGACGTACAAGGGCACAGTACCACTACGTGTTTTTGCAATCACTATTCAGGTGTGAGAGCGATATACAGCTACTAACGTATGGCACCGTCTCTTTTTCACAATGAAACTATTCCTGATTTGGCACGTTATAGTAAGGATTCTGGTCATACATAATCCTAGTTAACAATGTTACTTTATTATACGAGGAACTCCGTTTGTTTATTTGTTAATATTTGTTTGGTTGTCACGCTTTCACGTTAAAATGGCTGAATCGTTTTGGATGAAATTTGGTATGGAGATAGAAGGGACGTTGGAGACGGTTATAAACAGCTGTTGTCAATATAAAATACTAGCTGTTTCTCGCGGTTTTTCCTGCGTCCTGAAGGCACAATTTCACGCACCCGGATATTACCTTTCCTATATCTTTCTCTAGGTTTCAAAACTATCATAATCGGTTTTACAGACAGGTTTAACAGACAGACAGACAACGTTTTTTTTCACATTTATATTAGTAAGGATTCATGCAAAGTTGCTCATATAATTACAATATTAAACCACAAAGCCACTAAGACACTACACTTTCCCAGTGTGAGTCTAGCCTTTATTTTATTTAAACCAGCGAAGTAGTTTCAAACTTACAACTATATTCGTCCAAAAGCAAACATTGGCTAAAAATTACCAACACAGACCAACTCTAGAAAACAGTTTACATTGCTGTATTTGTTCAATAGTTGCGTATTATTATGGTACTTAACAAGCAATGCATGTGTTGAATAAGCCAATGTTTGAATGTAATAACTGCTCAAACTTTCTGCATTAATATGAGAGATTATGATAGTTCCGCCAAAACAATGGCCGTCTTATCTTTTGTAAAGTTTATACTAATGGTTATAGTGTTTATGTTTAGATAAGGAAAGTGGTATTAAACGTACATTTCAAATGTTGGTGTTATGTTTTCACTATATTCCATGTCAAGATTTCAAGATTCAAATAATTTATTTCAGATAGACTTTGTTAGGCACTTTTAAATGTCAACAACATACTCAAGAAATTCAGTTCTCCATTCCAAAAAGTAGTTTCCTATGGAGAAGAAGAGAAACTCCACTCTTTTGAAAAAAAGATTGGAGATAACTCTGACACTAGGGCTTGTTATTAGTAAACGCGATAAGAAACCTACACGATAAAGAAGATGATTTTATTGAAATATTATCTACGTTTCCTTTGAATATAACAGGTATAATAAGTATTTTCAGTCTTGCTTTTTATTCGCATTCCCTATAATAATGTGAAACGAAAACGTTAATTATTCAACATTATAAAATTGAATATTCAAATTGTTGGAAAGATAACGCGCCATCATTTATAAATGCAATTTTATTCAAAGGAGCACCACATTTTTCTTATCTCACACAATATGAAGGAACATTAATAAAGTACGTTACTTTGCAAAAATAATGGAGGAAAGGTCTTTCAGTAGTTTTAATTTATAAAGAGCTTAAAGACTAAAGCGAGCTGAGAAACAATGGCTTGCAGTTGCTGAGATTCTTAGCGGATTAGCTATAACGAGTTGCCTAAATACATCTTCCAAAAGCCTTTTAACATTATTCAAGCTTGTCTACAAATTTCAACAAATATCTCTCCGTAATATTTTTCTGCGCCAAATCTTACCTTACATTAACTCAGGCCTACATTTATCAAAACAAGCACTCAAGCACTTATCCTTTAAAAAATAGAACAACGTTTTTAAAGCTGAAGTCGAAAAATAAGAGGAACTTGAAAACAGTAGCAGCAAAAAGCCTATTTAATACGAAATTTTCTTTGTTACGTTTTATCGCGAGCGCACAGCCCTAGCCCAGTATCAGCCGGATAAAACTGGATATAACCGGATAGTTGCAGAATCATTGTAATTAATCATTGGTGGTATCGCTGGTAGACTGTTGTGATTTTGACGGCGATGTTGTTGTTTTGTATCGTGGTGTGTTGTTGTTGTTACACCTTGATCTTTTCAAAAAAGTGTAGGGTTATCAAAGAATATTCTCGTATAATGGTAGTTAATAAATACACATATTTCATATCAATTGACATATTGCATCAGACTTATTTAGATTATTCCGACAGTCCAGTTTCTTACTATAAGCTATCCCTATCACAGTTTTCAGTCCCCATCCCACGCCAGTTAAACATGAATAGCATGTCTTAGCTAAAATACTTAAAATGGCAGACAATTTAAACGGTGCATGAGATTTATGGTACAACTGTCAGTTGAAATGTATTGTACCGTTTAACTTTAAAGTAAAATTCTAAATTAGTAATTAATTAAATAACGTTAAGGTATCTCGATATAAGTGAAATGCATTTTTCGAAAAACGTAAACAAAATTATAACCTATTTTGTTCTAATTTTCCCACATAGATAAATAAAATGGCATTAAATGATGAATGATAATGTTTAGAGCATGAAGTTGTTATAAATGCGCCACCGTTACGCCATTTTGTTAATTTCTGTGGCAGAATTAGAACAAATAAAGTTGCGATTTTGTTCTCATTTTTCCTAAAATTAATTGGTTCAGACTAAACAATCATAGTTTTATTTATCCCGTGTTTTTTTGCTCTTTTAATCCGACCATTAAGCATAAGCTACATGAAAGAGATATCGATAACGCTCTTGAAATATCAGTTGATAAGAATAACAGCATGTAAAGAAACGTGTGTTTTAAGTACCAATGCGTATTTATGTATACCTAGTTAGTAAATCATGCATTATACTTGTGTTATATAATTATATTTCTTGATATGTTTCTTACGCAAACGACACGAATGATAAATATGTGAATGTATCCGAATATTTAAAAATAAAATAATAAATAAAAGATTCCGACGAATTTAGAATCTCATTCATTTTTGAAGTCGGTTAACAAAGGGTAAAAGGGGTGTATCTTTTAGGGGAGCGAGGAGGGGATTGATAAGTTAGATACTCGTAATGGCTGCTTCTTAGATTCTTTAATTTTAAATATTTCTTTTTGTTCTGGAAAAATATAATTTATCGTCGAAAAAGTTGGAGTATTGACATATATACGTGAAATTTGTTTTGTTCGAGATTATAAGTCACTTTTACCATGAGCCTTCATTGATCTATTATTGGGATCAGATTAAAATTACAATCTAGAATATTATTTACATAAATAAGTACTAGATCCAAAACATTATTCTAAACTCTACCTACATATGCATTAGATACAACTAAATCAAGTAAATAGTATTAACAACTGATTAAGTGATGTCATCATGAATATTGTTTATATATACAGCGTTCGAGTTACCAACTGCATTCTAATCGATAGTAACATACCTATATACAAATTATTCTAATATAGAGAACAAATAAATAACTATATTTATTTATTTATTTTAATGGTATTTGTAGCGATTCAAATAATAACAGTGGCGACAAATTGTTTGAGATAATAAATAAATGTATTTCACACTATTGCGACCATGACTTAAAAATAGATAGCGTGATTTTATTGGCACAGGAAAATAATCTATACATATAATAAAATTGTAATGGTAGAAAATCTGTACATTGAATATATTTTTTTTAAAGTGGTCTCGGCGTGACCAGTAAACGATGCTGAATCCAAAAATATGATTTTTAGAATTTTTGTCTGTTTGTCTGTTTGTGTGTTTATCTGTTTGAGCTTCACGCCAAAACGACTGAACAGTTCTACTTGAAATTCAGCAAAAATGATTGTTATGAATCGGGTCAGGCTTTAGGCTATAAAACATCACGCTAAATATTATGAGGAATGAGCAGTGAGACATTGTATAAAAGTTTGTAATGGGATGACCTATAAATTTTTAATAATTATGCATTTTAGCTGTTATTACAATCATTGATATGAAAATCATCACGCTGATTCCTAAAGAAGATAAGCAGTAATTGAAATTGAAAACACGAAAGCATTGGTAGAATAGTAGAATTTATGAATCGAACGATGTATGAGAACGTCAATTTTAACTAAAATGTCAACGAACAGCGTAGCCTGTATTAACGACCATCCGAGTCGGTTGCTTTTGCTTCGAGTTCAAATCCCGCGAAGTTTTTTTTTTGCGTTTAGTAAATTATATTTTTCTTTTTTGGTTGAATTCACATTTTTTTAAATAAAAAATAACCATTAGAGACGGTTACAAGAATTCAAGTTACGAATTTGTTAAAAGTAAGCGCTTTCAAGTCATAAGTATGCACATTATTTACAGTAAGAAACATGAAAATAAAAACCACAAAAATATATATTCTAATAAAATGGAAATTTAACTAAAATATGGCGTCAAAAAATGTTTCCTCATCACCGTCAACTGGAAGCGTACTCAAGAGGCTGGCAGAATTGCCACGTTGGATTGCAATGCTTAGTCTTAGGCAAAGATAAAAGCAGCCCTTGAGTCACGGGAAGTGTTAGCAAGCCGCTTCGCTAAATCCAGGATATCCAGTATCTGGAAAATGTCAGGGAAGCTATAGGTGGTCAGGGATTGTCAGGAAAAAACATCGTAAGAGTAAAAAATCATGGAAAAGGGAGTCATGAAATAAAAACATGATACCTAAGAATTATGTTCCTCATATTTCTAAAAAAAAAATCGCGCTCGCTTCGCTCGCGCTCTGAATCTTATTGGCCTATTTTCGTAGCTTACTATTTAGGGTACTTAACTCTAAACACAAATTAGATATCGTCCCTATTTAGTGCACATGGTCTAGACCTTTACTTTAATAGTGCAAAGTATAATACATTCATAATCTGGTTTAAAACGAGAAAATTGCATATTTGCCTTATACGACGACAATACTGCGTCAGGGAAATGTGGTAGAGTGATCAGGGAAAGTCAGGGTTTTTAGGCATTTGGAGTGGACACCCTGATTTTTTAAAATAAGGTGGGTACAGTTGCAACCACAAACAGCTCGAAAATATTTTTGCCTATGTGGCTACTTTACTAATATGTACATTTCCTTCCGCCTTAAAAAAACTCTGTAAAATTAGGCCATAGCCCTGTAGTGGGATAATAAATAGGCCGAAAATATTGTCGCGCTTTCCGTATGCGCCTAAAATAATAAAGCTGTTAGCGATAAGACCGTCGTTGTACCCTTCACTTTGATGTAAATTGTATCTCATGTAATTTCTTTGATGACGTGCGATAGAGTAATTATGGTATTCCAATTATCATAATGCAATGATATACCTAAAAAAGTAAACAATCTTTTTCCAGATTATATTTACCGGACCTATGTCCGTATAATATTCATGCGAATTTTAGGGTTCAATGCACGCGATGAAATCAGAAAAAAAACTTTTCACAAAAATACAAACGGCTTACAAAGTGAAAATTAATTTTATTTTCTGCTAAAACATCGTTCTAGAAATCGGTGTCTTACACTAAGTTTCTGTTGAAAGGTGCTTTTTTGCCACCTACTTCTTTTTCGTCGTTCGTCGTCGTCAACCGCCTGTTTTAATGTTTAGACACACGTGTATTTTCAAAAAATAACAAATGTTCACCAAACTTTTCGTAACGAGTATATTACCTCCTAGGGTTCTTCTGTTTGTAAATCCATCAATGATGTCTTTAATACCTTATTAAGAGATCATCTAACTCAGCTATCGTTAGCTCCCTTATAGCGGTTGGTGCTGGCATTCTAGCCAAAATCTGTTGTTTAAGTTTGTTTCAAACTGCGTGCTGGTTTAGAAAGTGTTTGCATTCCAACTCCCTCAAGATACAAGATACCCATAGATAAGTGACGCATTGAATGATGTGGCTACAATGAGTGGCTAAAATGAAATTATCCCCAATCAAAGATCAGGCGGAGGACTGACAGCTTTTCGTGCTCTCCTAGGCACGGTTGGGTCGGTTTAGAAAAGGGTCACTTATCGATTTGCATGGCTTTTAATTACCTACGAGCCCCGCAATCTCCGCATATGATTATTCAGAGAGAACTTCTCATTGTGATCATCTGCATACAAGCTGAAGCCCATCTGGACCTCTTAGGTCACTCTGCTATCGTATGAGATCAGTACATTCTTTCGATTCTCAATACTCCAGTTCGGAGGCCCGAGGTAGCCAAAATACCCTTCAATTCCTTTTTGTCTTTTTGCTTGAACCTGAAAAATTTAGGTCGGCGGTTGATTGTGTCTGTGAGTCTACTTCACGCACCCGCATAATAACCAATGTCCTTCCTCAGCTTTCAGTTTATATCTATACAAAATTCATCTCATTTGATTCAGCCGTTTTCCCATGAAGGTATTATAGACAAACGGATAGAGACAGATGGAGTTTTGTATTTATAATATTTATTACTAATATAAGAAAAATAACTATAGTAGTGCCGTAAATAAGTAGTGCCTTTGTACAATGCTTTCCTATTCCTTCTTCTTTTCTTATATTCTGTGTACATAAATTGTTAAATAAATAAATATAGTCTTATGCGGACTGAACTGTTATTGCACGGAGAGAGGTTATGCTTATGGTATTTAAAAAAACTCTTAGGTATTTTTCAGTTTCGTTGCCTTTGTAAATTAATTATCTAACAGACATTATGATTTACACTATCGGGACATTTTTTGTTTGAAATTATATGGAAACTGGTATGTTTCTGGAGGTGGTAAAACTGGCCATCCAAAAATAATGTTTATAATGCTATTTTGCGACACCTCTGGAATGTGTGCGAAAATCCGAATCTCTCGCGGACGAAGTCGCGGGCAAATTGCTAGTAGTTACTAAGTGCAAAGACGAAATTATTTAGTTTTTAGATAAATATGGCTAAAACTTCGTATTTATTGGAAACCTCGTTGAAAACCAATAAGTTGCCAGTTCGACAAAATTAGATTAAACAGAGAACTCCAAATATTTTGAATCCCATTAGTATCTACTGCCATGGCAACTAAAGCCGTAATAATTTTGAAAGAAGAAAGAAAGAAAAAACATTTATTGACACAACAAAGGACAATCACAATGTTGAATAAAAAAAGGTACAAAAATAAAAGAGTGTTGTGCCAAATAGGTCCAGTTCAGCATTATGCCAGACAGCTAGTGCCTGACGCTGGTTTTCAACTGGACCTATTTTCGACTTTATTGGTATAGATACCACCTTTAAAAATCAGGATAAATTAAACATATCAATATACCTTATCATGCAGATAAATTTATTGGCGTATACGCCAAAAGTCTTGCGCCATTATATTAATATCATTTTTTGACAATTAAATGGATATTTTTGAAAAAAAAAATCAAAATGCAAAAGTATTTGTTTTTAATTTTAAATAGGCCTTTTCAGGACTTATGTAAAGTCTAGTTGCAATGCATTTAGGTCAATAGGCAACTTAGTCGTCCAGTCTAGATTAGATTTGTTGAAAGAGATAAGAACGGATGCTAATTCAATATTAACTGTATTAATGGTATAAATATTTACTTGACTCAAATACGACTATTTATGACTGTTTTTGTTAAGAAATAGGTTATTTTCAGTGAGTTTCAATATGAATCATATAAATATATAGCTTGGAGTTTTTATAATTGGGTTTTTTCATACGTAAAACATTGCTTGGAAGCAACCTAAAGTCTGGATATATAATAATGACGCTTTATAACTGTTCACACAGGTGTTACATAATATTTTTATGTGGAATACATAGTAAGCGGTTTAAACACGATTACGCCCAGTTTAAAGCAATTAACAGGTCAAATCGAAAAATTACATAATGTATTTTAATGTCTATTGAAAAAGGTTCATTATAGTACATTAAACTACACCTAGCTACATTTTATTTCCTTGCGTTTTCAGCACCAATGAGACTTAAAATCTCAGAATCCAATCTCAAGAAGATCGAGGTTCTCAGTAGAATTCCAATCAGGAGTCGATGACCGGACAGCAAGCTATCAATTCTAAAGTAACTTACACACTGCAACTGATTGTGCACGATTCCTTGTAACGTTTGTTAAGCTCAATTTACACTACCCCAGTGTTAATGATAAGAAAGTTTAGAGAGAATCGCCTTTTATTTTAATAAACAATGTTAATGACAAGAGAGTTGAGAGAGAACAATGTTAGTGACAAGAGAGTTGATAAAGAACTACCTTTTTTAAGCAATGTTTGAATTCAAATAAACTTCTAAATTCCAAATATAAAAGTATAAAACGGTATACAAAAGAGGTTGGTTGCTGGTTACCAACACCCAGTATGAGTCAGTTTTAGTAACGACACTTTCATGGTATAATGAATTTTATGAACAAAAATAATAGATATGCACCAAAATAGATTTCGCGTCTTCTGGGGAATTCTCGCTCATTTTTGCAATTTCAGAAAATATCTGCGCCGTCTGTAAAATCCGCGTGAAACATCCCGGCCGAGGCGCAGTCGCGAAAATTCTCAAGCACTATCGCTAATTCGTGTGACAGGGTCAAATTGATGCTTCGAGCCTTTTCGTTTCGTCGCAATGTAAATTGAGCTTTAGACGAACAAATAGCGGTCACTTATCCTTTTACATTCATTGAGAATTGCTGAACTGCAAGTACTTGCAACGTCGTGAGCGCTGTGATTGAAAGTTTAAAGTCAAAGTAATGTAACTATTTTATAGTGCGAGGTAGAGTGTTTTATTGCATTGGAGATAATATGATGACTACGGATTAGTAACATGCGCGAGCCCTTTGAATTTGATAAAAAAGGAAATTAGTGAGATCCACAGAACAGCCATTGCAGCATTGTTCGTGTAATCGTGATATTCAGTACAAAATTCTATATATTTAAGATAAAAACAGCCGCTGGCACCAAACTTTTAATTATTTATACTTTATAATTTTACGAATATCAAAAAACATGATATCAATAATTAGCATAGGTATGTTTAATATTTTAATACATAAATATAATAATTAAGTAAGCATGTATTAAACTATCTAAACAGATGAAAAAGTTAAAATAATAGCAAATTATTAAATTTTGTCCTCCATTTTGACAGATCTTGAATGACAGTTCTTCCGTTTCACGTATAAGTCCAGAATTCTTGAATAGTTTTTTTTGGCTACGTTTTATACTTTTATGGGAGCAACGTACTTATCCTACTAAGGCCCAAGCTCACCGACAGATGGCTTTTTTTTTTTTTTTTTTTTTTCTACATGACCTCTTGCAGGGTGCTTCTAACAGCATTCGACCTGCTTAACCGGACAGTGTGGCGAGGTCCTAATTTAATTAATTAAATTAAGGCCTCCAGCCAAGGCTTACAACTAAATTTAAAACTAAGTGACAGCGCGCTAAGGGCTCCCCCTAGTGGGGAACGAACCTCGGCTTAGGGCGTCACTGGGGAGGACAACTAGGGACTAGCTGGATCATAACAATATTATTATTACGGGACTTTTTATGCTACTGGCTCAGCGCGCGGGCTGGCTCGTCGAGCAAGGGTCGGGGAGGGCATGGACGGGGACGTCGCGACGGGCCTCGGCGGCGAGGACGGTATGACGGCGGTCTGTGTTTGTGTATTGTGCTGGTTTCCCTATTACTCTCTTGGAGGAGGGTGATTTCGTCGTCGGGGAACGTGAGAGTATGCCGCGGACGGCGAATCGAGCTAATCTGGGAGGGAGTGTAACGGGAAGCCGATACGATCAGGGGGTTGGTGTGCTTTTCGGCAGAGTCGAAGTAGCGCTTCGAAGCGCGTTTCATAAACTGCTTTATGGTAGGCAGTTTGAGGTCGAGGTGGAGATTCTCGTTTCTAAGGTACCACGGGGATCCTGTGGCCCTGCGCATGAAACGGTTCTGGAGGGTTTGCATCCTATGGAGGCGGTAAGATTTGGCGTGTGCGAACACTACGCTGGCATAGGTCATGATGGGGCGGATGCACGCTGTATAGATGCGCAATTTGCACTTGAGAGGCAATTTGCTGCGTGAATTAAGAATGGGATGGAGGCGTCCGAGAACGAAGGCGGCGCGCGAACGCACCGTCCTTATGTGTTCACCGAACGTGAGATTCTTATCGAGGGTTACACCCAGGTATTTGGCCTTGTCACCCCATGGGATGGGGCGATTGAACATTTCGATCTGTTTGAGGGGTGGGGTGGAGCCGGTATTGCGAGTGCGTCTCGAGAAGAGAACGGCCTGGCTCTTATCGGGATTGACCTCGATTCTCCATTTGCGGAACCACTTGCCTAGGGCGGTGGCAGCAGATTGGAGGATGCGAGTTATGCAGTCGGGTTTGCGACCCGTGTAGTAAATAGCCGTATCGTCAGCGAATAGAGCCAACTGGGCCTTATTATTTTTGGGAATGTCGCTGGTGTACAGCGTGAATAATAGGGGGGAGAGTACGGAGCCTTGTGGGACACCTGCTCGAATGGGGTGGGGGGAGGATAGTGCTCCCTCTATACGATAGCGAAACGAGCGGTTCGACAAAAAGTCTCGAATGATGAGCACGAGACGATCGGGCACACCGAATTTGTACAGCTTATATATTAAGCCGTCGTGCCAGACTTTGTCGAATGCTTTCGCTACGTCGAAGAATAGTACGCCCGTCATCATATTGCGTTGGAAACCAACGCTGATATGCTCGACGATGCGGTGGACTTGTTGGACACAGGAGTGCTTGGTTCGAAAACCAAACTGCTCATCAGGAATGAGTCTCTTAGCCTCGGCAAAGGCTTTGAGTCGGTTATAGATTAGCCTCTCGTAAATCTTCCCAATAGCATTGAGAAGACTTATAGGGCGATAGCTGGAGGGCTCGGCTTTGGGTTTGCCGGGTTTGGGAATGCCAATGACTGTGGCAGTTTTCCATTCATCGGGAAAAATGTTATTGCTCATAGCGGCATTGAAGATGGCTGCTAGGAGCGCTATGAGCTGGGCTGGGAGGAGTTGGAATACTCTATTGGAGATTCCATCCGGGCCGGGGGCTTTCCTGGGTTTTAACCTCTTAATAATCTCATGTACCTCCTCTGGGGTTACAGGGGGTAAGGGGTCATCGTCGGGGGTATCAGAATTTGAGGTGGAAGCCTCAGCTGAGGTAGGAGTTGCAGCAGATCTGCGTTCGATTTCTGCCTTCACCTCATCTAGGTGAGCCTGATCGACTGGCAGAGTGCTGGGTGAGCATTGGGTCTCTAGGCTGTCGGCTAGGCATTCGGCCTTTTCGTCGTCATAGAAGGCGACAGACTTGTCTGGACGATTGAGGGGAGGCATGGTGGCCACTTGATCGGATTTTAACTTCCTCTGCAAGTGCCAGAAGGCCTGATGAGATGGTTCCAATTCGCTCAACATCTTGTCCCAGCGGGCAGAGCGTAACTCATGTATGCGTTTCTTTACAGCACGCTGTAAATAGCGCATATAAGCACGATTTGCATCACAGGGAAAAGAGTCGTAAGCACGGATAGCCGCGTTCTTCTCGGTCATTAGTGCACGTACATCGTCCGGCAGTTTCCAGCGGAGGTCATCCTCCGCTGGAACCCGCCTTGAACTGTCGTTCAGGACTTGTTGTATGTGACTTCCGAACGAGCCGACCGCGGTCATCGTGTCATCGAATGTAACTATTTTATCGGGGATACGGTTCAAATGACTGGACTCAGAGGATTGTAAGCCTTCCCTTACTTTCCTCCAGTCCGTTATCACTTTTGTTGGCGGGGGATGATCGGGATCTCGAGGTCCCGTCCGTGGGCCTAGGTTGATGATGACCGGTCTGTGGTCGGAATCGAGCTCTTGTAGCGTCTCAATTGAGCGTAAACCTAGGTTTACGTTCTTGAGTAGAGCTATGTCGAGGACATCGGGACGGTGCTCCGGGTTGGGAGGGAAGTGAGTTGGATACATCGGGGCGACGATATCGAAGTTAAGAGGGTCGCAAAGACTCTCTAGCTGTCTGCCTCTCGAGTTGTTCGAGTGGCTATTCCAGGCGATGTGTTTAGCATTGAGATCGCCCGCTATGATAACGGAGCCACCTAGACCAAGAAGAATTTCTAGGTCAGGTTTTAGATTGATTTTCTCCGAGGAGGAAGGGGGAATGTAAGCCGAGACAATGTGGATAGGCTGATGACCGGACATGTCTAGTAGACAGATTGAGACCTCTAAATGCGAAAGAGGTGGGGGCTCCATAGTGATGCAGTGCAGTGCCTTTTTGTAGTAGATAAGGGTACCGCCCTTGTGACAGCGAGTTCTGTCGTTACGAACCATGCGATAGTTTGCAATCGACGGGTCACGGTTGTGGGGCTTTAAAAAGGTCTCCTGCACGAGAAAGACGTCAAGGTGATGGTCGCGAAGGAAGGTGGCGATCTCATCACGTTGACTTGAAATGCCATTTGCATTAAAGAAGCCTAACTTTAGGGATCGGGGTTTGACTCTGCACACTTCTTCATCCATTAGGAAATCAATTGAAGGTAAGGGCGCCTACTGCTTCAGTGACGTCCGGGAACGCCGCGAGCACGTTGAAAAGACCGAGGACATTTCCTTGGTTCTCTACTATTAGTTTAGCCATCTCTTGCGCTCTATCAGTTAGGAAGACAGAAAAGGTCTTCGCTAAGATAGCGCAGGCATTCACCTTACCTTGGGACCTGGGACCGGCGGCAGGTGCGATGGCGGGTAAGGGAGCGGGGGCAGGGGTAGGAGGAGTAGCTTTGATGGCTACATTAGAGGTTGTCGGGGGAGCGACAGCCTGTGTGGGCGTGGAAATGGAGGGACCCGTAGGTGAAGGGACGGATTGGCTGAGATTAGTTCTCAACGCGGGGAATGAGCGTTGATGATTCAGCTTGTTCCACGGAGAGGGTCTCTGTGGGCTGAGGCGCTCTGGCATCGATGCCGATGGAATCGACATGGGTTGATGTTCCCTCTTTTGGCGGGCACTAGCGCGCTTTGCCAATTTGGGAGAAAGTCTAGGGGCTTTGGGGCAACCTCGGTAGTTAGCCGGGTGACCGGATTGACCGCATAACACACAACTGGGAGGTTCTGTGCATAAGGTGCGATCTTTTGGTCGCGAGCAATCAGCAGTGCTATGGTCGCCCAGGCACTTGACGCACCTGGGTTTCGCATAGCAGTGCTTTTGCGAGTGGCCATAGAGTTGGCAGCGGTGACACTGCCCAATGGGACCGCCCTTGTAGGGTTTTTCAATAATTATGCCACTGAGGTGGCATACAGATCTGACACCGAATACTGGATGCCGAGACAATTCGGAGGGATTGCATACGACTAGTACCATGTCGTATGCTTCACGCGTGTTAGCGCGGTGCATGCGATGGACTGCATTAACGGGGACGTCTTGGGAGCGGAGATCTTCCAGGATATCTCCTGTCTCTTCTTCTCTGTTCTCCTCAGGTAGTGAATAGGTGTGAAAGGAAATGTGATTTCCTTTCAGAAGTTTTGTGAGTTCCCTATGGTCGTGGGACGTGGGAACTTGGACCTTGATACCCTGTTGGATATTCTTGGCCGATGTGTAATTAACCTTACGGGCAACACACATCTTAGACACATCGGTCCATTTACCTTTGTCTTGAATGATCAAAGGCGGTGGGATAGGCGATTTCTTTTGCTGCTTTGTAGCAGCTTGAGGGCTAGCACTTGGGCTGGAAGGCCGCCTGTCTTGCAAGGCTGGGGTCGGGAGGGGAGCAGATGGCTACCTAATCGACCCGTTATATAAAAAGCGGGAATTTTCGTGTTATCCACTTCTTGTTCAACCCTGGATTGGTAATCGACTGTTTTACGAGTAAGAAACCCAAATGTTAAGGTAACCAGCGTAACACAGAAGTTTGAATGTATGGTAAACAGCTGTTTTGAGTTGGTCGGACTGTTATCTTGTCGGTGAACTTGGGCCTAATCTATACTTATAATAAATCTGTAGAGAGGTCAATTCTGTACATGAAATATATTTCCAAAATAACTATCAGGGGGTGATTAGGGATCGATACTGATGCCAAAAATGCAATCAGTAAATTTTTTGTCTGTCTGTCTGTATAAACTCTATAGAAACAAAAACTACTCGACGGATTTTAACGAAACTTGGTACAATTATTTGTCATACTCCTGAGATGGTTATAGTATACTTTTCATCACGCTATAATCAATAGGAGCAGAGCAGTGAAGGTAAATGTTGTCATTTTATTTAAACGCGCTAATCTCAGGAACCGCTGGTCCGATTTAAATAATTCTTTCAGTGTTAGATAGTCCATTTATCGAGGAAGGCTATAGGCCACGCTAAGTAATATCATCACGCTAAGACTAAAAGGAGCGGAGCACCACTATTCCACGCGGACGAAGTCGCTGGCAGAAGCTAGTATTAAAAATACGAAAGTTAGTGAGGATGCACGTATTTACGATAGTTGTAATTTCTAAACCTTACATCAATATTAGACAAAAGGCAATTTGATTGGCTTAAATAAACAGTCCAATCTTAACATTACACTATTTTATCAGTATTTGTGTTTACTCTTTAGGTAGGTACTTATATCAATAAACAATTATAATATTCTGCCAGCAATGGCCTCTTCCATTACATCAGAATTTTTATCTTTTAAATATAGTTAATTGTGTGAATAAAAACTGATTACACTGTTTTTTTTTTTAAATATTTTTTTAATAGTGTAGATATGTAGGACTAAAATGCACAAAAAATACCCTGAAAGTAGTAGATTTTCTGCAAATCATTAGACACCTAGAAATTGTGAATACCCGTTTGTTTCTTTTAAATTCTACGGCTGTGGAATTCTGATACTTTAGTATCAAATATTGATATAGAGTTGCATATGTCTAGAATGGCAGCCGAGTAAGCAACTTTGAAATGTCTAGACATACGTGATACCCGCACAGCACAATCATAATGATAACAGGACTGATTACGTACTATGAATTCTAACTATCCTAACTTTCTAATAGAATAAATGCTAAAGTATGTTTGTTTGTTACGCTTTCACGGTAAAACGGCTGAACCAATTTGGTTGAAATTCGGTACGGAGATAGATTGAACCCTAGAGGCAGTTATACGCTATGTTTTTTCTGGGTACGTTCAGTAGTTTCCTCAGGGCGCGGGTGAAACCGTGGGAACAGCTTGTATTTTATACCTAATTGTTAAATAAAATTTATACTACTAGACTCGTGCTGTTTGATTAATATACCATGATGACTATTTATTTTTTAAATAAACAACACAAATATGTACCTACCTATCCTGTATAGGCACGCACTGTTTACAACCCGCTTATCAGCGGAAGAATTAATTTGCTGATAAAAATTACGACTATGATGTAATAATTTGGTGTTTACGAAAAATAAGCGGACTTGATTTCATTAGAGAATATTCTAGACATTTTTGTTGTTTTTGATAAACAGAGGTACAAAATCATTTAATTTCATTTGTATATATGTATATATATAGGTATATTTTTTTTAATCGTATTGGTATTTGCCAGTTTTCAAACCCGCAGTGGCGTGACTCTTCTAAAAGTCATAAGTGATTTTTATAAAGTCATGCTACAGTGCAGTGGTGTCTAAGATAATATATCTGAACTAAGTAACTAACTAACCAATGTAATGGAATCAATGACAAATATCTTGAGGAAACATGGACAAAAAAGTCTGAAATCGCGAATCCGCCTTGAGCAAGCGTAATGACCAATGCTCTGTATGAGAAGACGCCGTTACCAAGTGGAATCGCAAATAGGCCGATGATGAATCTCGCAATCTAAAGCTTTAGAAGAGGTCTCTTTAACTTCCGAGCCAGCACGTCGAACCTCAATAACGTCCCATTACTACATATCATAAAACAAAGTCGCTTCCCGCTGTCTGTCCCTAGACCTTTGAAACTACGCAACCGATTTTGATGCGGTTGTTTTTCGAACACATTGATTCAAGAGGAAGGTTTTAGTATACAATTTGTCAAGTTTTTGTATTCATCGGCTAAAATATCGCGGGCGAAGCTGTTGGCGGAAAGCTAGTTAATTACAAGCACGTTCAAACGCAGCACGTATCGCTACACGTGTGTTCACATGCGTTGCATTTATAGACATTATTAAGTGAGTAATCAGCCTTTGATATTGATATGACCACAGATATTATAGACCTAGATAGGTAAGTGCACTACTTCGTGTGTCTCGGCGATGCCTTGCAAGCTGCTTGCTCTTCCATAATGGCTTATGGCGCTGTTTTTCCAAAAGTTATATTCCTAGTTTGATGTCCTACTACTGTTAAGCGCGGTTTCACCCTCACCTTAAGAAAACTGCTTTACAAACCCATATAAAATCAGCCAAGTGCGAGTCGGACTCGCGCACAAAGGGTTGCGTACCATTCTATATACTCTATACAATATTAGACACTAACTAAATATTCTGTAAATATTTGAAGCGTCTACCTGTTGTCGTTATTATATGGAGCAAAAACGGCAAATTAATCACGTTTGTTGTATTGGAGCCTTACTTAAATATTTATTTTATTCTGTTTTTGTTTATTGTTATAGCGGCAATAGAAATACCTACATCATCTGTGAAAATTTCAACTGTCTAGCTATCAAGGTTCAAGAGAAACATCCTGGTGATAGACAGACGGACGGACGGACAGTGAAACCTTAGTAATATGGTCCTTTTTTACCCTTTGGGTATGGACCCTAAAAAGTGGCTTATAACCGCCTTCACCTATCTGCATACCAAATCCATACTAATATATAAATGCAAAAGGGTATCTACCTGTCTGTCACTTCTTCACGTTGAAACCGCAAAACCGATTATGAAAAAAATTGGTATAGAATTTATCCAGGTGCGTTACGTAGGTATACCTATACCTCAGGACGTGGGCGAAACAGCTAATAAAACTTTTAATATAAAGTCCGTTCATCCATTTTACCGTGAAGGCATAACAAACAAACAAAACCACATTCGCATTTTTAATATTAGTTAGGTTATAATGTCCAGCTGTCAGTCTGACAGAGGCCGATGTTGATGATGATTGGTCATCATCAATTTGTCCATAACTGCTCATACAGAATCTTTGGTTTCTCCGTAAATTTTATTTTTATTATATTTATATTACGCTCCTATCTTAGACTTTTAATATGTTTTAAGCCTATAATCTATCTTATCAAAATACCTAGATCTACTTCGCAATAAAATTAGAAGTTTGGACTTTAATACCACGAAATAAGTAAACAATACATAGGTCAATTGTTATGATAATAGATTTTATTATAAAGATAACAATATCTATTGAGCAGGTGGTATTGAATAATACCTGTACAACGATGATTTAAAACGCAGAAAAGCTATATCTATTTATCACTAAGCAGCAATAAAAGAGAAACCTATTTCTGGGCCTTACCGTTACACGAATCGGATATACAACAAAAAAATGACAATTTTTCTAAATTAACAGATTAAAATCTCAGTTTCAATAACATTGGCTATGTGTAGAAAATAGAATGATTTTATTTTTATGTTTTAAAGAACAACCTTTTATGTTTTAAAGCTGACGACAATGCCGACACAAAGGCTGAAGTCGATGCCGAGGCCGACGCCGAGGCTGACGCTGATGCAGAAGCTGAAGCCGACGCCAACGCTGATGCCTAGAACGACGCCCACGCGGACGCTGAGCTACGACGCCGACGCCGACGCGGCGACCCCGACGCCGACGCTGACGCCGAGGCCGATGTCAATGGCAACGCCGAGGCCGACGCCAACGCCAATTCCTAAGCCGACGCCGACGCCGACACCGATGCCGAGGGCGACGCCAATGCCGACGCCTATGTCAAAGCCGAAGCCGACGTCGACGCCGAGGCCGACGCCAATGCCGACGCCAATGCCGACGCCGATGTCAAAGCCGAAGCCGACGTCGACACCAAGGCCGACGCCAATGCCGACGCCGATGTCAAAGCCGAAGCCGACGTCGACACCAAGGCCGACGCCGATGTAAACGCCGAAGCCGACGTCGACACCAAGGCCGACGCCAATGCCAACACCGACGCCAATGCCGACGCCGACGCCGACGCCTAGGCCAACGCTGAAGTAGACGTCGATGCCGAAGCCGACGTCGAGCCGACGAATAAAAAAAAATGCCACTTTGTTGGCGTAATCAATATGCATACCGCACAACCTAAAATCATCATCTGCCTAGCCTTTTCCCAACTGTGTTGGGGTCGGCTTCCAGTCTAAACCGGATGCAGCTGAGTACCAGTGTTTTACCGCACAACCTAAAATACTAAAATAATAAAGGTGTGTAATCCAGAGAATTCTCTACTGTACCTGTGTGTTTCACCTATATGATGATTAAATAAACAATTCATTCGTATTCGTATGATATAACTAGCTATTACTCGCGGATTCACCCGCGCCCTGGGGAACTACTTCAAGTACTTGGATAAAAAGCCTTTGACCGTCTCCAGGGTCCCATTTATCTCCTTACAAATTTCATATAAACTGCTTAAGTCTTATAGCCGGTTGCATCAAACAAGTATACGGTTACTTATACGTCACACGGAAGAACTGTCATTCAAAATCTGTCAAAATAGAGGATAACATTAATCAATTTCGCGTTTCTTTTTTCGTCTAAATATTTACGATAAATGTTTACTTAACTATTATATCTATGTATTCATATAAAAAAATGGTGATATCGTGTTTTGTGATATTCGTAAAAGTATAAAAAGTTTGCTAAAATGCCGGTTGTTACTGTTAAAATCGGAACAAACAAACAAAGTGAGATTCTCATTTATAATTTTATGATTAAAATAGCCTGAATTCGATCTGTTATCTAAGTATGTAATTAATGGGGCATTGTTGACGCTACTGTGTATCAATCAGTACTGTTTTACATAAACAAAGGTATCCAACTTGATACTAAATTCAACAAGAGCGTGAATACGAAACATCAACATTGTCTGTTACCGTTAGCTACAATGATAATAAGAATCAAATTCACGTTTTATTTTGTAATTTAAGATTGAGTTTGTAGATTATTTGAGATTGGTTGGGGTGGACCTGATTTTTGAGTCAAGGGTTCGACCTCACAAGCGTACTTTATTTGTTGCCACTTCTATATTGTAAAGTGCGCTTTTTTGTTCTTTGTAGGTATGTATGTAATAAAGTGAAGAGAGAATCTAAGCTTTACTAATATTATATTTATAAATCCAAAAGTAATTCTATCTGTCTGTCTGTTACGCTTTCACAATCAAACGGCTGAACTGATTTTGATGATTTTATCTTGCGTGTAGTAATCCCCTCAGAATATAATAGAATGCAAAAAACAGCGGAAAAATATAATGAAAAACCAGGAATATCCCATTGTCAATCACATAATTATTTGGAGATAGCTAACCCTCACTGGTCTAGGTTGTACGATGTGTAAACTAGTGACCATATTCAAATGTCTTTTCCTTCCAGGGGGCCTACTCTAACCCAACAAAAACGAAGATTCAATTGAAGTTTCATACGTTTCCTTATGGGTTTTAGGGCGGTAAGGTGCAAACAATTGTTATATGTATAGTATAAGTATATCCCTTTATGTACAGAGTATCAGATCGCACCTTACCACACCACAAAAAAGTTATCATCTGTTCTCAGTCTTTCCGAAGTTTCGTTTCGGTGAGTGAGTCGGATTGTTCTTAAAGTTGTACGTGCAAATCATTAAACAAAAAACAGCCATGTACCTTGACTCATGTATTACCTACGTTATTTTCCTTTCATTAATAAATAGATGTCGTAAAATTGTAAGTCGGGAATTAGCATCACTTGTAAATAGCGTGATTGGTCATGAAATCATCAGGGAAATATTGTTGTAATGATAATTTCGAATAGGTACGGACTTTAGTTGTTTGGTATCTTGTAGTAGGTATTAATATATTGGCGCGAGTCTTCATTGCCTTTTGTTGTACGGGAAACTATTACGTCATAGGACAGTCAGTGACGGAGTCTGTTACGTCAGAGCGATGATGAATGTTATTGATTTTTGGGTTTTAATTATTTGGGTTTTACTTATGATGACTGTCTCTTTAGTATACAGTTTAAAGATTTAATTCTAACAATATACATAGGTATAGGTGTAAATTTTTATATTTAATTACCTATTATTAAGTATGTCATTTAGAGTAAATTTATAGAACTATATTTTTGTTTAATTAATACTTCCCCACGTCATCACCCATATTATACAGCTAAAACACTGCATTAAAAACGGCTGTACCGATTTTATAAAAAAAATTATGTGTGTTCGTGTCGTGTAGGTCTCTGGACAGTTAAAATTGACAATTAGACACAGTAGGTGGTGCTACAGTCAGTCAGGGCAAAGTTTGTCAGCCAGTAGAGTATTATACACATTTTATTCCTTTATATTATATAGCTATCATATAAAATGCTCTTTGCAATATAAAACCTGACAAAACTTTATCTCTTTTAATCAAAGTGTAGATTGAAGAATATTAGAAAATTATATTAAATTATCTATATACATACAAAACTACGTTTAAAAAAACCGACTTCAAAAAAAAAACTAAAAAGTATTAAAAAAGTATAAAATAACTTAATAAAGATTTAACACAAACCTAATACCTTTAATATTAATAAAACACCATTATTTGTATGTGTTACCTATTGACAGGTTTAAAGTCGGTGCCAAGCCAAATGTAATAGTGTTACTCATTCAGGTATTAAAAAGTTTTCATCTGTTTCACATTAATTCACATTGTTCTTTAAGTTTATTTACGTAGGTTAATCTTTAGGAATTTCATTTTGTTTAGGACTTGGCACCGACTTCAAACCTGTCAATAGGTAACACATACAAATAATGGTGTTTTATTAATATTAAAGGTATTAGGTTTGTGTTAAATCTTTATTGAGTTATTTTATACTTTTTTAATACTTTTTAGTTTTTTTTTGAAGTCGGTTTTTTTAAACGTAGTTTTTTTTAATTTATTTTTTACTTTTTAGTGTCTGTAATAAGTTGCTCTGTAAACTACAGTATTTTTTACAGGATTTTTATAGATTACATAAGGAAGGCTATAACATTTCGTTGTTTTTATTGTCATAATTATATGTTAAATAGTTTTTTTTAAGTAGCTATGGGTAGGCCTACGAAAGGTGCAGCTTTAAACAATATAGATCAAGAAACGGGAACGGAAAATATAAATCGACTCCGAAACAATTACGTCATCGATGTAAACAAAAATGTAAAAAATGTTCACAAAATGAAAACTACTGGGCCAAACCATGTGATTTTTTTATGGGACCAAATGGCATCTATTCCGCATCAAACTAAAAAAGAATCACGTAAATCGGATCATAAATCTCAGCGTAATCGGTGTACATACTAGAAAAAAAAAAAAAAAAAAAAAAATACCGATCAAATTGAGAACCTCCTCCTTTTTTTGAAGTCGGTTAAAAATGACGGATCATGCACAGCCTAAAACGCTGATCGTAGAGACCTGAAACTTGGAGGGTGTGTTCTTTGTATAACGTAGACATCCGAGAAGAAACGATTTTCCGAAATTCTACCCATAAGTAGGTGAAAAAGGGGGGCAAAGTTTGTATGAAATTCTGACATTTTTAAATTGAATTCGTATAGCCCACGCGAGCGAAGTCGCTGGCGGAAAGCTAGTTAGTATATATGTCACAAGTTACACAGAAAATTAATGCACAAACGCGAACTTCCCTGCCAGCAAAACCTTAGAGTAATAGAGACATTTGACATATCCTGAATGGTATGTAGTATTCCGCTACTTTTTTATGGCGCAGGAAACCTCTAAGATGGGATTGGATCGAAGTTCCCATGGGAACATAAAATACGAGGAAGATAAGTTTTGAAGCGAGTGGAAATATTTTGAGGAAACGAATTTTATGCATCATTGGGTAGATTGAATTACAGGAATGGGGTGTACGGCATCCCCCCTCGATTATAGAAGGCTGTCTCGTCAGTGTAGTATTGGTTTTATCATCAACAATTTTCAGCCACTGCCTGGAGCCATTTTGTGGTCAGCTGGTGGCAGTATGCTCCCTCACTTTCAACATTAGACTGAAATGTACCTAACTGGCGATAGATCGCACTGATCATAATTATGTACCTTCGCTTCTATATTCGCGTAACCTTTAGCTTTTTTATATTTACCCGACTGCCAAAGAAGGGTTATGTTTTTCGCGTGTAACTTGTGCGTGAAACATAATATTTATTATCATATTATTTTTTGTAACACTTTTTTTTAAATATTACTATTTGTTACACTTTCACGGTAAAACGGCTGAACCAATTTTGGTAAAATTTTGTAAAGAATAAGCTGGAATTCCGAAGACTATTATAGGCTACTTGCAGGGTCTCTCGGGATGAAACCGCGGGAAACAGCTAGTAACAAATATAGGTAAGGAAAGGTTTGAAATGTGGAAGGTCTAGGCGTAGTTGTTTTTGTTATTGTAAACGTCATACATGTAAATATTATGAAGGTGTGTCTGTTTGTTAATGCAATCGATTTACAATGTGTACTTAGGCTTCTGTTTATCTCGCAAATACGTGACGTACAAAAATAAACAGGTTTACCTGTTTACAACTAGGCATAATACAGAGAAAAATAGTTTTATTAACATTTTAGATAATTAAATTGATTATTGAATTGTTAGTTACTTTAAGTGAAGTGAAAGAACTATAGCTTAGATTAATTATAAGGTCCATCTATTCATACCTCAAAATATTTGAAGAAATAAATCTTTAGGTGGTAACAACATTTTTTTGATCCAATTCTCTTTTACGAACTATTGATGTATGCCTTAAAATATTTCAGTTATGAATAGATGAACTTTATATATGGAGAATGATTCTCTAGTGTTTGGTATATCATTTCTGCCTGACGACAATGAGACTGCCTGAAGCCTGTCAAGTGTAGTCCAGCCAAACAAAACATAGGAAGCCGTGATGGGTAGCCGGCGGGAGCTGTCTTTTTGGGATTTCGACATTCAAAAAGATGTTTTGTCTAATTCAAATAAATGAGTTAAGTATTCTAATACCAAAAGGAAAATCCATTTAAGCTGGAAGTTTATATTAAAACTAACTTTCCGCCAGCGACTTTGCCCGCGTGGGCTTACGAATTCAATTGAACTTTGTCCCGCTTTTTCAGCCCCTTAAGAGTAGAATTAAGGAAAATCCTTTCTTATCGGATGCCTACGTCATACAAAGAACACACCCTCCAAGTTTCAGGTTTCTACGATCAGCGGTTTAGGCTGTGCATTGATCCGTCAGTCATTCAGGCCGAAGCTTTTTTTATATTCAAACCAAACACGTGTACATTACTGATGTTACTCATACTATATATATACATGTTCCGACTTCCGTGCGCACATGTCATACTGGAAGTTAATTGAAGTTAATTGGGTGTTACAAGTCAATGGACTGTACCGTTGCAAACGTGCCTCAGCAACCTTTGTACCAGCTTCGTTGCAGCTTGTGACGTCACGAGTTCCGACACGTGCTTTTGTGAACTGTCATTTTTAATATATTGTTCACTTTATGCTTCGTTAGGGCACGTGTATAATTTTTCATGCCTTTAAATTAAGGTTTTTTTTTGTTGTTGCTAAGGTTCCCATTAATTTATTTAAGTATATCATAGTTTTTGAATAGTCACATTGTTTGACTCATGAATTATATTTTTAAAATTTGGACTCCATAATCTTTAGGCCTTTATCTAAGGGTGAGAAATCATCAAGTGATTCCTCCCGCTGTGGGCCGCGCGGGATAAAGTAAGAGTAAGAGACTGATCTCTTACTGACTAAAACACACCCATGTTCCTTCGCCTTTTGAGTTTCGGTTTCCGTAAAATTCCACAGCCACGGTAAGCACTGGCCCTAAGGATGGACCCCGTCAACTATGCTGACATCTCTTTGAGGCGCGCGTGGAACACAAACGCGCCGTCGACACGGAATAATCTTCAGGCTAACATGGCCTTTGAATAACATTAATGAATAATAATAGGGATTTTCTATTTCTTATGAACATTTACTAGATTAAATAAAAATTACTCTCATGGTGACAAAAATGTTAGCCAGTCAGCAGAGTCAGGACGGCAGTAACATGAGTGATTGTAGTGGTCCTAGCACGAATGCACTAATATCGTAACGTTAATGTAAGCGATTTTAGATTTATAAATACAACTAGGCAAAAAATATATTCAAAATATATAAATAACAATTTGCTGCATCCAAAGATATGATTAAAGTCATTAATTTAAATAAACAGTACGTGAGAATCGAGTATATTCCATTCCAAAATCGATATCTTTCGATACGAATACTTTTTCGAAAGTGATTCGTGCTCGGCCCACGGAGGACGCTCCGAATTACCACTAACTGTAAATAATATACGTTAATTTGGCTACATAACTTATTATAGTATTTATTCTACAAAACAAACATTTAAAACAATCGTAATTAAATAAATTAACCAAACAAAATGTAATTACACCTACTATTTGCGTTTGTTCTAATGTATGAGTACATAAACACGTAAAATAAAGGAAATCTAAACAAAATGATAAACGTTATCACAACTATTCAAATTACTATGATTGTACTACGTCTATGATAAGACCTCTGACTTCTGATTTGTTGCATCATGGTAATCACATCATAAGGTGCTGTGTTTGATACCGATGAAAATCTATAATTCGTGTTAGGCAGAAAATATTCCGGGGCTGCGGGATCGAGGACGCGGGATTTTTGAAAGAGTTACCGCGCCCCCGGAATATAAAGAATAGAATAGAATAGAAATATGCTTTATTGTACACCAAAAAGAAATGAAGACAGATACAATTTAAAACTAAAAATATTTCTCAACCCTTTCTATTTTATATAAAGGGTTGAGAAAAGAACATGGAAGAGTTTTAGTCAGTAAGAGTCTGACATTCCCTTTCGCCCCATGGCGAGAGGAGAATTTTAGAAACCCAGAGTTTTAAAGAGATAAAGTTCGTTGGTTTGCATGTCACGGATAATCTCTGGAGGTACTAGACCAATCCTAAAATTCTTTTACTCGACGGGTAACGCCACAACTAGAAGCTAGTAGATATTAATTTTTTTTGTACCTTTATGCCTCAGAAAGAACTCTAAGTTGTTCGTCTTGGTTGTCATTCATCTATGATATCACATCTGACATAGATCTATGATAACGTTACGGATAGTCAGAAGCCAGAAAGTCTGACAAACAAATCCAATAGTCTCACTAAAGGGTAACTGGGCTGTGGAGGTCAGATTGGCAGTCGCTCCATGTAAAGCACTGGTACTAGCTGCATCCAGTTAGACTAGAAGTCGAGCCCAAAGGCTAGGCAGATCATAATATGGCGACAGAAAAAGACCACAAAACGACCGTTAATTTTAAATGTATACTTACTGATGGAATGCACATTGATGCTCTAAAACTTAATTAATGAATACTATTTTAAATGGGATTTAACAAATTACCTGCCGCATAGTAACTGCAGTATCATCAGACAATACAAATACAACACAACAAATGCTCGAATTAATTAAAATGCAAACAATGTCATTAACGCTATGTTAATAAATCTGGCACTATGCAAATATGCCATAAAACATAATAATGGCATACTTTATTTGGCGTTGTAAATTGTAATCTATTATTTCTTCGTAATTATCTGTTATGTTTAGTGGTAAAAGCATATTTAGAAAATAAGTATTTTTTTTGAGTTTGACAAGGAATCTATTTTCAGCATATTTTTTTGATAATAGAAAATTTAAGACTTGTGAGACAACTCGTTTAACCTTCTAGGTAAAAAGCTATTAATAATGTGAACCAGACATTAAGGTATCAGTAATTATTATTTACGTAAATAGACTCTATCTTCAATGTTTATTTGTAAACGGGAAGCTGTCGCTATATTTAGCAATATTGATATTGCATTTCTGGTATCAATAATTATTTTCAAGTGATAATAGGTAATTTATTGTTTCAATTGTTCCTAGTTGAACAATAATAAACAGGGTTATTTTTGAACGTGTTCAGCGAAGTTCCAAAGTCCGGCCACACGTCTCAGATTGTAAACAAACACTGATTGATAGCCCGTATTATGTTTCCTATCAAACAATCAATCAATGAAATGTGAACCGAATGAATGTAATTCACATAAATTACTTACAAACACACGACATCAATAAATAGTTTCGAGAAATCATTGTAATGGAAAAAGTAAATATTTAGTTTAATTTCTGTTGTAATAAACATTAATTACTTCTTATTTGTTCAGAATACACGTAAAATAAACAAAAACTAAGCAAACACAATATTTTGTTATATTGCTGTCATAAAGAATTGTCTGCACCCAAACTGTGACTCAGATGTAATTTAGCTACAATCGTATACATTGAAAAGTAAGTATAATTTTTTAACAAATAACTACTAGTAACCAGGCGATGGATAAACCGCTTATCTGTATGTCACGGAACATTTGCATTGATGACTGGATCTTTAGTTCTAGTTAGAATTAATCTATGAGTATGTTATACGGCACGCGTTCGCGAAGTGCAAAGTTTACACACACTCACACACACAAGTGTGTCACCGATACTCTTATACGTCGTCGGTTGTTGTACACCATTATCAGTCAGACGGTTTGCACGTGCCGGCCTGTATAAAAGCAGACGCCGGCATCCATAACAACACACTACAACCAGTCTCCATCAGCTCAACACGTATTTTGTGATACAAAAGTAACTCTACTTTACGTAGAAGTCCAGCATCGAAGCTGTGTTGCATACTCTGCTTATTGGACATATTCTTCTTCGACAATGGACAAAAGACAACTCATCGGCAGCGCCACCAGATACATCGCCGGCAGGAATGCTGTGCAGACGGTCTACTGGAGGAAGTCGGCGGAGAACAGCAAGGGCCTCGTCAAGACCACAAGGATGACATTCTTCGGCAAAAACGAGGGCCCAAACAAAGTTGACAGTGCGGAAATGTTCGCGAGAGTACGGGAAAGGTACAATTAGTAGAAGATTTAACACCCACCGTATTTTGACTGTGATAGATAGTAGTATAATTTTCTATGTAAGTTTATATTATAAGTACCAGTGATAGTGGTGTTGTATGGTGTATTGTGAGCTGAGTGGAATCACCGTAATGTACAAATACATATTTTTATAACTGTCTACATAATTTTTTATTTCCTTCTTAAACTTAGTGACTATTATCATTTATCAATGCCTTTGTCTTAGTATTGATAATTTCTTGTGTACCATAGAATTTACTAACATTTATCTTGAATAGCATTGTGAAGCCATCTATTACACTTTCAAGATAATAAGCATAGGATTCACTTTAGACAATAGTTCAATAGTCTAGCTTTCATTTGAAAGGAGAATGATCAATGACCTATAATTGATAGTTAGTAATTGTTCCGCTCTAAATTCAGTTTAAATAAAACAATGCAGGTCAGTGATATCAATATTGTCTATTCTATTTAGCTCTGAGAAATACTTATCAAGAACTCTTATACAAATAACATGAATCCTTACTAATATTATAAATGCGAAAGTAACTCTGTCTGTCTGTCTGTTACGCTTTCACGCCAAAACTACTGGACCGATATAAATGAAATTTGGTACAGAGATAGAATAGACCCTGAGGAACAACATAGGCTACTTTTTACCCGGGTGCGCTAAGTATTTCCCTCGGGATGCGGGTGAAACCGCGGGAAACAGCTAGTTGTATATAAAGGCAAACCCAACGACCAATAATAATTGATTATCCTGTGACGTCATTTACCTTATCTAGATCGAATTCAAGAACATGTGATTTCTGAAATTGGTTCAGTAGTTTAGGCACATGCAAGGTGCATATGGGTAAAAACTTACCTACATACATGGTCCGTGGGAATCATAACACTTTCTCTTTGCCGTAATGAGGTTACAAGGATATTTATCTTCTTAGCCAGAACATTTAACTATTATTCCTTATCGTTCGCCCTACCTTGTCTTCTGTAACATGAATGCATACGGATCATACAAACATACAATTCTCAAAATCGAAACATTTATTTATGGTCATCCAAATATTTATACTTAATATGAATCAATTATATTACGGCTAAACGACCATACTATCTTCTTAATCATCATCATTTGCCTAGCCTTTTACCCAACTAGGTTGGGGTCGGCTTCCAGTCTAAACCGGATGCAGCTGAGTACCAGCGTTTTTCATGGGGCGACTGCCTATCGGATCTCCACAACCCAGTTACCGGGTAACACGATACCCCTGGGTAAGACTGGTTGTAAAACTTCCTGGCTTCTGACTACTTGTAACGACTGTCAAAAGTCTGCAAATGACAACCGGGACTTGCACGGGCACGGAGGAGTCTTGCTATGACATAGATGGTCACCCATCCACGGGCCGCGCCAAGCGCAGCTTAACTTGTGATCGATTGAACCATGCGGCTGTTACTTAGCCACGAGCTCCTCCTATATACTATCTTCTTAATCATTATTCCTAATAATCCTAACTAATATTAAAAGGACGAAAGTAAGTTTGTTTGTTACCCTTTCATGGTAAAACGGCTGAACCGATCTGGATGAAATTTGGCACGGATATAGAAGGGACCTAGGAGAAGGTTACGTTGCGACCGGCGTTGTCGCTCTCGTATGGGCCTTCTTAGCCATCAGCGCAAGTGCCAAAGCCAAATAACCTGACACGGCTGCTATTTGAATCATCTTTCGTAGATGTTAAAGGCCACTGATGATGAGGAGAAGGTATGTACTTTTTGTCCAGGTGCGTTAAATAGTTCCCTCGGGACGTAGCCGAAACCGCAGGGAAAAGTTAACACTCGTAAATAAATGTGAAAGTATTTTCTGCACTCACGGTATAACGACAGAACAGGTATAAATGAAATTTGTGATGGAGATAGATTGAAACTTAGGAAAGAAACTACGATTGCTTTTATCCGGGTGCGTGAACAGTTTCCTCAAAACGTGGGTGAAACCGCGAGAAACAGCTAGTTCATTAATCTATACATATATAGATAAATTGCTTTGTCCTAAATGACTGATGGATCAACGCACAGCCTAAACTGCTGATCGTAGAGACCTGAAACTTGGAGAGTGTGTTCTTTGTATGACGAAGCCATCCGATACGAAAGGATTTTCCGAAATTATACCCCTAAGGGAATGAAAAAGGGGCGCAAAGTTTGTATGAAAGACATTAGCCACGCGGGCGTAGCCACTGGTGGAAAGCTAGTCTATATATATATATATATATGGGTAGTAACTATTTTTTAGCCAGACCTACTGAATATACTCACAAAATCATAAGATGAAGGTCAAGCTGTTTCGGAGAAGTTTTGTTACAAACACTGTGACATGAGAATTGTATATGTATATTAGAGAAGATAATACATACATCATCGTCGTGTCATGGTCGAGGCCAGTCATTAGTTCTACTACCAGTAATAGCTCAACAAAGTCAAGGATTTATTATCATGAGTTCATTCAACCCGTGAATGACTGCAGTAGTGTAAAAGGGGAAAATAAATAATAAATAAATATCTTTGGACAATTTCACACAGCGCCATCTAGCCCCAAAGTAAGCAATGCAAGCATGCTTGTGTTATGGGTGCTAGCTTAACGGATATACTATTTATATATTTTTATAAATACATACATATTATACATAGTAACACCCAGACCCGTTACAGAAATTAAACTTCATCATTTCAATTTCTGCCCGGCCGGGAATTGAACCCGGGACCTCTTGAGTGCAATTCCGGCATGTTGACCACTAAACCACTCAGGTCGTCAAAATACATCAAAAAGGCTCTTATTGATGTATTTCTGGGTAATATCCTGCATTATCCTTCAAATAAAAGAACATGTTAGGAGTACCTGCAAGGCCTTTTTCAGTGATTGAGGAACCTGTATCTTGTTTATGAGTGTCAACATCTGCGTAGCCTTTTCCCAACTATGCTGAGGTTAGCTTCCAGTTTAATCAGATGCAGGTGAGTACCTACCATTGTTTTACACGAAACAACTGCCTATCTGACCTCCATAACCAAGTCATAGGGTAACATGATATCCCTTAGGTGAGCTAAGGTGACTTTTCTAAAGTCATATTTATTTTCTAAATGTATCCTTTAACGTAAATCAAAAGTGGTATTTACCACTGAATTAAGATAAAGGAAAACATCGTGAGGAAACCTTGACTTATAATGTTGAAATCGCTAATCCACCTTGAGCAAGCGTGGTGATCAATGCTCCCTTATGCCTAGGCCTCTTTCTATCCCACTGTTGGGTAAAGGCGTCTTCTAATACTGCATTTGGCCACGCTTGCTCAAGGTGAATTGGCGATTTCGGTGTTTTAAGTCTAGGTTTCGATAAGATGTTTTCCTTCACTAATTGTCAGTAGTGTGTAAGATTATAAATTACAATGCAATTATTGATAATGGATTTCTATCGATATCGTAAGCTCACGTTGTCGAAGCACAGACCCCCTATAGTGGTGCATCGATAACCTATGCTCTTAAGGGTACTATACTAACTACTAATCCCCTACTGTCAGCCATTTAACAGAGAAGCTTGTTGCGACTATCGTAGCATTGCTAAGTCAAAGTAAATAAGATAGGTGTTTTTTTCCACATGACCTCTTGCAGGGTGCTTCTAACAGCATTCGATCTGCTTAACCAAACAATGTGCCGTTAGCAATAGATCCGGGTCAGGTATACTAATAGGTCCAATAATCTAATAGGCAGTGGTTTTTTAAAATTCTAATTCATGTGCCTATTAAAAATATATCTATACTTGTAATAATCTATCTATACTTATAATAAATCTGTAGAGAGGTCAATTCTGTACATGAAAAATATTTCCAAAATAACTATCAGGGGGTGATTAGGGATCGATACTGATGCCAAAAATGCAATCAGTAAAATTTTTGTCTGTCTGTCTGTCTGTATAAACTCTATAGAAACAAAAACTACTCGACGGATTTTAACGAAACTTGGTACAATTATTTGTCATACTCCTGAGATGGTTATAGTATACTTTTTATCACGCTACAATCAATAGGAGCAGAGCAGTGAAGGGAAATGTTGTCATTTTGTTTAAACGCGCTAATCTCAGGAACCGCTGGTCCGATTTAAATAATTCTTTCAGTGTTAGATAGTCCATTTATCGAGGAAGGCTATAGATATATCATCACGCTAAGACCAATAGGAGCGGAGCACCACTATTCCACGCGGACGGAGTCGCTGGCAGAAGCTAGTTTATAATATTTTTTGCTTCACTGAGTTAAACATTCATACATTTGAAGTTGTTAAATAACCCAGATTCAGTGCTCCCAAGTTTACATAATGCATAATATTTGTGTTTGTCAAATTGATGATAAATATTACTAAACAGATAAACGAATGTGGGTTTTAAAATAGTGTTACAAGCACAGGGAACTACCAACCCGAAGGCGTATTAGCGATAGCAGTGATTTCACTAATATCCTTAATTCTTTATTCCAATCTAAAATATTAATATTCTTATTTCTAAAAAATATTAAATAGTTTGTATTCCTTTTATAAACTCCTTGCTACTCACAAGGAGTTGCATACTGGCAGCATTGACGTTTCTATTATCTATAAAAAAGTATATTATTGTTATGTCAATCATTTTCCCGCGGTTGGACGGTAAAACTGTAATTTACGATATCTATCGACGGTCCGTGTCTTATTCAATAAACCTACGCCCAGCATCAGCATAATCCACTATCAAAACCACGCACCACCAGGACCTTGCATCCCGTTCCTAATAATAGTTCGTAACATTGACACACTGTTGATTTCGCTTTTTTGTATCTGAAAGACGAGACTACTGGGTGTTCATTTTACGAACCAGCGTTCAAATCTAGAACTCCTAGAAAAAGCAATCAAATTCTAGAACTTACTTCCCAAATACACGTTGGAGGGAACGCTTGGGGATACACAATAAAAAGACACTAAATAACTATTCTAATAATTTATAAGGATATTAAAAATGTAACGAAAAAAAAATTTCCTCATTGCCATTAACTGGGACTCAACTTATAATCAAAATTTAATGAATTAAAAAGGTTTCAAAGTCAGTAAAAAAAAAAAAAAAATCAGAATTTTTACACCAGCAATTATGAAAACAAAACTGTGTTACTAGTTACAAGTTAGGTATCAATATTTGTTGTATCAAGGACTTACCGGAGTCTTATCTATCATTATTAAATACTACGATGTACAATGAACTCGTACGCAATAACAAATATTATCAGTAGCTTATGTTATTTTAGCAAAACATCCTAATCGCTATTATGGAATTTGTTGCTATCTGTTTATTCATACTCTGGAATAGTACTAAGATATTCTACGTGAAAATATCCAGTAATTCATTGGGCGACTTGAGAATAAATCCCTCTATGAGTGAAATGTGTTTTTTTGGTAAAATAAAAAACAACATGAAAGACAATGTACCAACATAACAGTATTTATTTTAATAATACGATATTATATTAACATTAGATGCCAATCCACAACAGTTGACACCCTATTAAATCCACATGTTTACCCAATTTTCTTTTGTTGGTTGCAAACAACATATATGTAAGTAACCTTATAATATATTATGTAACTTTGCTCATTTTATCGTACACACAAATATATTTTATAAAGTATAGGATGTTTTATATACCCATTCAAACAAAAAATAAAAGTAGAGGGAATTTAAATGCTTTTTTCATAAAAAAAAATGATTCCGTTGATTATCTTACAAAGATCAGTTAATTTTCGTCGGAAAAAAATAGAAGTTAGGTACATTCAAATTTAAAAAGAATCATGGGCAGTTTTGTATGGAATCTGGGTGTGGAACTACAAACAGACCTGAAACTAGTGTCAGGAGAAAGATACTAAATTGTTTCTAATAAACAAAAAGTATGAAGATAAAAAAATATGTTTTTTTTTTATAATCATTGTCTGGCGATTATAAACGCACTTACAAACGGATAAACAAAGTATGATTGCTTTATAAAATAGTTCCTCGTGCAATAGAGTACAGCCACAAACAAAAAGATTTGTCATAATATACGAAGTACGATAATATCAGTCGTCTATGCTATGGTGTAGTCGTCTGAGAAGATAAGACTAGTTGCAAATCGAATTCGCCTAACCAAAAGAATATCTTAAATCGTGTATTGGTAGCTTTAATCACAATAGTTGATTCATTGTGTTCATCTTCGATCTCCGGCGACTTAGGTAGTTTGGTCCCATACAAAAAATGATGCAGTTATTAATGCCTATTAAATAAAATAGGTTTCAATTCTGTTGGATCTACACCCATTTTGCCCATGATTCTTTGGGAGGAATACTCTATTTCAAAAAGACAAGCAGCTATAAATCATACATATATGTTATATATATAAATATCTACGAAATTATTACTCTTTATAATCATAACTAATATAATAAATGCGGGAGTTTATTATTTGTTACGATAAAACGACAGAATTTATTTGGATGATTTTTTGTATGGAGATAGCTTGAACCTGAGGAATTTTTGGGATAGTTTTTGCCCAGTTACGTCTTCGTCTCCGTGTAACCGTGAAAAACAGCTAGTATTTACAAGACCCATCGTCCTCAAAACTCCTGCAAACTTAATTCCCTATTTATTATTTACAAGCATTCTTTACCAAGCAAGTTAATTTCTCTGTTGTTAATTAACTTTGCAACATTCAACAAAATATCCGGACACGCCGCAAAACCAAGTTTCCTTGAAGTTGTATGGCTTGAAAACTCCATCAAAATCAGTTTAATGGTTCCCTTGGTGAGCAAATACGAGTTGACAAAGTTATACGCACTCGAAGGTACTTGAATTTCCTTTGTCTAAATTATAATGTACCTCCTGTGAGACGGATCCCTATGTAAATATTTCGTGGGGACAAACATACCTTCCCGTATGTATAGAGTTTCGTGGGAAATAGTTGAAGTTTAATCTAGCGAAAGGCTAGTTGTACTGTTACATTTAAAGATCGTCTTTCAACTTGTTTAGTTTGTTCATACATATTATTTATGTTTATTTTAAGAATAATTTAATTAAGTACTTTGCATATATCGAAATTGAAACTAATACTTACTCTACTTTCTCTTCTTTTTAACCCCCGACGCAAAAGAGAAAGTTATAAGTTTGACGTCGAGGTCTGTCTGTCTGTGGCATCGTAGCTCTCAAATGGATGGACCGATTTCAATGGGTTTTTTTTCATTTGAAAGCCAGTTTTCTTGCGGTGGTTCTGAGCTATGTTTGGTTAATATCGGTCAAGCAGTGTAAGAGTATCAGCTTTTTTCCAAAATGATTGAAAGCATTTTTACGTAGGGATTTTTTTTTAATTTTTAATTTATCTTGTTCTGATTAATTTGGTTTCGGGTTCTAAGACAATTGAAATAATTTTTCTGGGGCTCACCAAGCTTCACTGCTTTTCTGCTGCTTGCTACTATTAATTTTGACTTTCAGGAGTTGCAGTGGTTGAGAATAGTATTGCGGCCTTAAAAACAAACTACCAATAGTAAAGGCTGTATTGCTGTATATTCTCTACACCGTGTTGAGGAAGAGACTGACTGCTTTTAAATTGCTTAACCCACCTTCAAGCATTTTAAAAAGGCTTGGTCAATATTCTTGAATAAGGTTATTGAGCGCAGCCATATGTAATACCAAAGGACTAGTTATTTTGCTAATATTTTCATTGATTAAAATAAACCACGGTTCTATCCGGTGATATGTATTTTTTAAGCCCGTTATTATTCGCAAGTGTCTGAAAGGGCACAATACAATGCAGCAATATTAATATTAAAAATAAATTAACAATAGTCGCCAAAATAAAGAATTTTATTTTGCACAATTTAATAATACACAATTTGTCATAATAACTTTTCAATAGCAATATATTTCGAAAAGGTATATTAATTGGATGAATGTATTTTACGATTCACCCGCGTCCTGGGGGAACTGCTTTAGACACCCAGATATTTTTTTTAAATATCTCCAAGGACCCACCTACCTATCTCCATGCAAAAAATTATGCAAATCGGTTCAGCCGTATTAGCGTGAAAGCGTAACAAACAAATAAAAAATATTGCATTCGCATTTATAATAGAAGTTAGGATAGGATTGGGTTCTCGGTTTACGAAAACGAAAATGTGCACCTAGCTTTACATTCTTTGACGTTTTAGAAGTATCTGTGTAAAAAAAAACATTTGAATTTGATATCTAACATAACATAAAGCCTGTTTTCTTTCGGCAGAAATATCTCACATTTCGTAATAAGCGCGCTTGAATTTACTAAAAAGGTCCTTGTTCCCTCTAACAAATGAGGTCTGAATTAACATTAAAACAATTCCGCTGAAAAATGTAGCAATCACTTGAAGTACGTTCGCGCATTACATTCTGATCTTGCTTGTCAAAATGCCAAATTGTATTTTCGCAAAGAGGATTCATCAACTTTACGTACGTACTTCCTCGAACTGGCGCCCGAGTTTTTTCGTTTATGGGTCATGGGATTATGTGGAGACGAAATTTAGTTGTGGATTCAAACCAATCTGTCAATGGAATGCTCATTGGAGTGTATTTAGATTTTCTCGCTCTAAGTGAAAATAAGCTGGGATTTTTTGTTATTTGTTTAGAGATTTTCTTGAGAGGAACTTGAGTAAGTGATATTTATGTTGGTTTTAGTTAAGATTCACTCACAATGAAGTCGCTTACTGAAACTTATCTAACCAAAATGTTCTTTAGAAGGTATACGTGAACCGTATATTATACACTAAGGCTCATAAAATGACGATTAAACTTATTAATCTAAATAACATATACACAGTATCTTACAAGTGTTAATATAATTGAACTTCAATAAACACATCTTGCAATCAGTACAGCTTTAAATTCAAAATCGAATCCGTAAATTGGTTTGAGGCACAATTTTCAACTGATAATATTGAAATAATTTGGTAATTCTGATATTCCTATTACCGTCATGCAATCAAAGGGAAATAATTACACATAATAACGGGTGAATATTTAGAGTAATTAGATAATTGCAGTTTAGGTAAATATAGATGACTTGTAATTGGACTGGAAGAAAACTACAAAAAATAACTGCATTGAAACAGCTGACTGAAGGCAAAGGTCACTTATTTGTAGAACCATCATTTTTGACTGTATGTGTAGTCAAAGGTGGAGGATTCGATATTACAAATCAAAGAAGAGCTTTGAATACTTCTATTTTATTTCATGATCTTGGATCGACTTGCCTTACTCACCTCTACTGACATTCTAATATCAAAATCTGCTATCTACCTTTTCTTTATTCTAATTTCAAAATGATTGTGTGGCCAGTTTAACCAATAAGGTTTAATTCTTATATATTTCATAGAACCTCTACAGTACTGTGACTTGAACAGGCATATGCATTTGTTTTTTTTATCCTGTACCATTTTGAGCAAATTGAGTAAGGATGAACTAGCTGTTTCCCGCGGTTTCACCCTCGTCCTCAGAGAAATACTGCATAAACTCGAATAAAAAGTATCCTATGTATTAATCCAGGTTATAACCTATATGTGTACCAAATTCCATTCAAATCCGTATTGTAAAAACATCCATTCGACCTCACAAAATTTCGAATTTATATTATTAGTAGGAAGAGCAGAGGATTTTGGGATGTACGAGTAGAATTCATTCCACTTCTGTAGCCTTTTACAGATTGTCATGCCGCCTTGTCAAAAGGCTTTCTGCACTACCGTACCTACTGCATTTACGAATACGGATATCGGTTCTTCGACGAATATGGCCAACCCAATGCTACTTTAGCGCGCTAAAGCTATGGGATATGTTGGTGACTTTTCTTCTCATTGTAAACTCTACCCTTTAGAGATACCCCGGGCATGACTGGAGCTAGCATGCTAAGCGATCGATTGCCTGTTATTACCACTGACGGAACAGAGAAGGTTTATGTATAATTATTTTTTTTGGGTGGGAAATCATCAAATGACACCTCCCGCCGTGGGTGGGGCTGGAGAGAGTGTCAGGCTCTTACTGACTAAAACCCAACCATGTTCCTTCCCCAGCCCTTTGTGTTCCGGGGGTGCGGTAACTCTTTCAAACATCCCGTAGCCCTGGAAGATTTATGCTTATGGTCGAAGATATTAATATGTTTGTTTGTTTATTTATTTTGTATTGTAGCGTGGATTTTTTCTATGGATTACAGAAAGAATATTGCAAACAGTTTTTTAAACCACCGAGCAATATTATAGTTCCGGTTTATTTTTTTAAATCCCTTTATGTTTTCGTATTAAATATAATATTTCAGTCAAACAAAGCCAACATTTCAAAAGGTTGGTTATTTTGTGAAATATTGTGTTCGGCTATCATGTGCACGAGTGTAGATTAAGCCAGCGATTATTGTGAATAATGACCAGTGATGCAGCACTTCAGTGGCTTATTAAATTTTGTAAGCTATTGTGTTTGACGGGTCGTGTGGATATGAAGGTAGTTCTGATATTGTTTCTATTGTATACAGGATATTTTTTTAACCAGTGCGCAAATTTTGTCACAATAAACTTCAACACTTAAAAAAAACACGTATTTTTCAGTTTGTTACGTCTTAGTACTTAAAAAAAAGTTATCGTTTACGAAACATATTCACTTAAGAACTTAATTTATCTATTATTCGCCGGTCCGCGTGTGGTGTAGATATCAGCTGAGTCGTATTGTACCTGTGAGCTCTCTCTCACATGCCTACGCGGTGCAGTGCTATTATGTATAGGTTATGCCCATATTTTACATTTTTCAAAATAGAACACGGGTGAAAAAAAATATAAAAATGTTTAACAAAACATTGAAATGTATTCTATTACTGATACTGATGATATCTAACCACAAAAAAAAATTGCGAACTGGATAATTTTTTTTCCTGTATAATTGATGTTTTTTTTAGTGATTTAATTAATGTTGTTAAGTAATACATAGTCATTTCAATGTAATCTATAAAGCTAAACTAAAATTATAGAGCTACATCGCTGAGATTTTGTTTTGGTACGAAAATCAAATCTACGACACTATGACAAACAGATAGTGATCACTGCGCATACGGTATCAGGCTATAAAATTAACTACATAGGTACAAAGAAAACAATTTTTGTAACAAAAAAAATATATTTTCTTTTGCTTATACGAACTAGTATTATCCTAACGTCTATTATATATGCGCTTTCACGGCAAAATCAGCTCAACCGATTTAGATAAAATTTTGTACGGGCACATATTTAAAATAGGAGTTTGGAGATGGTTATGGGATACTTTTTCTTAAGATACGCGAAGTTTTTATCTCAGGACCACGGGAAACAGCTGTTATCTCCATAAAACATCCATAGTCAATCTTAATTGGACAACAAAGCTAAGAGAAGGATAACCTATTGCCAACAGTCAAATTTTCATACGAGATGCATCTTTACCTGGCCTACCCATATTCTATTAAAGATTAAAAATATGTCACTAAAAAATAACAAATATTTTTTTGCAACAAAAACCAACTTCAAAAAACCCGAAAAGCACTAAAAAGTTAGAAATAATACTAAAACCTACCTATATTAATAAACCTAACCTAATCTACGATTAACCTATAATAAAATTTATCATTTTTTTGGAGTCGGTGCCCGGTCGGTGCGATTCAGAAATGAGGCCTCAATGAACAACGCCATGTATCGAGCTTTGTTGTACTAAAACGGAAAAATACTTTGGAATTACCAGTCGTTTCTTTACCCAGCTTGGCACCGACTCCAAAAAATTGATAATTTTTTTTATAAGTTAATCGTATAACTTACAACTGCACTACCCCTACGATTTTCGGAAGGTCCCCTCGATTTATCTGGTCTGCCATCATCAAACCCTGATTTCCTTATCATGGGACCACCTTTGAAATATCTTCCTTCCAACAAAAAAAGAATCATCAAAATCGGTTCATAAATGACGAAGTTATCCGCGGACAAACATAAAAAGCATATATACGGTCGAAAAGGGAAACCTTCTCCTTTTTTGAAGTCGGTTAACAAAATATTGGCAGTATCAGAGCTTCAGTACTACCAACCGTACTGACTATTTATAAAAAAGAAATACATATTTATTTACATTCACAGTTTTTTTGTCAAACACACCTTCACAGGAAACATTGCACGAGCTTTATGCAACATTTTGTTTCCATAAAAACCACGTTCCACCGTTTTACTAACTAAAAAAGTCTGGCAACATGCCAAATACTAAAAAGAAAAAAGGTAGGTAAATAAAATTTTCCTTTCGTCACTACGGGATTATTATTTTGTTTTAGGGAAAAATATATTTTTACGCGTTGTATTCCTGTATTCTTTTGGCACGTGTAACCCACTAAACGTGAGCGCAAATGTAATTTCTACTGCTCGACAAGTTGGACTTTTACATGTAAAAAATGTGGGTAAAGACATGAAGGTAATTTAACACAAAATATATTTTTCTATTGAAATTGTCGCTAATAATTATTTGCAATAATTTAAAATTTTGTTCCCTAAATTAGACATATTAATATTGGTTCCAATTCGCGGCTCTAAAACACTGCAGAATTTAGTAGTTTTTCAGAATATTTTCAGGTTATTTCCTCTCTATCACCGTACCAAGTTTCATAAAAATCAGCTCAGTCATTTTACGATGAGAGCGTAACAACTAACAAAAAAACTCACTTTCTCATTATAATATTAATAGTAAGGGCGGATGATGACACAATACAAGTCTATGTAGTTATTCTAAGGACTCACCGCGAACCAACTGACATTGTAGTTCCGGAACTATGATCGAACATTGATAAAGCAAAACCACTGTCTATTCGTACAAAATATAACAATAATTAATACAATGACGTCAGAATATTGTGTTACAAACAAAATATTATGTATAATCTGAATCATTTTTTTCCCAATGCGTAGGTATCATGAAACAAACAAATAAATGTATTTTTACGATAGGTATAATTAAATAGGTATCTACGATATTTTTGTACCACTGTGCGTAATATTTGTATTTTTATCTACTAAAGTATTGCGTTTTGACAAGAATATTTTTAGATTTATCAGCATTGACGTACTTATCTATAGATCAATCAACGTTCTAAAATGTTCGAACTTATAGTCATACAAAACGCGTCAAGCTCCAGCTACAAGCCAAATTGACTCGTGAAGTAACGGCTACACGGTTGACATTTAAATGGTGTTTACACATCTTTCGTGAATTTTGTTTGGGTCCCAACCTCTATATTGTACGTCAATGATTATCAGGATGTATTACGTACGCTGATAACAAAAAAACAGCGTTTCTTTTTCTTCAACTCTTTAGGTACACTCGGGAGCAATGAAACTATCAAAGCTTTTTTTGTGAAAGTAACTGCTTTTGTGCGATCTAACGTTTTTTAAATATTTTTTTTTTTTAAATCTCTGAGTAATTTAAATTGAGAATAATTATATTATATTATTTTGTCTAACTTATTCCCGGTTTTTGAGGTAGTTTGTCGATGGTTTATCTATTCATTATCGCCGAAAAATGTATGGATATTGCTGTTATTGAATAAACCTCCAACAAATCTTAAAAACTGGGCATTAATTTTATTTATTACTAGCTATTTCCCATGGTTCTACCCGCGTAAACTTCTCATACTCGGATAAAAAGTATCCTATGTCTTAACCTAGGTTAAAAACTATGTGTGTACCAAATTTCATCCAAATCTATTAAGTAGTATAATTTTATTTATTACGATATAGAATTATTGTAATAAATAAAATTATCCTTTAATTGTACATACCTACTAAGATTTATAAAGAGTTGACCAGCGTTCGAGTGTACATACATACTAGAAGGTACAATCGAACATCACAATTGAATTCAAATTTGATCACTCCGGTATCATAATTATCTGGCAAGCCTTTCTAAATAATACGTACCTACATTTTTGTATCATGATTATTCTATATAACATTTTCCCGTTAAGCATATTGAATACTTTCTTTATTCATCCTAATACCTACAAATACAAAGTATAAGAACAAATATGTTCACAAAATTGGCATGAAACAGATACAAATCCCATGAGAGGGGCGTAATAGAAATACTACTTCGTAAAAAGCGATTTGAATAACTAAAATATTCGAAGGCAGATATTTTATTTCGGTGGCCAAAATAGAAGATACTTACATTATTTTTTGGGGTTTTGTTTGCAGAACAGAAGTAACATTTTTAGGCAAATTGTAAAGAAAGAGAAGTGTGAATTAAATGCAAAGCAGATTTTTTTTATTACAAGGAAATAATAAGGACATTAATTAAGTAAATGAATGAATAACTCCATCGACTAATATTATAAATGCGAATGTAAGTTTATTTATTTGTTACGCTTTCACGGTAAACTGCTAAAGTAATTTAGATGAAATTTGGTATGGCGATAGATAGGACCCTGAAGACGGATATAGGCTAATTTTTATCTGGGTGGGTTAGGTAGTTCCCTCGGGATGCGAGTGAAACCGCGGGAACTAGCTATAGGATTCATTAACGATTATACATAATCCCCTCCCTACTGTGAGCTGTCAAAATTATATCTTATATTTAACAGAGTTGAGAAGACATTGTATATTGCCAGATGATTAAACAAAATTGACACCGAGTTGCGAACTATTATGTAAATGACTAGGCAGATCGTTATTCAGCAACAATGAACACTGCAAGCATCGTGGCCGGGATCTTGTTGGAATTTCAATGAGCTTTATGTTTGAAGGCTCTTTTACGATTCCCTCTATTTAAGTCGGTATAAGTATTCAAAGAATCGTAAAGGTCAAGTGAGAGTCTAAAATTAGAGGATACGATTATCATAAAATGACACTGTTTAATTAAAATAGCTTTGGAGACGTCTGCGTAGTATGTATAATTATTTTCCTTTGGTTTCGCCCGCCTATTATATGGAACATGGATTTGAAGAGAAAAAAAATCTATGTGTTAATTTAAAACATGGTTTATCTGTGAGATCATTATTTTTTGCGTGGAATTGTCTATTAATTCTCACAAAAAATATAATTTATTTTCTTCAATGTCTTCATCATCATCTGCCTTTTACTTTGTTGGATGCGGCTTCCAGATGAACCAGATACTGCTGCCTGACTTCCACAACCTAGTTACCGAGCAACACGATACCTCTTGGTAAGACTCTCTGGCTTTTGACTACACGTAACGATCGTCAAAGATCTACAAATGACAGCCCGGGTCAACAGCTTGACATGCCGAGACATGGCAAATTTTAATCTATAAATAGAATATATTCAGTATATCAAGACAAGTTTTAGATTGCTTAAAGTCTTTAGTCTCCAGATTAAGGCCTTACGTAACTTTGACACCGAACGACATATTAGTTTACGTCGAGCGCTAATACGTCAGCCCCAATAAATATTCGCTCGAACAAATTGCTAGAGACTATGGAATAACTTAGGATGCACTTTGAAATATTACACCAGCCAGTGTTAATACCACAGAATGTATCTAAATAGATAATGTAAGTTTCGTCATTTGTATTAAAACAAAACGAAGACTTTAACCCTTAGGCCACTACGACTTATTTTTTTTTATGTATGTTCATTTTTTATATTTTTTTTAACATCCTGACTAATATTATCAATGTGAAAGTGAGTTTGTTTGTAACGCTTTCACGGTAAAACTACTGAACCGATTTTGATGAAATTTTGTACGGAGATTAAACCAACCTTGAAAAAAGTTATAGGCTACTTTTATCCGGTTACGTTCAGTAATACCCTCGGGACGCGGGTGTAACCGCGACAAACAGCTAGTGGATAATAAAGAGACCATGAAAATAGGTGTTAATGCTAAATTTGATGGAGACGACACCTAGTTAAATGCAAATGAAGACAGACCCGTGTTTTGGCACCGCTAGCCCGTACGAGGTCTAGTATTTTGGTCCAATCTCAATTAGAATGTAAATTGTTAGAATTAATTTCACCATTCAACTTGTTTATGTGATGTGAATTAGTTGTTATGGTTTAGTGTTGCAAAATAATAGCAGCATTAGGTCTGTTTTTTTTCTTCTATTATTAGTATTAAAATGTAGTACAACGATTGATCTATACATACCTACATATAAAATGCTTCGTTCTGAATGACTGACGGATCAACGCACAACCTAAACCGCTGATCGTAGAGACGTGAAACTTGAAGGTGTGTTCTTTGTATGATGTAGGCATCCGATAAGAAAAAACCCGGATTCTTTTGATGATGTGTTATTCAACCTACATTAAGAAGAGCATTTCTATTTATCGGGTTTTCGATTTTTTTAAGCATAATAATCCACTAATCGGGTTTTTTCTTATTTGTCAGAGCTAAGTTTAAGTTAGTTAAGCTGAGGCAGAGGTAATCCTACAAAACTTTGAATACTTGGACGATATCCTCATAGTTTGATTTCATCCGTATGCTTAGCTTGGTAAATCACACAGCAACTGGAAGCTTTCGAACCCGTATTTTATTACTTGGGAAGATGACTATATAACCTCTGAGTCACCAAGACATTTTGGAAGATTATTCTACATTGTATTTGATTAATAGCAACTCATTGAACTCCGTTAATATGTGTAACAACATTAATAAAGGCTAACAATGTTAACATAGTTTAAAGTTTCATTATTAAAATAGAAGTTCGGCAATTTAGTTGTGTTATTAGTTTTCGCTGCGTTTTCATTAGTGGTATCTAAATATCTGATAGGCAAACAAACTTTTAGTTCGGAATTTAATCAGGTAACAATGTTTTGTTGATTGTTTGAGATATACTGCCGTCATAGAAAGAAAGGCCTATTTACATTTTATTTTTCGATTTTGAGTAAAGTCCCTACATATTTGGAATCAGGAAAAGAATCTTATATGATAATAGCAGAAGATATTCAGTAGTTGCTGCCTACTCCAATGGGAAAATGGCGTGAGTTTATGTAGACTATAATTTTGCTAGAGACTTCAAGAGTTACATATTGATGAAATATCTATACCTACTATAGAAAAACATTGTTTACAAAACTCAGTTCTGAATAAAAGAACACAAAACATTTTTATCTGGTACTATAAACATGCTACCATGATAACAATTTCCTTATTCCATAAAACCCATAAGATTAAAGCGTAAAAAATATTCCATAAGAAGAAAAATCCCACCGTTTTATTAAAACACGAACAGATTTGTTCAAAACAAATTTTTAAAAGCATTCTCTGAAATTCAAATGTATGGCCGACCTGGGAAGGAAACGGGGCGAGATTGGGAAGCGCTCCAGTTTACATAATTTAATGGGATTCAAGTGTTCGCGAGGTCAGAGGTGGCCAGATTATTTGAATCCCTCGGTTTGAGGATCATCGGTTACTGGGTGCTGCCTATACTATATAATATATTTATATTTATTTAAATGATACTGAAGTAAGTATACTCTTTTGTAGCAAACAACATTATACCTGTTTCCCCCGAAGGGTTGTTTTACACTGTTGAGTTGGATTGAGTTAAGCTATACAGTTATCTTTATAGGCCCAAAAGTGGTGCTCAAAAAACTCAATGTATATTTAACGGACTTTACAGCGTATGTCACACTTGCTCGCGATTTTGTCTGCATGAACTACAAAATTGATGGTTGGTATTACGGGACACAATGCATCTTATGTAAGACATCATCTATGTTATAAACTAACACAATGCAAAATTTAATCGAAATTAGTTCATTAATTTTTGTGTGATTGAGTAACAGACAACATTAAGATTTAATATTAAAAAGTTCAATCAAAATTCCATACATTGTTATAAGCAGGTGTTCTTTCGTGAATGTCTGCGCTAACTGAAAGGTCGAACTAACAGCAGCATTCATTCATATTCTCAGCTTGAATTTATTATTCATTTAGTTTTCGATCAACGACAAGTCTTGACCTTTGCTTAAACTTGACATTCCCTGAAGTAATTGAACGGTAAGTTATTCAATGCAGTATGGCAAGGTGGAGTTTATTCTATAGAAATTAAAGAATATCGATGTCGCTGTTACAGTTTTATCTTATTTTATTGTCTGGACACCATTCCATGAGGGTGCTATGATCGTATGATCGTATTCAGACATGGAAGGAAAGTATCAAACCCATGCTAAATTTTCTCCGAATTGTTCATTGTTGTTATTATGTTGTATCCAGATTGATGACGGTCCAGTCATGGGACGGTCTGGTGCCGGTCGATGATGGGACTATCTAGAGGGTATTTTTGCCGTATGTAATGGTGTAGTTGGCGTACTCCTTAAAAAAAACACAAAAAGCAAGAGAGATGTGTGAATAGCGGTTACAAAATATTGTTTATAAGGTCTTACATTAGAGACGCATATATGTGTTAGTTTACGTGAAATTATGTGATATATTTTTTATTTGATTGAAGATATCGATTGCTGGAGCTAGAACCTCTGCATATAAGCTTTGTTGCAACACATTTTCTTGATATTGGGTAACTTCGTTTCTCACTTCAAAAGGGCTGTGGCAGCAATATTGTTTATGAAGTTTTGAACAGTCCACAGTTTTGTGAGAATTCGTAGGTAATATTTTCAGTAAGACGATGATTTTAAATATTGCGTTTATATTAATAAGACTGCGCCTGCTCCGTTACTTTTAATAAGACAAATTGGAAATTAAGTATGATGAACTCGTGGCTAAGTAACAGCCGCACGGTTCGATCGATCAAAGGTTAAGCTGAGCTTAGCGCGGTCGGTCCGTGGATGGGGGGTGACCATCTTTGTCATAGCGAGACTCCTCCGTGCTTCGGAAAGCATGTTAAGCTGTTGGTCCCGGTTGTTATTTGTACATCTTTGACAGTCGTTACGGGTAGTCAGAAGCCAGAAAGTCTGACAACCAGTCTTACCTAGGGGTATCGTGTTACCCGGTAACTGGGTTGTGGAGGTCAGATAGGCAGTCGCTCCATGTAAAACACTGGTACTCAACTGCATCCGGTTAAGACTGGAAGCCGACCCCAAAATAGTTGGGAAAAGGCTAGGCAGATGATGAACACAGTATAGAGTATTTATTCTATGTATGACAAAATTACTCTCGTATGGTACATTACTAACTACACGATATTGAGCTCCTTTGATGTCAGTTGCAATGGACTTATTATGATTGCTATCGAAATAATCATGTACATTTTGACAGTTACATCTAACAACATTAGCGGTTGAAATAATTCTACTATTTACCCATTGTTGATTAGAATAAAAATGTATAAGCAAAAAGTTGTAGGCACTTATTATTTGCTACTAGCTGTTTCCCGCGGTTTCACCCGCATTCCGAGGGAACTACTCCGCGCACCCGGGTAAAAAGTATCCTATATGTTAATCTAGGTTAAAAGCTATATGTGTACCAAATTTCATCCAAATCCGTTCAGTAGTTTTTGCGTGAAAGAGTAACAAACATCCATACATCCATACATCCATACATCCATACATACAAACTTTCGCATTTATAATATTAGTAGGATTACTTATATAAAATACTAAGTGATCCGGGTGAACTTCGTATCAACTGCATCTACCTTAGCTTTTTCACAGCGCTTAAACCTTCCCTCGACTAAGATAAACATTTCAAAACCAAAATCAGCCCAGCCGTTTTCGAGTGGGACTAATTTTTTCTATGAGTATTTTTTCTATGAGACTTTTAATAAAGAATTCATCCAAATAACGCTTGATTACAAGAACTAGAAAGGACAAACTTAACCAACACCTTTATAGCAGAAAATCCCAACACATTACTTAAGGCTTTTGGCTCCTAAATAAACAGTGTTTATTTACCTTTTCAGCCTTCTAAGACTTTGTTAGGAAACATTTCGTGTACATTACATTATGTACCGACTAACCCTTAACGCGGGTTGATTTCACCTCTTTATTTTGTTCAGACTCCCGTGTTCGCGGACTGTGAAGTTTTAGGGTTCCCCTTGAAGCCGAAAAGCGTTTTGTTTTTGGGATTATTGCTTTGTTCGAGGAAGGGACTTATTATGTTTGTTATAAGAGACACTTGTTGCTGTTTTAAGATTTTGTTGTTGCTGATTTAGCGGGCGTTTTCATGTTTTTGGCATACTTCAAAACAAATCTTCTAAAATAATTAAAAGATAAATAGATAATAGTGAAGAAGAAATTGTAACAAAAATAGTGATGTGACTGAATACAAAGATACAACGGTTTAATTTGATTTTATATTAAAAATGGTTAACAATAATGAGTATCTCCTTTTCTGATCAGAAAGGCCTTGCCTTAACAATGACGAAACTTTAGTCTACTGGTGCTTATTATAGATTATAGTATATGATCAAAACCGACTCACAATGTAGCTTAATATTTCCTATAATAGCAAGACCATATAACTCAATCGACTGTAGGTACCAAAAGACGCATCATAACTATAACGATCCCATAAACTCAAGAACAATATTCAATTCCACTTACGGAACCCATAACACAACAATGTATTGGGTACTGAAGTGTAAACTTAATACACACGCGTACCAAGTATCGTGGAAACTTTATAATTCCAAGTCACGTCGCACATTCACGGCCCCGATTGCAACACGTTTGAACACCTAGAATTTATCTCATAGCAATAATACATTGCGGATGCAAGGAACGGCTCGTGGAAAATAATAGGCGAGTAAGGACCATTTACTGACTCTAAAGAACCTACAGTTTCTTATGATTCGGGTTTCAGATTCATGTGGGGCGTTAAACTACTGCACTTAGGTCAATCTTAGCATGCTCATATTTTTACATAGCTGCTAAAACCTTCGAATTTAAAATTTAAATGAGCATAAATAATAATAAGTATATTTATTGTTGGTGGTCATGATAAACTAAAAAATATTGATGTTGAAAAATACGCGAATTCACGTGCTCTTTACACCTTCAGATCACGATAAATATCCCGCGGCGATGTATTAACAAGGTGTGTTTTATGTCTACAAGTATTAAATCAAAAATTAAAAAAAACCCCTAAGCAAAAATGCTTTCAATCATTTTGGAAAGGAGCTGATACTCTTACACTGCTGGACCGATATTAACCAAACATAAGTAGCTAAGAACAACAAGCCGTGGTGGCCTAGTGGTTAAAGCACCTGCCTCTCGTGTACGAGTGTGCGGGTTCGAAACCTGGCAAGTACCAATGTGACTTTTCTAAAGTCATATGTACTTTCTAAGTATATCTTAGACACCACTGACTAACGGTGAAGGAAAACATCGTGAGGAAACCTGGACTTAAGTCTGAAATCGCCAATCCGCCTTGAGCAAGCGTGGTGATCAATGCTCATGCCTTCTCTATATGAGAAGAGGCCTGTGCCCAGCAGTGGGACAATATATAGGCTGATGATGATGATGATAGCTAAGAACCACCACAAGGAATCCCGCATCGAAATCGGTCCATCCGTTTGAGGGCTACGATGCCACAGACAGATAGATGCACACACAGACACTCTTATTTCGTCGGGAGTTAAAAATAGGTGACCCATCCATGAGCTAGCCGGCATTTGCAACGTAATATCTTCAATTGTTTCATCGGTGCACAAAATGGCCTCATATTTCACTGTAAATGAATACCATCCTATATTTTTAAAACAAATTAAAAGTTTTAAACAATGCCAGATATACGTTGTTCCATACTGTATGAGATCATGCACCATTTGATTTACGAGTACGAAAATAAATCGAACACAAATTCATCAAACTTTTATTTGTCACGAGTGTCAATTGATCAAAACAAGTGCATCGGAATCCATAGCAAACGAATTCACTTGTTAAATTGATGTACCTACAATGAAAACGGGCGACACTTTTTATTGTTTACGTCACGTGCTTCAATAAAATCATTTGACTTCAATAAATGTTATTAAATACAATATTTTTCACCAGCGATAACGGTTGTTGACTGGATCCTTCATATATGGAGACAAATCGGTATGACTAAGTGACGTCATTTTGGACAGATATAGAACAGAAACTTTGCCAAAGTATCCTTTATTTTCAACGAAAAATGTCCAGCTATTAGGTATACCAAATCCTGATATAAATTGTAGGTGTTATATCATTTTAATCCTTATTAATACCCTTATAAAACCGAAAGTAACTCGGTCTGTCTGTATATCTGCTATGCTTCACGGTAAAACGGCTGAACTGAATATCTACAACTACTATAACTAACTATAGGTATACCAAAATTATGGAATTAAAATAAATAATATACGCTTAAAAACAATATCTTTAAGTTTTTTTAAAAAATAGCTCTTTCAAGCTTTCTCTATTGATTGGGTGCAAAGCTAACAGATAGTGCGCAATTTTTATAAAGTATTCAAGCCAAAATACTTGATAAGAGGATTTACACGAAATTACGGGTCAATGCCAATATTTAACAAATTAAACCTATTTCTACCACATAAAGCAGGGTTTACTATCAATTCTGAGTCCCGAATAGTAATGATGAACTGGTTATAGGTATCCATGACGTGACAAAGATTTGAGTCGATTAATAATATTATGTATCTATTGAATGGGCCCCGATTGTTTTGGCTTATTTTATTGTAGACTAGCTTTCTGCCAGCGGCTTCGCCCGCGTGGATATGCGTATATGGATTCAAATTAAAAATGAAGAGTTTCATACAAATTTTGCCCCCCCCCCTGCCAATGCCCCTGCCAAAACCGAAAACCATTTCGAAATATCCTTTCTTTTCGGATGCCTACGTCATACCAAGAACACCTCCAAATTTTACGTCTTTACGATCAGCGGTTTAGGCTGTGCGTTGATCCGTCAGTCATTCAGGACAAAGCATTTTATAAGTATAGACTATTGGTATTTTTTGACTTTGTCCAGCTTTTATGGCAGTCGGTATTTTTTAATAAATCTGTTACTTGAAGGAATTGTTAGGTACTTTCTATAAATAAGACTTTAATCTAGGTTCCTAGTTCCAGAGATAATAATACCCTACATACGAAAATAAACCTCTGTAGAACATTAGCATAGATTGCTCAATAGAAAAAGCAAAGACTATATGGATAATTTCTCTATGAGAAAAAGCCATTGGAAAGATAAAAGAAAAATGTATCAGAGAAATTACCATAAGATGTTATTACAGTCTAAAAAGGTTTCGTATGGTAACGAGAAAAGTTCTAAGCATCAAGGTTTGTTTTCTCACTTTTTTTGTTGTTTCCGATTTTGTATTGTTTTTGCTTGTTCATTATGTTTTTCCAATTTTTGTTCAAGTAGCTTGTTATTGTTACGTTTGTAAATTAGTTTTCGTTTGTTTTCTATTAGCTTCTGTTTTTTTGTTTGTATAAGTACAAACACGTGTCTATAATAATAGTTTGACCTATATTTTCGTATTTATTTACACAAATTTATTTGTGAATTATTATTCCATTGGAGCTTTAGTTATCTAGGGAATCTGTATTCATAATGTAATGTTTATAAAGTTGTTTATAATTAGTGTAATATGAACTCAATCACAAAGGCACTATTTTAAAGATTAAAGTTCACGCTTTAAATGTTTACATTGATTAAATTCTTTAGATCTTAAGAAGATCTTATAAGAGGAATTCTGAAAAGAGATTACTAATATACAGCAGTACATACATAATCTATATTACGACCCTTTTAGTAAAAGACAAAGCTTTTGCAATAAAATGATGTCTGAAGTAAAACATATGCTAATGCCATGTTATTTCCTCTACATGCATGTGGGGCTCCCAATCTTCACAAACAAGAATAACATATTTCTATTCGGAAGAAGACCACTTTAATGGACGCTGATTTTTCTGTGTCATTAGCTGTGTCTTACGAATAAGGGGTTCAATTTTCCTCTTATCTATACTATTTTACTTTGACCTCGCATAATATCTTTGTTTGGTCTTTTTACGCCATATTCTCAGTTTCAGAATAGAAGAGGGAGGTCTTTCGATACTGGTCCTTTTGTACGTAATGCATTGGTGGTAGTTCCGTATCTAGATTTTTGTTTATGGGTATATTATGCATATCACGATTGTGTTTTTTGTTTACATTGATATTGTTTTATTTTTATTCGGATCTATTTTTCTGTCTACTTCAGTTCTACGTATTGATAGATCTATACTATACTTTTTAGGGATGTCTCAACAGTTTTCTTTGTTTTACCTACCGCACAATTATGTCTAATAAGTAATGTAAAGAACAAAAACATCTGATGACTTAAAAAAAAATAGAATCCTAGTTTTATTTTCCTGTATTTATGGTAAATTGCTTATCAACCTTAATTATTGCAGATTTTGGAGATTTTTCCACCATCTTCCTTATTTTCTATAATGTCACACGATGCTATAAGATGTCCCTTCATAAGGACTGACAATTAAATTTACACCGAGTTAATGATGACAATTTAATGTCAATTAGATCGTGCGAACAACATGTTTTCCAACGCATTCATAGGGTGAAAACATTTAAGTCACAAGTATTAAATTAAATATACAAATTTTATTTGAAATATTATGTTTGCCGACAAGATCAATTTTGTTGTGAGATTATGATTTTTTTATATAACTTATATTAATAAAATATCTCATAAAGAGACCAGGGGGGTTAGACAAGTGGCAAAACGCTAACGCTAACGCTAACGCTCAATGTATGGGAATGACATATAGCTAGTCGTAAACGAATGTCATTCCTATACATTGAGCGTTAGCGTTAGCGTTAGCGTTTTGCCACTTGTCTAACCCCCCAGAATTTATTAATTTAATATGTTTTTTCAAAAAACTTTTGAAGTCCTTGGATTTTTGAAGATAAATAATAATACTGATGATAAATGGATGAAAAACGTCAATGGAACATTCAAAACCAATAAATTATTATCTTAATTTCTTACTAAGGCTTTTTGCTATCGAAAACACACAACTTATACCAAACAACTATCGATAACGGCGCCCATCCACGCCATAAGTTTGTTCAACTCTAATCTGTCTTAATGGCTATAGTTTCTATATTTATAGCATATTTTTATTGTTACCCATTAGTTGCAATGGCGAAGAAACGATAATTACGAAGATATATATTTATTTCGCGAGTTTTAGACGTTAACTGTACGGAGGAGTTATCTTTTGGAAACGTTTAACGCAACTTTTTGGCGCCAAAACTGAAATGTTTGAAACTTTAGGTTGTATATACTTAAAAGTTTCTGGTAAATAAAATATAACCGTACATCGAAATCTCCACGCAGTACACACACGCACATAGAAAAACACAGAAAAAATAACGAAAATAAAATGACATAGAATTATACTAAAATTATAATACGATAGTTAAGCATCAAAATATTTATTCGCCTGTCTGACAACTTTTTTTTAATAATTTTCTTTTTATTTTGCCTGTGAACATGTATGTAAATAAAAAACTTTTAGGCTAATGACAATAAAATGAACCTATTCATGTAATTTTGTTTTAAAATTTCATTTGTTTCGGCACATTTACAACGATAGAAATTTATTGAGCCCCATTTTAAAAACTGTATAATTTAGATTTTGAAAAAAATCCACGTTGTTTTCAACGAAGTTAATCAAACCTTATCTGGTCCGAGTTTTAAATGGACTGGTTCCATTAAAGGCTTAAGATTTAAGTTCCAAAATTTCATTTATATGCGGGATCACACCAACATATTTGTTCAAGTAAGTGGTGTCATATAATATCCTCAGTAAATGTTGTGAGAAGATACTTTTCGGAATCAGACCATGCTGAAAAAATTGGGTGAAATGTGCCCCTATTAAAATTATATTACATTTGCCCTAATATTTAAAGGGCTAGGCAAAAGGCGGTCTAGGGAAAATGTAGTTGGTCAAAATTGTTATTATAGATTACGGGGTCATATTATATGATAATATACATTTTTAAATTTTAGACCAATAATCTTTGAACTTAATTTGTGTTTTTTCAATTAATGTTTAATATGTTCTGATTGGTCGACTATAATACAAAGATTTTACTTGCCATTTGTGGATCTTTTCGCACCATCATTTCCTACGTCTTATTGTGCTTTCCGAGCCATGAAGGAGTTTCGGTATGCATAGATGGTCACCCATCCACGGACAGACCGTGCCTAGCACAGGTTAACCTTTGAGCAATCGACCTGTGTGGCTCTTGTGACATATCCCCGAGCTCCTCTCTATTAATGAAGACATAAAAAAAATTAATATTCGGAAGAGCATTTCACTAAAATTGGCTAACGTTGTAATTAAAAACAAAAAAGAGAAACTCGTGTAGTTTTTAATTTTAGCAATTAGGTATTGACTTTTTGAAAACTTAGATAATCCTTTTTATTTGGGAACGTGTAGCTAAAGTAAGTCTGGTTCAGTACAGACGATCTCAAATCAATCAATACCACTTTCAAATATTTGCTTTCTTTTTCAGTGCCTCTGATTGGAGTCACAGGCTTGTTACTGCAAATTTGTAGCTTGGTGAACGTAGGGGACTTACGCCTTTATCAATCACTGTGTCAAAGGCAATTCAAAAAGATTCACTCTACATACACGAGTGGAGAAAAATACGATGTTATAATGTTTCAAAACGTTTTAGGCTGCCTGTACACAGTACGCTGTGGGTCGTATGTTATAAATTAATTTTGGATATGAACGAATTATAAACTACAAACGGGGCTACTACTAACTACTGGGAGGCAATGCGTGTGTATTGTACAATCAGCTGTACATACTTTCTAAGGGTCCGCCTTACATACAACAACTAATTTGTAACATAAGACCCGATTTGTAACAATTGTAACATACCAGAATGTAAGTATATATAAATGTACAAGTATCTACTAATAGCAAAGTAAAACATCGTGACAAAACCTGGTCAAAAATTTAGAAAACACGAATCCGCCTTGATCAAGCGTGGTGATCAATGATCATTGCCATATCTTTAAAAAAAGATTATTTTATTAGCAGTGAGAACAATAAATAGAATAGAAACGAATGTGGTAAAACACCTCATCTATCTTCCTATGTCTCCAACCACACATTTTTTTATAGCCACACACTTTCTTACAAGGCACTGCGACAAGTTTTCTTCAATGCCCTATCTTATTTTCCTCAAAACTACCATTGGATTGAAACTTTTCTGAATGGGTCCCTCGGTGATGATTTGGGAATGGCACACGTGTTATGCTTGAGTGTTGGAGCTGAGCACAGGACTCATTGGGGCTAAAATCTAATGATATACACATTACCTACGAGTATGTGAAAATCTGGATTAAGTTTACTTATGTAAAGTTGTGTTAAAGTTCCATGTCAGAGGCCACCTTTTTTGTATGGGAAATCATCAAATGACACCTCCTACCGTGGGTGTGACAGGAGGGAGTGTCAGACTCTTACTGACTAAAACTTACTCATGTTCCTTCCTTAGTCCGTTGTTGCGGGGGCGCGGTATCTCTTTCGAATATCCCGCAGCATGTCAGAAGCTGGGAGGCGGATTAAACAAAAACTCTGACTCGGCTTTTTAGGTTAGTAAACCTGCAGCCCACGATAAGAAGAAAACATCATTAACAAAAAAAAATACTTCTAAATAAAATAGTTTTGAAACATTGATGCTTGAATACCAGTCGATTATTTTAATTGTAGAGTAACCTATGTGAGCCTAACTTTCTTTTCCTAAAATATTTATTAGACCTGGAATGTTTTGAGTAGGGGTAGTTAAACTTTTAGAACTTAATCTCTCAAATATCATAGTAAAAAAAATGATATGAATAAGTTAACTGAAACTTAAAACTTAGAACGCCTTTCCTGTACTGTAGATCTTTGACGGTCGACAAACGACAAATGACAGCCGGACGAGTCTTGGTGTGACATAGATCATCCACGGTCCGATGGCGCCAAACACCTAATTATAATCTTTAGTATATTAATGTGTAGGTTTTTTTTATGAACATAACTAAAAAGGCTGACTCATTCAAAAGTATATGTCTATATATGTTTTTGATAGCGATCTAGTTTTCCACAGTCTAAAGTAAGCGGTTAGTAAGCACTAAGCACACAGTGTCAAAGCCTTCAAGAGCATCTTCGTAGAGAGCCACTTAGCGTGGTTCTTAGCATAGTAGAAAATAAGTGACTCTTGGATCTTAACACATATCTAATGTAATATATAATATATTGTTGAAACAGGAGTGTAGATGATTTAAATAAATTAGCTGTGCAGAATGCAGTGCTTAAAATTTAATTATAAATACCGAAACCGTAATTGTTTTGAATAAATTAGAATAATAGTAAGTCAACCGCTCAATTCTAAGAGCAAAAATGTTGTGTAGGGTAATAATTTTTCATTATTATAAAAACCAATGTACTTTCTTTCAACTTACTTTCAATAAATGAAAACATGCACACAATTAATAAATTTAAATAAATAAACACAGAAATAGCTTCTTTAATTAATAGATAAACTTTAAATGTGAGTGTATCTTCAAAATGTGACTGACTGACATATACGACGCACAATCTAAACCGCTTAAATACATAAGTTTTTTTTTAACTGCACCTTGATGAAAGTGAAATAAGGCATACATTTATATGGTAAACGTAATTTTCACTTCATGCAATGGCGAACGATTCGGTTTTTGTCTTCAAATTGCTTCAATCAATTGATTACACAGAAAATTGAACCCAAATATTTTTGCGTATCCCCAAAAAGTTCCGCTTCCTCCCTCCTCCTCCTTCTTATCATCAAGAGCCTAAGTAACACTGCGTCCTTTGGGTACGGGAGAGTGAACAACACTTCAACAATATTAATTTTCCTATATTGTTAAAGTTCGCGTTATTCCTTTATGAACTTTTGTGTCCAAATTAAAAATGAGTGAGGTACACTTTCCCTCGTTTTTTACCACAAAACATGACAGGAAAAGTTTGAGATGAATTATTATGGCGAATAAAAGAGCCCGCTTTGAGGAAAATGCGAAAATTATGTTGGAATTACTTTGTATTTTGCATTGAATGATGATGTCAATTTGATAGAAGCCACGTAACTAGGGTAAGTTGAAATATTGTTAAGATTTTAGAAACGTGGAGCCTTAAAGAGGTATAACGCTTTTTAGTATGAATAGTTATTTCTTATTTTAATACAGGAGGATCAGAACTGTTATCTGGCCCTTTATTTAAACAGCACGATTTAAAAGGCAGTCTGTCTGCGTTTATGTGTATACTTTTGCCAATGGTTTCAATATACTTTAGTTTTTGTCGAGAAAACCTACCTACATTTTAAGTTGCAATTCATTTTTTTTTCACTAAACGCCTTAGAAATATTCACTCATTCTGCTTACAAGCAATTCCACTCATTCAACCGAAATTTCATAAAAAATGCATATTTTAAAATTTCTTACATTTTGAAGTAAGCTCTTGACTCAAAAAGAATTAAAATATTTTAACCCTTGAAAATCTACGGGAATATTAAAAAGAAGTTTAGCTCTTGACTCAAAAAGAATTAAAATATTTTAACCCTTGAAAATCTACGGGAATATTAAAAAGAAGTTTATGAGTGGTCTATAAATGGAGACTAGAGGACTACTCTAGAGAAGTTTGTATGATATGCCTAACAGTGGGCACAGAATTGATATAAATAGTAAAATATTACAAACATCAATATCATTTATTTTTTATTAGAAGGTATTAATATATTTGACTTTCGACAAACCTTGTTAGGACCTGTGCGTATTATCTTCTACAGCAAAAAAATATTTAAACAAATATTTTTATTTGATCACTACGACTTTTACTAAAAAACAACTTTTAGTTTCAAATCCTTTGACAGTAAAAAGAAGTGCTATCTTTATTGGAATCATAATTTAATAAGATAAGAGAGTTTTCTTTAATTTTAAATGTACAAAAATTTAAATTGGCTCTATTATCAACTTCTTAACATCAAAGTTTTATTAAGTTTTCAATTTGAATATTTAAGTTCTTAACTACTAAGTCTGTGGCTTTATCAATGTTTTAATATCGGTATACGACTTTAGGTAACAAGAGTTTTTTTTAATAATTTTATTTTGTTGCCGACGGTACGTATTTTGCGAGTGCAGGACCAAAGAAAGGTCACGTTAAAAATGCATTCCTGTGTTGCATCACAGACAATGATACCTTGACCAGTGGTTATTGTTGGCTATAAGGCTACAAAGTAATAAAACTGCTCCCTCAAAAATGTTGCCTTTTCCTATCGGCAAGAACTACGCAAAATATCTTGAATTTGGTTGCATGGCTAACTGCTCAAGGTGAAGCGGGTGTACAATTAAATTTCTTGGAAGCTACTTCAAAGCGTTTCTTAATTTAAAATTACCTGATAGACAGATAATATGAAACCTTCTATGCTGACCACTACATCCTAATACCTGCACAGTTAAAAACCTTTAAGCCGCCACTGATAAGGTTGTATACGTGCCAAATATTGGGTCTCCTATGTATAATGTATGATAAAAAGTTACAAATCTAACAATATTATTTGAACAGTCCCAAAAGCACGAATTACTTAATAGGTATGTTTTCTTTCAATCAGTATTTGATGTCGCTCATACCGTTATACACGTTCTACATGCATTTATAGTAAAATATAGTACGCGACTCCAAGGACCCAGAAATGGAAACTACACAGAAATCGTAATGTCTTTTTGATATGACCCATCCGTTACATGGGCTGTACCTTATCTCTGCTTTGTTACCCTCGTAAATCACCATGATGTCATAAAATGGAACAGAATAGTGGTGCAAAAACTATGAAGTACGCAATTTATGCCTGTTTTACGAATACGAGAGGTTCTAAATATGATAATGTATGAACAAATTTCAAATGACATAGTAGCAAGATATTTTCGTAGATTAGGAATGTGAAATTATTATTTTGAGGATAATAACGATATAATTATGTAAAAGAATAGGCATAGAAAGATTAAAGATATATGTGACAAGGGGGCGTTAAAACACCTACTGTTTTGCAAATATCAATAATTTGAATCTTAAGATTTAAGTAACAATAACTTAATATTCACTTTAATCTTATTATATATACTCGTATAAATTTATATTGCAGTTCACATCTGTTTTTTATTGCGTTTCATCAATTTTATTTTTATAGCAGTACCATTATCTGACAGTGTCTATAGCATACGAACGTATACAGAATGTGTACCAGTCTTCACCGCAATACATTTAAAATAATTACTCCAAACTAATTGATTGGTTTCCCCACAACGCAGAAAACATGCGATCCAACCAATTTGTATAAAAAGACATATTCGACAGTACTACTGATCGTTATCTCGCAATCGTTATATTACACGGTCGTCGCAACAGTAATTGATTGATCGATATTATCGCAGGTGAATAATTTCGCAATTCGCTAGTACAATTTTAAATGGAAGTCGGTGTAACTCGAAAAAAATCTCGTTTTGCTTCAATACACAGCATAATGGGCAAGCTTCGTATCATTTTGGTCCTTACGTATTTTTATCCTTTGAGACGATTGTGATAATATTATAAGCACGCTAGAACAGCATTGCTTTTCTTTCAGGCTAGGCGCAGGTACGATGTTACCTAGAATACTTTGATTCTAGGTAAAAAAAAGTATTTTAAGACGGCATAAAAGCTTTTTATCTTTTCTTAAATCTATGTAACAAGCTGTAGATAAACACTTGTTGAAACCAGTAGGTATATAATATATGTAGTAGTGTAAATAAAGACTTATTGAAAGGCAATTCACTCGGTCCATTACCTTTAGATTAAATTCTTCTTAGAAAGGGCCTTCTACGTGTTGGATCTTAGCTAACCTCCACCTCAACAAAAAAATGAAAAAATGGTGGCTAACCCAAACTCAAAATGATATTCATTTCTATATTATATATTTCTAAAAGGGTAATTTTTTTCTTGAAAATAATTGATTCTTTGAAACCCCATTATCATTTCCTTAAGGTAATTACTATTATGGTTATTTCATTCTTGGTCAATGTGAGTATAGTATGTGGCATTAAAGTAGTCAAATAATGACATAAATGAAGAAAAAATGTGACTTCAATGAAAATAAACTACAGAGCAAGGGTGTCAAATTCAGCCTAGGAGAGGGTTTTAGCCATGAGACGTATATGTGTATCTAATATTTTTTTAAAGGATCCTTTATCATCTTCAAAGTACCCATCCCATTTAGCTTCATAGCCTGTTATAGATATAACATGAATATAAAATATTATGTCTGCTTTTTCATAGCTTACTTGATAGAAAAACAGAGATCAATGTTCCAGAGAATGCAATCATTATTAGAGTTGGCACACATTAAGATTTTTGAGGTGTGATTGTTGTAGCTTACCACATAGTATAAAAACAACCTCAAAAAAACAGGAACCTGGATGAAAGTATTATAGGTTTTTTATAGCGTAGTACCTGGACCATTAAACAAATCGTTGTAACTTCATAAAATACAGCTGTTCCCGCATTTTTATCCACTAATTTACCTATCTCCATAAATTTCGTCAAGGCCGAACAGACAGACAGAGGTATTTTTAATAGATTAAATGTAATTTTGCAATAGTCTTCAACACTATAATACTTTTTGCACGACTGTTTGCTCCGCTATTACTATTCTCATTCACCTTTAAAAGTAAACCATAGTCTATGCTTCACGTTCAAAAATTCAGTGAGTTACCTCAACGTGCATGTCTTGGTGACCTGCTGCATTTATTATTCAACCACAACTGAAAATAGCGTACTACTTTATTCTATTAGCTTTACCAAAAATCGTGAGTGTGCGGTGACTCTTTACAGAGTAAGGATTTTATTTAATAATATCATAGATATTTTAGTGCCATTTTCGTCTAATAGAATTGCCAAGAATATTTTCACTTACGGTTCCCGACGATAACTACTAGTCCATAACTGCCTTGTTTTGGTCCTTTTTACATCTTTTTGGTCTTTTTACCCAAACTCGTGTTATATTTGATTTTTTTGGTATATATCTCCGAAAATATTACAAGAACCACAATCAGAAACAAATCCGTTGTATAACTCAATAATTCTGGCAACAGAATGTCCAGTTTCGTATATGTAAGTGGATTAACGAAATTCAATACTCCGTCACAAGGGTTCTTTGTGTGCATTTGCTGAGCCAATATTTTCTTACAATATCGACATTGCTTTTATGAACCAGAAATAATGACAATAGTTTTATATATCTGTTCCAAATCTCGGTGGTATATTTTGATCACATACATTGATATATCATTACGTTGTCATGGCTAAATGCTGTGAGTTAGGTAAACTCTCCTGACTATGCGTTGTTGTGGCTTGCTTACTTTTCAAATATTGGTCCTAGGATTCAGACCATTTCCACAAAAACTTTTCTATGACCAATGAAACAAATTGCACAAAGTAAAATGCTCGTCCCACGTACAACTCATGGGTCAAAGCTTGCGACCGATAACTGCGCCAATAATGCTTTTAAATTGACGTTCAATTCGTTCAAATGACCTAATTTCACCACAATAATTTGAGTTGGAAGGAGGTGCGGAGGTTCAATACAAAAATAGCCTTAACAGAAAGCTAATATCCCAAATTTCTCACAGAAAAGGCTTTGTTGTTTGTGTATTGATTCCGCAGCGCCCTATTATTCTCTGTCAAACGCCTATTGTATATTTATTTAGATAGAAGCTCGGCCATCTTTTTTGGGGCTTATACGGTGAGCTATTTTCAACTTACTCCAAAAAGGTAATGTGTTTTATTTTTTTATAACATTATGCCTGTTTTACCGAAAGAGGCACATGCCTAGATATATAATGTATACATGTTTCCAGTTATTTTTAAATATCAACTAATAGGTGAAATAGGTGAAAATTTAATGGGAAAAGGCTAGGCAGATGAGGTACATAGCCCATTGTAATCTTTACAAAAAATGAAATCCAGATTACGGGCTGGTACTAGAAATACATGGGAGTCGAACCCAGACCTCCCAGATAAAACTTTGCGCTTGCTTATGAGGCTTTTGACTACTAAACTTATGAGGTAGTACTATATGAGTAGCGTATTTTTAAAATACCCTTTCGTGTTGTATTTTGGTGATTTGGTTTCGTATCTATCCGAAAACTCGTTGCGTTTACTGCAAATAAATTTGGGAAAGATTGATGCATCCCTTTTGAGATAAAGCACGGAATTATTTATTGGATGATAGGCATCATCATCAATTACCGATATTGTATTCATTTTTTAATACTGAAAAAAATAAACATGGAATTCAAAAGCGACCTGTGATATATAAAAAGGCTGATATAGCAAATAATTAGAGAAGTAAAAAGCCTTATTGTGGTTCACATGAAAAACGAAAATAAGTCAGTCATCATGCACTAATTACTTCTGGATACATGATGACTGGATAATGAGTTCCGATTGCTATATATCTGTCTTTTTCATTTATTATTAATACATGTTGATTTATACATGGAATACGTACATAGATAATCACAAACAGAATACACACAGATAGGTTTATCAACCAACACTTATTTTAGCCGACTTAAAAAAGGAGCCTATCAGTTCAACCCGTATATTTGTGATATTGTTGGAATTCTATCTAAATATATATAAAACTCAAAGGTGACTGACTGACAGCCCAAACCACTAGAGGGATCGGGCTGAAATTTGGCATGCAGGTAGATGTTATGACGTAGGCATCCGCTAATAAAGGATTTTGATAAATTCTACCCCCAAGGGGGTGAAAAAGGGGGGCAAATTTTGTATGAAACTCGGTCATTTTTTAACTCACGCGGGCGAAGCCGCTGGCGGGAAGCTAGTTTGTATATGTTGTTTTACATGAGCTTTTAAACAAGTGAGTTAAATTTCACAAGTGTGTTAATTTACTACTTGCCGAGAATTCGTTACCTTTATTTTATTTATACATAATTGTTAACAAAACTACCGTACTACATATTGAAATAAAGTAACTTTATTTCTTCCCATACATCGTCTTGTTACTTAATTTTTCAATACCTTATTTACATTCGAATATCAACCAGTTATTTTTTAAATCATTATAAAATAAATCTCAAATACATGTCGCGATAATAACTTGTACAAACTTTCTACTTGTAGAAGATTTATTTGTAGTCAAACAAAGATAAAAACAAAACAAGTCGTAATTTAGTAACAACTTCTCGCCTCGTAAAATGCTTTATGTTACACGAATAAAATAAACTAGTAACGAGGTTCTTAACATATAACTAATATTTTGATTGACACTGTTTTGTTTATCATTAATTTGATTGATGTTAGGTTTCTTTTATATACCTACCGATATACATATAAGTCTAATGGTTAGTTTCATCACTTCTGAAAAAGTGTCCGTTAAATTTATCTGTCAAATAATAAAATACAAATGAAGTTTTAATTATGAGTTTATCTGGTAGATAGCACTTCATCAAGAAGTCGCAAAGCAGGCGCTTTATAATGATTGGTTAGTAACACTACTACAACACCGACCAATCGGAAATATAGGTCTATTTTATACATGGGTCTATATAGGGCAGGAGATACTTGCTTAATTATGTTTACTATTACCTTGATGTATTGCCACTTTTTCTATTATATCTTGTATACTAGCTTCTGCCCGCCACTTCGTCCGCGTGGAATAGTGGTGCTCCGCCCACATTGGTTTTAGCGTGATGATAGCCTATAGCCTTCCTCAATAAATGGGCTATCTAACACTGAAAGAACTTTTCAAATCGTACCAGTAGTTCCTGAGATTAGCGCGTTCAAACAAACAAACAAACTCTTCAGCTTTATTATATATCTTGTATATTACCTAACACTGCCAAAATAATTTGTATCTAAGGACCAAAATCGGGTGGGTGACAGGAATTTCCATTCGAACAAGAAATAATACTACAAAACATTCATACCCAAAGATCTCTCTACCTTTGTATTTTATCAGTCATTTAAACAATTAAGTACATAATCATATTAAACTAAGTACGTTTTCGGACAATTTCGTTCATCCGAATAGACACAGGTGAATCAGAGAGTTCCGGGGAGTTATTGAGAATTTCCGCAACAACCTTGCAAGTTCTACGAGGCGCAAATAATCTGTTTCCTGAAACATTGTGTATTGGGGTTGCAATGTAAACATGTAGGGGGAAATGTGGTTGTTTTGGGCTTGAGTGTGAATAAAGGATGTCCCAAATTGTGATACATAGCGAGAATACTTAGTATTGAGTATGAATATCATCTGATTTTGTAACTTTTCGGTTTGTTTTTAAGTACTTACTATTATTATTAAAAATAGTTCTATACAATACAAATAAGAACTCAGTCTAGAAAAGATTATCTATACATATAATAAAATTGTAATGGTAGAAAATCTGTACATTGAATATATTTTTTTAAAAGTGGTATCGGTGTGATCAGTAAACGATGCTGAATCCAAAAATATGATTTTTAGAATTTTTGTCTGTTTGTCTGTTTGTGTGTTTATCTGTTTGAGCTTCACGCCAAAACGGCTGAACAGAATTACTTGAAATTCACCAAAAATCTTGGTTATGGACCGGGTCAGGCTTTAGGCTATAAATCATCACGCTAAATATTATAGGGAATGAGCAGTGAGGCATAGTAAATCATTTTGTAATGGGATGGCCTATAAATTTTTAGTAATTATGCATTTTTGCTATTATTACAATCGTCGACGTAAAAATCATCACGCTAATTCCTAAAGAAGATAAGCAGTAATTGAAAATGAAAACACGAAAGAATTGTTAGAATATAGTACAAAAGGTGTTGATAGTATTATATAATATCATATATTCTACCGAACCAGTGTACAAATAAGTTTTTTGGCTAACTTAATAACATATATCTTATATCTTAAACGATAACAATGTACTTATCCTCACGAAAGTCATTGGTAGAATAGTAGATTAGTAGAATTTATGAAATAGAACGTCAATTTCAACTAAAATGTCAACGAACAGTGTAGTACGTATAAACAACCAAACGAATCGAATGCATTGCGTTCAAATCCCGCATAGTATTGTTTTTTTGCGTCTGGTAAATTTTATTTATCTTTTTTTTAGTTGATTTCACAATCTTTTTTCACTTTAAAAATAAAAAAAAACATAAGAAACTGTTCCAAGAATTCTGGTTACGAATTTGATAAAAGTAAGCGCTTTCAAGTCATAAGTATTTACACTATTTACAATACCAAACTTGAAAATAGAAACTACAAATTCTAATAAAATGAAATGGAACTAAAATATGGCATCAAAAAAATAAGAATCTGACAGAATTGCCACGTTGGATGGCAATGCTTAGTCTTTAGCCAAGATAAAAGCAGCCTTTGGGTCACGGGAAGTCTTAATAAGCCGCTTCTCTAAATCCAGGATTTTCACTAGGTGGAAAATCAGGGAAAAGTCAGGAAAGCAATAAGTGGTCAAGGAAAGTCAGGGATTGTCAGGGAAAAAACATCATATTAGTCAAAATTCATGGAAAAGGGAGATTCTTGAAATAAAAATATGATTCCTAAACTTTATGTTCCTCATATTTCTAAAAAAATTCGCGCTCGCTTCGCTCGCGCTATGATTTTCATTTCTCTGGTATTTTAGCTTCCTGTTTAGGGTTCTTAACTCTAATAACAAATAAGATATCTTCTTCTGTTTAGTGCACATCATCTAGACTTTGACTTTAATAGTCTATTGATACATTCATAATCAGGTTTAAAATGAGATAATTACATATTTGCCTTATAAGACGACCATAATATTATGTCAGGGAAATGTGGTAGAGTGGTCAGGGAAAGTCGGGGTTTGTTTTGGCATTTGGAGTGGACACCCTGATCTTTTAAAATAAAGTGGGTACAGTCTGTTTCAACCACAAACGGCTCGAAAATATATTTGCTTATGTGGCTACTATACTAATATGTGCATTTCCTTCCGCCTCGAAAAATCACTGTAAAATAAGGCCTGTAGTGGAACAATAAATAGGCCGAAAATAATGTCGCGCTTTCCGTTTGCGCTTAAAATAACTAAGCTGTTAGCGATAAGACCGCCGTTGTACCCTTCATTTTGATGTAAATTGTATCTCACGTAATTTTTTCGAAGACGTTCGATAGAGTAATGATGATATTCCAATTATCATTATGCAGTGATATAAGTACCTAAAAAAGTAAACAATCTTTCTAGATTATATTGACCGGACCTATGTCCGTATAATATTCATGCGAATTTGAAGGTTCAATGCATGCGATGAAATCAGAAAAAACTTTTCACAAAAAATACAACCGGCTTACAAAGCACTTCAAAGAGAAAATTAATTTTATTTTCTGCTAAAACATCGCTCTACTTATTGGTGTCTTACACTAAGTTACTGTTGAAAAGGTGCAGTTTTGCCATCTACTTTTTTTTCGTCGTTCGTCGTCGTCAACCGCCTGTTTTAATGTTTAGACACACTGGTATTTAAAAAAATAACAAATGTTCACCTAACTTTTCCCGCTTTTCGTAACGAGTATAGTCCATCAATGATGTCTTCAATACCTTTTTGAGGGATATCTTGCCATTTATCTAACACAGCTGTCTTTAACTCCCTTATAGCAGCTGGTATTCTAGCCAAAATCTGTTGTTTAATATTGTTTTAAACTTCGCTGCTGGTCTTGAAAGAGTTTGCATTCCAACTCCCTCATGATACCCAGTGACACATTGAATGACATGGCTACAAAACGTCGCTAAAATGAAATTATCCCCAATCAAAGATCAGGTGCAGGACTGACAGCTTTACGTGCTCTCCTAGGCACGGATGAGTCTGTTTAGAAAACGGTCACTTATCGATTTGCATGGCTATTAACTAGCTACGAGCCCCTCAATCTCCGCATATAATTATTTAGAGAGAAGCTCTCATGTGACCATCTGCACACAAGCTGAAGATCAGTACAGTCTTCCGATTGTCAATACTCCAGTTCGGAGGCCCGAACTGGCCAAAATACCCTCCAATTCCTTTCTGTCTTTTTGCTTGAAACTTTGTAATCAAAAATGTAGTTGGGCGGTTGATTGTGTCTGTGAGTCTACTTTACAGATACCCGGATAAAAACCTCTATGTGCTTCCTCAGGCTTTAGTTTATATCTATACCAAATTCATCTCATTTAATTCAGCCGTTTTCCCATGAAGGTATTATAGACAGACGGACAGAGAGACAGATGGAGTTTGGTATTTACAATATTACTAATATAAGAAAAATAACTATAGAGCCTTATGCGTCTTGAACTGTTCCTGCAGGGAGAGAGGTTATGCATAGGTATTTAAAAAAACTTTTAGGTAGTTTTCAGTTTCGTTACCTTTGTAAATTAATTATCTAACAGACATAATTATTCACATTATTGGGACATTTTTTGTTTGCAATTATATGGAAAATTATATTTTTTCTGGAGGTGGTAAAACTGGCCATCCATAAATAATGTTTATAATGCTATACTGCGACACTTCTGGAATGCGTGCGAAAATCCGAATCTCTCGCGGACGAAGTCGCGGGTAAATTGCTAGTTATTAATATACTCATTAGAATACTGCGAAAGGTTAAAAAAGTATGATTTAAGTAATAAAAAAGTTGCTATAGAAGACTTTACTCGAACTATTTCAGATGTATAAAGATTGCGAATTCTTCAAACACATATTTTTGCTCAGGAGTGAGAGCGAGTCGGAGATAAAAGCACAGTATAGTAACATGCCTTTTCCGCAACGGAATAATTACTTTAATCCGTAATGGTACGGTTGATTATCGCAAATGTTACAAATGTTGCCAAGTACAATTTTGTGGTTTGCTTAAAAAAACTTCTCATCGACATTGTTCTCACCACTAGTACTATTGTATAAGTTGTATTCACAATATGCAGCTTACATATAGTCCACTTACACCCACAGTTCGTGCGTTAAGCTCACAATCAGCCAGTAGCAATTGCACGTGGAACAAAGCCGAGGCAATATGGCATTTACTTATCCTTCTCGCGTGGAGCTACGAAAACAACTCCCTTTTTTCGGACCGAAAGGATGAAAAATGTATATAGTATAAGAGCTAAAATGGTTTCCGCGAATGAATCTCAGCAAATCCACTTGCCCCTCTGCCAGCTACCAAAATATGCGCATGCTGACCGAGAGAACAACAGAGGGGCCGAATAAAAAAACCAGCCAAAGTGAAATATTTTATTCACATTGCTAATTTTCGCAATAAAGCTATCTTAAAAAAAAGGCAAACTATATTCACAGCTACGTGTCAATAACGTATAAAACGAATATGGCATAATTTAAAAAATCGCAAATAATCTTATTCGTCTGCTCAGTTAATAAAATGAATGACTGTTCTCATAGTCTAACAAACACTCAGTACAATCAATATTTAAATAACAATCAATTTACATTTACTCTACTTCAAAACAACCACCTTTAGTAGATCTTTAATTGTAGGCAGTTTCTACAAAGGGCCAAAATTCTTGGCACCTTTGAAAATCATTGAAGGGAATAATCTTGCCTTTTATTCAATCACTAGCAATTTACCCGCGACTTCGTCCGCGAGAGATTCGGATTTTCGCACGCATTCCAGAAGTGTCGCAGTATAGCATTATAAACATTATTTATGGATGGCCAGTTTTACCACCTCCAGAAAAAATATAATTTTCCATATAATTGCAAACAAAAAATGTCCCAATAATGTGAATAATTATGTCTGTTAGATAATTAATTTACAAAGGTAACGAAACTGAAAACTACCTAAAAGTTTTTTTAAATACCTATGCATAACCTCTCTCCCTGCAGGAACAGTTCAAGACGCATAAGGCTCTATAGTTATTTTTCTTATATTAGTAATATTGTAAATACCAAACTCCATCTGTCTCTCTGTCCGTCTGTCTATAATACCTTCATGGGAAAACGGCTGAATTAAATGAGATGAATTTGGTATAGATATAAACTAAAGCCTGAGGAAGCACATAGAGGTTTTTATCCGGGTATCTGTAAAGTAGACTCACAGACACAATCAACCGCCCAACTACATTTTTGATTACAAAGTTTCAAGCAAAAAGACAGAAAGGAATTGGAGGGTATTTTGGCCAGTTCGGGCCTCCGAACTGGAGTATTGACAATCGGAAGACTGTACTGATCTTCAGCTTGTGTGCAGATGGTCACATGAGAGCTTCTCTCTAAATAATTATATGCGGAGATTGAGGGGCTCGTAGCTAGTTAATAGCCATGCAAATCGATAAGTGACCGTTTTCTAAACAGACTCATCCGTGCCTAGGAGAGCACGTAAAGCTGTCAGTCCTGCACCTGATCTTTGATTGGGGATAATTTCATTTTAGTGACGTTTTGTAGCCATGTCATTCAATGTGTCACTGGGTATCATGAGGGAGTTGGAATGCAAACTCTTTCAAGACCAGCAGCGAAGTTTAAAACAATATTAAACAACAGATTTTGGCTAGAATACCAGCTGCTATAAGGGAGTTAAAGACAGCTGTGTTAGATAAATGGCAAGATATCCCTCAAAAAGGTATTGAAGACATCATTGATGGACTATACTCGTTACGAAAAGCGGGAAAAGTTAGGTGAACATTTGTTATTTTTTTAAATACCAGTGTGTCTAAACATTAAAACAGGCGGTTGACGACGACGAACGACGAAAAAAAAGTAGATGGCAAAACTGCACCTTTTCAACAGTAACTTAGTGTAAGACACCAATAAGTAGAGCGATGTTTTAGCAGAAAATAAAATTAATTTTCTCTTTGAAGTGCTTTGTAAGCCGGTTGTATTTTTTGTGAAAAGTTTTTTCTGATTTCATCGCATGCATTGAACCTTCAAATTCGCATGAATATTATACGGACATAGGTCCGGTCAATATAATCTAGAAAGATTGTTTACTTTTTTAGGTACTTATATCACTGCATAATGATAATTGGAATATCATCATTACTCTATCGAACGTCTTCGAAAAAATTACGTGAGATACAATTTACATCAAAATGAAGGGTACAACGGCGGTCTTATCGCTAACAGCTTAGTTATTTTAAGCGCAAACGGAAAGCGCGACATTATTTTCGGCCTATTTATTGTTCCACTACAGGCCTTATTTTACAGTGATTTTTCGAGGCGGAAGGAAATGCACATATTAGTATAGTAGCCACATAAGCAAATATATTTTCGAGCCGTTTGTGGTTGAAACAGACTGTACCCACTTTATTTTAAAAGATCAGGGTGTCCACTCCAAATGCCAAAACAAACCCCGACTTTCCCTGACCACTCTACCACATTTCCCTGACATAATATTATGGTCGTCTTATAAGGCAAATATGTAATTATCTCATTTTAAACCTGATTATGAATGTATCAATAGACTATTAAAGTCAAAGTCTAGATGATGTGCACTAAACAGAAGAAGATATCTTATTTGTTATTAGAGTTAAGAACCCTAAACAGGAAGCTAAAATACCAGAGAAATGAAAATCATAGCGCGAGCGAAGCGAGCGCGAATTTTTTTAGAAATATGAGGAACATAAAGTTTAGGAATCATATTTTTATTTCAAGAATCTCCCTTTTCCATGAATTTTGACTAATATGATGTTTTTTCCCTGACAATCCCTGACTTTCCTTGACCACTTATTGCTTTCCTGACTTTTCCCTGATTTTCCACCTAGTGAAAATCCTGGATTTAGAGAAGCGGCTTATTAAGACTTCCCGTGACCCAAAGGCTGCTTTTATCTTGGCTAAAGACTAAGCATTGCCATCCAACGTGGCAATTCTGTCAGATTCTTATTTTTTTGATGCCATATTTTAGTTCCATTTCATTTTATTAGAATTTGTAGTTTCTATTTTCAAGTTTGGTATTGTAAATAGTGTAAATACTTATGACTTGAAAGCGCTTACTTTTATCAAATTCGTAACCAGAATTCTTGGAACAGTTTCTTATGTTTTTTTTTATTTTTAAAGTGAAAAAAGATTGTGAAATCAACTAAAAAAAAGATAAATAAAATTTACCAGACGCAAAAAAACAATACTATGCGGGATTTGAACGCAATGCATTCGATTCGTTTGGTTGTTTATACGTACTACACTGTTCGTTGACATTTTAGTTGAAATTGACGTTCTATTTCATAAATTCTACTAATCTACTATTCTACCAATGACTTTCGTGAGGATAAGTACATTGTTATCGTTTAAGATATAAGATATATGTTATTAAGTTAGCCAAAAAACTTATTTGTACACTGGTTCGGTAGAATATATGATATTATATAATACTATCAACACCTTTTGTACTATATTCTAACAATTCTTTCGTGTTTTCATTTTCAATTACTGCTTATCTTCTTTAGGAATTAGCGTGATGATTTTTACGTCGACGATTGTAATAATAGCAAAAATGCATAATTACTAAAAATTTATAGGCCATCCCATTACAAAATGATTTACTATGCCTCACTGCTCATTCCCTATAATATTTAGCGTGATGATTTATAGCCTAAAGCCTGACCCGGTCCATAACCAAGATTTTTGGTGAATTTCAAGTAATTCTGTTCAGCCGTTTTGGCGTGAAGCTCAAACAGATAAACACACAAACAGACAAACAGACAAAAATTCTAAAAATCATATTTTTGGATTCAGCATCGTTTACTGATCACACCGATACCACTTTAAAAAAAATATATTCAATGTACAGATTTTCTACCATTACAATTTTATTATATGTATAGATTTTCGGTTTGACTTGTTTATTAAATACCGAGCCGTTTGGTTTAATTTTATTTTAGTTATGATTTATTGTAATATGCCTAAGATTATTGTTGAGAGAACAGAAGAAGAAGTCTTAGTAGACAAATACTGAGTATTTTGATTGATGTGTAATATGATAATTTATAACTACAGATTATTGATCCTAAGTTACGAACGAAGGACCACGTGTGATTAATTCTGAAGACATCCAAGAACAAACACCTGACTCCTAAAGCTCAGAACTTTCAATTTGAGGCCAAGGTCAGCAGGTCACCGACTTACTTTTACGACTGCCCTCAATAGTACATTTACATGATCGAAAAAAAAATGATGTATTTCCTGACTCATAAGTTGTAAAAAATGAAAGAACATTCTTGGACTATAATTTTATATATATAAATAAAATATAAAACCCAGAAACAACTTATCTATGATTAAACAGATGGTAGCAAAATGGATAGTAAAATTTTTATAGCTTAGTAGGTCCTTGGTTTCAGCATACTCAACAGATAAATAAAGCGTTGCTTCCATGTTTATGGACAGTCTTGAGTTTGAGACACTAAAGGCGAAGCTTTTGTTAGGTGGTCCTTAAAACAATACCAATAAAACAGCGGCCTGAGAATGAGGGTAACTATGAGTTAAGGAAATCAGAAATGACTGCAACTTTACTCAAATTCGATCTTTAAATCAGAATCTCAGTGGTCAATTTGTCGTATTTGGGACCACAAGATGAATGAGTAGACATTTTTTTGTTATATAGATTATATTTAAACCTCAACTACTTCGTGCGTCCGGATAAAAGGTATTCAATGTGTACGAAATTTCATTCAAATTCATTCCGTAATTTTTGCGTGAAAGGGTAATCAATACAAACATACGTTATATTCTCTCAATTTTTCGCATTTATAATAATTAATAAATTATAATTAGAATAATTTGTTACTTTTTGGAACGTCTATTAAATAAAGAATTTAAAATAACACCTACAAACATAAGATAGAAGCAAAGCGATTGAGAAACGGGCACATCACATATTTGCATTTTGATCAGCATCTATAGAACAATAAGTTATAATAATATTATATGGGTAGCTATAGCCATATAGCTTATCACGATAGAGCATCACAATCCCATTTCCCTTAAATGACACTTACGGTTTAAGCCCGCCATACAAAGAGGGATCTATCGTCAGATGCGTCGATTTAGAGATTGTGGGATAAATTGTAACGTGTGTGTGCATGTTTGTGTATCTACGCGCATTGAGAATTACGGTATATTAGATAAGCAGTTTTCTTAATAGTGTTTTGTAAGATAAATAAATAAATTTAAATTGGATTTGTCAGCGAGACTTAAGTACGTATATAAGAAGTGGAGCCTTTCGCCTAAGAGCCTATAGATCAAGTCATTTGAATATTTTTCATTCTTAAAAATCTAATAATAACTTTAATTTATTGATTTTATTTGATTTTAATCTTAACATTGATTTTATTCGACGGTGACTGAGAAATTGCCTCATATGTATGTTCACTACCAACTGTTAACTTTAACGTGACTAATTAGCTATTTCCTGGATACACGGGCGATAGATTGAAACTTAAAGAAAGGATATAAGTTTTTGTCCAGGTGCGTAAAGAAGTTACCTCAAGACGCGAACAAACAGCGTAAAACAGTTAATTCTATAGCAAATTAAAACTCTATTGACATAAACAGTAAACAATAAATCAGAATGTTTTTACAACAATCCTTGGAAGTTCAAAGCTGTTAATTTATAAGCACTCGCAAATGATTGGGGTTAAGCCTTTGAACTTTATTTTAATCAAAATGTTCATTGTTTGTCTTAAGTAAAGCTCCAGTTATTAACCTATAGATAGAAACATTTTATTACAATTACTTTTGGGGAAAAACGAAAAGTTTTTGTTTTGTTACGGGCTTGTAAGGTTACATTAATCGAATATTGTTGGTATGTTTAATGATTGGTTGACGTGTTTCGTTTATGAATTATTGGAAAATGTTCTATGGTTTTTGTTGTAACTTGTTTTAATGATTATGATTTATTGAGTGAATAACACCATTTCTCGTGTGAAATGAAGTTCTTTACTTGCACGCATACATACATACATACATAATAAATAAATAATACCCTTGTATATTACAGAGAGACGCAAAGAGAGAATTAAAGAGGTAAAGGCACTTGATCGATTTTCACTAGAGCAAGCTGCGTTCAAAAATCATATTAAAATTATTTTTGCATAAAACACTTAGGTGAATGCGCTTGTATGATAAGTAAACATTAGTTAAGTATAATATCATGCACCACCACAGAGTTTATTATATATGTATTTTTTTATTCAATCAAACTATTTACTCGTCTAGTAACATAAATCGCCTAAAAATTGTTTAGATTTTTTCTCTAACGACTCAAAGATAAAAAAAACATCTCTATAAAAGGGCCCAGGCAACCGTTTTTATCAAAATGGGTCGGATGCAACTAGTTCTTTAGATCCATAATTAAAGTTCCGCAGTGAATCTCTACATAAATCACGTTTGACCTAAGCACCGGACTTCTGACAGCGTTATATAAGTTCGCCCATCTGATGGCGGAGAAAATATATTCATACATATTTTAGTAGAACTCGTTGTGATGGTACCCTTCCAACAAAAAGTCCTGCTATGCCACCATACCTTTTCTACCGCAAAGCGGTGTAGCTGTGTTCTAGTTTAAAGGTTTATGGACGGAGTAAGTAATAAAAATGGCAAATGGGATATTTTGCTTATAGAGTGATAATGCATTAATTATTTTTCTCCCACACCACGATACGGGAGAATTTTCTCCTGAATATAATTGTGAATATGTTAATAAACTTTACACATTCACAAACCCTCAGACCTGGAACAATTCTAATTGGCACGAGAATCGATCCCGCATTGATACAATTGCTAATCGGTCAGCCACTACGCCAACTGTGCTGTCTGTCTGCTGTTAGTTATTGACGTGTAAGCAAAGAAAGGTACAAAGAGGTAAATACGACAGAGTCCTTGGGTCCGCGCGAAGTTTTTCGTAGTTAAGAGCGTTTACGCTGTCCATGCGCAAAAACAGTAATTTCAAACGTGTTTAATACCATCAACCAGTTGTACTACAAATATGTTAGTTACTAATAACTTTAGGAAATTTCACTGTTTAAATAGTTAGTTAAGAAAATATTTCGATTTATAGAGTATTTATGAATTCTATCAAGATAACTGATCAGAGGTTTTCTTAATTTCCCCATACAGCGTATGTTTCGATGCCTAAAACTCATAAAAATACAGGGCAACGTAGTTTAAAAAAAATAATAATCAATTACTTAAATCGTCAAGTAAATAGTTAGTTGAAAATAGTTTCCGATTTAGCGATCAAACAACAAGAAATTAAAAGTCAAATAATGACAAATATCCAGAAATTCAGATGATTTTTTCATCGATATATCTTCTTTAATATATTATCATAATGGCTTTTTATAATAGAATAAAGTCTTCTTTAAAACATCTGCTTTGGAATTTTAAATAATTTAGTGTAATTATTTTTCTATGAATATTTGAAATCTATTATAAAACACTGCGCGCAAATCAATTCAAATCAGACCGCCACGAGGCTTTCCAGAGTGAGGACGTGTCGCTCGATGCTCCATCCTGACCTGCGTTGACCTTTGCCGTGCGTACAAGGATAGCGGACGTTTATAGTGTGATAGAAAAGTCTTGCTACTTTGGTAAGTAAAATATTTTATTATTATTTTCGATGATACACTTTTTTAGTGACAACAAATTATATTTCAGACGTAATGGGAAACAAAACAAAGTTATTTTTAGCGAAAAAACGACAACGCAAAAATGACGAAAATATGGAAAAAGCAAGTGCTAAAAGGTTGGTATATCTATGTTATACTAATTCAACGATCGGCTTCGGCACCCGGTTATAACACATATTTTCGCATATTGGGGGTAATGTAATATGTATATTATATATTATTCGAATTAATACTAATTATACTATATATTATAGATGTTAGTATAATTAGTTCTTTGATTTGTGTCGTGATGCATGAATACACTATTAGATCACCTGAGCAAGGTTTTATTTCGGTAAGGCCTGTCAATCAGGACAATTGAAACTTTATTTCCATGTCATAAATGTCTCATAACGAGCCTTCGTGAGATAAACCTACTTTTATTTTTTACCTACCATACATATAACTATAATATATAACTGTATTTAAAATCGAGTTGTAATAAATGTAAATAACATACTAATAAAAGAATCCCACTACTAAATGCAAAAAAAAACGAGTTTATGTTGCTTTAAAATGGACAATGGCTATGGGGCTTGGGCTAAAAATAAAATAATTATAATGAATCCTGCCAGATATCAAGATATAGCCCAAAAATCAGTCCTGAAAAAACAGTATTTACTTCATCAACTTTCGGCTTATATCTCGATATTTATAGGACAGACAAAATATTGTTTTTGAGAAGATCATTCAGCCCAATCAAATGGCAAGCTTGTAATCAAACTATTATTTATGAATTCTCTTTTCCTAAGCGTGTTTTATTTACAATATTTTCTTTTATTTAATTACTGCTTCCTTTCAGATAACAAGGCTTGTGCGCTTACTGGTATATGGTTTAACTTCAGGCAATGTAAAAAAAAATCAAGTGATGAATAAATTATGGCAAGAGTTGAGTGTGAACACCAAAATGAAGAAGAGGTACAGCTTGGCACAAAAGAGTAGAAATTAATAGGGGCGCCACTTTGCCGTTCGTGTGGCAACCCGCTGCGACCGTATAGCGTACCATGCTATCGTCTTGATACTAAGCTGTATTTCTATAATTAATTAAAATCAGTAAGTATTATAAAATGTAATAACAAATATTCACGTCATGTAACTGAATACAAATTACTTATAAGCACTAATAATGTAAGCACTCCTGTGTTTTCAAATTTTTTTGGGTATAAAAAAAGGCGTATGAATATAGCGTTATTATATTTGATTTCAAAAAATCTTCCTCTAAATATTCCACGCCCGCCACATCCATGTCTTGGCTAGAGCTAGCCATAAACTCATCTGAGTCACACTCAGATTCAAAGGCACTGCGCTATCATGTTGGAGATTGATTCCTAAACGTTTTATGTCCGAGTACGAGCCCTTTCATAAATTCATAATACTCCTTTTCTATTTTGTTAACATGCTGGCATGAATTCTTTTGAACTCCTACTCGGTTATAGATTGAAATGCACGTTCGGTGCTTTCTATAAAGATAAAAAATTTGATTAAACCTCTATCAATATTAAACGTAAAAAGTTTACGGTACCTATCTATTTTTTTTGTGATTTTTAAATGCTAGTTATAACAAGTATTATATTATCTTGTGATCACACTCATAGATAAAGTTATGTAGAATTCGAATTTGCATATTGCAGAGTATCAAGGCTCAAGCCACTCAAGTATCAATATTATCTAGTCGCGCTATACCAAAGTGTCAAAGACAAAACGTAAACATAACCTATATGCTCGATGTTTATTGTTCAAAATTTCACTTATTTCGTATTCAAGCAATTCAAAACCAAATAGAGATCATAAATTAACACTTGATACAACTAAATACAACAAAACAAACTCTTACATACCTGTCATAATGGCGGTACTTTGGTAAATATCGTCGAGATCGGAAAGAAGAGTTTAAGCCTCATGTTCGACCAGATATCGCCTATAAACATTATAAATTGTTTCCTTGCTAGTACTCCGAATGGTTTTATTTATTATAACGTGGTTTTATAACGTTTTGATGGTCGAAATAAAAAAATAAGTAACTCGCGAACTTTGTTTACATCGAACGACACAGAACGACATTAATTGCCAGCAATAAAAAAAAATTGTTCCGTTTCTAGACTTTTATGCCAAGCTGTACTTTGAACGCTTTTTTAAAACAGTTTGCTTTACTTTTCACGTTTATATAGGCGATCACACTGTTTTAAATATGTTATAGGAACACTTCCTTGGTCCATCTGTCTGTCTATCACTCTATCAAGCTTGGGAATCAAAACCTATGGTTACTTATTGTAAGAAAAACTAATTCAAAAATTGTAAAAAGAAGGCAAAAAATTTGAAACTTTTAAAAGAAAATAATAAACATAAGTAGATCCGTATAAAGTGTTTTATTTTAATAAAATTCAAACAAGTAAATTAATAAAAAAAATAAAAAAACTCGACTGCGATTATAATTTTAAATACCTACCCTATAGTGTCACTGTCACGATCAAGACAAATTAATGACACTTAATATACATATATATACACACATACATACGTACGCTCTAAAAACATAACCCTCCTGTCGCAATCGGTAAAAAACCGGCCAAGTGCGAGTCGGACTCGCGCACCGAGGGTTCCGACCATTGCAAAGAAAAAATACGCAATAAAGTCGCAATTATCTTGTTTTTTTCCGACCGCATAATTAAGTTTGTTTTTAGAGGAAAATTGCTGATTACTTAAAAACTACCTGCTAGATCTCGTTCAAACCAATTTTCAATGGAAGTTTGCATGGTAATCTATATCATATATTTTTTTTAGTTTTATCATTCTCTTATTTTAGAAGTTACAGGGGGGGGGGACACAATTTTTACCACTTTGGAAGTGCCTCTCGCGCAAACTATTCAGTTTAGAAAAAAATGATATAAGAAACCTCAATATAATTTTTGAAGACCTATCCATAGATACCCCACACGTATGGGTTTGACGAAAAAAAAATTTTTGAGTTCTAAGTATGGGGACCCCCAAAATTTATTGTTTTTTTTCTATTTTTGTGTCAAAATCTAAAAGCGGTTCACAGAATACATCTACGTGCCAAATTTCAACAGAATTGTTCTTATAGTTTCTGAAAAAAATGGCTGTGACATACGGACGGACAGACAGACAGACAGACAGACAGACAGACAGACATGACGAATCTATAAGGGTTCCGTTTTTGCCATTTGGCTACGGAACCCTAAAAAACATATATCTATAAATCATTACTATTAGGAAGGTTCAATAAATTATTGTAGAATTTAGTTATGTCTAAATTTCGATCTATAAATTCATGTTTATTTATTTATTGCACCATGTTGTTTACACTTGCAATATTATTACTGACTACTTATTTTATGTACTTACTCGCATCCGTTAAATTTTTTTTCTAAAATAATTCACTCGATGGATCAAAATGGGTATGTTTGCCTATAGCGCGAGAGAACGCGCCAGCGCTACGCACACAGTCACATTCGCTTCTATGTGAGTAAAACTTGCGTTAAAATACCTATACTTGACATCGTGCGCTATGCGTAAACGCTCTTAATAAAGAAATTGACAGTTGTTTGTTTTCCTTGTTGTGATGGATTTGTGAGTAAGGATACATTAAGTTAATTAATATCTGTTGTTCTCGTGGTGTTGAATGAAAATATTTGTAGCGGAAAAAATAAAATAATTTTAGATTAAGAGTTGACGGAGGTGAAAACAATAAAAAAATAATCAGGCACCTAAATATTATATTATATTCATCTAATAGTTTTTATTGCGACTTAAAGGGTAGTGAAAACATTACCCTTAGTAATTGCCATGGGAACGTCGAAGCATTTATTCTCTCGTGTGACTAAGCAATTTTCTATTGATTTTTGGAATTTCTTCTTTTACACTATCTTTTACTATGGAATAAAAATAACTTTAAAGATTAAAAATCTATTCTTTTTTCTGTATTTCTTAAGTCCTGTCATTAGTAACAATTTTTATTGTCAGAGTTGTGTTATGTCCGTATTCGAATTAATATTATATTTTTCTATTTCATTCTCAATTCTAATAACGTAACGTACTGTAACTAATCACGTAATAATCGTCTGTATTCCTCATAAGATACGGTTGATTTATAACCAAACACACTGTGTCAACTTAGGCCATTATTATTGGAGATAAGATGCTCACTGCTCAGTAATCCCACAGAGCCCATCCTGGGGTAAATTGACTTAACAGATATGGTGTACCTTTGGTCTGATTTAGTGGGTATTGGAAACCATTGTCAAACTTTGATGATAACGAAATGATATGGCGTTACCTGCTAAGACTTGAACTGTTTACCCAAAGTAAATTTAAGTCAAGTCAATAATTCTCAATCCTTACTTAATATTATAAATGCGAAAGTAACTCTGTCTGTCTGTCTGTCTGTCTGTTACGCTTTCACGCCAAAACTACTGGACCGATATAAATAAAATTTGGTACAAAGATAGAATAGACCCTGAGAAACAACATAGGCTACTTTTTACCCGGGTGCGCTAAGTAGTTCCCTCGGGATGCGGGTGAAATCGCGGGAAACAGCTAGTCATAAATAAATTTAATTACAGTATTTTTACATAAAAATCATCTTTACGACTGAAATCTATTCGAATTCCAAAATAAATAATATATTCAAGATAAATATACGGTTTTACCGTAAATATAAAATCAACTGTCGGCATAATTCTTTAAAAGTACCTCTAAAAGAATAATCTAAAAAAAATAAAAAAAAAACTAAAAAAATAATCAAACAACAAAAATATTTATAAAAAGAACTAACTTGGAATAAAAAACACTTTCACAAACATTTGACACACATAACTTTAAATTAACAATTCCATTCCATGTCTTTGTTATTCGCGAGCGTATCAAAAGACAAACAGTGTTTTAGTGCGAACAAGCGAATGCGGAACAAAAGATCCATAGACTAGTCTCGTCAAAGGAAGACGCTTCTATTCAACATACCTACGTTAAACAATAAGCGATGAAGTGAGTGACTTTCAAATCGTTTTTAGGGCATGAGTTTACTGGGAGAAACCTTGGTTACCGATTTGAATGGTTTTAATTCTGGAGTTATTGTGGTCAATAAAAATCCTTGAAATGACCTTCCTGAAGAGTTTCCTGATACTGTATTTTGGTTTTTGTATTTAATAGTGCCGGTTGAGTTTATGACACTACTCCCGCTGTCATTAAACAAAGTTACACCATTTAAATCCTTGCTAATATTATAAATGCGATAGTAACTATGCCTGATATGCTTTCACGGTAAAACGTAAAACAGTTGAACGGACTTAGATAGTAAGAAGTAAAATTGATATGATGTTAGGATACCTTAAAAATTGGTCCTTAGATCCTTACCAAAATATTCTGTTAAATCAAACTATAATATCCAGTGTAGATATAAGAACAATTATACACACATGCTCTATTTGGTTTTTACCACATACAAATTTGAAACAATATGATAGTTTTCCTGGATCCAAAACTACGAGTAAGTTCGTCATAACCTCGGCTAACGCATTTGAAATTCAACTACCAACTACCCGCTAATTGCATTACAACTACAAACAATGCATTCGATTGCGGAGTAAATACTGAATCAGAATTGTGCTCATGATTTGCGGCTGATGCAGCGATGAGCAGGCTGTTTAGTGAACGATGACAGTGCGAGGTATTGTTGGTGGCATCTATCCTGGAGAACTGTTTGATGAATGCAATATGGAGATATGAAAACACTGGCTTAATTGGTTTATAGGTGTGTTGTGAAACTATCAAATAAATTCTCTTAACAGAATACCAAACGCATTTTTTGACAAAAAAAAAATGCACAAAAAGGTAACCAAAATAAAACACCTCTTTTTGAGTGGCATATTTATACCGCTTAAAAAGCATACTGCTTTTTAAGTTCTAGCTAGCAGCTAATTTATAAACGAACTAAATTATTATCTTTTACTGAAAATAAATAAATACCACCAACTCGACGTCTTCGAAAATTTCTACCAAGCCTCACTCCTCATAAAAGCAACTAGTCACTTATTCTCAAAGCTCTTACTCCACAGTAATAAAAACTATTACGTCATCGCGAATGTGAGCCAGGCTTTGTTTCATCAGTGAAGAAAATCACAAACTTGTCTGTGGAAACTTGTTGGAATCTATTCAGAAACTTGTCGCTATGGATACCTACGGTAGAAGAATAATGTAATTGCGTGGATTCTGAAAATAACAAACAATGCTTTTCACTTTTGTTTTTCTACCCTTTATATTTTGATTGTTGGTATCTCAAAATAGCCTTACCCATATATGAGTTTTTCTTGATATCACGTCTGTGCAGTGCGGAAAACATAATATATAAGAAGACCTGTGTATGCTTGTAATAATACTGGCAGTTTCCCAGAACGGCGTTATCAAAAGTATAACCGTTTCTAGGGTCCAATCTATCTTCATAACAAACTTTGTCTAAATTATCTCAGCCGTTTTACTGTGGAAGCAAAATAATCAATCATTCGCATTTATAATAGTTAGGATTGGGTATGGATAGGCTTATATTACTTCTACCTAGCATTGTCACAACTCCCGTACTGCGCCGCTTACATCGCATTAGATGAGGCCTCACCATGACCTCTTAAGTAGGACTGCAAGCTTGATTTGACATTTGTAAATTAACCATTGAACTTTTAAGGGCCAAGTTCACCGATAGATAGCTATATATATAATCGGCTCGTTAAACAAAAACATTTATTAACCACGAAACGGGAATTTTCGTGTTGTCAACTTCTTGTTCAACTCTAGCTTGGTAAGCCACCGTTTTAGATATAAAAACCCCAAATGATAGGTTATTCATCGTATGGTAGAAGTTTAAGCTTATGCTTGACAGCTGCTTTCAGTTGATCGGACCGTTATCTTGTCGGTGAACTTTGACCAACCATTTCTTAAACAGCGATACAAAAGTGTCCAATCTAAGACCCCTGACTTAGTCGTTGTTCCATCTTGTCACAGGTCCAACCGCACTGCAGAGGCATACATAAACTTAAAAGCAGATTGATACCCTAGTAAACCTCGGCTAAAGCTAACGGAAACACGATGCCACTATGTAGGTACTGCTTTTGTACCCGAGGTCGTAAAGTGACGTCTGGCCCCTTAGCTCCGTACGGCCGAGAATCTGGGTGTAACCTCTAAGCTCCTACAGCCATATTTAGAAGCATTTGCTGGCAATTATCTAACTTAAAAGCCGGACAAGGCTCTAAGCTTGAGTATATATAAGACCAAGAAAAAACCTGCGATTTACATGTAAAATGATATTCATTTGTTACGAGTTATATAGGCAACAAATAAAAATGAATTTAAAAATTAACTTTTGTTAACCTACAAACTATAATCGGTCATCATTATCATCTACCTAGCCTTTTCCCAACTCCAGGTCGGCTTCCAGTCTAACCAGATGCAGTTGACCGACTACCTGTCTGAGCTCCAAAACCCAGTTATCTAACACGGTGCCCTTTAATAGGACTGGTTGTCAGACTTTCCGGTTTCTTACTACCTCTAACGACTGTCAAAGATCTACAAATCTTCTATACATATAATAAAATTGTAATGGTAGAAAATCTGTACAATGAATATATTTTTTTTAAAGTGGTCTCGGCGTGACCAGTAAACGATGCTGAATCCAAAAATATGATTTTTAGAATTTTTGTCTGTTTGTCTGTTTGTGTGTTTATCTGTTTGAGCTTCACGCCAAAACGACTGAACAGTTCTACTTGAAATTCAGCAAAAATGATTGTTATGAATCGGGTCAGGCTTTAGGCTATAAAACATCACGCTAAGTATTATGAGGAATGAGCAGTGAGACATTGTATAAAAGTTTGTAATGGGATGACCTATAATTTTTTAGTAACTAGCAATTTGCCCGCGACTTCGTCCGCGAGAGATTCGGATTTTCGCACACATTCCAGAGGTGTCGCAAAATAGCATTATAAACATTATTTTTGGATGGCCAGTTTTACCACCTCCAGAAAAATACCAATTTCCATATAATTTCAAACAAAAAATGTCCCAATAGTGTAAATCATAATGTCCGTTAGATAATTAATTTACCTAAGAGTTTTTTTTAAATACCATAAGCATAACCTCTCTCCGTGCAGTAACAGTTCAAGTCGCATAAGACTATAGTTATTTTTCTTATATTAGTAATATTATAAATACAAAACTCCATCTGTCTCTTTATCCGTTTGTCTATAATACCTTCATGGGAAAACGGCTGAATCAAATGAGATTAATTTTGTATAGATAAAAACTGAAAGCTGAGGAAGGACATTCTTATTATGCGGGTGCGTGAAGTAGACTCACAGACACAATCAACCGCCGACCTAAATTTTTCAAGTTCAAGCAAAAAGACACAAAGGAATTGAAAGACAAAAACACAAAGGAGTATTGAGAATTGAAAGAATGTACTGATCTCATACGATAGCAGAGTGACCTAAGAGGTCCAGATGGGCTTCAGCTTGTATGCAGATGATCACATGAGAGGTTCTCTCTAAATAATTATATGCGGAGATTGCGGGGCTCGTAGCTAATTAAAAGCCATGCAAATCGATAAGTGACCCTTTTCTAAACCGACCCAACCGTGCCTAGGAGAGCACGAAAAGCTGTCAGTCCTGCGCCTGATCTTTGATTGGGGATAATTTCATTTTAGCCACTTATTGTAGCCACATCATTCAATGCGTCACTGGGTATCTTGTATCTTGAGGGAGTTGGAATGCAAACACTTTCTAAACCAGCACGCAGTTTGAAACAAACTTAAACAACAGATTTTGGCTAGAATGCCAGCACCAACCGCTATAAGGGAGATAACGACAGCTGAGTTAGATGATCCCTTAATAAGGTATTAAAGACATCATTGATGGATTTACGAACAGAAGAATCCCAGGAGGTAATATACTCGTTACAAAAAGTGAGAAAAGTTACATTTGTTATTTTTTGAAAATACACGTGTGTCTAAACATTAAAACAGGCGGTTGACGACGAAGAACGACGAAAAAGAATTAGGTGGCAAAAAAGCACCTTTTCAACAGAAACTTAGTGTAAGACACCGATTTCTAGAACGATGTTTTAGCAGAAAATAAAATTAATTTTCACTTTGTAAGCCGTTTGTATTTTTGTGAAAAGTTTTTTTTTCTGATTTCATCGCGTACATTGAACCCTAAAATTCACATGAATATTATACGGACATAGGTCCGGTAAATATAATCTGGAAAAAGATTGTTTACTTTTTTAGGTATATCATTGCATTATGATAATTGGAATACCATAATTACTCTATCGCACGTCATCGAAGAAATTACATGAGATACAATTTACACCAAAGTGAAGGGTACAACGATGGTCTTATCGCTAACAGCTTTATTATTTTAGGCGCATACGGAAAGCGCGACAATATTTTCGGCCTATTTATTATCCCACTACAGGGCTATGACCTAATTTTACAGTTTCTTTAAGGCGGAAGGAAATGTACATATTAGTATAGTAGCCACATAGGCAAATATATTTTCGAGCTGTTTGTGGTTGAAACTGTACCCACCTTATTTTAAAAGATCAGGGTGTCCACTCCAAATGCCTAAAAACCCTGACTTTCCCTGATCACTCTACCACATTTCCCTGACGCAGTATTGTCGTCGTATAAGGCAAATATGCAATTTTCTCGTTTTAAACCAGATTATGAATGTATTATACTTTGCACTATTGAAGTAAAGGTCTAGACCATGTGCACTAAATAGGAAAAGATATCAAATTTGTGTTTAGAGTTAAGTACCCTAAATTGTAAGCTACGAAAATAGACCAAAAAGATTCAAAACGCGAGCGAAGCGAGCGCGATTTTTTTTTTAGAAATATGAGGAACATAATATTTCATGACTCCCTTTTCCATGAATTTTTACTCTTACGATGTTGTTACCTGACAATCCCTGACCACCTATAGCTTCCCTGACATTTTCCAGATACTGGATATCCTGGATTTAGCGAAGCGGCTTGCTAACACTTCCCGTGACCCAAGGGCTGCTTTTATCTTTGCCTAAGACTAAGCATTGAAATCCAACGTGACAATTCTGCCAGCCTCTTGAGTACCTACGCTTCCAGTTGACGGTGATGAGGAAACATTTTTTGACGCCATATTTTAGTTAAATTTTCATTTTATTAGAATATATTTTTGTGGTTTCTATTTTCATGTTTCTTACTGTAAATAATGTAAATACTTATGACTTGAAAGCGCTTACTTTTAACAAATTCGTAACTTGAATTCTTGTAACCGTCTCTAATGGTTATTTTTGTATAAAAAAAAAATGTGAATTCAACCAAAAAAAGAAAAATATAATTTACTAAACGCAAAAAAAAAAACAAAACTTCGCGGGATTTGAACTCGAAGCAAAAGCAACCGACTCGGATGGTCGTTAACACAGGCTACACTGTTCGTTGACATTTTAGTTAAAATTGACGTTCTCATACATCGTTCGATTCATAAATTCTACTATTCTACCAATGCTTTCGTGTTTTCAATTTCAATTACTGCTTATCTTCTTTAGGAATCAGCGTGATGATTTTCATATCAATGATTGTAATAACAGCTAAAATGCATAATCTATACATATAATAAAATTGTAATGGTAGAAAATCTGTACATTGAATATATTTTTTTTAAAGTGGTCTCGGCGTGACCAGTAAACGATGCTGAATCCAAAAATATGATTTTTAGAATTTTTGTCTGTTTGTCTGTTTGTGTGTTTATCTGTTTGAGCTTCACGCCAAAACGACTGAACAGTTCTACTTGAAATTCAGCAAAAATGATTGTTATGAATCGGGTCAGGCTTTAGGCTATAAAACATCACGCTAAGTATTATGAGGAATGAGCAGTGAGACATTGTATAAAAGTTTGTAATGGGATGACCTATAATTTTTTAGTAATTATGCATTTTAGCTGTTATTACAATCATTGATATGAAAATCATCACGCTGATTCCTAAAGAAGATAAGCAGTAATTGAAATTGAAAACACGAAAGCATTGGTAGAATAGTAGAATTTATGAATCGAACGATGTATGAGAACGTCAATTTTAACTAAAATGTCAACGAACAGTGTAGCCTGTGTTAACGACCATCCGAGTCGGTTGCTTTTGCTTCGAGTTCAAATCCCGCGAAGTTTTGTTTTTTTTTTGCGTTTAGTAAATTATATTTTTCTTTTTTTGGTTGAATTCACATTTTTTTTTATACAAAAATAACCATTAGAGACGGTTACAAGAATTCAAGTTACGAATTTGTTAAAAGTAAGCGCTTTCAAGTCATAAGTATTTACATTATTTACAGTAAGAAACATGAAAATAGAAACCACAAAAATATATTCTAATAAAATGAAAATTTAACTAAAATATGGCGTCAAAAAATGTTTCCTCATCACCGTCAACTGGAAGCGTAGGTACTCAAGAGGCTGGCAGAATTGTCACGTTGGATTTCAATGCTTAGTCTTAGGCAAAGATAAAAGCAGCCCTTGGGTCACGGGAAGTGTTAGCAAGCCGCTTCGCTAAATCCAGGATATCCAGTATCTGGAAAATGTCAGGGAAGCTATAGGTGGTCAGGGATTGTCAGGTAACAACATCGTAAGAGTAAAAATTCATGGAAAAGGGAGTCATGAAATATTATGTTCCTCATATTTCTAAAAAAAAAATCGCGCTCGCTTCGCTCGCGTTTTGAATCTTTTTGGTCTATTTTCGTAGCTTACAATTTAGGGTACTTAACTCTAAACACAAATTTGATATCTTTTCCTATTTAGTGCACATGGTCTAGACCTTTACTTCAATAGTGCAAAGTATAATACATTCATAATCTGGTTTAAAACGAGAAAATTGCATATTTGCCTTATACGACGACAATACTGCGTCAGGGAAATGTGGTAGAGTGATCAGGGAAAGTCAGGGTTTTTAGGCATTTGGAGTGGACACCCTGATCTTTTAAAATAAGGTGGGTACAGTTTCAACCACAAACAGCTCGAAAATATATTTGCCTATGTGGCTACTATACTAATATGTACATTTCCTTCCGCCTTAAAGAAACTGTAAAATTAGGTCATAGCCCTGTAGTGGGATAATAAATAGGCCGAAAATATTGTCGCGCTTTCCGTATGCGCCTAAAATAATAAAGCTGTTAGCGATAAGACCATCGTTGTACCCTTCACTTTGGTGTAAATTGTATCTCATGTAATTTCTTCGATGACGTGCGATAGAGTAATTATGGTATTCCAATTATCATAATGCAATGATATACCTAAAAAAGTAAACAATCTTTTTCCAGATTATATTTACCGGACCTATGTCCGTATAATATTCATGTGAATTTTAGGGTTCAATGTACGCGATGAAATCAGAAAAAAAAACTTTTCACAAAAATACAAACGGCTTACAAAGTGAAAATTAATTTTATTTTCTGCTAAAACATCGTTCTAGAAATCGGTGTCTTACACTAAGTTTCTGTTGAAAAGGTGCTTTTTTGCCACCTAATTCTTTTTCGTCGTTCTTCGTCGTCAACCGCCTGTTTTAATGTTTAGACACACGTGTATTTTCAAAAAATAACAAATGTAACTTTTCTCACTTTTTGTAACGAGTATATTACCTCCTGGGATTCTTCTGTTCGTAAATCCATCAATGATGTCTTTAATACCTTATTAAGGGATCATCTAACTCAGCTGTCGTTATCTCCCTTATAGCGGTTGGTGCTGGCATTCTAGCCAAAATCTGTTGTTTAAGTTTGTTTCAAACTGCGTGCTGGTTTAGAAAGTGTTTGCATTCCAACTCCCTCAAGATACAAGATACCCAGTGACGCATTGAATGATGTGGCTACAATAAGTGGCTAAAATGAAATTATCCCCAATCAAAGATCAGGCGCAGGACTGACAGCTTTTCGTGCTCTCCTAGGCACGGTTGGGTCGGTTTAGAAAAGGGTCACTTATCGATTTGCATGGCTTTTAATTAGCTACGAGCCCCGCAATCTCCGCATATAATTATTTAGAGAGAACCTCTCATGTGATCATCTGCATACAAGCTGAAGCCCATCTGGACCTCTTAGGTCACTCTGCTATCGTATGAGATCAGTACATTCTTTCAATTCTCAATACTCCTTTGTGTTTTTGTCTTTCAATTCCTTTGTGTCTTTTTGCTTGAACTTGAAAAATTTAGGTCGGCGGTTGATTGTGTCTGTGAGTCTACTTCACGCACCCGCATAATAAGAATGTCCTTCCTCAGCTTTCAGTTTTTATCTATACAAAATTAATCTCATTTGATTCAGCCGTTTTCCCATGAAGGTATTATAGACAAACGGATAAAGAGACAGATGGAGTTTTGTATTTATAATATTACTAATATAAGAAAAATAACTATAGTCTTATGCGACTTGAACTGTTACTGCACGGAGAGAGGTTATGCTTATGGTATTTAAAAAAAACTCTTAGGTAAATTAATTATCTAACGGACATTATGATTTACACTATTGGGACATTTTTTGTTTGAAATTATATGGAAATTGGTATTTTTCTGGAGGTGGTAAAACTGGCCATCCAAAAATAATGTTTATAATGCTATTTTGCGACACCTCTGGAATGTGTGCGAAAATCCGAATCTCTCGCGGACGAAGTCGCGGGCAAATTGCTAGTTATATTATATATAAAAAAGAAAAATAATGATGAATATAATATTTTAAGGCTTTTAATCTGATTAATAGCAACCATTTTATTGACTGTTTATGCTGTTTTATTTTCTTGTATACAGTTCAAATTTACCGTTCAATACTCAGATAATATAATCTCTTGGTCGCTGTTATGACACCCGCGGGAAATTAGTAGATAGCCAAGGTCACACGGTTAAGGTTAACGCCCTTTGGGGATTGTTGGGCAGTTATAAAAAAGAATGCCTAAAGTTGTTTTATAGTCGTACTAGTGATAGTAGTAGGTACCATGATTCCTTAACCTTATATTAATAATTCTTTTTTTTTATTTATTTCAAATTCTAATTTTAATTTAATTAATTAATCCTTTAATTCTATTTTTTTTTCTAAACTATGACTTTAATAATAAAAGGCATGCTGTGAACTCCTATAATTAAGGAAGCACAAGTTTTTTTTAAAATAATTGGTTGATATTGTGTAGCTTTTTTCTTGTTGGAGATCCTAATAAATAAATGAATAAATTCCTTGAAGAACACAAGATCGCGAGGAATGGAAGAAATTAAAGGTTAAATAAGGTTAAGAAATTAACCGCTCTATTCATGCTAGCGCCATTCATCTTAAAAGATGAACTTAACGGCTGTCTTTATCTGTCAAGTTAAAATGAAGTTTGATAGAAAGGGACGTAACTATTCGAAAACTAAAAAAGCATTATAAGACGAATAGTGTTATCATTAGTGGTGGTGAATGGTTTTATCATGAATAAGAGTGAGTAAGCTTATAAGTGTAGCGCAAACTATTTTCCTAAATAGGCCATGTTGCTTGTATAAAAAATTATAAGCGAGAAAAAAAATCATTCTACCCTGTAATTTTTTTTAGATCAAAAACTTAAAGAACAATAATTTTGGAATTGACGAACATAACGTGGTTTATCTGAACGTACCTACTTGTAAAATTATAGTTTGTATAGTGAAATGTGCACGTTTGCAATAATCACTTACTAACTTCAGAAAACTTGCGCTTTCGAAGGAAACTTGTTGAACATGTTACTAATTCTAAAGCTTAACTATCATCGAAATGTTTGCTTACGTGACATCTGTTATCCTTACTAAATGCAAAAGTGAGTTTGTTTGTTTGTTACGCTCTCACAGTAAAGCGACTGAACATATACATACATGAAATTTGGTATGGAAATAGATAGGACCTTGGAGGGGTTATCCTTACTAATATTATAAATGCGAAAGTAACTCTGTCTGTCTGTTACGCTTTCACGCCAAAACTACTCGACCGATACAAATGAAATTTGGTACAGAGATAGAATAGACCCTGAGGAACAACATAGGCTACTTTTTACCCGGGTGCGCTAAGTAGTTCCCTCGAGATGCGGGTGAAACCGCGGGAAACAGCTAGTAGGCTATATTTTATCTGGTTGCTGTAAGTAGTTTTCACAGGACGCGTGTGAAACCACAGGAACTAGCTAGTATGAAAATATTTGTTAGTTGATGTACAACAATCCGCGAAGTTTGTGTATGATATTAGTTATAACTGTGGGTTACTTGTATGTTTATTTTGAAGACAACCGGCGGTGTAGGTTTGATTGCTGATACGATCCCACTGGCCTTTAATTACGGGTAGCCGTATTTCCGGGTGAATAGGACGCTGATTTTTTACAAGGACCTGATTAGAAAATAAACTTTAGCCAAAATATTTCCAAAAAAATATTCTCAGACAACTTTTGTAGGACAAGCATCTAAAACTTTGTCGTAAATGAAATACTGTATGTTTGCGTAATGAAATATCTTGCTCGGTGGTGCCCTTAAACTTTTCTCACTACATTACAGCAGAAAAATGGCAGCACTCACTCAAGGCATATGGCAGGTAACTTTTAGTAGACTATGTTCTCTTTTGTACTATTGCCTTCAATTGCAGATACAGAAATGGTCACAGCCCACCCGTCTCCAGTCGAATCTGATACTTATACATAAAAATACAAAATTTTATAAGGGAAGAATCTAGGAATCCAATTTTATGACTATATACTATAGACACATATGAAGTCACGGGCGGTAGCTTGTAAATTAAATATAACTCCGAGGTGCAGAAGCTGTCTAAGAATTGATAAAACTTAACGTAAATATCTTTGTCGTTAATCTATAATTTTAGATTTGTTTGTGTATTTGGGGATAATCTCTCTTGTTTTTAATACAACATATTGCTCGTACAGCACTTACTGCAAGAGTCATTAGTATTTATTCTACTTTATCAAGCGTTTTTCTAAACATACTTGTTTAAAGATTTTTAGTTGCTCTAAGTGTAAGTACATACGAAAACTTACTCCCATCGTCAAAACCTTGCCATGTTACGCCTGGCGACTGTACGCAAACGAAAATACTTTTTTTTCAGCAATGCTTATAATCCCTTATTCGTAAAGTAGTCATTTCAAGTGAGTCTTCTGTATTTGCTTCTAGTTTTTAGTACTAGTGTTGTTGTAGTGTTACAAAGTAGTTTGTGCCTATCGTCGAAAGTTGCCAACTTTACCGCGAAAACTCGCCCGTCCCTTTATTATCCATACTTTAACTTAGTTGAACATAACTTAATTGTACAAGTGAAAATAGGACATTCAACACTGATAAGAGTTTGTGAAATTAACTAAGGACTCGTTGCATCATCCTGCATGAATTCGCTAGTGATAAATATAAATATATTGATGATCTTTTTGGCCTGCATTTAATTTAATTAATTATGAAAACATTTGCAATTGCAATAATGCTTTAAACAAATGTTTGGTTATACCACAGCGTTAAATAAATATATCTATTGCCAAATATTAAATTACAATTTAAACTACAATCAATACCAAAGTGGTCACGTAACGATAATAATATTTAATGTGCAAACTTTTAAATAAAGTACTTTTTGGCTATTCATTAAAAGTTCACATTAACTCTCGTTCAAAATTCGGTGAATTAAGCCACGATTTAAGCGAACTCATCCTAATATTATATTATAATGCGAAAGTGAGTTTGTTGCTTACATTGTCACGGGAAAACAGTTGTATTGATATATGAGAAGGCATGAACATTGATTTCAGACTTTTTATTTCAGGTTTCTTGAAAATATTTTCCTTCACTATCAGTCAGTGGTGTCTAAGATACACTTACAAAGAACCCATACCTTTAGCCATATCGGTACTTGCCAGGTTTCATACCTACACGTTCGCATACCCGATGCAAGTGGACCTCACGACTATATTAACAGAGTATGACTATTTAAAAAAAAAACATAGTGAAAACGTGGTCAGCGGCCAAAATAAGATTTTTCTAAAATACTTGGTTGGTGCTTGAGAGATCGACTATTTAAAAAACAGTGAATACGTGGTCAGCGGCCAAAATGAGATTTTTCTAAAATACTTGGTGCTTATAAAACAAACAATTTGGGCTCGGCAATCCATCATTTTCTCACCTTAAAAATAACAAGAGGGTAATCTTATAACCGGTGGGTGGCCGCCGTGATTACTTTTTAACGAACTCCAAAAGGTCAGGCTTCCGATTCTTTACATTTTTCCTTTGCATAATAATAGGGAGACACGCCATCTTGGAATCAATTTGAAGGGGAAATGTTTATGCCAACTTTTTAGCCTTGGGTTGTCATAAAATACCTTTTAGTTTTATAAGCAAAATACACTTAAAGTGAACACTTTTGAATTCAACACTAATGGGCAATATTTATTGGAAGCATTTGGATATGATAAAGTGCCAATCATTTGTCATAAAAACATACGATGCGCAACAATGTTCATCTTCACATAATATGAGAAAAGTTTTGAGTATGGATGTAGATAGCTGCAGGAATAAAAAGAGATCAAGAACCGATTGATGATTGAAGGGATCATTATGACAAGGAAGAATGCATACTGCGATGACAGCTGAAAGTGACGTGTGAAAGGAAATGGTCTGGCCGCATCTAGTCCAAATATGACAATCTAAATCCATACATCTATTCTAAGTGAAAATGAATTAATCATCATCATCTGCCTAGCCTTTTCCCAATTATGTTAGTTGAGTACCAGTGTTCTACATGGAACGACTGCCTATCTAACCTCCACAACCCAGTTTACCGGGTAACACGACACCCCTTGGTGAGACTGGCTGTCAGATATTCTAGCTTCTGACTACCCGTAAAGATTGTCAAAGATCTACAAATGACAGCCGGGACCAACAGTTTAACGTGCTATCCGAGGCATGGAGGAGTTTCGTTGTCGTAGATGGTCCCATCCACGGACCAACAGTACCAAGCATAGCTTAACCTGTGATCGATCGATCCGTGCGGCTGTTACTTAGCCACGAGCTCCTCGTGAAAATGAATTAATATTCATGAACAAATCCTACAAAGATAACAGTAACATTTGTAACGCTTCCAATAAAAGAGAAATAATCAGTTTTTTTTTTATTTCTCAGCTGACTTTAATAAAGTCAAAGAAAGGGCTATGTTTTTTGTTAGTTTTTTCGTCAAAAATTCGCAACGTCACTTGTAAACGCTCTTATTTATAAAAGGTCAGGAGTTGAAGCTCAGATTAGGGTCTACATGACCTTTTAGCCTTAATCCTGCTCGACCCTAACCGCGACACTAACCTTTACCTTAAGGAAAATAGTTCGTAATTCAAAGAGCGGTGTAACAAATGATTTCTTCGCACTCTATGCGATTAGCAACTCACTCGGTTCATTTTGATAATGGTAGGTATCGTTATGGGCCAATCATGGGTCCTTAACATTAACACGATGTATTTGAGACAAGAGTAATGAAGTTGTTGATGAATGATGAAAATGAAGTTAACAGTGTGAAGTGATTTTACTATGGGTTAGATTTGGATTTAATATATTCATTTCATACGAAGGCGAAGAAAAATTAAACGGAATCTTAATTACAATAAGTTGTGTATATAAGTTTTAAAGTAAAAGATGTTTACGTTTTGCTATTATCTATCACCAAAATTAAGAGGTTCTTATCTGGATAACAGATGATCTATTACGATGTTTACATCATAAAAAAAATACCTAATACGACATTGCTGGTTGACATTGCCTTTCTATAGAACAATTAGACATATTTATGTGTTAAATGCTACTTCCGATTATTCAGTAACGAATCGTTTTTCAATCACATTCGTTTTATATTCAAAGTATTTACACGTATCTAAGCGTAATATTTACTTTCAATACCCTACTTTGAAAACACAACTTTATACAATTGGTACACGAGCCCGCAGTCAAACCACATCACTACAACTAATTAAAGTTTTGTTTAATTATACTAATTACTGTGTTAATATGTAGAGCAATAAGCAATGATTAGTAGCTTTAGTTGCGTTGCATAATTAACTGTAATTTAATTAATATTTGGTCCGTCATGGTAGATGAGACGAGATTACTTACTTGCTAATGTGAGAAGGTTCGTGTCCTGGCAACTCATCTGCCTAGCCTTTTCCCTAATATATTGGGGTCGGCTACCAGCCTAAACCGGATGTAGCTGAGTAGGTACTAGTATTTTACATGGAGCGACAGCCTATCTGACCTCCACAACCCAGTTACCGGGTAACATGATACCCCTTGGTAACACTGGTTGTTAGACTTTCTGGCTTCTGACTACCAGTAACGACTGTCGAAGATCTACAAATAACAACCGGAACCTACAGCTTAACGTGCTTTCAGAGACACAGAGGAGTCTCGCTAAGACATAGATGGCCATCCAATGACCGACCGCGCTAAGCGCAGCTTAACCTTTGATAGGTCTACCCGCGTGGCAGTTACTTAGCCACGAGCTCCTCCTGGCAACTACGAATAAAAATTTGCAGTTATTTGCACTTTCTACATTTGTCTTTTGTATTCACTCACTAAAGGCAAAGAGGAAAAACCGTGTACCAAATGATTGATGCTCATGCTTATCATGTCTTTTCTATATGAAAAGAAACCATTTTTGCCTTGGTAAAGGCTGGGTATGGCTGGCCGTGAGAAACTTACACTAATATTTCTACAATTTAAAGTAGTTTAGGGCAGTTCGTGGGTGCAGTAAGTCGTGGTAGATTACTGATCAAGGCACCAGCATCTCTTGTACGGAGTCGAAACCTGGTAAGTACCAATGTGACTTTTCTGGTATAAAGTACCTACTTTCTAAGTATATCTTAGACATCGCTGACAACGGTGGAAGAAAACATAGTGAAGAAACCTGGGTTTAAGTCTGACATGGCCAATCTGTCTTGAGCAAGCGTGGTGATCAATATTCATTTCTTTTCTGTATGAAAATCTAAATAGGCTGATTAAGATGATGAAAAGCAATGGTAATTAAGAATTTTGTGAGAACTTTTAAAATTCGTTTCGTCGTCGTCGTCGTAAACTCACAATCGAACAAATTACTATAGATTAACAAATAATAATTCATACAAAACGCTTAACAAAATGAGTCTTAAATAATTAAAACATACTTTATTCCAGTTGTTCATAATATTTATTATCAAGAGATTCCAAATGCTCATCCGAATTAAATTTACCCATGTCTAGACTTAGCTTAATAAAATATTTACGAATGAATTATGTGTTTGATTCTAAATTAATTGAATTCTATTATCATTATGCTATTGAAATGTATATTAGTATAAATAAAGGTGTTTTCAGTTTACTAATTCATTTATGTTAGAATCTAAAACGTAATTCCTTAATTGAATCCGAACACAACTTGTTTGATGTCGTATAAATAACAGATTTAAAATTTACACGATCAATGGTAATATTAAATGTCAATGATAAGATACAATTTTTATTAATCGGCTTTAAAAAAGGAGAAGGTTCTCAATTCGACTGTATGTTTTTTTATGTTTGTTACCTCATAACTTTGGACTGGGTGAATCGATTTTGATGTTTTTTTTATTAGAAAGCTGACGCTTCCCGTGTGATCTCATTTAAATTTTATCAACATCTGTTTAGCCGTTTTATAAATATATTAAAAATAACGGTTTATGTCTACTTGCGCATACGCCAAATACTTAGATGATTTGGTTATTCATGCTTATTGCAACCTAAAAAAGTGGTGTGTTTATATTAAGATAACAAGATCGAGTCACTGAAAACCGAAAAATAAAAAATCTTTTTACAAAAAAACCGACTTCCAAAAAAAAACTGAAAAGTAAAAATTAAATTTTATTTAAACGCTTATCGACCAAAGCATCGCTCTAGAAGTTGGTGGCGAAATACTAACAATAGTAACTTACAAGACACCGACTTCTAGAGCTGTTCAGTTTTTTTTGGAAGTCAGTTTTTTTTTTGTAAAAAGGTCTTTTATATACTAGCCATTTCTCGCCGTTTTACCCACGTCCCGAGAAAATTACTTGAAACGTACCATCTCCAGAGTTTTCATCCAAATCAATAATATGACACATAAATCCAAACAATATAATAAAAAGACTGACAGAATCAGTTTTGTTATTAAAATAATAGTAATGATACTGATACAAATAGAAAGATAAATATACAATAGTTGAGACAAATATTATTTAGTCACAAAAACATAGTCTATTATAGCTTTGTGAATATATCATGAAATGCATTGTTTCAATTGGAAATTAACACCACCTCACCTTACAAAGAAATTATAGTGAAATAAATAAAAGAAAATCAAAAAAGAGGAGCTCGTGGCTAAGTAACAGCCGCACGGTTCGACCGATCAAAGGTTAAGCTGCGCTTGGCGCGGTCGGTCCGTGAATGGGTGACCATCTATGTCATAGCGAGACTCCTCCGTGCCTTGGAAAGCACGTTAAGCTGTTGGTCCCGGTTGTCATTTGTACATCTTTGACAGTCGTTACGGGTAGTCAGAAGCCAGAAAGTCTGACAACCAGTCTTACCAAGGGGTACTGTGTTACCCGGTAACTGGGTTGTGGAGGTCAGATAGGCAGTCGCTCCATGTAAAACACTGGTACTCAGCTGCATCCGGTTTAGACTGGAAGCCGACCCCAACATAGTTGGGAAAAGGCTAGGCAGATGATGATGAAATAAAAGAAAATCCCTCGTTTACTTTAAAAGTTGGTCATTTTAGAAAACACAATATAATATATATATATTTTCTGAAGGCTTTTGCACCGTAGTTTATATACCCATGTTGGGAAACCATAAAGTCATATTTTAACCATTCGCAAGTCACTACAATCGCACGCGATCGAAATGTGAAATAAACAATAATCGAAAACTTTACTCATATTGATGTCGAAATATGTATATTGTTTAGCAGATTTAAAACGCTTGACTCATAATTTAGAAACATTGTGGCTGAAATCGACACGACTGAGTCTTTTGAAATACGCTACCATTTTGAAAAATGAGACCTATTCAAAATTGTTTACCCGTTAATGAAACTAAATTCTAACTAATATAATAAATACGAAAGTGAGTTTGTTTTTTTTGTTACGCTTTCACTGTAAAATGGTTTAATCGATTTGTATAAAATTTGGTAAGGGGATAGAAGGAGGCCTGGAGACAATTATAAGCTACTTTTTATTCTGGTGAGAAAAGTAGATCCTCGGGATGCGGGTGGAAGGAACCCCATAGTAATAAATGTGTTCTTATAGAAACACGTCAGGTCTGTGCCTTAAAAGGTATATAAAAATACAATTTATTTTTTATTATTCTAGTCACATACAAACAAAAGTATCGAGTTCTAACTTCAAAACAATACGGAAGTCGCTTTTTTATTACCATTTACGTCACACGCGTAACAACATACTCAAAAAAATATAGGCCATGAAAGTGGGTTAGAGTAATATGAGATAATAACGAGGGAGGCAAATAAAGTCATTATTATTGTCGTTGGCGTACTCTCTACAAAGTTTGTTTATACCACCACTAAAAAACTCTTTGGTGTCGGAGTAAGAATTTCGTTCGAAATTTAAAACTGATTTAAAAACTATATTGCATGATGGATTTTTATTGCGAAGTTGAGAAAATTTTATCTCAGTTTAACTATTATTACAAAATAAATGTAGACGAAATTAAGTTCTTTGGGGATTTTATTTTATGGTACTGCAGTTTTATGTAGGGGGTTGGTAAATTCATGATAATGCTGTTCCTTGGGTTATGAACTGAGAATATTTTTGTATAGAAGTGGTTATATTTGTCAGACTGCGTTAGTTTGAAAAGTATGGCCATATCATAATCATGCCTGAACGCACGCAAAATAATGAGTTTTATTTTAGAAAACATCATGTAAGACAAACTGGCGCCTAAACATATGTTATGGGTTTGTCTTACCAAACAATTTTCCATTTTTTGACAGCAATGGATAACGATCAGTAATGCCAAGTATAAGCCAACCCTATGCATGCATATTATTGCGCTTAACGCCAGTCCTGAATGAACATAAGAAGATGCAAATACCTTTCAACATGAGGCGTGTCGTGAGGATTTCAAGACGTCTGTGCAGTTTTAGGGTTGACTCACATTAGACTGCAGCAAAATTTCAGTTTGAGGGGTTAAAAAATAAGCGTCTGTTTTAATATTTCTAGGTAGAATTATCTGCCAGATTATTTCAGGAATAGATCATAATTTGTGTGAAAATACTAGCTGTATCCCGCAGTTTCATATACGAGGGAACTACTTAATGCACCCAGATAAAAAGAAGACTATAACCGTTTCCAGAGTCCCTTCTAGCTCCGTACTAAATTTCATCCAAATCGGTTCAGCCATTCTACCATGAAAGTGTTACAAACAAACTCACTTTCGCATTATATTAGTAACGATTTTACAGGTATGTTTAACTGACAGCTATCTGTTGGTGGTAAAACTGATTATAAAAAACCTACCAAAGCAAGCCGCCAGGTAGCTATGAAAAATATATTTTTTTATTATTACACGCAGGAGTAAACAATTGGTAAAATTACCTACGCAATCTGATAAATCGTTAAAGAAAGTCGCGCGTCTGCTCGCATTGTTACGCTCTAGTCTACATTAGCCTTTATTCGGTAAAAGCATACCATGCATGAAAAGATATTTCACTCGACTCGTTGAGATTATCTAGATGTGAGTATTATAATGCTCATCCAGAAATATTCCCGTTTTCTCGTCGAGAGATATTCGCATTTTCTTCTTAAACAATTCTTAGTTATCTTGGTGTTCTTGCATTTATATAATTTACTTGGATGTAGTTAGATGATTATTATGTTAGATAGAAGTGCATTATGTGAAGATAGTAGAAGTTTTGTATGTGAGTTTTCCTAAATTATATTTACGTTTTGTTAAATATTAACTGTGACATTTCTTTAACCAAAATATATCATATAAATAGAGTATAACGGGGAATCTTAAAGGAATCGAAAGATCGGGACGAAAAATAGCAAAGGTTCCTAGATCTCAGTGCGTTTGATATCTTATGAATATAAAATATTTACACACCATTTTTGATTATTGACACTGTAGAGTTCGGTTGTATTTGACGCCTGAATGATATTTTTTAAAATTTTTTTTTTTTTTAAATAAAAATTTAAGGACAATTTAAAAAAATAAAAAAATTGTTTAACTCTCTTTAAGACCTGCTATTTTGTCTTGATAAATAAACTTCGGTTCAAGATCACAGTCAAATTTTGTTACATGATTTTTACCGTACTAATAAAACATATTCCAATCCTTCTGACCAGTGACGCGACCACAAATAACATCTAAAGAATGGAAAATAAAATACCATTCTGACTTTACGACGGTCCAAGCTGTATCCTATACCATTGATTTTATTGCATAGTAAAACAAATCTCCCATTATTGCAAATAAAAAAGATCTTATAGATGTATATATTTGTACTTTTCATTCGCAGTACGCATGGACATACTTTATAACTATCCCAAATATCAAGTAAAAAACATTAGTAGTTCCTGATGTATCAGACAAACAGATATACAGACATACGAACTGAAACCATCTGCAGGATGTTTGAAAAAGTTACCGCGCCCCCGGAATACAAAGGGCTGTGAAGGAAAATGGATGGGTTTTAGTCAGTAAGAGTCTGACACTCTCTCCCGGCCCATCTACGGTGGGAGGGGTCATTTGATGATTTCCGATCCGAAAAAAAAACCGGCCAAGTGCGTGTCGGGCCACGCGCATTAGGGTTCCGTAGCAGGTCTTAGTTAGTCGACTATAATTCTGTAATTGGTTAAGCCTACTTAGCCGTAATAGTTTTCTAAGTAAGTTCATTACATGTGCTACGTCTGGGATTTTTTTCACATTTCTAGACATAGGCATTTAAAAGTTAGAGGGGGGGGGGCGGTCGAAAAATGGTAAAAATGGTTCCTTTTTACCATTTTTAGTTCGGATTAAAAGGAGTATTTAGTATATCTATCAAAGTTTCAGTTGATGGAGTAATCATAATAACTAGTTCCAATTTCTTATCGCAACTAGTCAGTTTTTCTACCTATCCAGATTTCTATTTACAACTGAAAAAATACGCATATTGTGTATAGCCATTAAGAAAATTAAAATTATAATTTAAAAAATACACAAAGAGATTAAAATTCAAAACTAAACGTTTAATTGAGAAGATTCAAAGGGATCGTTAACTAAATCATTTTTCGCATTACCTTTAAATTAAGCCCATTTGGGTGTCATAAAATATGAACGCTATATTATTTACAAGCACTAAACGCCACTTAGGATTCGTTACAATAAATTTGAACTAACAAAATCGGGGGTCATATATCCCGTTTCTGAAAACAAAGAGATCATAAATAATACAAATACTCTTTACATTAATAATACTTTTGGAACTATCGACTTTTTTATGATCGTCATAAAAAAAACTTGGCTTGTTGTGTCTATGTTCAAAATAAGTCTTCTTTCGCTGAGTTTTAATTAAGAGTTTAGATAAAGAAATTATTATGGAATTAGACAGATTAGAGTGTAGCTGAAATGTCGACCATTGTTATTATTATCAGTCAAAAAAAAAAACAAGAAATACAACCGACTTCCAAAAATACTGAAAAGAGAAAAATAAGTTTTATTTAAACGCTAGTGGACCAATACATCTAGAAGCCGGTGTCTCTAAGTTACTGTTATTAGTATTTTGCCACCGACTTCTAGAGCAATCTATTGGTCCACTAAAAAATACAATTAAGAGCGACAGAACGACTTTTAGATTTAGATTTAGGTAAAGTTTTTTTAATAAGACGGACACTGGCCACACGTGTCAGTCGTCAAAGCTGTCACAAGTCACTCTATATGAAACAAAACAAATTTTGATTATATTTTGTTTCTTTTTGTGTGTCTCTTTCTCAGAATTCCTTCAACTAAATCAAGTTTCCTTGTTAATTTGGTTTTATATTACAAAAATAGTGATACTGACAATGGCAGGCTTATATCCAAAACTGTACTAAATCTGTATCGGTAGCAACAGGTATGAGAATCTGGTGGAATAAAGAAGCTTCCCGCTAGCGTTTCCATTAACTCCAGCACAGCTGACCGGCGATAGAGTTAGAAATACAATAGATCCGACCATCCGCCGTCCGGTGCAATCAAGATTTAAGTGTTCGCTTTTGAGTTATTGAACCGTAAAGTAAATTAAGTCTAGCCCTTTGTTGGTCTGTGGGCAAGCAAAGATGTACGGTAACGTTTTGTTTGGATTAAAGACTATACATACTGGAGTCTAGCTGTTATGAAAAAAAATATTAGCAGTTGGTTTCTAAATCGAAAAATAATCCTCATTTTCTTATTAATATTATAAATCCTAAAGTAATAGACATACACTGTCTATTCAATTACAAGGGAAACAGCAAAACTGATGTGAATTGAATTTGGTATGGAAAAAGATTAAAATCTGGGGAAAGACATAGGGTTGTTTTTATCTGGGTGCGTGACGTAGTTTTCGCGATATGCGGGTAAAACCGCGGGAAATAGTTAGTACTCAATAAGTAATATTTTTTTAAAACGTTGTTTTTTCCATACCGACCAACAATGTTCGTATTTGCATTCGCATTTGTGTTGAAATCATATGAAATAATAGCATATATAATATTTATAACGTTATCTCAAATAATGCAATAGCATACGCTGTTTAAATTAAATGTCATGATGACATCATAAACGAAATGCGACATCGTAAATGTCGAAGATCGAATGACATGAATATATCGACATCGACACGCAAAATATCGATGTAATCCGCATACAGTTTTATTGGTGAATCCTGTAATGATACAATAACTATTTTTATATAATAGTTATAAATAAGTAAATACAAATTGAAAGCGAAATCATTTCCCTGCAATACATATCGAGTATAGCTGTTGCGTGATATTATTTTGTCATGTTTTTTTAGTGATATATATATTTTGTAACAGACCCGAAATTTATCGTTTACTTTGGAATTGAATAAACAAAACAGTTTTTTTTTCTTTCAACTGGCGTGTACTTTGGCACTAGCTCAAAGAACCGTTTCATGCTGGCTGTTACGGACATATTCGTATGTAGGTATGGATAGACTATAAATTCGTACCTATATTATAAATGCAAAAGTCTGTGAGGATGTTTGTATGTTTGTTACTCTTTCACGCAAAAACTGCTGAATGGATTTGAGTGACATTTAGTACACATAGTACCCATTAACATAATAAAACCTGGATTGTTACTTTATACTATTTATCCTTGGTACGTTAAGTACATAATTCGTTCAGGATGCAGGCGTGACCACGGGAAACAGCTAGCAAATATGTAAGTACAAAATTGAGCGAAGTAATGAAAATACATATTTAACCTTTTGACTGCCAGTCATGTTTACTTGACAAAGCAAAATGTGTCCAGCACGCCACCATCAAAACTACACGACATAATCTATACATATAAAATGCTTTGTCCTGAATGACTGGCGAATCAACGCACAGCCTAAACTGCTGATCGTAGAGACCTGAAACTTAGAGGGTGTATTCGTTGTTAAAGATTTACAGAAATTCTAGCATGCTTTTGCATTTTTGACAGTCAAAGTGATAAAGACAACCCAACACATCAAATTAATTCTTCAGTTGTTAATCATTGTAAGGAAAACCTATCGAATATAGTAACGGGAGGATATTTTTATCAGTGTTTCAATCACATTGTTCACGAGAACTTCTCAAAATATCCAATTAATACAACAAGACGCCGCCTTCCTGGAAATCAAGTGATTGCTAACGCCAATAAGAGAGAATTGTAAATACCCAGAATAGGCGTTTAGCAAACAAGGTTAAATTAGTTACATTGATTAATAAGGACCGTGTTTTATCGAAAAATCACGCTTACTTTTCCGGGACAAAATAAGAATGTTTGTCATTCTTATTATGGGAAACTTCGTTTATAGGAACCGCGTCATGTATTTTGTTAGATAAAAAAGATTGTAGCTACAGGCTCGGCTGAGATTGCCGGGGCTGCGGGACGTTCGAAAGAGATACCGCGTCCCCGGAATGCAAAGGGCTGAGGAAGGAACATGGATGGGTTTTAGTCAGTAAGAGTCTGACATTCCCACCCACCCCATCCACGGCGGGAGGGGTCATTTGATGATTTCCCACCCGAAAAAAAAAGGCTCGGCTGAGATAACATAAACTTAACATAATATTTTTATATATATATATGATTGAACTATATCTCGTAATAGGTGTTAAAACATGAAAATAAAATCGGCACAACACGGGTATCAAAAGTTCATGTAGGTATTATATTGTAGTGTAGGTATGTAAGAGTAGGACCAGACTTTAAAATAGCTTAGTTTTTATTTTTGACCGATTTCAAATAGGATAGGTACTAAATTTTTCGGATTTTTTTATTTTATTTTTAGGTTTAACTTTACTAGGATAATATGGAGAGATATGCGTTAAGCTTTGAATGAAAAGGATACATGAAGGATTTATTAACATTTTACCTACATTAGATTAAATTTACCAAGTTTTTTCGTACACTTGATATCTATTATATGATCCCATCCTTAACAACCGTGATAATAGCAGCCACAGGGAAAATTACGAATTTAGTGAAGCGTATAATATTTCAATAAATTTATTTTTTTCCCTGATTATACCACGAATGTTTGTTTATACCTACGTGATGTGTAGCTTCGGGCTGTCTAGTGTGACCTGGTTGTGATTTTTCCCCGTGATGACGTCAGAAGTAGGTCGGCTGGGCCCGTGAGAAAAGAACAGACGCGCCTCTGTCTCGGGTTACCGGAAAGCTAATCCATTTCAGATGAAATGTGGTAAAGTTATTGCAAGCGGGCTAAAAATATTATTTTTTATTTTCAAATGTTTTTATAACTTTGAACTAATTGTGCTTTGTTAGATAAATTTAATACAATCTTCTGCCTACATTGCCGCTCGGCTTGTATGCATGAAATGTAGAATTTAGGACTTGAAAGGATAGTGTAAATAGATTCCTGAAATTCACTTATAGCGTTCTTCTAACTTATAGTGCAGATTAGTGTAAATAGGTAACAAAAAATACGTATCTATCTTAAGAAATTGAAAAATCCAACTCAATCATCGCTAATATTACTTTATACTCCATTTTCAAAAATTAAGAATAAAAAAATATAGTTATTATATGAATTTTATTGACATATAAAAAATAATGAAACATTTATAACTATCTTTATATAGAACTGTCACATATAAATGTGTTATTATGTATATCACCTAAAATTATATAACCAAATCAAATAACGGTTGTTGCTTAATTGGATGGTCACTAGTCAGATTGATCAATTAAATTTAATGACATGCCATTGGATGCAGTTTAGAATTTTCAAATGACTATTGGTATAGACTATTTGAATTCCACTTAACTGAGCTAGTTAGGCATAAAATCAAACGAGGCTTTTTGATATACAATTAATGTTGAAATTAATATATTTTGTAATTAGTAGTTTAATTTTTAGGGTTTGGTAGTCGATTAGGAACCCTTATAGTTTCGAAATGTCCATCTGTCATTCTGTCTGTTTATCCGCGGCATAGGTCAGACGTTCTAAGTACTAGAAAGCTGAAATATGAAGAACTTAAAAGGAAAACTATCACGGCTAAGTAGGCTTTTCTGGTTACAGATTAATAGTCAAAATACCTAATACGGAACCTTATTGGGCGTGGCTCAACATCGAATTCCTCGGTTACTTGAGAAACAAAAAATAACTTTATATATGTACATATATGTATCACAATGGAACAGATAATAGTAGAAATGTTGAAAAATAAAAACAAAGAATAAGTTTCTAACATGGAGTGGTAAGGTAAGCAAAGTTTAAAATTGCAACAATGGAAAGGTAAGATTTAAAAGTAACTGAAAAATGCTGATACACACCAACGTCACGTGGGAAATTATGAAGAAGCTGAACCTGATTCTTAAAACAAACAGGATCTTTTGTTTAAAACTCCCTCAAGTTTAAAACTCCAACAAAATTAAATAAAAATTTGAGACTTAAAATATTTTCAAAAGGATTTTTGACCTGTCTAGTCGCTTTTATATTAAAAATACATAGGAAAATTGTCAACTCCTGAAAATTAATTTACCTTAAATAAAAACTTAACGTTGTACTTATCTAAGATCATTTTAAGTTCATCTTGGATGCCACTGACTATTAGTGAAAGGGAAGCATCTTAAAGAATTTAGACTTAAGGAAAACTTGAGGAAACATGAAGCTGAATGTGTCTTAACGGTGCCATCTCTGTATGAAAAGCGGTATTTGCCCACAAAATAAGCCGTTGTGAAAAAAAAAATCATTTCCTTGTTGGATATCCTTCGTTAGGAGACGTTAGAGGGTAGCATGGGGTCCCGGTTGTAATTTATAGACTTTGACAGTCGTTACGGGTAGTCAGAAGCCAGAAAGTCTGACAACCAGTCTTACCAAGGGGTACCGTGTTACCCGGTAACTGGGTTGTGGACGTCAGATAGGCAGTCGCTCTATGTAAAACACTGGTACTCAGCTGCATCCGGTTTAGACTGGAAGCCGACCCCAACATAATTGGGAAAAGGCTAGGCAGATGATGAGAGGGGAGTATGAGATTCTTACATACTAAAAAACCTCGTATTCCTTCTTCTACTTATGGTTGCATAGAAAGAGTTACTTTCTCAAAAATAAAATGAATAATAAACCTACATTATTCCTTAGTTATTTTTATTAATTGCATGTTTGTTTGTAGAGAAGGTTTGTTCTGTGGCTAAGGATCACTTTATGAGTAGATTCGAAATATAAACGGTAAAAAAGGTACAGACATGTAGACAAACACTGCCTGAAAATCGATATTTTCTTTTTAATTTGTATTCTGTTTAAGTTTTAATTACCTAAACGATATTAAAAATAAACCTATTCAGTATTTTTTGCTTAAACAGTAATTATTATTCTGGCAAAGCATTACTTTAACATTTAAATGGACGATGTTTACACGTTAATATTTAATTGTTTTTATTTTGTTATTTTATTGGACTGTAAACGTTAATTATTTACCTATAATGAAATATCATAAAATAAATAATATTTTAAAATTTTACACCATATGAAAGATAATTGTTTATTTTTATGAATATTTACCAGTAAAATACATTTTTGTGAGGCGTATCCATATTATGCAGCTGTAATTTGGCGTTATTCGTAAAGTGCTAGGATTTTGTCGTTTTTCTGTAGTCAGAAGTACCTAGTTAGTGAGGCAAGGTCTTTAGAATTTTCGGGCAGCGCGTTTAAGCATGAGTTTTAATTAAATATGTTTACAAGATTTTTTTCAATTCATTTTTAAAATGATAAAATAAGAGCTCGTAGGAATTAAAGTCTGGAGTATACTTTCCATTTGTCAATATGATGATCTTTCAAAATTGTTGTTTTAATAAAATATTATGTTCTGTGAACTATTTCTTTGGATGTATGTAATACAATTTATTTAATTTATTTACCAAAAGTTATCAGATAAGTTAAAACTAGAAGTATGAATCGCGTCGAATCTATGAATACACATAATTGACAATCTTTGAATTATTTACATTAATTACAAAAAAACATTAAGATTACGCACTAACAAATAAATTCTAATTACCCAAGTAAACTCTAAAAACTTTATTTCACAAGAAAGAAATCTGTTTTGTACCGTCAGAGATTTTTTTAATGTCAAAAGGTACATTTACATATTTAATTGCAGAATCTAATTAGCTAATGCGAGGCAAAGTAATTAGCTGCGATAGTTTGAAAAGTTTAAAAAGCAAATATGCAAACGACTACTTCGAAACGAGTAAGAAGGCTTTACTTACTTAAACTTAGCGACAAATCGTATTTCAGACTTTCGAATTAAGTATTTTTATGTAATTACTATAAAATATTGTGTCTGAGAAGCGAACGTTGGGAATTTATGTGACTTAATTTAATCTAATTTAGGGTTCTAATTTTATCAAATCTTTTTAAGTTGTAACCTAGCAGAACCTTCCTTTCCTAGCGTACCTTCGTGCTTTCCTAGCGTACCTTCGTCTGCGATTGTATTAAAGCGTACTAAACAAAAAATAAGTCGAGTTTGAGGTTGACTTTTGCGCTTAGCAACACATTTAAGGATTTATTTTTATTATAAAAATCTCAGTAGCCATCCCGACGTAATGCAAAACAAGACAACTTGTCTTGTAAAGAAGATTAATGTAGCTCTTTATTTTATTCGCAGAAATGGAGCCCTAGTCGTCATGTAGATTTATTTTTAAGCAAAATCAAAATAAATATAATAAAAAGTGACAAATACCCAAATACAACTCTGTACATCTGTCTGTTTTACAGTCAAACCTATGAACCGATTTAGAAGAACTAGTTGTTGCCCGCGGTTTCACCCGCGCCCCGAGGAAACTGCTTCACGCACCCGGATAAAAAGTAGCTTAAAACCTTTTCCAGGATCCCTTCTATTTCCGTACCAAATTTTATCTTAATCGGTTCAGCCGTTCACGCCTGATTCTGTGACCAATGGAAATATAAATAGAAATATGTATATAGATAGAAAAGAAGAAATAGCGTATAGTTTCAATACAACCCAAGAAACTTATTTTACTAAGAACCGTTGTTAAAACGGCCATTTATAATATCTAGCAAAAGTGTACATAAACATTGAATAGTTGATTATAATTAAAGTCTCTTTTGTCTACAAAACTTGATAATTTATCATCTAAAAACACAATAAATTAATTCATTTATTATTTTGCTACATTCCTTTTATAGCTTTTAAACTAATAATAAATGTCCCAACTTAGACGTTCTAAATTGGCGGTTGGCGTAATAGAAATAAAATATAACCATTCCGATTTCAGTTATTTGAATAGAAGATACCAATTCCTCTGAATAATAAATTATTAAGTTCGTTGATTGAATTAATTATTTATATTTGAATGAACAAAAATTTTATTTTAGTTATTTAATTAATTTAGTTTTACCTCGTCTGGTATAAATGTTTAAGGATTCAGTGAAGCGAGTTTTTATAGTTGATTGATATTGATATAGTTGATTGATATGATATATATTTTGATATTTATTTTGATTCTCCTGGTATTTCCCTGAATTGTTAAAGTTTATTTTGTAGCTTTTAATATGGATATTAATTACGCTCGTAAGAGTCTACACACACAGTTGTCATGTTAATTTTTGTTAGCCCATGCTTATTATTATATTAGACTCTGTATTGACGTATTATTTATGTGAGCCTAGGTTTTTCTCCAACAAGGACACAAAATCAACTATATTTTTAAGGTCATAAATCACTTTTCCATTTGCATTTATAAATCAGAGCCAAGGAGTTGTCAGCATGCTTGAAACAATCTCGTATCGGCAGCGTTCGTACCATAGCAATAAATAAACTTTTGCCTACTAGGGAAACAGGCATGAACCGTCGCCGGACCCAACAAAAAACAATTGAAATCTATCATCCAATGCCAGAGCGAGTCATGTTTGTTCACTATGATTTATTTATTGAGGCAAAGTTTTTGTGAGGACTACAGTAAAAATTCCTGTGGTTAGTTTCGTGGACGGATTGGTAGTCCGGTTCTAGGAATGGTATTAAAAAAGCCGTGAATTGGTTTTAATAATTAGAACAATATTGTAGTTACATTAAAATAAATTGTGTGGTTTTTTTGACGTTGTAATATACGATCTTGTAAGTTATCTTCATCATTCAAAACAAAAGTGAAGGGAAGTGCGTAGCAGATAACGATACAGACATAATTTAATCGTTTTTTTTACTGCATATTTTTTACAGTTGATTAGCCATTCTGGTCTTTGCTGAGTTCTGAGAATCAGATTTATCTCGGAACTTGGAAAAGGCCTTTTATTTAATCATCTTTAATAGTGGTCTAAGCACAATTAACCGCAGATATACTAGGGACAGAGGGTAAGATAATTTACTGCATAAAAACTTAATCGACACCGGCTCCAGTATCGAAAGCTGGCTTCCTACAGTACGTGGTATTGCGAACAAGCTCACATCATCTCGGAAGAGTATTGTCCGTAGTAACGTAGACATGTCTGTAGCAGTGCGCGAGATCCACGTGGAGTATGTATGTACTTCAAAGGTACGCAATAAGTTTCCCTTTTTACTATGTATTTTTCTTTTTACAATTACTATGAATCTCGACATCTACACAAACTGACACGGACAGTTGGAAGAGCCTTGTGGGGTAATTGCCACTGAATGTTCGTGGTCAATTGTTATGCGTGATAAATTAAAAGTATTCTGCACCGTAGAAAGTCAGCTTAACAAGCCAACCAAAAAACAAAACACGACACACAAAAGCAAAAATAATTCAATTGTGGATTTTTTTTTATTATAAAGCCGCATCTAGCCCCATCTCACACTCACTACGTAACAGTAAAAGCAAAAACAGATTCCCAAAACACCGGATCTATATTCAATAAAAAGTTTCCGTTTACATTTTGAAAGTGATGAATAATTTATAAACGTCTCTTTTAGTCAACTGTGTAACTCGAAGCAGAATTTATCGTCACAGTTTTAGTCACTCTAATATCTAGGCATTATAAGAGACTGAAGTTTCGTGCGTGATCCATCTTTCTGTCGTTTACACCAAAATATTATCTGATATTTCGCAAAATTATTAATTTGTTAAGGAATTTTGACGGGTATTGGCCTATTTCAAGTGAAATGTTTAAAGTTATTATGTATTGTGCCTAAATGTCCGGCGCGTAATTTTTTATTGTGCACATAATTTTGTGTACTAAAAATGAGACACTGCGTAGTAACTGTAAATTTAAAGACTGAAGCTTTATATCCTTGTTTATGAATTATAGTTATTTTAAAATGTAAAGTAAGGTAACCATGTTCTTGAAAGTATTCTTATAATTATTATTTGTAGGTTGTAATTGCTGGTAATTTCATGAAAGATCACGTGCATAAAAAAGACACGAAATTAAATTTGAAGAATACGAAATCAAACTCGATCATAGAATTTGTATTTTATTTAGTCATGATACTAAAAGTAGTAAAAAAATTGTTTGTAATAAAAAATAAAATAAAAACCACCTCAAGTCGCGAAATCTCACATCCGAACAAATTCACGAAACATGACTTCGATATTTCCAAAACCTTTTACCAAAACGTGACGAGCAAACAACTCAGAAAGTAACTTTTGTTTTACAAGCACCACTCAAACACGGCTCAATAAAAAGTTTTATCATTAAAACATTGGACGACTTTACACCTAACGTCGAGCGTTTGTGGAAATGTCAAAATTTTTAATATTAAACTTTGAGTCGACGAATTGAGATGCCGACGATTAGTCAGACATCACGTAGGCCGTTGTCACCCTAGCAGAAAGTTGTAAATGAAGCTGAGAAGTCCCAACTGGCGATATAATCCTCCCAGTGATCAGTCATCGTGTTCAGCGAGCATGGTCTCACTGTCAGCGGGTATCACGTTACCCGGTAAGCTAATTTGGGGTATTTGCTCTCTGACTGACACACATCCACCTAATTGATTGAGGATTTGATTTCATAGGTACATTTAAGTTATGGGCTGATGAATATGTAAAGGGTTAAGTACATTTTCAACCGACTGTCAAAAAAGGAGAAGTGTGGCTTTAGGATACTGTAGTGTGTATCTTGCCATCGGCTTCTAGCATAAAATAATAATATTTTTTTCCGTTATGACAGTTTTTTGTGGAGAACGGTTATCTTTATGTAAAAGTTAGATAGCATCTTACAAAAACAAGTCTAGGAAGCCTGTAGCCTCCTAAAAGTTTTGGGAAATTGATGGACAAGAAAATTTCTGCGTAAGAATGTTGATGACTATAAGACTGAAAGATGAAATAATGACCGAGAAAATAATGTGTGACACAATTCATAAAACAAGTGCGAGTCGGACTCGCGCACCGAGAGTTCCAACCATTGGAAAGAAAAAATACGCAATAAAGTCGCAATTATCTTGTTTTTTTCCGACCGCATAATTAAGTTTGTTTGTAATACCGCATAATATTTTTTTGAGCCCCAAAATTTATTGCTTTTTTTCTATTTTTGTGTCAAAATCTTAAAGCGGTTCACAGAATACATCTACTTACCAAATTACAACAGTATAGTTCTTATAGTTTGGGAAAAAAATGGCTGTGACATACGGACGGACAGACAGACAGACAGACATGACGAATCTATAAGGGTTCCGTTTTTTGCCATTTGGCTACGGAATCCTAAAAATATGTGGTTAGATAGGTGGTGAATGATATGACGGATGATTAAGATGAAGGTGAAGGTGAGGTACGGAGCTGACCCCAGACAGACTTCACATTCTTAATCCTTATCACTCAATCAAGGAAGGGATGTATTTTTTCATTTATTTACTGTATCTATTTATTTTTAAGTTTTACTAAAATAAAAAAATGTATGCATGTAAAGTAAAATAAGAATTTCCGACATATATATTTTATTCTCCTATAGTACACATACACCAACACCCAGACCCCGAAAAAATTTTGTTATCCCGAGCGGGAATCGAACCCGGGATTGCCAATTGCTCAGCCAAACGTGCCGTCAAACATACTCTTGGCAGAAATTCCTATTACCACTTTTGTGACCAGTTAAATTTTTACCACGTCATAATTCATTTTTAAACAATACATACCTGAAAATAATTATTATAATTTCGTTACTGTGATCTTCAGTGAAGGTTAAAATATACTACTTAATAATCATATATGCATCTATCTTTCCCAATATTTAACTGCACGTGGGTGGCAAACTTAATATTTAATGGTTTTCAAAAATAAACAATTTGCATGCATAATTTGATCGCGGTTAAATTTAGCCGTAGTTAAAGCAAAAATAACGAAGATTATTATTAATAATGCATGAACAATGTAGCTCTTTTCGTTTTAACTTTTGACTTTTTGTACTTCTTATAGCAATTTGATCCATAATTCTTACTTACTAATATTACTACTACGAAAGTAACTCTGTCTGTCTGACTGCTTTCACAGGAAAATGGCTGCAATGATTTTGATGAAATTTGGTATTGGAATAAATAAAAAAAAACATTACATCTGGTTTCCCCACATATCGCTAGTAAAATGTGATCAATTTTTTTTTGGGATTTTGAAATGCTCAGCTCATTACCATAAGAACTTTCAGAAACAAGAACAAGGTTAATAATAGAAGTTTTTTATTTCATAAATGTATTAATAACCTTATTTTATACCAGTTGGTTATATGTCAGTATTTATTTTAAAGCTAAAAATCTTCTTGATATTGAAATCACATTATTTTTCTAATTCTTAATGTAATAATGGGATACAGTGTAAAAGAAGAACAAAAATAAGTAATATTTTCAAGAATACTCGTCGTCGCACCCGCCCAAGTGTACTACGGCGTAGACAGTTCGTAGCGGCAGTTGATAGTCGGTCGCTACGGAGTACGCCCGCTACGCCGGCCGCCTACGTATGTGCTACGCGAGTGCTACGAAAGTATAAATTTAAAACTTTGAACTAACTTGAATAAAAGTGATTGTGAGAGCAATATTTTAACTATAGTAATAAATTTATGAGTGTGAGCAATGACTTTACTGTCATGATGAACTTTATCATATTTAACTATTGTTACAAAACTTAGTATTGTAGTGATATTTGTGTCAATGAAAGAAGAATACTGTACGATGAAAATATTTTTAACAGAACCAAACATTAAATAGGTGAGTGGACACAACATTATTTTTTTGTTGTATAATACTTATTTGACAATTAAAAAAAAAATAACATATAATACCTTGACGCTATAAATATAATCAGATATATTCCAGTGTTAGAAGCCACTACTCAAAACTCATTGTATAAAATAAATGAAATGTTTGAATAGAAGACCATACTTAAAAAAAAAACAACCTAATATAACAATTTTATTTATAGCAACCATTTTCTTCTAACACGTTAGATTTTAAATATTTTCCTCATATTCGCCATCTTTCAAATCACTTTCCGAATAGAAATATTTTTCCGCGAAACCTCGCAATCCTAGAAATCATACAGTCACTGAACATTTCAGATTACATTTGTAGGTGTGCCAGTTATGAAATGTCTTAAGAGACGGTAAAAATATTCTAAGGAATTTTCTGAATAATTTTGTGGTAAATTCTAAGCCGCGGTAAAGTTAGGCGGCGTTTTAGGCGTAAGAGAGAATTATACTCGTGCCAGTTCACGGTTCAACTCTTTAATGATTCGTGTATTTTACACTCAGTAGTATATATATATTTCCGCATATGCGTGTACGTATTACACTTGCAAATATAAATTTAGAATTACATTTGTGTGTGGTCCTTCGATACGCGAAATGACCTACTTATATGATGAATGGAGATTTTTTATGGAATAAGTTTAAGTATTATGTTATAATTAGGTGCAAATTATGGATATCTGTTTTAATTTAATTTAAAAAAATATATATTTTTCAATGGTTTCCTTAGAGAGTATTAATCAAGTATCAAAACTGCGTAGAATACTCGTATCAGTGGTACTGAGAGTTTTAAATATAATTTAACTTAATTCTTATAAATCTTCTAGGTTAAATAAATAAAATTGTCAAATTAATTTTATTTCATGGAAATGTTTTTATAGGAAACTTAAAAAGGCGGCAGGACCATTAAGATATTACTTTTTCTTTTCCTTGTAAAAGGATACAAGGTAAAAGAAAACGTTATGACTGGCAAGGTAACATATAATCACATAGTTAATTACGTACTTAACGTTGTTATTGTATCTCAAAAATGAGCAGTTATTCTCAAATAATATCATCCTACATTATTTTTTTTACTTATTTTTGTTTTTGTCGAAAATAACTAACAAGCATTAATCTTTCCTCGTTAGAAAGATACAATTTCTGAGTACAATTCTTTGTTCTTCTATATCACCCAAGACAAGTGATCTGGTTATTTATGACTTTGTCTTCCAAATGATCGTGGTCCTTAAAACCCTTAAAATGAAGTATTTAAATAAAATATTAAACATAACATAAGAAAAATGCTAAATCGACTACATAAAACGAGCCCAAATTTTACTAACAATACAACTACACGTAAATTATGGAGCTGTCGATAAAAATGCCAGTCTCAGTTTATTAGGCATCTATAAAGAAGTATTACGCTCGTCACTCACTAACTGACGAACAAATTGCTGGTGTAAACGCCGAGAGCGTTCGTTTTCCTTACTCCGCATATTTTAGGGCCTTCACGGTAAATGGCTTCCGAGGTTTTTTAGGACCACGTAAAAGTTGGTTCAAAGGACCAAATAAATAGTGGAAAAGGACCAGCGTGATGAGGTTTCTTATAATATGTGTTGTTCTTAGTAAATGATCTTTCAAGGGTGTAAATATTTTCTGATATTCAACTTTAATAAATAAGTTTTTCATCGAATGTGGTAACATACTATATTTTTTGTTATTTTTTATGTACTTTGTAATCTATATTGTGTTATGTATAAAAAAGTTAGTATGTGTAGTAATGAGTTTCAACATCTAAATAGATTTTGCCCTTTTAGTCATGATCAAATTTAAATCGATTATAATATAACGTCCAGCCAATACACGCAAAATCAATTTACTATTTCACTCACTTCATCTATAAAATCGAGGCAATAATCAGTTTTAGAAGGAAATTGCCTGGAAAAATCAAGTTAGTGAGGAAATCACTACAGGACCTCGGGAATATTGCTGGCAAAACGTTACAAGCTAACTAATACAAAAAGTTGATTTACTTGATTCTAAACTGTTTTTATTTTCATTGCAACTATTTTATGAAAGAAATTCTACAGGTTCTTAGAAAATTCTTAAATTAAATATTTATGAGATTAAATTGAATAGTTGTTTTAGAAATAATAAAATTATTATGTTGCTGTATTTTTTATATAAAATACTCAAGCTTGTCTCGTATTCTTGGTATTCAAATTATCAGAGTCAGAGATTATATTTAAATTAGAGAAAAAATATTAAAGCAACTAAACATAATTATAATAATATTGTACACAAAGTTATATTACGAGTAACCACTCAAAAAGAATGAATATTTTATCTGAGTTTATTATTATTTATTCGACATTCTGATAAAATATTAAATTAGGTTGAAAATTATCTTTCTTCAATCTATAATGTCAAGGTTTATAATTAAACATATTCTCGTATATAAAAACAGTCACACCAGGAATAGAATATTTGAATGTACCCATGCCATTTGCATAAAAAGAGGAACACATTCATAATTCAAAAGCTTAGTTTAGACTACGAAGTGGAGAACATATTATGATAAGAAAGGATGTATGTGAATGAATGTAAATGGATTTAGGTCTAGAGTAAGTCCAAAAAACACTGGATGGGCTGTGTAAAAGACGACATGACTAGAAAGAGGGTGGAAGATGTATGGAAGAATAAGACTAGCTTCGCTGACCATAAATAATTCAGGATAAGGAGAGGAGGATGATGAGTTTAGATTACGACACCATACACCGTACACTTAGTGTATACATCGAGTATCTTTGATGAGAAACATAATGCGCGTCTAACTAGAATATTTAGGTCCAATGTTACCGACAAGTTAACAGTCCGATCAACTAAAATAGCTGTTTACTATAAATTCATACTTCCAAGATTCGAAAGGTAACGCTATTATTTGAGCTTTTATTCGTAATACAATCTATTACGAACCCAAATAAAGAGAGGGCAACACTAAAATTCTCGCTTCTCGGTTAAACAATATTTTTGTTTAACAGGCCGATTACGAAACCATCTATCGGTGAACTTGGCTCATATTGTGATTTATCAAAATAAGTGTAGTAACAACAGCAATACTAAAAATCTATTATAGTGTGAACAGTCTAGACATTTATATCTCAAAGTGTCGTAATTTCCACCACGGACTAAATTTAGCTTTAAACTTTTTTAACCCTTGATAACTCATGTCTGTTTAATGTACTAGGGTGCGTAAAAAAACCTCTATAAAAACCTTAAAACGTAATAGGAACATTTCGCGTAACACTTTGTGAAGCTAAACACACATTTATGTGGGTACGTTTACGTCGATTTACATAATTAAGCAGTTATATAGTTGTGCCATTAACTAATCTGGCTCGTCCGTAGATTTAGGTCATGAGTATTTTAAACATAATATATTTAGTTTGTTGACTCGTGTTTGGGTACATGCTACAAAGGACATTTTAAATATGTTCTATGTCAATTAGCTGGCAAAATGTTCATCAATATAATGTATTCATTTCTTTACAAAAGTAGACACAAATAAATTTAAGGGTAAGCCTCCAGCAGTTTACTCCGTGAAAAACTTAAATTACCAATTAAAGACACCACTTTTTTGTAATTAAAGTCAAAGTGGAAAATGTAGTCTTAGTAATTATAAATACAACCGTTACTAATGACTTATGTTTTCTACACCAAATGTATTAATTATCTAATGATCAAGTTTTGTTCTAATATAATGAAAATAATAATAATATTGGGACAGCCTATTCTATGGTAAAATAATAATTACCTATCACTCGAAATTTTTGTAAATTTAGTCTATCCAACGCACTTTTAACCGTAACCACAAAATAACATCTGTAAATTTTTTACCCAACGTTACCGAAAACTTCACGGGCCGTCGGCCTACCCGGGTGACGTCATCAACACCCCTGATATAGAAGGTTAAATTATTGGCGCTCAAAATTGGTAGGCCGAGCTATGGCAGTGACAAATGTTGGGGACAGAACGGGTTCAATATAACGTTTACTGAACCTAATGATGACAGTATAGTTTGAAATAGAATGTGGATGTTTTTGTGTCTCAAACGAAAGACTTTTGTGAGTCATTGTATTTAATCAAAAATATTTGGAAAAGCTAAAAATGCAGTTGATGACGATGAAGTATGAAATATATTTATCTGTTTCTTTGAGGAGATATATGTACCTAGTTGTTTTTTTTACCAACAAGAAAGTAGCGTTTTTTTTTCAACATGACATCTTGCAGGGTGCTTCTCACAGTATTCGACTCGCGAAAGTGGCGAAACGTCTTTAATATTTAGTTCTTTTTGTACTTCAGGATAGTGTTTAGTTTCACATTTTTTATTTTAGAACATCTTGCCCACTTACTGTGAAAACAAATAATTGAATGCACAGAAGGATTAAATTCCTAGTATGACATTAATACTCTTACATCAATCAGATCCTGAAGATCAAATTTGAATATTTTTGGCAATATTATATAATATGTAATATTATATAGTAGGTTCGTGATTGAGTTTCAGGCATTACGCGGAAAGTATTTTATACCACGAAAGAAACCAAAGCACATTAATGATATGGCAATACTTCTAAGATAGTAATATTGAGAAAAATAGTACAAAAACCCAGCAATTAATTATTGACTTTGCGACCTCAATTCCTTAGGGACCCGAAACGTTAAAAAACTGTACAAAATGAAGATAAATCTTTCTTGCCTTTCTATCTTTTTCCTTTTTATTCGAATAAATAAAGGGATGGAGACGGCACGTTTTGTCTAACCGACTTAGAGAATAAAGGGGTTTTTCTCTCCCGTATTTTTAGAAGGAATTAGAGAGAAGTAGGTACATATTTTTATTATTTATAAGACCTATAGTGTAAACAACAAAATCAAAATTGATTTAAACACTAATCGTCACTTATAGTCATTTTTTTAGTAACTATTTAACGCACCCAGATAAAAAGTAACCTGTGTCCGGCGCCAGGTTTCAGTCTATCTCTATACTATATTTCATTCATTACGGTTTAGCAGTTTTACTGCTAACGCGTAACAGACAAGGTTGCGTTCGTATATATATTATTAGTAAGGATTTAATTAAACTTTGTTTTTTTTTTTATATATATATATATATATTTAATCAGCGTACAATAACATAATAGTCTCCAAAATTCAGGATTGTAATTCGAATCAAATAAGCAAAAAAAACCCAAAGCATGAATTGTAAACAGTGCTCAAACTACTTACATCTCCTTGCCTAGTAAAGTCGAAAAGCTGGAGTTTATTGTGCAAACATTGATAAATCAGGCAACTGCTCTGAAGCGAGCGAACGATCAAAAGTCGATTTTAAAGTTTAAAGCACTACAAACACTTTCTGTGCGATTAAACTAAGGCTTAAAGCACACTGACGTAAAGTCGATGCAACGCGAACCGTCGAAATCTCAGCGTATTTGTTGTTGCCCCACTGATTTAATGGCTGCCTCCGTAGCTCTTTCAACAAACGAGTTGCAGACGTTGTTTTACTTTATTTTATCTTAATCTGTATAACGTATCTAGATTTAAAGTATCTTGGATGTAAAATACGTTGAATAGTAGAATGAAAAACGAGATTCCGAATTTGTGCTAGTATGCCTTCAGCCTAAGGTCTACTGTCGATATTTAAAGCTCCTAACAAAAGCGAGCTTACGAACTTCGATTCGAAGAAATAAATATAATTATTTTTCTTATTTATTTGTGTATTTTGTTCAACAGTATTTTAGTAAGGGCCATTGGGCACTGGTAAAATTTATTGAGACAGTATTTTTTTTAGAAACTGACCACAACCAAACGTAAATCTTTTTTTATTGCAATTTATTCTTTACAAATAAGTAAACTTTGCATGTTTGCTTTTAACCTTTTTATGTGTGTGTACTGTCTAAGCCTAGCGACGAATAACGCTTAGTTTTTTTTAATATTTTGTAGTCGACTTATTTGTTTTTTATTGACCATGACTTAAAGCAATCTACAAATCTATATTTATATATCTGTGATTTTACGTTTTATTGTGCTAGGTGATCAGAGTTAACACATCTCTATGATTCTACTAGCTGTTCCTGGTACTGCAATGCCAGTTGTTTTGTCAGAGACCGATGTTCAAAAGAATCCACCTAAGTTTCATTATAACCATGATCAATCGTTTTGGATAGGCACTGCCATTTCTCAAACAAACAAACAAAAAAAGTATTTTAAGCTTAAAGCTGGCTCATATTTCGGCCAAAGAATAAGCATTGCTATCTAACGAGGTAACGCAGCCAGCCTTTTGGAAACGTATTTATAGCGATGCTGCCGAATATTTTGATGCCAAACTTCTTTTGTAATTAAGCTTGTGTTTTAATATTGTAAATATAGATTTACATGTGTAAATAAATACAAATAAGGTATCCCAAAAAGGGGAAATCCATGGAAATTCAAAACAGCTTTCCTAGCGATTACCGGAGACCACGTCAAAGATAGTCAGTCATACTTGATTGGAAACTGAGGTACCTATTTGTGAGTCAAATAGCTTGCTGTTGCACACCGATGTTAGTGAAACAGAGCAACAAGTTAACCAAGTTTATTGCTCTATGATTAAGTAGGAGGGAAAATATTTTAGTTAAGCCATTTAGTACAACGCGGATATTATAATTGCGAAAACTAGACGTCGACTTCAAAAAATATATTAGGTTGTTGTTATTAATTACATGGATGTTTGATTCTCAATAATTTCATGATGTAATGCAAATTTTATGGTGCAGTATATAACTCATTTACAGTTTTTCTGTTGAAAAAATATGGTTGTGAATTTTGATGAAAATATTTTGTCATTCGTTAATTAGACTGCAATTCACGATTATTAAAAACTTCATTTCAGTTTATTATTGGACTCCCAATTGCTTGCACAATATTGAGTTTTGTGCCTTATGCCCACTGACTTCAACACACAGACTACCTTGATGACTTGCTGCAGAAAATCATGCCATGTTACACCATTAACCAGAAAAAACATTCTTGTCTCTAACGTACTATTTAAAATTAAAAAAATATGGAGTTATAATATGTTAGGCGTTAATGATGAGATAAGATTTCTAATCTGGTACACAGGTCGGCTAGACTGAAGCCCTCTAGGTGTTAAATTAACGCCAGCCACCACTGATTACCAACGTAACTGTAATAACGGCGCAATTAGTTTAAGTTCAGATGCGCAATGGTAGTAGCTCTGTAGTTTAGTTTATATATATATGTGTATATTGAAAATAACTGGGATTATCTGAAGAGATAGGTTATAGGGATAGATTCGCGAGGCAGCGGACAGGAATTGGAGGAGGATAGCTGTTTTTTTTTGTTTTTTGTATGGTACCTCGCAGGTCAACCAAGAAGGTTGTGGACTGCTTAACCGGGCTTGCCTATGAAGTGCTTTAAATGAATTTAGGGCCTCCAGCCAGGGCTTAACTTACTAAACTAAGTGACTACACGCTAAGGGCACCCCCTAGTAGGGTACGGGCCTCGGCTTAGGGCTAGGCTCGGCGTCGCTGGGGAAGGACAGCAAAGGACAGGTCGGATCAGAATATATATGATTATTATAACCGAGAAATTTAAAGCTATTAGCTCAGCTCGCGGGCTGGCTCGTCGAGCTAGGGTCGGGAGGGCATGGACAAATACGTCGCGTCGGACCTCAGCGGAGTTGTGATTATGGGAGAGGCCTATGTGCAGCAAAGAACTGAAAAGGGCTAAAGATGATGATTACGATCTGCTGGTGCTGTTGCCGTTTGTCAAGCACGAAATTGCGGTCTTAAAACCTGGCACCAATATGACTTTTTCAAAGTTGCTTGTTTTTTTTTATTATGTTTTATTTTAACAAGGTTCACCTTGTAACGCTGTCAGGAAAATATAAATAAATACTCTTCAGATAGTACCTAATAAACGAATTGATTGATGTTACATTCTTCAAAAGTCTAAAAATAATTCTGACATCGACTAATCCATCAAACAAAGTTCATCGGATCCGCCATATTGCTTTTTTTGCTAATCATGCCCAATTTGACATCCCACAACAAAATTTTCGAATTTCGAATACTAATATTGAAAATAAACAATTCAATATTCCATCAAAGAAATATGATTAATTAATCGGTGACGAGTCGAATTTTCGACCGAGTGGAGTTCAAAAGCTGCCCGTATTTTGTTGTTTGGTCTTTGTTTTGTAACAAATTATCAGGAAAATGTTGTTATCCACTGGGTTTTGTTATTGTTGTGCTATTTTGAAATATCTACAAGGTGTAGATTGAATATAAATTATTGTTACATTCAATATCATCATAAATTATTGTTACTGTTATTGAACTAAATACAAGTACCCATATTACCTATATCACTGTGTACAACTTACCAGGTGTACCACCACATGTAATCATGTTTCAGGTGTGAGAGCGAGACACAGCTAACGTCGTATAGCACTATCTCTTTTTCACAACGAAACTATTCCTGCTTTAGCATGTCTCTCTTCACGCATCTGGTTAAAACATATCCCATGTCGTTCCCCAGGTCTATTCCATACCAAATTTTAAATAAATCGGTAAAGTCGTTTTAAAGTAAAATCATAACAGCCAAACGGACATACACGCTCAGATTTATAGTATTAGTAAGATATTATATTTAATTAGCACATAAGACAAACTATAAAAATATCTTTAGATATTTTTGAATATATTTCGTATCATTAAATTATGTTAAACTTGACCTTTGCTTATTGGTTTCGTTTTTCCTAACCGAATTAATTAAGGCAGGAGATTATTCGGGACGTTATTTCACAAATATTTCGTTGGTATAAAACGGGGAAGCATCGATCGCTGGTCCTTGAGGGCCTCAAGGAAATTAGTCCCGAGACAAACGATGGTGCGGCTACATAATGAACTCTTAGCCAGTGGTACAAGCCATAAGAGTCAGGTAACACTATTATATTTAGCCCACTTCATCATCACCCTATATCGTCCCACTGCTGGGCACAGGTCTCTTCTCATACAGAGAAGGCATGAGGCGGATGGGCGATTTCAGACTTTTAAAGTCCAGGTTTCCTCACGATGTTATCCTTCACCGTTAGTCAATGGTGTCTAAGATATACTTAGAAAGTACGTATGACTTTAGAAAAGTCACATTGGTACTTGCCAGGTTTCGAACCCGCACACTCGTACACGAGAGGCAGAAGCCATAACCACTAGGCCACCTTGACCATTAAAACCACTTAAATATTACTTATATTTGAATTGAGAATTTACAATAGAGATGTTATGCAAATAAGTGAGTGGCAATAATAACGTCTACTACAATCCTTTTTTTTCGGGTGGAAAATCAACAAATGACATCCCACCGTGGGTGAGGTGGGAAGTAGTGTCATGCTCTTACTGACTAAAACACATCTCTGTTCCTTCCTCAGACAAAAAAAATACTGTCGCATTTATAATATTAGGGTGCGTACATATGTATATAACATACCATGTTATAAAACGTTGTAATATGTCATGTTTCAGTAATGTGGGGACTGAATGTTATGTTGTATAACATTTGTAAATATTAACACAACTTGTTATATAACTCAAGTTATAAAACATGTTACTTAATCTGTACTCACCTTTAGTTAGACTTTAGGCCGACGCTATATCGCTGAGATCGTGAGACTTGTGGCACTAGGGAAAAATTCGGTCAAAACAGTCATCTTGTTTGACAATATATTTAGTGACATCCAATGGAAGCATCTGGCTGCTGACATGTTGTCTTATAACCATTGTTGTTTCTTTTCCTGTTTTACTGCGCCCGTATTTCGGACTATAAGACAGAAATCTATAGTATTTTAATTATATATATTCAATGTATATTAATCAAACATATTTAAAAATATGTTCACAGTCTAACTGATGGAGATATGTGTATGACATGGAATCAAATATAACATTAATATTATCTTTTTGTCTTTTACTCATAACGCTTTCAAATCTTACTAATATTATAATTGCAAAAGTTTGTGAGGATGGATAGATGGATGTTTGTAACTCTATCACGCAAAAACTACTGAACGGATTTGGATGAAAATTGGTAAACACATAGCTTATATCCTGGATTTATATACCTGATACTTTTTGTTCGGGTTCGTGTAGTAGTTGTATGAGGACACAGATGAAACCGCGGGAAGTAACTATATTTATGCTGTAATACCGCTGTAACTACTATACCATTTATAAATAACTCACAAACTAAATGTCTATTCTATTGTGATATTTTGTAAGTCAAGTTATGAAAACTGATATGATACAATGTATATGATAATGATACAATGACTATAGTGTACAATCATCATCTGCCAAGCTTTGTCCCTACTTTATTACGGACAGCTTCCAGCCTAACCAGATGCAGCTGAGAACCAGTATTTTGAATAGAGTGACTGCCTATCTGACCTCACAACCCAGTTTCCGGGTAACACGGCAGACCCGATTGACCCCAGATCTGATTGTCATACTTGCTGGATTCTGACTACCCTGTAGCGGCTGTCAAAGATATATAAATCATAGTAATTCTATGGTGTACAATATCACAAGCAATCCAGCTGCATAAAGTATAGGATCTTTCTTTATGTGTATGTGTTTGTTTGATTCAGTTCAATATAATACGTATTGTGAATTCATACCAGCAAGAAAATTTCTCAGCATTAGAATGCAGTAAATTCGAAACGAATTCCGAATATTACCAATTCTTGCAACTGGATTGTCGACAGCTGCAAACTTTGGCCTGAGTTCTCAAACACTTGAAAATATCTTTTGTCGTATTCTATTGAGTTCTTTGTGAGTTAAGTTCTTAAGAACTTAGTTCTATATTTCTTTTGTCGATTTTTGCGATACTTTGGACCTTTGAGGCAAGGTTTTAGAGCTAAAAGAATTATATTGGTACGTTTATATTTCATATTCCCGCGAGATCGGAAACTTGTAAAGTATTATTCTATTTTATTTTGTATTAAGACAATAGCTCAGAATGAATTATGTAACTCACTTTCAAGGTAATTTATTATTAACTGGGAGCACTTTTGATATAAAAGAGGTTTTATTCAGTTATTATTTTTATTGTTAATTCAGGTACACATAGCACAACTTCCAACCTTTTATGTACCATTTTGTTTTCATACAAATTTTATGAACTAAACTGACCTAAACCACATACAATGATTTTACAAAAGTGCTTATGAACAGTACCTATGAATTATTAGGTATCTTTTCTTTACAATTCTGACCAATTTATTGAAGCGAGAATATAATGAACATAGGGACTATGTACGCCCATTAAGGGACCATTAGGAGGCTTCGAGTTCTTTTCCGGTAGTCCCGGACAATGAACGCAAGTAATGATTCCCGATTTTTAGGTAATTGGCGAAGCGAGTACTGGATAAAGGATGTCACAGGTCTCTTTCGGTCATCAGCTTTATTGTAATAATCTTTGTTCTGTATTGAATTTCTGGTAGCAGCCTAACACTGTACTATTACAGTGTTAATAAGGGGTCAGTCTATACTGACCCTTTATTTACATCTTTCTAAAACATTCAGTTATTTAGTTCGTTAGTTAGTTATTCAGTTAGTTTCAGTTATTCGAAAAATTACCTAACATTTTAGAATAAGAAATACTATATTAATAAAATTATTTATTTGACTTTACACACACTAGATTGTAATAATTATTTTATTAAAAATATTACTGTATTTTAAAATATCATTGAGATTCATTCATAGCTGATAACTGATTAAAAGCTAAAAATGGGCCACATTCTTAACCATAAATATTTATGAGAGTAAAAAACCGGTCGTAAATATTTGATTACCAAGGGACTCAAACAGTTTACAGCCCAACTGTTATCTATTCAATTAACTAATGCTAACATTCAATTAGTATTAGTACCCAAAAACTCTAATTTCATTAAAATCGTTGAACTGGAGAACGAAAACCCTTAAAATTTCGTGTACCTGTATGTAATCTGATCGCAATTAATTCGATTACTATACAATTAACAATTTCAATACGTTAGAGATATCTGATTCAATCCGGAGATCTAATACCCTTGAGTATGGAAGCCATTCAGTATTCAATCCTTAACGAACGAGCTCATTATGTAACGCAGAACGTGAATTAATTATTATGAATTAACTTCCATGTACTTAAGGTACGCAAATTGTATTGGAAAGTATATTTACACATCATATAATGTTGGTGTAAGTGTAAGTTATTTATATAAGTACAAGCTGTTTCTCGCGGTTTCGCCCGTATCCTAACTTATGCACCTAAATTAAAATAACCGTCCCCAAGGTCTTCTACATTTCTTCACTAAATTTCATCGAAATCGGTGAAGTCGTTTTCAAGCTATGTTATGACCAAGGGAAATACGGATTTATTTTTTTATCTTTTCGCCAGCGGCGTCGCCCGCGTGGGCTATACGAATTCAAATGAAAAATGTCAGATTTCATACTAACTTGGCCCCCTTTTCATCCTCTTAGGGGTAGAGTTTCGGAAAATCGTTTCTTATCGGATGCCTACGTCATACAAAGAAAGCACCCTCCAAGTTTCAGGTCTCTACGATTAGCGGTTTAGGCTGTGCGTTGAACCGTCAGTCATTCAGGACAAAGCATTTTATATGTATAGATAAAGTTAAGTCATCATACTTTCTTTCATCTAATTTATACCGACAGCATGCCTATTATCTAAACTGCTAGTTTTATTCATCCTTTCTGACCTGTCCAAATTAATCGTTTTTTGCAAAATAAAGCTAAATTTTACGCAATTTTTACCGTTTTGTCTGTCAATATATTCCGCGGTATTGAGTCGACTATAATATAAAATTACGTCAATCTTCATTTCTTTACCTCAATAGAATGAGAGACGTGATCGAATTAGAGTAGAAACATTATTTTTATACCCTCGCTAAAATATATCTTTACAGTCAAAAACTTTAACGTTTAAATACTAAAAGCTAGTAGTTAAAACAGACTTTTTGTTTTGTTTACACTTCATTTTATGTGTCTTCTTTTGTTTTCTGTCAATAAATATAAATCTGATATGAACCTGAAGTCGTGATTATGTTTGCAAATAATGACGCCGTATGCTTCTGCTGAAGCTACGTGATTGTTCTAAAGAGTTATCGTCACCCGGGAACTGAAGGGCGGAGGAGGGATGGGTTATAATCAGTAAGAGTCTGACTCGTCAAGGAATCTACGCTTTGGAACGGGCGAATAGCTTCAACTTTCTTTTCGACAAACTGATCGACTTATGACTTTTTGACAATTCAAAAGTGCCCGTGAATGGTCTAGTTGAAATAAATGATTTGAATTTAATTTTTTTTGAATTTTTGACACTTGCTCCCTCAACAGGGGTGACCCATTTAATGATTTTGCATCCCTAAATGGCACCATATTATGCTTATTATATTTTTTTTTACGTTGCTGATATTTACAAATCTTTTCTCATTTAACGATTACGACTATCTACTTTACTACATTCTACATACTCATTCTACTTCAGACAAATGACCATCACAGTGATAGAAATTCTGTGTGGAGGCCATTGTTATTCATTTTACAAGCACTTCATAATTTACTGATAAAAACCACTTATGATATTATGTTTGAATTGATAGTCTTACCAAAAGCTTTTGTGTTACCCGATAAGAAAATTGTGGGTGTCAGATAGGCAGTCATTCGATGTTAAATACTGATACTCAATTGCATTCGGTTAGACTAGAAGCCAACCCCAATATGTGTAGCTGAGAAAAGGCTAGGCAGGTGATTTTGTATTTAATTTAGTGCAATCCGTTTAGCGCTATACACATTTAAGTAATTTAGTAGGTTTTAAATCTGAACAAGGCTTTAAGTCTATTACAATATTAAATTTAGTACCTGGGCACCTTATTTTAATAAACTATAGTACCTACTGAATAACACAGCAGTACACACTTCTGAGTTTCGTAGATAAATATCTCTGTCAAATAGTCTTAGAGCCAGAGGCAAGTTCTGTATAAATATGAGCCTGCATAATACCGCAATTTGTTGCCCTGATAGGCATTTTTAGATAAAAGAAAACCTCAACTTGTTATCTTGTATTTTCAAGAAAACAGTAGTAATGACTTGAAGAGTCCAGGTTATTGTCTTTGTAGTTTTGAAAAAAATGTTAATAATTTGTTATTAGCGTCCATATCCTGGTTACGCTTCGGGGATCTCTTCGGAGAGACCGAAGGGTTTGTTTGTGCAATTATGGATGAAGTCATGATGACAAGGAACTACCGAAGGTACATTGTGATGGATGGCACGGTTGACATTTGTCGGGCATGCCACCGTCCAGGAGAGTCGATCCGACACATAATCTCCGGTTGTTCTAGTCTAGCCAATGGCGAGTACTTGCACAGACATAACCAAGTGGCCAGGATTATCCATCAGCAACTTGCTTTGCGATACTGCCTTGTAGACCATGAGGTACCATATTACAGGTATGTGCCCGACCCAGTTCTCGAGAATGACCATGTCACACTATACTGGGATCGATCTATCATCACTGACAGGACTATTATAGCTAATAAGCCTGACATTGTGGTGATAGATCGATTAGAGCGCCGCGCAATGATTGTTGATATCACTGTGCCACATGACGAGAACCTCGTGAAGGCTGCATCAAACATAGGCACCATGTTTGATGACACTACATTCCGCCTTGCTGTTTGCCTGCGTCTGGGTGCGCCATGCTGCTCTCCTCATCGCTGCCACTGTGGCGAAGCTGTCAACAGCCTCGGTCACCACGGCCTGTCATGCAGCCGAAGCGCGGGCCGTATCGCGCGGCACGCAAATATAAATGACATCATCCGTCGTGCTCTTGTTGCCGTCGGCGCTCCAGCTGTATTAGAACCAAATGGCTTGGCACGTGACGATGGCCAGAGACCAGACGGTATGTCATTATTTCCATGGAAGATGGGTAGGCCTTTAGTGTGGGACGCAACCTGTGTCGATACTCTTGCGCCATCCCACCTTGCTAGCTCTGCGTGCTGCGTTGGCTCCGCTGCTGCGGCTGCGGAGAACCTCAAGCGGCGTAAGTATAGTAACCTTATTGGTAACTATATTTTTGAGCCGTTTGGGGTTGAAACTCTAGGGTCATGGGGTCCGAGTGCCCACCTTATTTTTAAAGAATTAGCGAAGCGGCTTGTTGACACTTCCTGTGACCCAAAGGCTGGCTTTTACTTTGGCCAAAGGCTAAGCATTGCCATCCAACGTGGCAATAGATTATATTAGAATATATTTATACTTACTTTTTTTTTATTTTTCCTAATGTAAATAATGTAAATACTTTCTTTTAAATAAATTTCAATGTGAGTAGGTACTCTACTAAAAAAAAAAAAAAAATTGTTATTTGTTCAAGCAACTCGACAAGACAGTACAAATTATTATATTTTTGCGGAATACGGAGAACTCACGCTGTTTTATGAATTAATTGCAGAAAAACACGATGCCTTATACGATTTTCTTGTAGCACTCAAAAATATTTCACGATGAAACAGATCACTTCACCATTATCAGTCCAGGCTAGTTCACTGCTGGATAGGAATCTCCCATAAAACACCACTAAGCTTGATTTTCAGCTACCCTCATGCCTGCTGCCACCTCGAATACCAACACCCCACTTAGCTACAGAACCCGTACAATACGCTTGCCGACTCGCGTTTGACGGATCACTTACCTATCCAAAAACCCTTCCACTTTTTCACTCACTATTGCATGATTTTTTAGAAGGTGAATTTCTAAAAAGCTTTTTACAAACAAATTAAAACCGACTTCCAAAAACAAAAACTGAAAAGTAAAAAATAATTTTTATTTAAACGCTTTACGACCAAAACATCGCTTTCGAAGTCGGTGTCTTGTAAGTTACTATTGTTAGTATTTCGCCACCGACTTCGAAAGCGATGTTTTGGTCGTAAAGCGTTTAAATAAAAATTATTTTTTACTTTTCAGTTTTTTTTTTGGAAGTCGGTTTTAATTTTTTTGTAAAAAGCTTTTTTTATTTTTTCAGTGTCTCGGTCTTGCTATCTTAACAAAATAAACACACCACTTTTTAGGGTTCCGTAGCAAAATGGCAAAAACTGAAACCTTATAGATTCGTCATGTCTGTCTGTCTGTCTGTCTGTCTGTCTGTCTGTCTGTCCGTCCGTATGTCACAGCCATTTTTTTCCGAAACTATAAGAACTATACTGTTGAAATTTGGTAAGTAGATGTATTCTGTAAACCGCTTTAAGATTTTGACACATAAATAGAAAAAAAGCAATAAATTTTGGGGGTCCCCATACTTAGAACTGAAACTCAAATTTTTTTTTCATCAAACCCATACGTGTGGGGTATCTATGGATAGGTCTTGAAAAATGATATTGAGGTTTCTAATATCATTTTTTTCTAAACTGAATAGTTTGCGCGAGAGGCACTTCCAAAGTGGTAAAATGTGTGTCCCCCCCCCTGTAACTTCTAAAATAAGAGAATGATAAATCAAAAAAATATATATGATGTAGATTACCATGCAAACTTTCATTGAAAATTGGTTTGAACGAGATCTAGCGGGTAGTTTTTAAGTAATCAGCAATTTTCCTTGACAAACAAACTTAATTATGCGGTCGGAAAAAAACAAGATAATTGCGACTTTATTGCGTATTTTTTCTTTCCAAGGGTCGGAACCCTCGGTGCGCGAGTCCGACTCGCACTTGGCCGGTTTTTAGGTTGTATTAAGCGTAAATAACCAAATCATCTAAGTATTTGGCATATCAGCAAGTAGAGATAAATCGTTATTTTTGATATATTTATAAAACGGCTGAACCGGTAGTGATAAAATTTAAATGGGACCACACGGGAAGCACCAGCTTTCAAATAAAAAAAGAATCATGAAAATCGGTTCACCCAGTCGCAAGTTATGAGGTAACAAACATAAAAAAAAAAATAAAAATACAGTCGAATTGATAACCTCCTCCTTTTTTTGAAGTCAGTTAAAAATACCTTTTTAAATCTACCTATACCTTTTTTATTCCAATTAGGTTCAGACGTATCAAATAGGTAGGATTTACCAATGAAGCTAGATATTCGTTTCAATGGTTTCGGCTATATTGCCTAATCCAATGAGGGGGCTATTTCATTCAATCTTACACAATGGTAACGGTGGCAGTGAATCAATGCGACCTTAGGGCTCACTCTTATCCTGTTCATTTATTTCTTCCAGATTACCAATTTTCTAAGAAACTTCGCTCTTCAATGTAATTTGAAGCAGATATAGGATCCGTTGGTATTTTTTAGGGTTCCGTAGTCCGACAAGGAACCCTTATAGTTTCGCTCTGTCCGTCTGTCTGTCTGTCTGTCTGTCTGTCTGTCTGTCTGTCTGTCTGTCTGTCCGCGGCATAGCTCCGTCGTTTTGGTTATTAGAAAGCTGAAATTTGGTATGAATATGGATATTGATCACGCCGAGAAAGTGGTAAAATAAAATTTTGAAAAATATTTTTTTTTAGGGTATCTCCCAAACATGTAAAGTAGGGATGAATATTTTTTTTCTCGCGTACCCCTTCGTGTGGGGTATCGTTAGATAGGTCTTTCAAAAATATTATGGGTGTGTGAAGACCATTTTTCAGTTAAGCGAGCCATTTGCGAAATATCTAGATTTTAAGTGAAATTTTTTGTTCGATACGAGTTACCCCCCCCTCTAACTTTTGAATGGCTGTACCTAGAAATGTGAAAAAAATCACAGACGTAGTACATATAATGAAATTACAAGGAAAACTATCACGGCTAAGTAGGCTTAACCGGTTACAGAGCTATAGTCGACTAACTAACTCCTACTACGGAACCCTACTGCGCGTGGCCCGACACGCACTTGGCCGGTTTTTTTCTTTATTTATTTACTGGCTTCAAAATAAAGTTACATTTTGTAGCTATACAATTAAATAATGAAACAAAAATAGATTGGCATTATCACTCATTATTTCCAGATTTTTTACTCTGAAAATTTAATTTACCTACTTGTACTTATTCAAATAAAGCCTAAGACGAGCTACTGCTCGTTTTGTATTCTAGATATATTTTTTATTGAATTCTAATATTCAATTTTAAACTATAAAAAGAAATATAATATAGATTTTGGTCCTTGGATACACGGAAGGACCAAAATATAATTTGAATAACTAAAAACTAAAATAAACCTATTTGAATAATTTCGTTATTGGCGTCTAACGAGAGTTTAATATTTTCAGCTATAAAGGTCTAAAATACCGTCGTAAAATTATTACGTCGCTTAGCAACATAATCATATAAACTTCATACAATAATTTTAGAATGTTGATTATATCCTTAAGTGATAAGTTGTTCTCCCAATTGACATTTTCGCTTGTAATTTACGGTTATTACCACAAGTATCCCTGAAATAGGTTCTTCTAGGTATTAAAATAGTTCTACAACTTACACGAAAACTTTACTTATGGAATAGGACTGGCTTTTGTTATAAGAATGACTATTTTATGACGGTAGCAGCAGGTGTGTTTAGACTTCTTAAAAATAAAATTATAATATTTTCTTCCTAGAAAGGTAAAAAACTCTAAAAGAAGTCAAATTTTATAAAAATGGACTGTTTTAACATACGTTGTTTCATCATGCACTTCGTCGTCACTTACTAACGGTGAAGGAAAAGATTGTTAGGAAACCTAGACATAAAAAGTCTGAATAGTCAGTCTTGCCAGTCTGCCTTGAGCAAGCATGGTCTTCTCTGTATGAGAAGAGACCTGTGCCCTTTGTCATGATATCCTTACACATAAAAAAACGTTTACTAATACTATTATTAAACGTGTAATCTTAAACGAATGGCTCTTCAAATCAGTTAAACTCCTCGTGAACTCTATAGAAACCTAGAAAAAACTTTAAAATAAGGACAAGCAATCACAGAGATGTGGGTCGTAGTAATTTCACGGTTGACGGCACTTGCCTTTTGATCAAGAGGGGCAACAATTAATGAAACAGACTCAAAGAAAACAGTTCAGTGATCTGTTTGATATTAAAATTTTAAACGAAAATATGCGTTTAAATTAATGATAAAAATAATAGCTGAGAATTGTTTTTTTTTCAAAAGTCAAGTCAAAAGTCAAAATTTTTATTTCACATAGGCTTGCAAATAAAGTACTTATGAAAAGAAGGGAGAAGGTTGTAGGCAGGGTGCATTGTTCGTAGTATTAGTCGTGGGCCTGTAAAGAATTCTCGTGGCTACTGTGAATTTTAGCGCTATATTCCATGTTTTGGAAGCCTTATAGCACATTGTTTTGGAATACAATAATAAGTTATTGTTAAGTAAAATACTAGTTATGCCATTTATTTTATCTAAACTGCTTTTCATTGTAATAATTTAATGTGAAAATGAGAAGATTTTATTATAGGTAATCAGATTATAGTCATAATTAAATATTAAATCCAAATTTCATTCATCAATCCGTGTTCAACTGTGGATAATCATTTTGCACTCAACGCTTTTACCGCAGGGGCGTTACACAAATTGATAGATTCATAGTGACTCGTTCATAGTTCTCTTTTTTATTACCAAGACAAAAGACTATATATTCAGGTCGAAGGCAAACTACAGAAATGATTATGCAGGTAAATAAAGTAGAATAGTAATAATACGAAGTAAAGTTATTATTCACAAATACCTTTTTAGGCTCTTAGGAAATATCAAAAAACAGTAACAAGACTACAAAAACAGTAAGAGGACTATTGCTATGAAAAAAAGTCGGTAAGACTTTTCATAGTAATATTTTATTCCGTTTATTCACTTTTATAACATATCAATTACATTTTTGAATATTTTTACAAACTATTAAAAAATATCATTTAAAAATATAAAAAATAGTATCCCACCGGTAACGAGACAGGGTCCAAGCTACCGGCGGTCAGGGCTCTAGAGAAAGGAACCTCCTGACGATACGCGCAGTGTCTAGGAGTACTGCTTTCTATAGTAATATCTTTATTACTCCTTTCAAGTTCAAGTTTAAGTTTCAATAGCTAGAAAATATAGAAGCTAGAAAAACACCTTTTTTCTAGAAACATAACGTATGTTTCTAGATAAAAGGTGTTTTTCTAGCTGTTAGGTTCGCTTAATAAAAAAATAATCTATAGCAGGTGCAAAATTGAAGAATATCACCATTGAACTTACAAATAAATCTTTGATTTATTCAGCGATAAATCAACGATAGACGACTTCGTCTCTAAGGGTTCAAAAGGAGGAGAGTCACAGATACGACAATTCATCGCGGAAGGCTCATTAAGCTCTTATGTATGGATGCGGCCTTATGTGCCCGGCTGCCATGATTGCCCCGATTGCCCGATTTGTAACACGCTGGCGACCAGCCTATTAACCGGCAGATGAGGGGAGAATAGCGTTATATTGAACAGTATTCGTGTATAATGCAATAGCGATGGTAACTCAATTTTGTCTTGAGCTGCAGGTTTACTAAAACTAGCGTTAGATTTGATTTTTTCAAATACGCCTGACATGGAATTGTAACAACGATTGCTATCAAAGGACAAGCCGGGGACGACGGCTTAACGTACCCTCCCAAGCACTGACTACCAGACTCGGGCTGTTATGGAAATTTAAAAAATCCAAAAAGCCAAAATTAAGCCTAATATGCGAAAAAAAAGAAGACAAAAAACTAAGCTACAGTCGCAAATAAAGTGCATTTGTAAAAATATTTCAACATTCGAAAAGTGAATATCGCCTTCCATACCAAGCTAAAAGTATTATGAAATAAACTATAAACGAAGTACATAAAACAAAAATCTGGTTTCGGCTTGGCCAGTATGCCAAGCAAAGCGTATCTATTAGTGTCTATGCGGCTGCTAGCCAAGTAAATTCCTTGCCAAAATCTAGATCCAAGTCAAAGATCGTAAAGGATTTGGAACTCTAAGTGGAAATCCGGATACAAAGTACTAACATATTGGACCGAGGGCAGGATGAATGTCGAACTCAATTGATCTAGTTGTAGAAAGGAATTGTTTCGGAGTAGAGCATGGGTTTTAGAAATAGTCGCACTAATGCAGGATGTGTCTCTGTATATAAAAATAAAAACATTGTTATATTCAAAGTCAAAAGGTTTTTATTTTATGTAGACCAATTACAAGTTCTTATAAAATGTCAAAACTAGAAACTAGGTGCACGGTTCCAAAACGTGGGTCCTATGGAAAAGAACCGGCAAGAAACTCCATGGATACTCTTTTAAAATAAATTGTTCTTGTTACAAGTAGTCGTTTAACGTGAGGATCATGTAGATCAATGTATTGCAGAGAAAAGAAAAAAAAAGTGAAAAGCAAAGTAGGAGACGCCTAAATTGATTGCCTTATTCAAACTGGACACAGTTTGGAATGATTGTTCTTTATTAAGGCGTACTAAATTCTATTATTATACTAGCTTCTGCCAGCGACTTCGTCCGCGTGGAATAGTGGTGCTCCGCTCCTATTGGTCTTAGCGTGATGATATATAGCCTGTAGCCTTCCTCGATAAATGGACTATCTAACACTGAAAGAATTATTTAAATCGGACCAGCGGTTCCTGAGATTAGCGCGTTTAAACAAAATGACAACATTTCCCCTCACTGCTCTGCTCCTATTGATTGTAGCGTGATGAAAAGTATACTATAACCATCTCAGGAGTAAGACAAATAATTGTACCAAGTTTCGTTAAAATCCGTCGAGTAGTTTTTGTTTCTATAGAGTTTATACAGACAGACAGACAGACAGACAGACAGACAGACAGACAGACAGACAGACAGACAGACAGACAGACAGACAGACAGACAGACAGACAGACAGACAGACAGACAGTAAGACAGACAGACAGACAGACAGACAGACAGACAGACAGACAGACAGACAGACAGACAGACAGACAGACAGACAGACAGAAAGACAGACAGACAGACAAAAATTTTACTGATTGCATTTTTGGCATCAGTATCGATCCCTAATCACCCCCTGATGGTTATTTTGGCAATATATTTCATGTACAGAATTGACCTCTCTACAGATTTATTATAAGTATAGAAGATATATATATTATTTAAAACATGTATTTGTATTTTACTTGCCCTCACAATAACATAAACAAAAAATAAGAATTAATCAATTTGGTGCAGTCGGACGGAAGTTATACGCATACATACATTTCGGTGATTAATTTTTATTTATATAGATATTAAATCTGTACTGGATTAATCATAATATTTTAATATTGAATTATCAGGATTTGTAAATGCACTATAACAAATAGTCCGCATTTGTTATTGTATAAGCGGCGTGAATAAACCTCAATATGAAAAAAATACTACTGATGGAAGTATGTAAAATACAAATGCTTTGTCCTGGCTGGTGACGGAACCACGCGTAGCTTAAACCGCTGATCGTAGGGACCTGAAACTTGGAGGGTGTGTTCTTTGTAGACGTGACGTAGGTATCCAAAATTCTACCCATAAGGAGGTGAAATATAGCCCACGCGGGCGAAGTCGCTGGCAAAAAGCTAGTTATTTATTACTATACTACATTAGTCAACCAGGTTTTGAAAATGGCTTATAAAAAATATTTGCTCAACAGTTTTGACCCAACTTGACAAGAGGTCTTTGTAATAAATTTGAATGGTGTTCTGCTACAAGAATGTACAAGGGTAGTGTAGGTTGTGTAGTGGCCAAGCATAGTATCAGACTATGAACCCAAGCAATAAGCTTCTTAGAATGGCAATCGATACCCTTGGCTATCGGGCAGGTGTACAGAACTATGGCTATTCAGTTGTAACTAAAACGTTATGTAGTCAAACTGTTTGTTTATTCGTTTTGGAGTCACGTTGATCCAAAAAATATATTTTAACATCGCCAAAATTTACTTTTTATGGCAACGTTAACATTAAAGTTAAAGTAAAAGTTAAAATGAATTGATAATGTTAATTTAACATCGGATATATTATCCTCGAAAGTATTAGGCAGAAGTGTATCTCCCGAACAAATAATTTGCCCTTTAATCTAAGCTTTACAAATGCAAATCCATCCAGGTTACTACTGAAAACTACCAGGACCGTATGCTCAGTACTTGTTCTAGCAAACTACAGAGACAATCTACATATCCAATAGTTCTGCTTAAAAACCTCATCCGACCACAGTCCAGCTAAAAAACTCATAACTTTTTCAAACACAAAACGTTGTGCATGCGAATGTACAAAACTACAGTCAGCAACAGTCGACAACATGAAGACGAGTATCCGTCACACGGTTCGCATATTCAAAGAGCTCTTCTTGTGTACCCAGCACAATGCTTAAGCCGAGGGAATGTTGGCTGTCTCCGCATGATAATGTTACTTCACACGTCCTATGTAAATTGTATTACCAGCTTTTTTCGTTCCTTTAAATTGAGAAATTCTCGTGTATTCCGCGTGTTTATTATGTATGGTGTGTTTTAACGGTTAAAATGAATTCTTTGATGATTGTATGAATATTAAACGGTTTTTATTTGGCATATGGAGAGGTCTTTTTGAAGGTATTCTTGTTACAGTTTTAGGGTAATAAGATCATGGTTATTTGAATTCTTTCGGCATCAAGAAAATTTAACTTTTTAGTTGACAATGCTAGTTTGTTTATGAACTGAAGTATGCTTAGGATTTAATGTTAATATCAGAAATAACTGTCTTTCTGTCGGTATGTTACGCTTTTACGAGATAACAGCTAAACCTATTTAGATAAGATTTGGTATGGTGACAGATTCAAACCTGGGAAAGGCCAAAAATAGTTTCATGCGGCTACGTGAAGTAGTACTTTCAGCATGCGAGTGAAATCGCGAGAGACAGCTAATATGACATATAACACTTTCCGCTAAGCTTGTTTTCCTTCGACGGGCTTGCTATGTATGTATATGCTCTCAGTTTCAAGGAAAAACAGGTTCTCAGATTCTTAGTCTGAGAATTCAAGTTGACACTAGGCTTCCCTAAACAGAGAACCTGTTTTTCCTCGAAACCGAGGACATATAGGTAGCCCATCTAGGAAAACACGCCGCACAGAGATGTATCTTAAGCATTACTACTGAGAATTTCATGGTTTTAATAACATTGCCTGACCTGTGAATCTCTGATCTTCTTACCAAGCAAGTAGTACTTGTGACTATTAAATTGAGTAGGTAGTTTTAAATCATCATCTGCCTAGCCTTTACCCAACTATCTTGGGGTCGATTTCCAGTCTAACCAGGTGTAGCTAAGTTACAGTGTTTTACATGGATCGACTGCTTTATCACCAGTTTAACACGATACCCATTGGTAAAACTGATTTTCAGACTTTTTAGCTTTTGATTATCCGTAAAGACTGTCAAAGATCTCAGTCCGCCGGGACCAACGGCTTAACGTGCTTTCCAAGGCACGAAGGTGTCTTAGTATGCATGACATATATAGTCAGTCACCTTTCTACGGACTGACAGGGACGAGCGCAGCAAATTTTTGATCTATTGAACCGTGTGACTGTTACTTACCCACAAGCTTTTCAAGGCTGCTTTTATATATTCATCATCTGCCTAGCCTTTTCCCAACTATGTTGGGGTCGGCTTCCAGTCTAAACCGGATGCAGCTGCTTTTATATATTATCAAAAAAATATTCTAAACGTTTGCAAAAAGTACTAAACGAAAGAAGATTTTCGGTAATTTTCTCGGATTTCACGAATAGCGGCCTCGTACTAGCAAAATTTAAGAGATTATAGTACCCACGAATTTTCCACATCTGCGAGGCCAAGACCTAAATAACTGTTGTTAAACAATTTCACCGCATCGCCATTTTCATAATGTGCTTGCCGCAGTACTTTACCAAAACGTCTGCTCTCAGACTTATGTGTTAAATAATTTAAATGTAGACTTTGTTATATTCCAACGTTAAAGCAGTTATCGACGGCTTAGTTTGCAAACATTAGATTTTTTTCCTGAATAGTGTTGTTTAAGACTTTCTTGAAGAAAGACTATACTTTGATCACTCATCTGTAGTCATTATAATATCATCTTGTTTGGCCTATTGCCTATCCCACTGTTGGGTAAAGACCTTTTGTAACAAATAAAATACACATACACTATAAAAAAAGTAAAAATAATAATAGACATTATTAACGATGTTTAGCTGGAAATACGACATGCAAGAAAATCCATTAACATTCTTAGCAACTCTTTGAGAGTAAACAAATTCTGTTGAGAAAATTTCCATTTTTCATTAAAAAACTCCGTCATGTAATGCAGAGATTCATCATCATTGGTCTATATATTGTCCCACTGCTGCTGTTTCTTCTCATACAGAGAAGGCATTAGCATGCTTGCTCAAGGAGAATTGGCGATATTTTTTTCAAGTCCAGGTCCCCCTTGACGATGTTCTCCTTCACCATTAGTCAGTGACATCTAAGACACACTAAAAAAAAATACTTATGAGTTAAAAAAAGTGACATTGGTACTTGTCCGGTTTTGAACCTGCACCACATTGCGTTAATCACTACACCCCAACGACTTGTAATTCAATGATTAATTAATTATTAACTAGAATTTTACAATGTAATTGTACCCTGAAGGCAGTAACTTGATAGTACTAACTAAAAGGCTGGTATCGAGTGTCGAACTGAAGTTAAATAATATTGTTTCTACTCCTACCTGAGTATTCTGTAGATTATCTTGTTGAAGTTTGAAAGTTTCAGGCATTAGTATCATCGAGTTTGTGATATTTGCGTTTGTTAATGTTTTACTTATTTCATAGTGAAACAGAACATGGAAAGGGTTTGGTAGAAGACAATATTAGACTAGTCTAGTTTTTTGGGAACTGGGCTGCTTGTTCATCACTGCTTCTTCTTTCCTGCCGTAACACTAGAAAGCAGTGAAGGGTGGGCGTTTTGGAGTGCTGTCATAATGTTTTTTGACGTGAAAAAGTGATTGAAGTAGCCTAATTTCAATAAACGTTTTTGAGTTTGAGTCCATGATATCATATTGATATGCATTCGCGTCTAAAAGATAAAGGACGAGTGGAATTAAGTAGTCATTTATATGATAAGTATGTATTAATTTCATTGTAGTTGAAGATATCATTGTGACATATAATACCTATTCGAAATAAGTACGAGTATTCTAAGGATTTCAAATAGTTAGATTTTTTTAATAACCTGATTATTATGATAGAAATATAAAGAAAATATATATTTTTTTAACTATAGTGATATTTTTTAACTTAGGATGTCACAAAGCATTTATTTGCGTCTTTACAAAAAATAAAAAAAAACAACTCATTTTAACTTTTCAAACACGTTTGTTCTAATTCCCGTATTCCATTTTATGAAAAGGTCCCTCCGTTATTTTTTATTTAAAGAAAGAAAAAAAAACAATTGTAATTACAAAACCTTACAACGCAGAGACTAATATTCCCATGAAATGAGGAAATATTACTTGGTTCTAAGGCTAAGACCTGATAGACGGCACAGCGCAAAGCCAGTCCGCCCATAAATTTAATATTATGAACACTCCGTCAATATTGAACGTTGGCCGGACTCCACAGAATAGGTACAATGTTTAGCCAAGATACGGTCTTATCCTATCTAAGCCTAGTTTTAGTAGCCATTATATTTCCAGCTAAAATATTATGAATATCTTTGTACGGGTCGGGATTTAGAAATGTTTTGGCGACGTCAAATTTGCTGAATTTAGAACATGACAGGCTGTATATATGTGGAACATTTGTGTTTAATTTAATTTTATATCAGTTTGAACTAAGTGATTATTGTCACTATTCCATGGGACATAAAGTAAGTAATCTATACCTGTCTCTAGGGTTCCATGTTTCTCCATACGAAATTTCATTGAAATGGGTTCAGTCGATGAAAGCGTAAAAAACTAAATAAATTCACATTTACATTTATATACATTGATTAGGATAAGTGTACACTCATTCAACAACCAGAAGTAGTTTAATTAAGATTTGTTTATGTGCTTGTACTGTGTAAGTTAAAAACTAATGAATCTGTTTTTTAGAATATCAGACTACTATTATTTTTTAATATTAAACAAAAGACCCGCTAAATAATGTAACAAGAACTTTATTTGGGTTGAAAAATCAAACGTAAAAGCAATAAAGATCGGAATTGGTTTAAGACACATTCGTTACAGTTCAAATTTCCACGAAAAGCTTTGTCACACTACTTCAAACAACACAGACGACTCCACGTCTTGAAATGTTAGACTAGCTCCCATTTCGTACAACACTCTGGAACTCAATAGACGAGTTCTAACAATCATTGAAGTAAACAGTCTGCTACGGACGCCATTCGTTTTCTCGATCTTTCCGTTCGGGACCGAGAGCCTATTCTTCAATCCTGTTTGCTCGTTTGAAAGGAATCGCAATTATCGACTGCTTTGACGTAAGCTTCTCTATAGATCGTCCCTTTATTATAAAGAGAGTAATGTTTGGTAGAAAATCTGTATTATTTCTACTATTGTCACATCTGGGTTTGAAAATTAATGTAATCTTAACTGCTGCGAAAGTGAGTTTGTTTGTTACGCTTTCACGGTAAAAAAGCTGAATCAATGTGGTGGTATAGGTGGGACCCTGCAAACGGTTATGTGTATGTTTTTTTTATTCGAGTGCGTTAAGTAGCTGATAATAGTGCATGATCCAGCATCGGCCAACGCACTCAAATACATAATTTTTTTTTATCAAAATGGATGGTTAATAATTAATATGATAATTATTAGGCCTAATTGAAATAAATGATTTGTATTGAATAGATGGGACCCGGTTATAGGCTTCCTCGCGACGCGGGGTAAAACCGCAGAAAACAACTAGTGAAACAATAAATGGTTATGTGATTTGCTTTGTGTGTTATCGAATTGATTTTAACGGTGAATGAGTTTGTAAATCGGATTCGAATTAGTGTGCGGTCTGATATAATAGCATTCATTATTTTATTGATTGAGCGTGTGAATAGCTTTTTTCATGTGAGAATTTTAGTTAACATGAGCAAGTATAAAACAGTTTGGTTTATAAGCATTTTACCATATTTATTTTCTTGTGTGTATCCTAACTAATATTATAAATGCGAAAGTGAGTTTGTATGTTTGTAATACGGCAAAACTGCTGAATTGATTTAGATAAAATTTGGTACGGAGATAGATGGGACCCACAGGTATATACATAGGTACTATAGGTGTGCTTATTATTTTTAAAATTTCAGTGATTTAGTCAACAATACAAACTCCTATGTAGGCAGCAGGATGTATGAAATCATTTTAGTTGATCCTTTGCTAGCTTTTTATGGTATAAGTAAAATCAGAAAATGATAGGGGAAAAATTGCAACGTCATTGTAGGAAGGGGATGAGAAGGGTTATATTAATGGAGTCTATGGGCTGCAAGCCACCTTACCTTCCGCTCACCTCATATTTCTTTTTTATAAGCGTCATCACTTTCCTCTTAGGGTTTGATTGATTACCTTGCATTAACGCATGCAGGTATAGAGGAATTTGTTTTATGAAAATAACAAGAAAATGTTGCAATAGCTTGATATATGTCACGTTGCAGTATTGGTTGAAGTTTTTTGTTACATGTTACACGTTATAAGACACGTTGCACAATGTGATTTAAACCCCTGTTCGTAGATACTTGTTGTATGAAATAAAGTTTTTTTTTTTATGGGATATCATAAAATGACATCTCCCGTCGTGGATCGGGTGGAAGGGAGTGTCAGACTCTTACTGACAAAACCCAATAATATATAACAATATATTTGAAAAAAGTATCTATTGGTACTCATTTAGTTTCTTAAATAACCTTTTGTGTAAAAATATAAATATTGTACCTACTGAAAAAATATTTACTTTTGTTTGGCATTTTGATAATATTACAAAAAATAATCATCATCTGCCTAGCCTTTTTCCAACTATGTTGGGGTCGGCTTCCAGTCTAAACCGGATGCAGCTGAGTAACAATGTTTTACATGGAGCGATTGCCTATCGGACCTCCACAACCCAGTTACCGGGTAACACGATACCCCTTGGTAAGACTAGTTGTCAGACTTTCTGGCTTCTGACTACCCGTGACGACTGTCAAAGATCTACAAATGACAGCCGGGACCAACGGCTTAACGTGCTTTCCGAGGCACGGAGGAGTCTTTCTATGACATAGGTGGTCACCCGTCCACGGTCCGACCGCGCCAAGCGCAGCTTAACCTTTGATCGTTCGAACCGTGCGGCTGTTATTTACTCGAACTCGAATTACAAAAAATAATGTAATAAAAAAAATATTTTTAAATAAAAAAAAACTATTAAATAAATATAATTATTATCAACAAACTCGCCCAAATTATAAACCTTATTTCAAAGAGCATTAAATTAATCACGAAGTCAAAATATAGGCGCACTATATTTCAATAGCTGTCAAACGCAATGAGAATTAGTGCCTATTCAGACGAACCATTTATAAACACAGTGAATAAACTAATATACATACATATATTGATATATCTAACGTTTAGTAATTAATACATCGCATCCGTACTTCCATACAAATCAGTCTTGCAAATATTGTTATGCTCACTACAGAAGCATGAGACTTGCTTGTTTATTTGTTTGTTTGCTTGCAATGCGGTTTACTGCATTCTCACGTCGCGTTTTGTTGTTACTGTTTCGTAATGCTGCTATTCGATTTCTGTACGTGACTAGTATTTGCACATATCAATAAATATAGTTATTCTGAGTACATGTTTATTGACAGTGTGTATTTGTACTGTATTCTTACAATAAGTTTTCTAAATGGCTACATAATATTATAAATCAATAAAACGCAAAAACCACGTGCACTGCTAATAATACGCTACAAAACCGACTTCCAAAAAAAAAACTGAATTATTTTTTACTTTTCAGTTTTTTTTTTGGAAGTCGGTTTTAATTTTTTTGTAAAAAGTTTTTTTATTATTTCGCTTTTCAGTGTCTCGGTCTTGCTATCTTAACAAAATAAACACACCACTTTTTTAGGTTGTAATAAGCGTAAATAACCAAATCATCAACCAAATCAAGTATTTGGCATATCAGCAAGTAGAGATAAATCGTTATTTTTGATATATTTATAAAACGGCTGAACCGGTAGTGATAAAAATGGGACCACACGGGAAGCACCAGCTTTCAAATAAAAAAAGAATCATGAAAATCGGTTCACCCAGTCGCAAGTTATGAGGTAACAAACATAAACAAAATAAATAAAAAAAAAATACAGTCGAATTGATAACCTCCTCCTTTTTTTGAAGTCGGTTAAAAATGAGGTCTTTAACTGAGTGGGCATTCATTTTGCTTACACCAGATTCTATTAACAGAAGATCGACTTTTTCGTGCGTTTTTTAATTATGTGTCGTCTACTGGGGTCTTTAGGAATGCAGAAATGCACTATTAGATTATGCAAATAGTTATGATTTTACACATAATATACATATATGTGTTTAAATAATGAAACATAATATTTGTTAACAAATTACGTGGAGTGTTATAATTAATTATAATTATGGATATTTAGGGAAATGCTCATATAATGTTACCGTAACAAGTAATTAAATGATAAGACTGTTAAGCATTTTAATGGGGTTGGGGATCTTGAGACGTAAATATTTTCTCATGGGAAAGATAATTATTTCGAAGGAATATTCCTTCTCATTATATCGCTATCTTGTTCATTTATGCTTTAAAGGTTTAGTTTAGTTAGAACGAATGTAATCGTTACTTAAAAAAAAATAAGCAATTTTTTAATCAACAATACAACCATTCTAAAACAAAAGAGTTTTTCAAAATTATAGAAAATAATTAAAGCAATTAATTATATAATAGTTCAAAATAATTCTTAGCATCCAAAAATATAAATAAAATGTTTAATTGTAAAAAATAGTATGTAATATTATGTTATATTTACAAGAAATACTTATTATTCGCTCAGTTTCTTCCCAACCATATTGGATTTGACTCTTCCAGTCTAATTGACCGCTTTTGAATACCAGAATGGTGTGACTACGGTTCTGATTTCCACAACATAATAATTGGGTAACATGATACACCTCAGTACGGCTGTCGGAATGTTGAGCTTCTGTCAAATAATTATATCCTAACTAACATTAAAATTGCAAAAGGGAGTTTGTTTGGTACGCTTTCATGGTAAAGCGGCTCAACCGATTTGAATAAAAGAGGTAGAGAGAGATAGAAGAAGCTCTGATGACGTAGCAAGGCTTGCTATGTATGTATATGCTCTTAGTTTCAAGGAAAAACAGGTTCTCAGATCCTTAGTCTGAGAATTCGAGTTGACACTAGGCTTCCCTAAACAGAGAACCTGATTTTCCTTGAAACAGAGGACATATATGTAGCCCGTCGAGGATAACACGCCGCATTGAACAGAAATGTATCTTACCATTACTACTGAGAATTTCATGGTTTTAATAACATTGCCTGACCTGTGAATCTCTGATTTTCTTACCAAGCAAGTACCACTTGTGACTATTAGATTGAGTAGGTAGTTTTACATCATCATCTGCCTAGCCTTTACCCAACTATCTTGGGGTCGATTTCCAGTCTCACCAGATGCAGCTAAGTTACAGTGTTTTACATGGATCGACTGACTTATCACCAGTTTAACACGATACCCATTGGTAAAACTGATTTTCAGACTTTTTAGCTTTTGATTATCCGTAAAGACTGTCAAAGATATCAGACAGCCGGGACCAACAGCTTAACGTGCTTTCCAAGGCACGAAGGTGTCTTAGTATGCATGACATTATATAGTCAGTCACCTTTCTACGGACTGACCGGGTCAAGCGCACTAATTTTTGATCTATTGAACCGTGTGACTGTTGCTTACCCACAAGCTTTTAAAGGCTGCTTTTATATATTATCAAAAAAATATTCCAAACGTTTGCAAAAAATACTATACGAAAGAAGATTTTCGGTAATTTTCTTGGATTTCACGAATAGCGGCCTCGTACTAGCAAAATGTAAGAGATTATAGTAACCACGAATTTTCCACATCTGCGAAACCAAGACCTAAATAACTGTTGTTAAACAATTTCACCGCATTGCCATTTTCATAATGTGCTTGCCGCAGTACTTTACCAAAACGTCTGCTCTCAGACTTATGTGTTAAATAATTTAAATGTAGACTTTGTTATATTCCAACGTTAATACAGTTATCGACGGCTTGGTTCGCAAATATTGGAACATTTTTCTGAATGGTGTTGTTTAAGATTTTCTTGAAGACAAACTATATTTTGATCACCCATCTGTAGTCATTATAATATCATCTTGTTTGTCCTATTGACTATCCCTCTGTTGGGTAAAGACCTCTTGTAACACATAAAATACACAACCACTACCAAATAAGTAAAAATAATACTAAAATAATATTAAGGATGTTTAGCTGGAAATACGACATGCAAGAAAATCCATTAACATGGTACACATTCTTAGCAACTCTTCGAGAGTAAACAAATTCTGTTGAGAAAATTTCCATTTTTCATTAAAAAACTCCGTCATACAATGCAGTGATTCATCATCATCTGTCTATATATTATCCTACTGCTTGGTACAGGTCTCTTCTCATACAGAGAAGACAAAGGCATGCTTTCTCCAGGAGGATTAGCGATATTTTTTTTAAGTCCAGGTTTCCTCACGACGTTCTCCTTCACCATTAGTCAGTGACATCACATAAGACACACTTAAAAAATACTTATGAGTTTAAAAAAGTGACATTGGTACTTGTCCGGTTTTGAACCTGCACCACATTGCATTAACCAATAGACTACCACGACTTGTAACTCAGTGATTAATTAATTATTATCTATAATTTTACAATGTAATTGTACCCTAAAGGCAGTAACTTGATAGTACAAACTAAAAGGCTGGTATCGAGTGTCGAACTGAAGTTAAACAATATTGTTTCTACTCCTACCTGGGTATTCTGCAGATTATCTTGTTGAAGTTTGAAAGTTTCAGGCATTAGTATCAGCGAGTTTGTGATATTTGCGTTTGTTAATTTTTTACTTAGTTCATAGTGAAACAGAACGTGGAAAGGGTTTGGTAGAAGACAATATTAGACTAGTCTAGTTTTTTGGGAACTGGGCTGCTTGTTCATCACTGCTTCTTCTTTCCCGCCGTAACACTAGAAAGCAGTGAAGGGTGGGCGTTTTGGAGTGCTATCATAATGTTTTTTGACGTGAAAAAGTGATTGAAGCAGCCTAATTTCAATAAACGTTTTTGAGTTTGAGTCCATGATATCATATTGTCCGATATGCATTCGCGTCTAAAAGATAAAGGACGAGTGGAATTAAGTAGTCATTTATATGATAAGTATGTATTAATTTCATTGTAGTTGAAGATATTATTGTGACATATAATACCTATTCGAAATAAGTACGAGTATTCTAAGGATTTCAAATAGTTAGATTTTTTCTAATAATTAGGTAAGAAGATATTTTTTTTTAACTAAAATTAAATTTTGTAACTCAGAATGTTTCGTCTTTACAAAAAATATGAAAACAACTCATTTAAACTTTTCAAACACGTTTGTTTTAATTCCCGTATTCCATTTTATGAAAAGGTCCCTCCATTATTTTTTATTCAAAGAAAGAAAAAAAAAACAATTGTAATTACATAACCTCAAAACGCAGAGACTAATATTCCCATGAAATGAGGAAATATTACTTGGTTCTAAGGCTAAGACCTGATAGACGGCACAGCGCAAAGCCAGTCCGCCCATAAATTTAATATTATGAACACTCCGTCAATATTGAACGTTGGCCGGACTTCACAGAATAGGTACAATGTTTAGCCAAGATACGGTCTTATCCTATCTAAGCTTAGTTTTAGTAGCCATTATATTTCCAGCTAAAATATTATGAATATCTTTGTACGGGTCGGGGTTTAGAAATGTTTTGGCGACGTCAAATTTGCTGAATTTAGAACATGACAGATAGGCTGTATATATGTGGAACATTTGTGTTTAATTTAATTTTATATCAGTTTGAACTAAGTGATTATTGTCACTATTCCATGGGACATAAAGTAAGTAATCTATACCTGTCTCTAGGGTTCCATGTTTCTCCATACGAAATTTCATTGAAATCGGTTCAGTCGATGAAAGCGTAAAAAACTAAATAAATTCACATTTACATTTATATACATTGATTAGGATAAGTGTACACTCATTCAACAACCAGAAGTAGTTTAATTAAGATTTGTTTATGTGCTTGTACTGTGTAAGTTAAAAACTAATGAATCTGTTTTTTAGAATATCAGACTACTATTATTTTTTAATATTAAACAAAAGACCCGCTAAATAATGTAACAAGAACTTTATTTGGGTTGAAAAATCAAACGTAAAAGCAATAAAGATCGAAATTGGTTTAAGACACATTCGTTACAGTTCAAATTTCCACGAAAAGCTTTGTCACACTACTTCAAACAACACAGACGAATCCACGTCTTGAAATGTTAGACTAGCTCCCATTTCGTACAACACTCTAGAACTCAATAGACGAGTTCTAACAATCATTGAAGTAAACAGTCTGCTACGGACGCCATTCGTTTTCTCGATCTTTCCGTTCGGGACCGAGAGCCTATTCTTCAATCCTGTTTGCTCGTTTGAAAGGAATCGCAATTATCGACTGCTTTGACGTAAGCTTCTCTATAGATCGTCCCTTTATTATAAAGAGAGTAATGTTTGGTAGAAATCTATATTATTTTATACCATTATCGCAGCTGGGTTTATCTTAACCACTGCGAAAGTGGGTTTGTTACGCTTTCACGGTAAAATAGCTTAATCGATGTTGATGAAATTGGTGTAGGTATAGGCGGGACCCTGGAAACGGTTATGGGTATGTTTTTTTTTATTTGATTGCGTTAAGTAGTTGATAATAGTGAGTGATCCAGCATCGGCAAACGCACTCAAATACATAATAAAAATAAATGTTACGGAAATACAATGGGACCCGGTTATAGGCTTCCTCGGGATGCGGGTAGAACCGCAGAAAACAACTAGTGAAACAATAAATGGTTATGTGATTTGCTTTGTGTGTTATCGAATTGATTTTAACGGTGACTGACTTTGTAATTCGGATTCGAATTAGTGTGCGGTCTGATATAATAGCATTCATTATTTTATTGATTGAGCGTGTGAATAGCTTTTTTCATGTGAGAATTTTAGTTAACATGAGCAAGTATAAAACAGTTTGGTTTATAAGCATTTTACCATATTTATTTTCTTGTGTGTATCCTAACTAATATTATAAATGCGAAAGTGAGTTTGTATGTTTGTAATACGGCAAAACTGCTGAATTGATTTAGATAAAATTTGGTACGGAGATAGATGGGACCCACAGGTATATACATAGGTACTATAGGTGTGCTTATTATTTTTAAAATTTCAGTGATTTAGTCAACAATACAAACTCCTATGTAGGCAGCAGGATGTATGAAATCATTTTAGTTGATCCTTTGCTAGCTTTTTATGGTATAAGTAAAATCAGAAAATGATAGGGGAAAAATTGCAACGTCATTGTAGGAAGGGGATGAGAAGGGTTATATTAATGGAGTCTATGGGCTGCAAGCCACCTTACCTTCCGCTCACCTCATATTTCTTTTTTATAAGCGTCATCACTTTCCTCTTAGGGTTTGATTGATTACCTTGCATTAACGCATGCAGGTATAGAGGAATTTGTTTTATGAAAATAACAAGAAAATGTTGCAATAGCTTGATATATGTCACGTTGCAGTATTGGTTGAAGTTTTTTGTTACATGTTACACGTTATAAGACACGTTGCACAATGTGATTTAAACCCCTGTTCGTAGATACTTGTTGTATGAAATAAAGTTTTTTTTTTTATGGGATATCATAAAATGACATCTCCCGTCGTGGATCGGGTGGAAGGGAGTGTCAGACTCTTACTGACAAAACCCAATAATATATAACAATATATTTGAAAAAAGTATCTATTGGTACTCATTTAGTTTCTTAAATAACCTTTTGTGTAAAAATATAAATATTGTACCTACTGAAAAAATATTTACTTTTGTTTGGCATTTTGATAATATTACAAAAAATAATCATCATCTGCCTAGCCTTTTTCCAACTATGTTGGGGTCGGCTTCCAGTCTAAACCGGATGCAGCTGAGTAACAATGTTTTACATGGAGCGATTGCCTATCGGACCTCCACAACCCAGTTACCGGGTAACACGATACCCCTTGGTAAGACTAGTTGTCAGACTTTCTGGCTTCTGACTACCCGTGACGACTGTCAAAGATCTACAAATGACAGCCGGGACCAACGGCTTAACGTGCTTTCCGAGGCACGGAGGAGTCTTTCTATGACATAGGTGGTCACCCGTCCACGGTCCGACCGCGCCAAGCGCAGCTTAACCTTTGATCGTTCGAACCGTGCGGCTGTTATTTACTCGAACTCGAATTACAAAAAATAATGTAATAAAAAAAATATTTTTAAATAAAAAAAAACTATTAAATAAATATAATTATTATCAACAAACTCGCCCAAATTATAAACCTTATTTCAAAGAGCATTAAATTAATCACGAAGTCAAAATATAGGCGCACTATATTTCAATAGCTGTCAAACGCAATGAGAATTAGTGCCTATTCAGATGAACCATTTATAAACACAGTGAATAAACTAATATACATACATATATTGATATATCTAACGTTTAGTAATTAATACATCGCATCCGTACTTCCATACAAATCAGTCTTGCAAATATTGTTATGCTCACTACAGAAGCATGAGACTTGCTTGTTTATTTGTTTGTTTGCTTGCAATGCGGTTTACTGCATTCTCACGTCGCGTTTTGTTGTTACTGTTTCGTAATGCTGCTATTCGATTTCTGTACGTGACTAGTATTTGCACATATCAATAAATATAGTTATTCTGAGTACATGTTTATTGACAGTGTGTATTTGTACTGTATTCTTACAATAAGTTTTCTAAATGGCTACATAATATTATAAATCAATAAAACGCAAAAACCACGTGCACTGCTAATAATACGCTACAAAACCGACTTCCAAAAAAAAAACTGAATTATTTTTTACTTTTCAGTTTTTTTTTTGGAAGTCGGTTTTAATTTTTTTGTAAAAAGTTTTTTTATTATTTCGCTTTTCAGTGTCTCGGTCTTGCTATCTTAACAAAATAAACACACCACTTTTTTAGGTTGTAATAAGCGTAAATAACCAAATCATCAACCAAATCAAGTATTTGGCATATCAGCAAGTAGAGATAAATCGTTATTTTTGATATATTTATAAAACGGCTGAACCGGTAGTGATAAAAATGGGACCACACGGGAAGCACCAGCTTTCAAATAAAAAAAGAATCATGAAAATCGGTTCACCCAGTCGCAAGTTATGAGGTAACAAACATAAACAAAATAAATAAAAAAAAAATACAGTCGAATTGATAACCTCCTCCTTTTTTTGAAGTCGGTTAAAAATGAGGTCTTTAACTGAGTGGGCATTCATTTTGCTTACACCAGATTCTATTAACAGAAGATCGACTTTTTCGTGCGTTTTTTAATTATGTGTCGTCTACTGGGGTCTTTAGGAATGCAGAAATGCACTATTAGATTATGCAAATAGTTATGATTTTACACATAATATACATATATGTGTTTAAATAATGAAACATAATATTTGTTAACAAATTACGTGGAGTGTTATAATTAATTATAATTATGGATATTTAGGGAAATGCTCATATAATGTTACCGTAACAAGTAATTAAATGATAAGACTGTTAAGCATTTTAATGGGGTTGGGGATCTTGAGACGTAAATATTTTCTCATGGGAAAGATAATTATTTCGAAGGAATATTCCTTCTCATTATATCGCTATCTTGTTCATTTATGCTTTAAAGGTTTAGTTTAGTTAGAACGAATGTAATCGTTACTTAAAAAAAAATAAGCAATTTTTTAATCAACAATACAACCATTCTAAAACAAAAGAGTTTTTCAAAATTATAGAAAATAATTAAAGCAATTAATTATATAATAGTTCAAAATAATTCTTAGCATCCAAAAATATAAATAAAATGTTTAATTGTAAAAAATAGTATGTAATATTATGTTATATTTACAAGAAATACTTATTATTCGCTCAGTTTCTTCCCAACCATATTGGATTTGACTCTTCCAGTCTAATTGACCGCTTTTGAATACCAGAATGGTGTGACTACGGTTCTGATTTCCACAACATAATAATTGGGTAACATGATACACCTCAGTACGGCTGTCGGAATGTTGAGCTTCTGTCAAATAATTATATCCTAACTAACATTAAAATTGCAAAAGGGAGTTTGTTTGGTACGCTTTCATGGTAAAGCGGCTCAACCGATTTGAATAAAAGAGGTAGAGAGAGATAGAAGAAGCTCTGATGACGTAGCAAGGCTTGCTATGTATGTATATGCTCTTAGTTTCAAGGAAAAACAGGTTCTCAGATCCTTAGTCTGAGAATTCGAGTTGACACTAGGCTTCCCTAAACAGAGAACCTGATTTTCCTTGAAACAGAGGACATATATGTAGCCCGTCGAGGATAACACGCCGCATTGAACAGAAATGTATCTTACCATTACTACTGAGAATTTCATGGTTTTAATAACATTGCCTGACCTGTGAATCTCTGATTTTCTTACCAAGCAAGTACCACTTGTGACTATTAGATTGAGTAGGTAGTTTTACATCATCATCTGCCTAGCCTTTACCCAACTATCTTGGGGTCGATTTCCAGTCTCACCAGATGCAGCTAAGTTACAGTGTTTTACATGGATCGACTGACTTATCACCAGTTTAACACGATACCCATTGGTAAAACTGATTTTCAGACTTTTTAGCTTTTGATTATCCGTAAAGACTGTCAAAGATATCAGACAGCCGGGACCAACAGCTTAACGTGCTTTCCAAGGCACGAAGGTGTCTTAGTATGCATGACATTATATAGTCAGTCACCTTTCTACGGACTGACCGGGTCAAGCGCACTAATTTTTGATCTATTGAACCGTGTGACTGTTGCTTACCCACAAGCTTTTAAAGGCTGCTTTTATATATTATCAAAAAAATATTCCAAACGTTTGCAAAAAATACTATACGAAAGAAGATTTTCGGTAATTTTCTTGGATTTCACGAATAGCGGCCTCGTACTAGCAAAATGTAAGAGATTATAGTAACCACGAATTTTCCACATCTGCGAAACCAAGACCTAAATAACTGTTGTTAAACAATTTCACCGCATTGCCATTTTCATAATGTGCTTGCCGCAGTACTTTACCAAAACGTCTGCTCTCAGACTTATGTGTTAAATAATTTAAATGTAGACTTTGTTATATTCCAACGTTAATACAGTTATCGACGGCTTGGTTCGCAAATATTGGAACATTTTTCTGAATGGTGTTGTTTAAGATTTTCTTGAAGACAAACTATATTTTGATCACCCATCTGTAGTCATTATAATATCATCTTGTTTGTCCTATTGACTATCCCTCTGTTGGGTAAAGACCTCTTGTAACACATAAAATACACAACCACTACCAAATAAGTAAAAATAATACTAAAATAATATTAAGGATGTTTAGCTGGAAATACGACATGCAAGAAAATCCATTAACATGGTACACATTCTTAGCAACTCTTCGAGAGTAAACAAATTCTGTTGAGAAAATTTCCATTTTTCATTAAAAAACTCCGTCATACAATGCAGTGATTCATCATCATCTGTCTATATATTATCCTACTGCTTGGTACAGGTCTCTTCTCATACAGAGAAGACAAAGGCATGCTTTCTCCAGGAGGATTAGCGATATTTTTTTTAAGTCCAGGTTTCCTCACGACGTTCTCCTTCACCATTAGTCAGTGACATCACATAAGACACACTTAAAAAATACTTATGAGTTTAAAAAAGTGACATTGGTACTTGTCCGGTTTTGAACCTGCACCACATTGCATTAACCAATAGACTACCACGACTTGTAACTCAGTGATTAATTAATTATTATCTATAATTTTACAATGTAATTGTACCCTAAAGGCAGTAACTTGATAGTACAAACTAAAAGGCTGGTATCGAGTGTCGAACTGAAGTTAAACAATATTGTTTCTACTCCTACCTGGGTATTCTGCAGATTATCTTGTTGAAGTTTGAAAGTTTCAGGCATTAGTATCAGCGAGTTTGTGATATTTGCGTTTGTTAATTTTTTACTTAGTTCATAGTGAAACAGAACGTGGAAAGGGTTTGGTAGAAGACAATATTAGACTAGTCTAGTTTTTTGGGAACTGGGCTGCTTGTTCATCACTGCTTCTTCTTTCCCGCCGTAACACTAGAAAGCAGTGAAGGGTGGGCGTTTTGGAGTGCTATCATAATGTTTTTTGACGTGAAAAAGTGATTGAAGCAGCCTAATTTCAATAAACGTTTTTGAGTTTGAGTCCATGATATCATATTGTCCGATATGCATTCGCGTCTAAAAGATAAAGGACGAGTGGAATTAAGTAGTCATTTATATGATAAGTATGTATTAATTTCATTGTAGTTGAAGATATTATTGTGACATATAATACCTATTCGAAATAAGTACGAGTATTCTAAGGATTTCAAATAGTTAGATTTTTTCTAATAATTAGGTAAGAAGATATTTTTTTTTAACTAAAATTAAATTTTGTAACTCAGAATGTTTCGTCTTTACAAAAAATATGAAAACAACTCATTTAAACTTTTCAAACACGTTTGTTTTAATTCCCGTATTCCATTTTATGAAAAGGTCCCTCCATTATTTTTTATTCAAAGAAAGAAAAAAAAAACAATTGTAATTACATAACCTCAAAACGCAGAGACTAATATTCCCATGAAATGAGGAAATATTACTTGGTTCTAAGGCTAAGACCTGATAGACGGCACAGCGCAAAGCCAGTCCGCCCATAAATTTAATATTATGAACACTCCGTCAATATTGAACGTTGGCCGGACTTCACAGAATAGGTACAATGTTTAGCCAAGATACGGTCTTATCCTATCTAAGCTTAGTTTTAGTAGCCATTATATTTCCAGCTAAAATATTATGAATATCTTTGTACGGGTCGGGGTTTAGAAATGTTTTGGCGACGTCAAATTTGCTGAATTTAGAACATGACAGATAGGCTGTATATATGTGGAACATTTGTGTTTAATTTAATTTTATATCAGTTTGAACTAAGTGATTATTGTCACTATTCCATGGGACATAAAGTAAGTAATCTATACCTGTCTCTAGGGTTCCATGTTTCTCCATACGAAATTTCATTGAAATCGGTTCAGTCGATGAAAGCGTAAAAAACTAAATAAATTCACATTTACATTTATATACATTGATTAGGATAAGTGTACACTCATTCAACAACCAGAAGTAGTTTAATTAAGATTTGTTTATGTGCTTGTACTGTGTAAGTTAAAAACTAATGAATCTGTTTTTTAGAATATCAGACTACTATTATTTTTTAATATTAAACAAAAGACCCGCTAAATAATGTAACAAGAACTTTATTTGGGTTGAAAAATCAAACGTAAAAGCAATAAAGATCGAAATTGGTTTAAGACACATTCGTTACAGTTCAAATTTCCACGAAAAGCTTTGTCACACTACTTCAAACAACACAGACGAATCCACGTCTTGAAATGTTAGACTAGCTCCCATTTCGTACAACACTCTAGAACTCAATAGACGAGTTCTAACAATCATTGAAGTAAACAGTCTGCTACGGACGCCATTCGTTTTCTCGATCTTTCCGTTCGGGACCGAGAGCCTATTCTTCAATCCTGTTTGCTCGTTTGAAAGGAATCGCAATTATCGACTGCTTTGACGTAAGCTTCTCTATAGATCGTCCCTTTATTATAAAGAGAGTAATGTTTGGTAGAAATCTATATTATTTTATACCATTATCGCAGCTGGGTTTATCTTAACCACTGCGAAAGTGGGTTTGTTACGCTTTCACGGTAAAATAGCTTAATCGATGTTGATGAAATTGGTGTAGGTATAGGCGGGACCCTGGAAACGGTTATGGGTATGTTTTTTTTTATTTGATTGCGTTAAGTAGTTGATAATAGTGAGTGATCCAGCATCGGCAAACGCACTCAAATACATAATAAAAATAAATGTTACGGAAATACAATGGGACCCGGTTATAGGCTTCCTCGGGATGCGGGTAGAACCGCAGAAAACAACTAGTGAAACAATAAATGGTTATGTGATTTGCTTTGTGTGTTATCGAATTGATTTTAACGGTGACTGACTTTGTAATTCGGATTCGAATTAGTGTGCGGTCTGATATAATAGCATTCATTATTTTATTGATTGAGCGTGTGAATAGCTTTTTTCATGTGAGAATTTTAGTTAACATGAGCAAGTATAAAACAGTTTGGTTTATAAGCATTTTACCATATTTATTTTCTTGTGTTTATCCTAACTAATATTATAAATGCGAAAGTGAGTTTGTATGTTTGTAAAACAAACTCCTGAATCGATTTAGATAAAATTTGGTACGGAGATAGATGGGACCGACAGGTATATACATAGGTACTATAGGTGTGCTTATTATTTTTAAAATTTCAGTGATTTAGTCAACAATACAAACTCCTATGTAGGCAGCAGGATGTATGAAATCATTTTGGTTGATCCTTTGCTAGCTTTTTATGGTATAAGTAAAATCAGAAAATGATAGGGGAAAAATTGCAACGTCATTGTAGGAAGGGGATGAGAAGGGTTATATTAATGGAGTCTATGGGCTGCAAGCCACCTTACCTTCCGCTCACCTCATATTTCTTTTTTTTAAGCGTCATCACTTTCCTCGTAGGGTTTGATTGATTACCTTGCATTAACGCATGCAGGTATATAGAGGAATTTGTTTTATGAAAATAACAAGAAAATGTTGCAATTAGCTTGGTATATGTAACGTTGCAGTATTGGTTGAAGTTTTTTGTTACATGTTACACGTTGCACAATGTGATTTAGACCCCTGTTCGTAGATACTTGTTGTATGAAATAAAGTTTTTTTGTTTTTATGGGAAATCATAAAATGACATCTCCCGTCGTGGATCGGGTGGAAGGGAGTGTCAGACTCTTACTGACAAAACCCAATAATATATAACAATATATTTGAAAAACGTATCACATTTAGTTTCTTAAATAACCTTTTGTGTAAAAATATAAATATTGTACCTACTGAAAAAATATTTACTTTTGTTTGGCATTTTGATAATATTACAAAAAATAATCATCATCTGCCTAGCCTTTTCCCAACTATGTTGGGGTCGGCTTCCAGTCTAAACCGGATGCAGCTGAGTGCTAATGTTTTACATGGAGCGATTGCCTATCGGACCTCCACAACCCAGTTACCGGGTAACACGATACCCCTTGGTAAGACTAGTTGTCAGACTTTCTGGCTTCTGACTACCCGTGACGACTGTCAAAGATCTACAAATGACAGCCGGGACCAACAGCTTAACGTGCTTTCCGAGGCACGGAGGAGTCTCGCTATGACATAGATAGTCACCCATCCACGGACCGACCGCGCCAAGCGCAGCTTAACCTTTGATCGTTCGAACCGTGCGGCTGTTACTTACTCGAACTCGAATTACAAAAAAAAATGTAATAAAAATTTTTTTTTTAAATAAAAAAAAAAACTATTCAATAAATATAATTATTATCAACAAACTCGCCCAAATTAAAAACCTTATTTCAAAGAGCATTAAATTAATCACGAAGTCAAAATATAGGCGCACTATATTTCAATAGCTGTCAAACGCAATGAGAATTAGTGCCTATTCAGACGAACCATTTATAAACATGGTGAATAAACTAATATACATTTATATTGTATATATATATTGATATATCTAACGTTTAGTAATTAATACATCGCATCCGTACTTCCATACTAATGTAAAATCAGTCTTGCAAATATTGTTATGCTCACTACAGAAGCATGAGACTTGCTTGTTTGTTTGTTTGCTTGCAATGCGGTTTACTGCATTCTCACGTCGCGTTTTGTTGTTACTGTTTCGTAATGCTGCTATTCGATTTCTGTACGTGACTAGTATTTGCACATATCAATAAATATAGTTATTCTGAGTACTTGTTTGTTAAGTGTGTATTTGTATTGTATTCTTAAAATAACTTTTCTAAATGCCTACATAATATAAATCAATAAAATGAAGCAAAAACCACGTGCACTGCTAATAATACGCTACAAAATGAGGTCTTTAACTGAGTGGGCGTTCATTTTGCTTACACCAGATTCTATTAACAGAAGATCGACTTTTTCGTGCGTTATTTAATTATGTGTCGTCTACTGGGGTCTTTAGGAATGCAGAAATGCACTATTAGATTATGCAAATAGTTATGATTTTACACATACACATACATAATATACATATATGTGTTTAAATAATGAAACATAATATTTGTTATCAAATTACGTGGAGTGTTATAATTAATTATAATTATGGATATTTAGGGAAATGCTCATACAATGTTACCGTAACAAGTAATTAAATGATAAGACTGTTAAGCATTTTAATGGGGTTGGGGAACTTGAGACGTAAATGTTTTCTCATGGGAAAGATAATTATTTCGAAGGAATATTACTTCTCATTATATCGCTATCTTGTTAATTTATGCTTTAAAGTTTTAGTTTAGTTAGAACGAATGTAATCATTACTTAAAAAAAATAAGCAATTTTTTAATCAACAATACAACCATTCTAAAACAAATGAGTTGTTCAAAATTATAGAAAATAATTAAAGCAATTAATTATATAATAGTTCAAAATAATTCGTAGCATCCAAAAATATAAATAAAATGTTTAATTGTAAAAATACTATGTAATATTATGTTATATTTACAGAGGTACTTTCGTGCTAGGCTTACAAGAAATACATATTATTCGCTCAGTTTCTTTCCAACCATATTGGATTTGACTCTTCCAGTCTAATTAACCGCTTCTGAATACCAGAATGGTGTGACTACGGTTCTGATTTCCACAACATAATAATTGGGTAACATGATACACCTCAGTACGGCTGTCGGAATGTTGCGCTTCTGTCAAATAGTTCTATCCTAACTAACATTAAAATTGCAAAAGGGAGTTTGTTTGGTACGCTTTCATGGTAAAGCGGCTCAACCGATTTGGATAAAAGAGGTAGAGAGAGATAGAAGAAGCCCTGATGACGGTTACAAGCTAGCTATTTTTTTGTCCAGGTGCGTTCGGTTCCTTCGGGACGCGGGTATCAGCTAGTAATAAAATATGACAAGTATTACTTATTACAAGAATCATCACTATTTGTTGATCTTTAACAAATTATAGGAACCACACCCATAACACACCGTGGTTTCTGAAGCACAGCGGGATTGATGTGAAATGGATCGCTTCCCACTTCTCAAACGCCACGCACTATCTTTGACCAACGTCGATCGTCGATCGATCTGTTTGGCTATTATAGAACAAACCTACCTTGTTCCGAGAACACCATGATGGTAAATTGACCACATTAAAATTTGAAACTCGCCTTAATTCTGTTTGTCCGTAAAGATAAGCCAGCAACCTCAATATTTTGCCCCCATTTAAACCAAAATGGAAATATAATGTTTTTATAAAAGACGCATTACATTTCACCCACAAAACACTGGAAAGCAAATGAGACGAATTAAAATTGAGGCCTTCTCGCACGTGGTAGCCTTAAAAATGTTCGTCCCGAGTTTTTTACTTTAGTGTAATTATGCAAAATTTTTAGCTTCGCATAGCACCTTTGGGCGGTTTCCCAACTTAATTAATTTTTTGTGCAGTCATAACTCCCTGGGGGAGATTATTTAAATTGTAATTAGAAAGACTTTCTTCAAAATTATGTTTATTTACTTATGTTGACCTTTTTGTCTGAGTGATCTTTATTTTAAGCATAGTAGCATTGTTATTATTTAATTGTAAGTTGCAAATTTAAATAAAAATAACATTATTTTTTTAATTACTTTTAGGTACAGACTTATTGATTATGTATGTCTTGAATAATTTAAAAGGTCAAACTTCACCAACTACCTATAGCAGCGGTCGGCAACCCGCGGCCCGCGGGCCGCATGCGACCCGCGGACGTCTTACTTGCGGCCCGCGAATGTTTGGTAAAAAAGTTTTTACAAAAAAAAAAATACAACCGACTTCCAAAAATACTAATAAGAGTAAAATTTGTTTCATTTAAACGTTAGTGGACCAATACATCGCTCTAGAAGTCAGTGTCTCTAAGCTACTGTTGTTTGTATTTTGCCACCGACTCATGAATTAATGAAATACGCTGGCTTCAAGGTAAAAAAAAACCGGCCAAGTGCGTGTTGGGCACGGCAAATATTTTTTTTAAGGTAGATCCCAAACACTTAAAGTGGGTATGATTTCTTTTTTCGCGTATCCTTTCGTATGGTTTATCATTGGATAGGTCTTTCGAAAATATTATGGGTGACAAGGTGTCAAGACCATTTTTCGGTTAAGTGGACCATTTGCGAAATATCTAGTTTTTAAGTGCTAATTTTTGTTCGATATGAGCACCCTCCCTCTAACTTTTGAATGGCTAGAAATGTGAAAAAAATCACATACGTAGCACATGTAATCCACTAACAAGGAAAATTATCACGGTTTAGTAGGCGTAACCGGCAGGGACGTTTTTACCATAGGGCCAAGGGGGCCATGGCCCGGGGCGGCAGGCTGCGAGGTTCAATTTTTTTTAATTTGATCATCCTATTATATCAGCCTAATTATTGTAATCCTAAAAAGTAAATCGCGCTCGCTTCGCTCACGCCTTCAACTGATTTTATTTTATTTAAAATTTAGTTTTCGCCAAAATTTTTAGTTTTTTACTCCAAACATTATCATGCAACAAAAAAATTGACATCCTAGAAACAAAACGCGCTCGCTTCGCTCGCGCCTTAAACTGTTCTTTTTTCTTTGCACGTTTACTTTTTGCTGCAATTTACGAGTTCTTTACTTCAAACATCATCATGCAACAAACAAAAACAACTAAAAAGTAAAAATTATCATTATTTTATTGTGACCCAAAAAATTCGCGCTCGCTTCGCTCGCGCCTTCATCTGTTCTTTTCTTTTAACAGTTTTTTACTACAATTTATAGGTCTTCACTCCAAACGTTATCATGCAACATACAAAAACAACCCAAAAGTGAAAAAAAAACAACAGTTTTGCAAAAATAAAACCGACTTATAAATACACTACAAATTGAAAAAATAACTAATCCGTCGTTCTAAAAGTCGGTGTCTCCAATTGTTATTGTTTTGTGTTTTTTCGCCACCAACTTCAAGAACGATGTTAAGAAGTTAGGTTCTATTTTTTCATTTTTGTTAATGGGGCGGCAAATCTAACAGGCCCGGGGCGCTAAATCTTTAAATACGCCTCTGGTAACCGGTTACAGAGTTATACTCGTATAACTAAGACCTACTACGGAACCCTACTGCACGTGACCCGACTCGCACTTGGCCGGTTTTTCTATGGGAAATTATACGTAGGTATCAGGTAGAATCTAGGGTAATATCACAAGTGCGGCCCGCCTTTACTTTATTTTGCTACCTTGTGGCCCTTGCTTGCCAAAAGGTTGCCGACCGCTGTCCTATAGTATTAAAAAAATATTTAGCTACTATGAGATGTTTTCAACATAAATGAAGTTATTTCACTGATCGCCTAGTTTTCTAAATTTATTGACTACTTAAAATCTATACTACTACCTAAACAATAATTGTACCTTCAGACTTTGAAAGGAACTTTTATAAATCTATATTAATATTATAAATGCAGAATGGACTCTCTGTCTGTCTATTTGTCTGCTTGTTACGCTTTCACGGGATGAAAAATTTGGTATGGATATAGACATAGCAAGGACATAGGATGGTTTTTATTCGGGTTCCTCTCTATAAACCCTCGGGTAGTACCCTCGGGAAGCAGGTGAAAATACAACTATATTTCATTTACAATAAGGTGTTGAAAGCAAAATAATGGTTACAATAACAAATTTATTCTGCATATATTTTTGTCATATCTCTAGCAATAGAGCTCAAAATCGTTTGAACAAACGGTAAATAGGGTGCATTTAAATTTCTAATCATATTGTAAATGGAGTATAGTTATACTCCGTTCAAATAAAAAAGTAAATAAATAAGTAATAAATTAAACAAATCAAGCAAGAATTCAGAGTAGCAAGGTGTATGTCAAAATTGTGTGCTAATATTAATGTTTAATGCCAAAGGGGAAACCACGAGCGCCCTCACGATGGCTTCAAAACTAGGTTATAATTAAAACATAACTTATGAGTACCAAGGTTGGGTTTCACGGTGTTTTAATGGAGCTTGTTACAAACATAAAAAGGATATAATTACATAACTGCAATTAATTAAATTATTAAGTGAATCACAGGCTCATTTGATTTGACAAGAATAGATCGGTCAATTACCGAAAAAGAGAAAAAAAACCATTATAATTTAAAATACAGGTTGAAATGTAATTTTTAAGATTCTGAGTTAAGACACTTATAAGAGGAAAATAGATAAACAAAGAAGAAGAAATGAAAATTATCATTATCAATAATCATTAGGACTTAGAACGTCGGAATAATAATAATTAGCTAAAAAACGTTCTTTTCTCAACCTACACCTATCCTAAACATTATCGTTCCGATAAAAAGTAGGTACTATTTGTAAACAAAATATAATAAACAAGAAGATATATTCTTTATATTTGGTTTATTCTTGACAATTTTACTAAATTTAAATTACTTTAATATGTATTTTTTTATTATAGGTAAACTAGCTGACCATGTGAACTTCTTACTGCCATATTTTTTTTATGCTTGGTTTAAAATATATATTTATAAACCTTGTCCTGATACTAACGAAGTTCAGAAGTTATACGCGAAATTACATTTCGTATATTTAGATAGATATGTAGAAACAACCTTCCACAACCTAAAGCCCCTGGATGTATTAAGTTATTACACCATCAAAAAAATTACACCACTATGTTAATATTGTATAAGAGGAGAATTTTCGTAGTGCTGTTAGTTATGCACACATACATCAAATATGCCACAACTCACACTCATACAAAATTCATATGAGCTCCGTACTTCTGCTCTACCCTTCCCTCAAAAAGGTCGCAAGGATAACTAAAGATTAATGTGAAAAAAACCCTTTGTCTCATACAACTTATTTTTTGGGCGAACATTTTTTGCCCCATATAACCTGTCGCCATATTTTATACATGCGCAGAATCACCCGAAACAATAATTCATCATTACGCGAACGGACTGAAGTTTTGAGGGCGTGTGAAGTCTAGAACTTTATAACTCCTAGATTTATTATCTTAGAAGTAGGAATATGGTTTAGGCTGGTCTAATCATTTGAAAAGTTGCGTATAATACTTTACAAGCTTAAATTTATTTCTGAAAATAATTGATTTAAACTACCTATGTTAGTTTTTATAAGTCGTGGTGGCCTAGCGGTGAAGGCATCTCGTGTACGAGTGTGCGAGATCGAAACCTGCCAACTACTACTGTGTATTTTCTAAAGTCGTATTATTATTACTTTTTAAGTGTTATCTTCAATCAGTGATGTCTTACTGAATAACGGTGAAGGAAAATATCGTATTGGTATGGAGATAAGTTGAAATATGAGGAAGGACATTAAATGAGGAAATTAAGGAAACATAAATGAGTAAGTAGTATGAACCTTATTAATATATCCGGATGTATGTGGGAGTTTCCTCGCGATTCGGGTGAATCCGCGGAAACAGCTAATTATTAAAATAATTCGTTGTGAAGTCAGTTGATCCCTATCTTTTCCAAGCACAAATAAGACTTGATAACTCCCACAGTGATAAACTCTTTTATGTTCAGCTATTCAGTTTAATTCGAATTAATTAAGTTTTATTTGGAATGATGAAACTGATTTAAACACATTTAAAGATAAAGTTTACCACATGGTTTACCATGAGTTGAGCTGCCGACATTTCCATACTTTTGTACAAACACGTGTGTGTTCACTGTTTGTCTTTAATTTTACAAATTAAATTAAAATTCTACGAAAAGGATAATTATGTAGAAAATTCGAAAGTAGTTACATTTGTTGTCGAATATAACAGCCGTAGAAGTCGATCAATCAGGGTTAAGCTGCGGTTGTCGCGTAGAAGAGTGACCATTGGTGTCATATCAAGATTCGTCTGTGCCTTTCCCGAACTATCTTGGGATCAGTTTCCAGTCAGTAACCCAGCTATTGCGCGACACGATAGACTATCTGGAATGGCTGTCAGTTTTTTTGGCTTTTGAGTACCAGTAACCGTAACCAATGATGTCATGTCAGAGCTGAAGTTTATTCTTTTTCAAGGTAAGAAGGAATCTCATTATTATAGTCCATGGTTGGATGATAGACGGTCACCCATCCAGAGACCGACCGTTCGAAGCGCAGCTTAAGCTTTGATCGATCGACCCGTGCAGCTGTTACTTAGCCACGAGCTCATCAATATTGGTTATATTGATAACAACCCAATTTTCCATCAATATATTAATAATCTTATGGTGTTTTGTTAGCAATAACAATACAGCAGATAGTCACATCGAGTTCTTTTCAGTTTTCACCAAGTAGGTACTTCTTGGCAGGTTGGTATCCAGTTGTACCTACAAGCTTCTTGGTTCATACCACGTGAAGGTTATAACAATTTAGGCTGAAATTGTTATTTAAGTGCTATGTACTAGCGCTGGGAGCCGTGACAGGTTAATTCTGAAATTTCCTCGTGCGATGAAGGATAAAGATAGGGAAGTTTGTGTCTTTTTTATTGCTTTACCGCGACTATTATAACTTGATACTTTTCGCCTGCTCTACTGCCCAAGGACGGTGCAAAGTTAAGTATATTTTATTTATTTAGCAATTACACCATGTGTCAGGTTAAAGTGGATGGTTTTTAGCTATATCACGCAAACAAGGCGTTAGTTTTATTGCTAGGTGTGTACCTAATACAAGTATTTTTTTGTAATAATGAAGAAAAAATGTATAACGGCTTACAAAATGTTTGTATGAGGTATCTACTTGAATTATTTCATGCCTAACTCGTATTAAGGTGTGGGAAAGGCAGGTAAATGATCCATCATGAACATCGTATGTAGTCGTACATCGATGACGCAACTCAAACTAGGGATCCGGGTTTCTGACACACCTTTCAAAAAAATAAAGTAATATCCTTATATTATTATATATTTTTAAAGTCTATTAAAAGTGCCTAATCATGTGGCTATAAATTAGAATATTTGGTTCATATTAAAGCTTTAGTTATTAAAATTAAAAGCCCACTTGAATTATTCTTTATGGAGCAGTATTAATGCTATTAAAATTACCTTCCATTTAGTAGACTTCCAATAGCCAATAGAAAACGGGTCAATTGCAACTTGGCTGTGTAATGAGCCTACAATTTCAAATGCTAGGTCGATAACAGTCCAAACGCAGTATTTCATGTACTGGCATTTTAGCATAAACTTAAAAGCCATTAGCTGTAAGAAAAAAAAGAGCTAAGTTTAATTTACCCTCTTTACTGCCTGTCAAACAGTGACGTAGGTCGACAGTGTTAGTAGACGTTTGATTTCCGAACGATTTAGTGACCGCACACGCAATGGTGCATGGCGAATAATGCCAGTAACCTATCAGACTACTTCTGTGAATAGTCTTTATATTCGATAATTAAATATAATTTAAAAAGGTTGGTTTTTACGCTTTGGTTATTTGTGTGTTGTGTGGTTATTTGTTACGCTTTTATGGTAATAAAAAAGCTGAACCTATTTGGATAAAATTTGGTGCGGAAATATACGGAGACCCAAGAAACGGTTATAGGTTATATTTATTCACGTGCGTTTGGTAGTCCCCTCGGAACGCGGGTAAAACGCGGGAAACAGCGAGTTTCTTAATAATATAAAAAATAAAAACATTTTCTACTAATCATGGATTGGCTGGAGGCCGTAATTTTGGCTGGAGGTCTTAATTTAATTAATTAAATTAGGACCCTCGCCACATTGTCCGGTTAAGCAGTTCGAATGCTGTTAGAAGAACTCTGGTTATATATATAAAAAAAACTAACCATGGACTCCCTGAAAAACTTTGTAAAGTATGTAAATTCATGCATAATCCTGAAAACAGAAACTAGAAAAAATAACTTTACACTTTCTCTATTATACTCTCACAATTTATGCGTTGTTCGTTCATCTTTCTTTTTAAATTAATTCCTACACACTAACGGTGTACGACGAGTAATCTACCATAAGTAGACGAGGCACTATTTGTCTTTTGTCTAACCAAAAGATTAATGTACTAGAAAAAATATTGTGGGCTATAAAACCATTAGTGTGACAAGCCGTTTATTGCGAAATTTTTGTGGATAAGGCTTGTTACACATAAAACAAAATAAATGGAAGAAAACAAAGGTTAAATACGTAAAAAGTGGTTTGAGAGTTATAAATGTATCAGACTGTGCATTTCTCAATGGAGTATGAATTAAAATGACGTTTCTTTAACATGAAAACTAACATAAACGTAACAATCTGATAAAGAAAGAAAATTTTGGCATGTTTATCGCTCCAAAGATACAAGATATAGTTTGTATTTTGGAAATAACCTCTGAAGAACTGATCCGATTCGAAAAATCATCATCGTTGCTCAATTGAAACCAACATTATAGCTGAGTCCTATAAATGGATACGTCTCGTGCATATTATGCAGCTGAGCAGCTGGCAAAACTTGTACATATTATAATAATATTATAGTATTTTTTTCTACATTGGACTAGCTTCAAGGATGACGGGCTCCATGCAGTAGTTAATTGAAAAACCATACCGTCCATATTTTCGGTTAAATGGGGAACACACTAAATTACATATTGCAGGTACTGCCTTTTTATTGCCCATACAACCCCACAGGGAAAAAGGTGGGCCATTTTAGCTGCAAGCCAAAAAACATTTCTTTTTATTTTTCCTTATGAGGAAATAACTAAATTTTTATGTCATCATTACTTTCAATAGTCTCCTTGCCCAAATCGCCCCATTACAGTTAGATGCCCAATATTGAATAACTTATGATAGTGTTGTAATTTGCACTATGCCCAGGGGCCCCTAACTGTTCCCGGGTTCCAGATAACAAATACTGACCATAATATATATTCCTCCCATACAATAGCCTCCTTTTATATCGCCGCTTTAATAACAACAGTTATGGCGAAGATAAAATTATTTATGTTAGCGCATTCCATGGTTATTTGTTAAAGCAAAATACACTTTATATTCAAGGTGTAAAGTTGATTTTGAATAAGGTGGCTGGTGGAAAGCAATTTGATTATTTAAAGGTACCGCTGACCGTGGCTGTGATGCCTTATTGGAATTTTGCGAAGCGACAGATCAGCTGGTTTAATATTCTATCTACGTGGAATATTGTACCTTGAATTCGAATTTAAAAATAAAATTTGAGTTTTCAATATACATATTAAAAGTGAATTTAGATAGCACGACATTCTTGTGTCTCAGGTTTATTCTGTAATCATTATTTTGAAAGTAGTCATTTTCGTAAGGGTGGCAGGTGGGCAGTGATACACTAAATATTCGTCTTTTACGTTAAAATTCAATAATGATGGGGCAAAACTATTTCCATCAACACTGCATATCTATAGACTGGGCCGCTACTGCGAAAATCCACATGGAATTTACCTTAATTTTTTTAACTACAACCCGAGAATCGCACCCGGGAGGACTAGACCAACGAGGCAGCTATTGCAACTTAAATTAAATCATGTGATAAAAACAGGTGCAGACAAAATCAATACTCGTATCGCCAATGTTTTGCATGCATTTTTAATACTTAGCGTCCAAGAATTGGCTACGGTAGTCTTAACTAACAATCAATACAATTTCAATTTTATTGGAACGTAGCCATGAAATAAAAATAAAATAATAATTTGGCATAGTGGTTGAGCAATTGGATGCTGCGCTGCGTGTCGCCGGTTCGATTCCAGCACGGGACAACTAATATTGTTCCGGGTAAAACGCCTCCACGATACAGGTGAAATTACCAGAATGGGGCAAATCATTAAAAAATGTAATCATATTACCAAATACTAAATAATTATAGCGTGAAGAGCAATATTGTTCTTGAAATGTATAAAAATAAGTCAATTAAAGTCCTTGTACAAGCAAGTTTTAATATATTTAAAATCTTGTAAAATATAAAAAAAAATATTGAAGAAAAATTTTGGGAAACAAAACAAGACTATTACTAAAAATATCATTAAGTTTCTTTAGGTTAAAATAGTCCTTGAAAACAAGTTTATTGAATTTAAATGAATTCAAGTCGACGCTGCTTTCAAAAAATTCCTAACATTACTTAAAAGTATTTTCCAAAATTTGCAATTCTTCGTATTTAATGTAAAAGGTTTCAACTTTCGAACAATCTGATTGAATTCTGTCAAAATTTGCACTGACAAATTGATTTCAAAGACCTTCCCGGTATATCATCAATCTCCGATTTAAAAGTGTTTTTTTTTTCTCTCAAACTATTGTTCTCAATACCAAAACTTTCGTAAGATAAATCGTAATATTTCACCAACCTCATTTTATACGATACTCGTAAAAGTTTAAGAAACCCTTTATCTGGGGCCATTAAAGGCTTTCAGTTTTGTTTCGCTCAAATTTCATCGCAAAAATAGGTCGGGTTTCAGAAAAACGGCTCATAAACACTGGGTTCATCTTCATTAATCATGTTTTAATATTTTATTACATATTAAATTGCTATCGACACGCTAAGAAGAAGATTACCTATTTAGAAAATACCTTCATTGTTTTAGTCACGCTATGAAGATGCTGGTTCGAAGACAAGAGAACAAAACTTATATATCCCACTAATATTATAAACGCGGAAATTTGTAAGAATGTACGTTTGTTACTCTTTCACGCAAAAACTACTGAACGGATTTGGATGAAATTTGGTACACACATAGTTTATAGCTTGGATTAATATATAGGATACTTTTTAATCGGGTGCACAAACTAGTTCCCTCGTGACGCGGGTGAAACCACGGTAAATTGTAACTAATGTAATTTATTTTTGGTGTACAATAAATCATTCTTGTATTCTATTCAATTCTGAACTTACTGAATCGATATTGTTTTTTTCAGTAATAGGTATATTCCCTAGATATAAAATGTTTATACAGCACATAAGAAAATCACATGTATAATCCGCGGGTAACGCCATAAGCAAAACGAGTAAAATATTCCTTTCTTAAAAAAATCCGACAAGTTAAAACGTAGTCAATACATCACTAAAACAAGAATCATTAACCTCGTTCTTGCCAACAATTTGTGCAAGACTGCAGTCGTTTGTGTCAGCTTAAAGTCAGTGGCAACTCACTCGGTTGTACGCGCGTTGAACTTACTAATGAGCAATATTCCAGTTAAAACTAACTTGTATTGCAAAACTAACTTATAATGATACCTACTTGCACTGAGGCTGTATTCTTGTTCATTTATTTTATGAAATAATGAAAAAATACAGAATAGTTTTATAACTATTATGGAATAGGTTTTTGAATTAGCGTTATTGTTTTCAAGTTGAAAGCCTGAATTATTTCTATTAGCTCCTGTGGATAATCTTTTTTTTTATTTATATAAAAACTAGCTATTTCGGTACTCCGACAAAAAATATGTCATTCCCCAGGTATCAACTTATCTCAATACCACATTTCTCGCCTTACTCAATACTAGCAGACAGATATATAATATATATAGACACAGTTACTTTTGCATCTTCTATCTATACTTATAATAAATCTGTAGAGAGGTCAATTCTGTACATGAAATATATTTCCAAAATAACTATCAGGGGGTGATTAGGGATCGATACTGATGCCAAAAATGCAATCAGTAAAATTTTTGTCTGTCTGTCTGTCTGTCTGTCTGTCTGTCTGTCTGTCTGTCTGTCTGTCTGTCTGTCTGTCTGTCTGTCTGTCTGTCTGTCTGTCTGTCTGTCTGTCTGTCTGTATAAACTCTATAGAAACAAAAACTACTCGACGGATTTTAACAAAACTTGGTAAAATTATTTGTCATACTCCTGAGATGGTTATAGTATACTTTTCATCACGCTACAATCAATAGGAGCAGAGCAGTGAAGGGAAATGTTGTTATTTTGTTTAAACGCGCTAATCTCAGGAACCGCTGGTTCGATTTAAATAATTCTTCCAGTGTTAGATAGTCCATTTATCAAGGAAGGCTATATGCTATATATCATCACGCTAAGACCAATAGGAGCGGAGCGCCACTATTCCACGCGGACGAAGTCGCTGGCAGAAGCTAGTTCATAATATAAGGAAAGATTATCAGTATGACCACTCATCCATAGATAGACCGCGACAAGGATAGCATAACCTCTCATTAAAACATCTCAAAGTAAAAACTACCATCATCTGCCTAGCCTTTTTCCAACTATATTGAAGTACCAGTATTTTTCATGGAGCGACTGCCTATCTGACCTCCACAAAGTTACCTAGTATGATGGTACCCCTTGGCAAGACTGATTGTCAGACTTTCTGGCTTCTGACCACCCGTAACGACTGTCAAGGGTTTACAAATGACAACCGGGACCAACAGCTTAACGTGCTTTTATTAGGATAAAATGTAGCATATACATATAGCTAGAATTAACACATAAGATACTAATCCAGGTGAGCGTAAAAATTCCCCCAGGGCGCAGGTGAAATCGCGGAAAACAGCTATATGTTTATAAGCCTCATATTTGGCTTCAAGCCACAATCTCAAGCCTCTTCAAACAAAATTTAATTCTTCCTAAACTTTGATTGTTGACAAATTGATTCCCATCGGATCGGATGAAGTTAATCCGTTCAATTTATTTCCCCGAATATAATCCGGTATAATTCCGTGATGTACGTTAATAAAATGCTGATGCTTTGCGATAAAATGTATTAATTTATTAAATGCGTTCATTGGTTATTAAAATTAATAAGATTCATTATTATTTTTATTAATAATACAGCGTATACTATTTGTAATTATATTGTGTTTAATTAACATTTTTATTTACCACCGCGAGTGTCCCACAAAAAAAGGATATTAAAATTTCAGCAATGTTGTTTTTTTGAAATTTCGATAAAGAAAAAGCTCAAACAAACTACATAGTATGATCATTAAAAAGCAACCCATTTATTTATCCATTTTAATAGTAACTTAAATTCTTAGTTTCAAAAGAGCATAAAAGACACTAAAACATCTCAATTCAAAAATATTGTACCTATCAAATAGTAATAAGAACAAAGTCATGCTTGCGAATCTATTAATCAACGACAAAACGCCATTTTGTCAAGTAAGGCCAAGGAATGTTTATTAAATGCCCAAAGCTCCATCAACTAGAGTGAATTAAGTATGAATTAGGTTCTGAACAGACGACACTCCATTAGCGAGCTCAACTAATAAATAAGCAAAACGTCTCAGTTTTCACTTCAAATAGTTTGTAATTCATTTCTGAAATAATGGTGAAAACCGTTTCTGTTCAGCGGCCTATTTGAAGCCCTTTACTTTGACTGAAAGGACTTTTGAACTCTGTGGCAATCAGTCAGCTGTATTTTCAGTAATGTTAGTAATCTTAACTTAATATAAGTGTGAAAGTCAGTTTGTTTATTTGTTATGCTTTGATGGTAAAACAGCTGATCCGATTTAGATGAAATTTGATATTGAGGTTGAGACTTGAAGACGTATACTACTTTTTATTCGGGTGCGTATTTTTTCCTCGGGTAAGTTATAAATATGTATGATTACTATTTATCCTATTTATTTACTGGTAAGTCGATTTCAAAAAGCGATACATGGCTATTATCTTGCATTATTCATATATTCTTTACTAAAAAAACTAAATTCTGTATGTATATAAAGAAAATAGATCCTATCTCACGTTGGAAAAAAGGAGCTGTAGGTATCATCACGCGTTACTGCTATTACTGTTCAGGAGTAGGTAAGAGTGATACAGAAGAAACAACGTATATTAATATTATTTTTCACAATGGAAATATTACTGCTTTGATGAATCGTGGTAGGGACTCCCCTACCTGAGATAAGGTCTATTTCTGTATACGTAGATACAGACTATAGTTTTTTTCACAAAGTTTAAAAGCAACAAAGTTAAATTGAAAATTGGTTTCAACAACACTTGGTTTTATCCTTAAAGCCGGTTGAAAGTGCATTCACACTCAATTTTTAAATCGATATCTCGTTTGTTCAAGTAGTTTTTACCTGTTAGCATGCTAATAGTACTATCTAGCTTCGTTACTAAACCAATTAGTAACCGTAAGCTTTAAGGGCAACGCTCTTAAATTCTACTTATATATTACAATTCTAGCTGTGCTCCGTGGTACGTGGTTGGTTGTAACAACTATATAAAAATATATAATCAACTAAAGATGTGCCTTACGATATGATGAATAGTTTGTATTGCTTTTTGGTATCGAATCAAAATAATTAGTAAACAAAACTGTTTTACCACACTTAACTGCCGTACCACAAAAGAGGCACAAAATAATCCTATGGATAACCAAAATTCCGTCAAGATTATGAATAAAGAAAATTGGAAGGGTCAATATCAATATCAATTTATACTGAAGACCAAAACAAGATTTATAATTTAAATTAATATTATTATGTGTAGAAAAAACTTACTATAGCTAAAAAAAAATTATGTAAAACTACGAACTAATACAGGGCGTCAAAAAATTCCTCCTCATCGCGGTCAACTGGGAGCGTACCCAAGAGGCTGGCTGCATTGCCACGTAGAGATAGATAATTTTATTTATAATAATGGATTGATGTTCGTTAGTCTCGCTAAAACTCGAGAACGGCTGTGCCGATTTAGCTGATTTTGGTTTTGATTCTGAGTTACGCTTGCCTTTACACATTATATTTTCCGCATAAAATTGAAAAAAATGATCATGAACAATAAAAATATACGGAATTTCCGAGTAATATATTTAAGAAAAGATTTAGTAATGTTCATTGAACCCCAACCCGTAAAAAGAAATTTCTATGCCAAACACACAAACATTTGATCGTTAGCAATTACAACGCAGCTATTTCACGTTCTTGGCAATGTTTATAGCTGTAATAACTTCGTTTACATTATGGGGCAGTAATTCAGTTATTTTCAATGGTTCTTGCTTTTAATTAAATAAAACACTTTTTTTTGTTCTCTTTTGTTCTCATATTGTAAATAACCTGTGTCTTGTTTGTGCTGAATAAATGTTTTATCTATCTATCTAATTCTGAGAGTGCATTTTTCACTTGTTTCTTCGTATGTTTGTTGTGTCTTGAATAACGTTCTTTCATACGGTATAAAGGAAACTCTTCTTTTACACTTATGGTTGTTCTTACGTCCAGGGGCTGCAACACGACGTGTATTTTTCTATTACTATTCCACTGTGAGTGCGAGATAGAGCTATAGACAACGTATAGTACCATCTTTTACAACTGTATGGTTTATAAAGGTAGGTATTTACGTTTATTTCTTTCATATAGGACAAATTAAAGTACTGGTTGGTGTTGTTTAAATATGTATAGAAAAATCATTATTAAAAAATATGAGGGAATAGAGAGCGCTCCTGTGTCTGCGCAAACGCTTGTGCACTTTAATATCTTCTGTGTACTTAGCTAGTCTTCATTGAGATTGGCTGCCGTGACCAGACTCGGTCTGGAGAAATTATTGAAAACTAGGTTTAGCATAGGTTGCAGTGTGTTCAAAAAATACTTATAATTATTGTTTAATTTACTGTTGCTTATTTGTTTTTTTTCCAGAAAAAACTAATAATTTATACGACCGTATGCCAAAATGCATGTCTCATAACTCTTTGACCTTGTGGAAGCCAGCGTAATTGCTGAATTATGAAGTTTTTCCATCAGCACTTTCTCAGATGCAGCTTTAGGTTGATGGCAATAGGCTTAATATCATCACCTGCCAAGACTTTTCTCAAATATGCTGGTTTCGGCTTCCAGTCTAAAAGGGTGCAGCTGACTACCAGTATTTTTTATAGACCGACTGCATCTTTGACTATTACAGCCCAGTTATCGGGTAATTCGATACCCCTTGATAAGACTGGTTGTCAGAATCTCTGACTTCTGACAATTCGTAAAGTCTGTTAAAGGTCTTCAAACGGTACCAACGGCTTATCGCGCTGTCCGAAGCACGGTTTAGTGGCTTGAGACTGAAAGTTAATTCATAAAAACCCTTTGGGAAAACCGGCTTATTATTATTTTATATCACTAGTAATATAATCAGACATGTGCAGTCAACCTAGAGAAAATTAAAACCGAACTCTTCATGTCACTAAAGTTTAATGAAATTGGTAATTTGTTTGAACACAAAATTAACATATTTTCTTTAATAAGGCAACATACACACCCAGGCAAATACATATTATACTGTTAGCTCCAATATTATTATATTCCTATTATATATACAATGTTTTGTCCTGAATGACTGACGGATCAACCCACCTAAACTGCTGATCGAAGAGACCTGAAATTTGAATGACGTACATATTCTTTGTATGACGTAAGCATCCGATAACAATGGATTTTCCGAAATTATATCCCTACAGGGGTAAAAAAGGGGGGCAAAGTTTGTATGAAACTGACATTTTTCATTTAAATTCGTATAGCCCGCAGCCGAAGCTGCTGGCGAAAAGCTAGTAATATTATAAATGGGTAAGTAACTCATAGTAAGTAAATAATATCTGTACGAGTATTTCAGCATTTTACAGGTACCTAAACTTGAAATAAACTTAATTATAATTTTGTATTGACTTAAGTCTCAAAGTATGCTGTTACTGGCAAGCTTAAAAATAATTCTTTGACTTAACATGACAGCTGTTTAAAAGAAAATAATTAACTACATAAAAAATCGAAATTTCTGTCGTTTTCTTTTTGTTTTGAAACACAAAATCATTTAACCTTTCCAAGTTTTGACAGACCATTATTATAATAAGATGTTCTTATTTATTTCATTTTGCTCGCTGACAGGTTTATAATTAAAAAAAAACTAAGTTTTAATGAAGAAAACGAAAAAAATGCCTGTTTCTGGCAAAATATGTGTACAAAAATTTCAAAGCTCCAACGGTATTTATTAACATGAACCATATACTCACTTCAAATTTATCCTTACTTTATTTTTATTTTCATTAAACATAATATTATTATTATTTGAGTTTAAGTTCTAGTGTTCACCTACTGGTCAATATTAGACCTAAGTTTTTGTTCGTAGTTGTTGGCGCCTAATACCACCACATTCTCGTTGGCGGGTTAATAAATTGCGGTAGAAATCTTAGGTATAGTTAACATAATAAGTGCAGGTTTACAGATGAATAAAGAGAAATTATAGAAATCGATGAGGAATTAAACATGCGATAGGGAGTCACCTTATAGGCTGCGATGATTTGGCACATACTTTTCTTCCAGCTAAGACATGCGGCAGCCGCCCACGATGTGTTCCTCTTCAATTCCTCTCGAGATCTTCTCTTCTTGAGTATAAGAATATTCACACAATTGACACAATACAACAATTCACACAATATACACGAGTACATAAGACGATTCCACATCACAAATCCACAAACAGAGTTGCAGACCGATGCACTAGACAGTGATCTCGCACGCACTTAAATTTGCGGACAATGCAGATGACCAGCGTCGTCGAACTGAGTTCACGGTGACGTTGAGTGAAGTGAGATAGGAATAAGTAAAAATGGCGGTAGTTGGAAATTTAGGAAATTACAACTACCTACAAAATTTGCATTATAAAAAATATAAAACTCAACAGTAGTTTTAGTTTAAAAACCTCAAATTATTTTGAGTATAAAATGAACTCAAAATTAATTTGAACTATATTAACGTATGCGTGTGTGTGTGTAAAACGCATGAAAGAGTGTGTAATATTTTAATTAAATTAATGTATTTCGTTTGGTTTTAATATTTCAAAATTTTAAGCTTTCTACAATGCAGTGCACTGCAACTTTAACTGTGGCTTTTATACTCCGTCCGCGTACATTCCGTTAAAAGGGGTACCAAGTTTTTGCTTCACTTATTAATATATTTATCATTCAAACACGAAACGTTTTTGTAAGTATCACACTTAATTCACTTAGCGTTTATAACAAAACACGTACAAAAACGAATATCCAACTAAACCCTGACGCGGTCACCCGCCTCTAATATTCAAAGTATGATTAATGACTGCTGTCTAAAGCTTAATATTTTATGAGCATCGTATGTGTTCGCAGTTGAAAAGCATTAGTAAGCTGAACGAATAATTAATGTAATCTTGATGACACGTTTAGTGTACAGGCTCAAATGATTCCGGAACGAATGACGTAACGTTTTCATTCAATTCATATGCAATTGCTTTCATTTTGATTGTTTCATTAAACATTTCGTAGATATTAGTGTTATGATTTTTATTTTAGAAAGCTGTGTAATTTTAGTTGCAAATTGAATTTCCATTTACAATATTCTGAAACTATTAATTGATGTATCATTCACGTATATTTAGTCTAGCTGATTCCCGCGGTTCCACCGATGGAACTACCTTATACACCCGGATAAACCGTCTCCAGGGTCCCCTCTATTTCCATACCAAGTTTCATCTAAATCGTCTTAGATGTTCTACAGTGAAAGCGTAACAAATTAACTTTCGGATTTATAAAGGGTTATTATTTCTCTATGTCATATCATTCTGGGGAATAAATATTTTTTTTTCAATTCATCCTAATCCTTACTAATAATATAAATGTGAAAGTGAGTTTGTTTGTTACGCTTTCACGGTAACACAGCTGAACTGATTTTAAGAACTTTCTAGATGCAGATGAAGTTTGTGTACAGAAATAAATTGGTCCTTGGAGACGGTTTCAAGCTCCTTTTCATCAAGGCGCGACAACACGTAGCACGATATAAAAAACCTTTCAATACACGGTTGTTATATGATCAATTAAACCCCAACCAACTTTTCAACAGGTACAACAACCTACACACAATACGAAATTAATCATCAATTAATGTAAACCAATGACAAACTGTGACACATTGAGGTCCACTAATAATTGTTCAAGGACCACATCTATTGGGCACTCATTATGGTTAAGGAGAAAATAAATTGAATGGTTAATATATATTACGCGTGTATAAAATAGTTAGAATAATGATCTGTGGATACGGTGGCCCAGTGATTTAGGCACCTGCATCTTGTGTACGAGTATGCGGATTCAAGTCCTGGCAAATAGCAATGTAACTTTTCTAAAGTCTATACTTTGTACGTAGTATCTTAGATGTCTCTGACTAACTGTGAAGGAAAATATCGTGAGGAAACCTGGAATTAAAAAGTTTGAAATCACCGATCCGCCTCAAGCAAGCGTAGTGGTGTGAATGTTCATGCCTTCTATGTATGATAAGAGGCTTGTGCCCAGCAGTGCCCAATAATAACGATGATTATGATCTGCGAAAGACTGCTAGGAAGATTGGATGCGTCACAGTGAGGACCGGGTGATATAGCACAGGTTAGAGAAGCATATGTCCAACAGTGGACAAATATTCAATTGCGTGATTAAGATTATGATCATGACAGAATAGGCAGAAAGGTATATAATTTTCTGCCGTTAATTATAGATTTATATGTGTAAATATTGTATCTATACTATTAAAATTTTGGAAATGGCTCAGGGAAACCATCACATATGCGATGCTGTTCTTATTGTCGATGTACATAAGCAGCTCTGACTATTTACTCAGAAGGTCCATTTACTTCACTGCGACATAATTACAAGTAAAAAAATAGAACATCTGAATATTACAGAACTTTTTTGTTTTTGAGTGAATAACTCATATGTATAATAATAACAATAATAAGGAGGCTCTCGTTAGGCGGCTGGGTCAAGGCCCTGATTTAGAAGACGGTACTCCTTTAAACGGCACGTATTGTGAGAAGGTTCCTGTTTCTGGAGCCATAACCACCGGTAGCTTGGACCTTGTTCCCGACATCGGTGGATCCCTATTTTTTATATTTTTAAATGTTTCTTTTTGTATTTTTTTTTATAAATAATATTTAAAAATGTAAAAGATATGTAGAGAAAGTGAATAAAGGAAATAATAATTAATCAATACATTACTACTGGAAGTACAATTTTAGTATATAGAACGGATTAATATCAATCCGTCTGACAGAATAATAGCTAGCGAGTATAATTTAGCTATCGGCTAACGTTTGATGTTCCAGCAACGTGTTTCCAAAGAAACAAGCATAAAAATTTATTTACATTCACTTCAAGGCTTTGTGATTATCCAGTGAAATTATAAAAATTATAGCTTGCTTAATAAAAAGCAAGACATCAATTTTACTGTCATTAGGTAATAATGACTCATTGAAAATCGATATACGACTACTTGACGTACGACAAAGCTTGGGTGGTATCAGCCAGGTGAATAATGGAATAGAATAGAATAGAAATATTTATTTGTCAATGTAGGTAAAATTTACATTAGGTCCTACATTCTTAAGCTAGTTCGCTACATTGTACTCATAGGCGTACAAATTTTATTAATTACTTAAATTATAGTTATATTTACTATTTTAATTAAATAATTAGACTTAAAGTAAACAAACAACGAATAAAATCTTAACGGCCTTAAACTAAAAAAAAAAAAATATTTACTATATGGAAAATTATTTACTATAATAATGCTATATATACTGCTCGAAACTTCGTCTGTGTTATTGGAATTAGATCAAGACACCGGGATTAAATTATAAACTAGGTATGTATCAAATTTCATTTAAATCGATTCAATATTTATTTTTGTGTTAAAGAGTAATAAATCCCTACATACTTATTATTCATAGGACATTGATGAAATTAGTCTTCCAACTTTTTTATCGACAATATATATCTTTGGATATCGAATATTGTCTACCTCAGCTCTATAAGAATGAGTTCGACTGAATTTTAATCAACTTACGTCGTCTGCTAAGTTCATTAGAACGGATGCAAGCACAGTATTTGAACGTCATATTCAGCATTGTACGTAATCAAATATCTAGGTTTGCATTATCTTTAAATGAGATTCAATTAATTGAATTTTAGTTTTAATTTCTTTTTTTTATTTTATTTTATTATTATTCTCAGGACTACTCCCTTATAACAATTTATTTAATTCAAGAATATATTACGAATTCAATTCTCACTTTTTTCAACACTTCATAATATCAGAAGTTACAATTCAAGAACAACATAATTGTACTTCATCATCCGCGTCAGCCTATATATTGTCCCACTGCTGGGTACAGGCTTCTTTTCGTACAGAGAAGGCATAAGCATTGAGCACCACGCTTGCTCAAGGCGGATTTGCGATTTCACACTTTTTAAGTCCAGGTTTCCTCACGAGGTTTTCCTTTACCGTTAGTCACTGATGTTTAAGACCTAGGCCACCGGGACCTCTTTGCACTTATGATTACTTAATTTGTGAATTATATTGATTTTGAATCGCCAATTCTAACGTTTTCAAGTGTTTGTGTCGCAACTATCATACTATCCCACAAAACTATCCCACAACTTTATAATATGGAGAATAAGGGGATATGAAGTATCTATTTTAATCCACAATAAGTCTCATCCACCCAGAAAACAATACCCTTCATCTCTGATTGCCACATGGAACCAGCTCAACGTATCCATGCAAATAAGATGTGACAATCCCCTTGTCACCACTCTAACAAAGAAGGCTTCATTACATCTATTTACCATCCCATTCTACCAGACAAGTAAACGCATTGTTCGTTCATTCGTTCGTTCCATTCAATATCCGTGACGGCGCCCGTCTAAACCGCGCTTTGGAAGTACATTTCTATTATGTTGGTGCAGGCGTGTTGTAATTATACGTGTCAGCGAGTCTAGTTACCCCCTATTGTGTAATAAAGGCTTATTCCGGAAGCCGATCTGTTAGATACGACGTATTATGAGTTTTTAAACGACTTCAAAAAAGGAAAAAGTTCTCAATTTATTAGAATCTTTTATTTTTGTAATATTTGTATGATCAAAGTTCTGTAGCATTTAAAATTTTATGTCATGTGCTAAATGTGTATTTAATAAAATTGAAAAAGTATATTCAGCAATGGTTTTTATCTTTTTTGGTATATTACATTACATAATATTTACTATCATCGAGCACCTATTGTTATTACTTGTTTATTACATCAGCTTTTGAATAAAAAAATAATGTGTAATTCGATTATGTATTTTAGTAAGCACAGGTAACACAGACTATAAATATGCTATTTCCTATGTGTAAAAATGCAGTTTCAAAACCTAAGAATTACCACTCCTTACTAATATTATAAATGCGAAAGAAACTCTGTCGGTCTGTATCTTACACTTCCACAGAAAAAGGGCTATACAGATTTAGATGAAACCTAGGGAAGCACACAAGATTTTTTTATCCTGATGCGTCCATTTCTATCCGTATGTGTCAATTGCCCTCCAAACGCGGGTGAACCTCGAAAAACAGCTAGAAAGTAATAAAATAATAATCAGCAGACGATAATGGTCTTTACTACGCAGTGAATTTTAAACATAAAAAGCGATATCCATAATCTCGCATAGCTACACTGGCGGCTCACGAATATGAGTCTTTATTAAAAATAATTAACCTGCAACATGGGGATCAATTTGTAACTGTTCCCTTCAACGCTGACGTTGACATATGCAGTGATACGTAACCGTATGCTGGTGAGTATCAACGTGATGCGGGATGAGAGACGGACACGATTAATTTTGTGTGGGATAAGGTCAGCAGATAAAGGGTTAGGAGATTAGAAAAGGGTTATAATATGAAGTTTTAAGGATCAACCCTTCAGTTGTTTTTGAATGTAAAAAAAAAATAAAATACATTAACATTTAATTAAAGAAATAACTCTTTGTATTCAAAATAGCATTATAATGCTATAATGCTATTTTGAATACAAAGATTTATTTCTTTAATTAAATGTTAATGTATTATTTTAAGTTATTATTTGCTAAAATATATTGAATGATGTATAATTTCTGAACATATTGTATTGTAGTGATATACGTATTGATGAATATATTGTGGTTATATCTCTCTCAGTCGCGTTCTCAGCTGGTGATTTACACTACAATTATACAAGTACCTAAGTATAGTAAATTATACATTAATTTAAATGAAAATTGGGACACACATAATTTATAATAGGATACTTTTTACCCAGCTGCGCGAAGTAGTTTAATCAGAATGCGAGTAAATACACAGGAAACAGCTATAACAATAGATATATGCATATTTTTTTTAATTTCATTCATTTGGGGAAAGGAGTGTCAGACTTACAAGACCCATCCATGTTCCTTCCTCAGCCCTTTATATTCCGGGGGCGCGGTATCTCTTTCGAACGTCCCGGCAGGCATAGATATATGCCTAACAACTTAAAAATAGAAACATAATATACTTAGTACAAATAAAATAAGAAAACTATACGTACATGTGTGTTAATGAGATTAAGCGTTAAACTACTCATCTCTGTCATCTGGAAACGTGCCCAGAACACAGCATTGCCGTGTAGAATGGCAATGCTAATACGTAATCCAAAAATACATTATGCCTAACTGGATATTAAGATGTTATGGTTAGTACCATAACATCTTGAGTTTTAGTTTGACCATCTCAAGTTCTTAAAACATAGTTCGCCTACTACCTCAGAATCAAAAGGCCTTATCCGATACATACAATCCAATATATATTGTAATTTTAAAAGCAGATTCCCACAACACGTTCCCGCATTCATACGAAATGTATCGAAATGTCATTTCAATATTAAATTGTAGTCACAAAGTACTGTTGACTTGTTTATGAGTCCATGAAAGTGTATCAGAAAAAAAATTGAATGGTATATATGTCAGACATATATATATCAGACATTGTTGCTTTTTTATTATTATGTCACTTGTATTTATGTTTTGTTTGTCGCTATATTTTGGTTTGGTTATTTTTTTTTCCTTTATTTGATAATCCATCAATGTACCTTCTTATATGCACTTAAGTTAAACTGCTTTTTCCTATATCCTACTAATACTAAAAATGTTAAAATTTAGAAGGATGAATGTATGTGTTTTTGTGACTCTTTCACGCAAAAAGTACCCAAAAGATTTGGATAAAATTTGGTACATGACTACTACTACCTCGTGAGAAGACCTCTGGCTAAGTAACAGCCGCATGGGTCGACCGATCAAAGGTTAACTTGCAATTGGCACGGTCTAAGCGTGGATGGGTAACCATCTACGTCATAGCAAAACTCCTCCGTGCCTCAGAAAGCTCGTTAAGCAGAGAAGAAAAAAACAGTTATATAATACTGCAAAAAGAAAAAGTAGAATGTTTTTTAGTAGTATTTTAGTATGTTTTATTTTAGTTGTAAATTTAAGGCGCAACAAGATTTCGCAGATATCATCATCATCTGCCTAGCCTTTTCCCAACTACGTTGGGGTCGGCTTCCAGTCTAACCGGATGCAGCTGAGTACCAGTGTTTTACATGGAGCGACTGCCTATCTGACCTCCACAACCCAGTTTACCGGGTAACACGATACCCCTTGGTAAGACTGGTTGTCAGACTTTCTGGCTTCTGACTACCCGTAACGACTGTCAAAGATGGACAAATGACAACCGGGACCAACAGCTTAACGTGCTTTCCGAGGCACGGAGAAGTCTCGCTATGACATAGTTGGTCTCACCCATCCACGGACCGACCGTGCCAAGCGCAGCTTAACCTTTGATCGGTCGACCCGTGCGGCTGTTACTTAGCCACGAGCTCCTCCGAGATTTCGAAGATTTCGCAGATAAAGAATGATATTTTTTTTTTATTCACCGTAATTAACGTAATTACATTGAAATCATTATAAAGTCATCATTAAATTACAAAGGAATTTTATCTACACATTGGTATAGACAGATTAGTCATTTCAATTTCATCTAGCTCAGTCCATGGCACTATTAGTTGATTAAAGCTACGCGCTACGCCGTAGCAACGCTACGAATGTGCTCATTACATATCCGGGCTGACCGTGTAATGTCATGCATCCGGCGTAGCACACATATCATTTCTCTAACAACAATTCTTGTTACGCTACGAGGTAACTAGCCACGATGTTGTGTTGTTCAACATGTCTGGGATTATCCCACATAGTTGCAACATGTGCATATTTATGCGTGAATATTTAGATAAGATTTTATTCATGTTTGCAGAGTTAGAGAGCAAAATGCCTAAAATAAATTTTATTAGTTAATATCACGACTGAATACTTCACTGTGAATGATAAGGGACAAAGTGTACTTAACAGACAACCTCATTTTGTTAATGAAGATTTCTGTCCTTCGAGTATGTAGAAAGGAGCAAGTATACTGACGATTGAATGAATCTGTTGATTTCATTTTATAATTATTTATTTTTCCATCAATTTTTAGTATAACTATTAAAAACACTCGGTAAACTTTTCTCGGTATCTGTACTCAAATTCGAAGTCCAGAAAAAAAATTCACGCGCAAAAGCTTATTGTGCAAAATAACATATTATATTTTCTATTACTTAGAAGCAGTAATATATTATTTTGAACTATTATATAGCTGTTTGGGCGTAGTTTCCCGCGTCCCGAAAGAAACACAACAAACACGGATAAAAACTAGCCCATAACCTTCTCCGGACTTAAAAAGTCTAAGTCGCCTTGAGCAAGTATTGTGATCAATGTGCGCATAGCTTCCCTGTTTGAAAAGAGGCCTGTGCCCTGCAGTGTGGCAATATATAGGCCCATGTCGAACATCCTCCAGGATCCCCTTTCCCCTTAATCTGCCGGGGCTGCGGGACGTTCGAAAGAGATACCGTGCCCCCGGAATACAAAGGGCTGAGGAAGGAACATGGATGGGTTTTAGTCAGTGAGAGTTTGACACTCCCACCCGCCCCACCTACGGCGGGAGGGGTCATTTGATGATTTCCCATCCCAAAAAGAAGGGTTTCCACAATCTCTTTATCCAATTTCATCCAAAACAAACAAACTCACTTTCGTATTTATAATAATAGTTGAATCCTAATGATTCAACCTCACTCAAAGCTCATTTGCCACGAATATTCTAATATCATGAACACGCGTGGTCATAATTCAAACGAATGTTAATGTGATTACAAAACCGACATTTCCGCATTTAATTTAGGTTAAAATAAACAATGTTTAGAGAGAACTACAATAAACAGAAAACCGCAGAAAGCCGTGTACATTAAATGTATTAGATTTAATGATGATAGGGAATTAATAGACCACAAACATTACTGACTTTACAATAGAATACAATATCATCGTTGTGCGTGCAATACCGCGAAAGACCAGTTTGTAAATACCGCGTATCACATTTTTCACAATATTGCAGGAGGCAGAGAAAACTTAATATTTTAGCCATTTAAATATAATTTTGTCGACTAAACTTTATAGCAACTCCTTTGTGACAACTTAATTGTACTCCTTATATAAATTCTGCGACGTTTAAATAAACTTAAATTCAGGTAAAAAATTAGTTAGCGCGATGTGTAATTCTTGCGCCTTTTTCTGTTACGCGGTATTTACAAATGCTCTTTCGCGGTTTTGCACACGCAACGACAATATTCTGCCTTGTTGGTCTTGTGGTCGTATGTACTGTTGTAAACGGGGTCTAGGGTTCGATGCCTGGATTAGGCCGAAATCGCTTTGTGGATTGTGGAAAAATTCACAAATAGCCCGAAGTCAAGCAATGCAGAAGTCAAGCGGTGTTACACCCACATGTCTGGGACGTTAAGCCGGCTACCTTTATAGCAGTCATCTGCCTAGCCTTTTCCCAACTTAGTCTGTGTCGGCTTCCAGTTTAAAAGTGCTTTCGGAAGCACGGACTCGCTATGACAGAGATGGTCACCCATCTTACGGACCGACCGCGCCAAGCGCAGCTTAACCTTTGATCGGTCGAACCGTGCGGCTGTTATCTAGCCACGAGCTCCTCAATAGCAGTCGTCGTTACAATTCCATTTAAGAAGCTGTCAGGCGGATTTGAGAAAAGTAAAGTAAAAGTAAAGTAAAGTAAAACCTGCAGCCTACAGGATAAGAAGAAGAATTGAGTTTTCATTTCGATTTAGATAACTATTATCCAGTTGTGTGAAGCAATTTCGTTCCGGAACAACTAGAATATAAAAATCAGAATACCATACAATCCAGTTACAACGTGAAAATGATCGGCCATGCTGTGATATTTCTATAATTAAACACACGCAGCGATTTAATTGAATCACTGAGCCGTGAGAGCAGATCGCGTTATGTTATATAAAACGTGAGAATTTAATTATTTGCGAGTATCATTTCATACATGGTGTCACTCCGGTATTTGCTGGAATAATACGTAAAATAATTTTACTATGAAAAAAAAACCTACTTACAATATGTTTTACACACCTACCTCCCGAATCCATCATCAGACCTTCATTAACACATTGTGGAATGCAATAAATCATTGAGTATTGAGTATTTGAAGGAACTCATCGAAACGAATCAAATGAGTCCAAACTCGACCTAAAGAGTTTCGCTGTCCTATCCTACCTCCACCATCAAATCACCTCTAAACTACCAAATTATAGAATTCTAGTCCAAACTACATAAACATGCAACGGTTATTTTCGATACGACAACTAAAAATGGTGCAAAATAATTTCAATATTTAAATTCATTATTTTTAGGTGCGCGTGGTAATAAAAAGAATTTTTAAAGAATATTTTTTTTGTTAAAATACTCCAATGTATGGTTTGTCTTTTCGAGGAACGGTTCCCTTAAAACTTCTATAATATTAAATCTAGCAATACATTTTATCCTATCATCTTGACTAATGATAGAAATCGAAAGTGAGTTTCGTGCTTTGTTAAAACGGCTCAATTTGGATCAAATGAAACTGATGAAACTTTTTATCCGGGTGTGTTTAGTAGTAGTTCCCTCGGGGCAGGAGCTGCGGGAAACAACTGGTATTATAATATTCCAATTTGCTTGAAAGTTTTTATTTAAAAATACACTTCAATTTGTATAAAAAGTGTGATGTCAAAAGAAAATTAAAAAAAATAAGGTCGCTTCGCTTGCCTTTTAGAGTTCAGCAAAAGAATCTTCTGTAGATTATTTTCTTTCTATATTAAAATCTTAAGACGTCGCTTAAGTTTTTTTTCATACAATTTTAATTAAGATCAATTTGAAGAAGTGTTTCTTTGGGTGTTGAAGAATAGTTCATTGAAAATTAAAATAGTCTCGTTAAAATCAGAGTGCATTGAATAAAGCTGCAAGACGTCTTTGTAGAAAAACTTATTATTTTAGCATTGTATGAGAATCTATTGAAGACAGATATTCACCTAGCTAGACCAAGAATAAATCTAAGATATAAGAATTATAAATGCTTTTACCTAACCGTCATGTCTATCTCAGTACCAAATTTCATTCAAATCAGTTCATCCTGTTTATCGTAAATGCATAACAAACAAACAAATGAACCATTAAACAAACAAACTCACTTTCACATTTATAATATTAAGTTAGGATTAAAAAACCTCAAATATCAAAACAAGAACGCACTTAGTCTGAATAGCTCGTTGCGACCACCACTACTTGTACTACTCGTGTAGGCACTGGATGACGTTAAGGTACCTACGTGACGTCACAGGCAGGCGTGACCACGTTTTGCGGTTGATTGTACACTGTTATTGACTGACGTCTTGATATCAATTTATATTTATGTATAATTTGAGGGCTTCCTACACGTGTAATATACGGAAAAAAATATTTTGTATAAATTATAGCTACGAGTATACTATTATTAAAGGGAGCAAAAAAACTCTTATTAAGAATACTGCACGTACGGTGTGACATTTGGCAGTTTTTTTATAAAGAACTAGCTTCTGCCCGCGACTTCGTCCGCGTGGAATAGTGGTGCTCCGCTCCTATTGGTTTTAGCGTAATGAAATATAGCCTATAGCCTTCTTCAATAAATGGGCTATCTAACACTGAAAGAATTTTCAAATCGGACCAGTAGTTCCTGAGATTAGCAGCGTACGCAAAAAAAGTGACTTTTCTGGTTGATTTCTTACACCTTGTGTCCGAAAAACCCAAATATCTTACGGAACCCTATTTTTTTCCAAAATAAAATTTTGCCTATGTTACTCGTGGATAATGTAGCTTTCGAATGGTGAAAGAATTTTTAAAATCGGTCCAGTAGTTTTTGAGCCTATTCATTACAAACAAACAAAGTTTTCCTCTTTATAATATTAGTGTAGATTACAGAAAGGTAATTTTATCAATATAAACAAATAATACATTTATTAATAAACTAGCTTCTGCCAGCGACTTCGTCCGCGTGGAATAGTGGTGCTCCGCTCCTATTGGTCTTAGCGTGATGATATATAGCCTATAGCCTTTCTCAATAAATGGACTATCTAACACTGAAAGAATTATTTAAATCGGACCAGCGGTTCCTGAGATTAGCGCGTTTAAACAAAATGACAACATTTCCCTTCACTGCTCTGCTCCTATTGATTGTAGCGTAATGAAAAGTATACTATAACCATCTCAGGAGTATGACAAATAATTGTACCAAGTTTCGTTAAAATCCGTCGAGTAGTTTTTGTTTCTATAGAGTTTATACAGACAGACAGACAGACTGACAAACGGACAGACATACAAAAATTTTACTGTTTGCATTTTTGGCATCAGTATCGATCCCTAATCACCCCCTGATAGTTATTTTGGAAATATATTTCATGTACAGAATTGACCTCATGTACAGATTTATTATAAGTATAGAGAGTTTATACAGACAGACAGACAGACAGACAGACAAAAATTTTACTGTTTGCATTTTTGGCATCAGTATCGATCCCTAATCACCCCCTGATAGTTATTTTGGAAATATATTTCATGTACAGAATTGACCTCATGTACAGATTTATTATAAGTATAGAGAGTTTATACAGACAGACAGACAGACAGACAGACTGACAGACAGACAAAAATTTTACTGTTTGCATTTTTGGCATCAGTATCGATCCCTAATCACCCCCTGATAGTTATTTTGGAAATATATTTCATGTACAGAATTGGCCTCATGTACAGATTTATTATAAGTATAGATATAGAAGATAGATTATAGGTATATTTTATATAATAAAATGATAATCCCTAATTTAACTCAGCTGCCAATTTGTAGCTAGTATGCAATAAGCATTATTGTGTCTCAGTTTCCGACGAAAGAAAACAAGAAATATAATAAATTAACCCTTAAAAGCTAACAGCGTGTGCACACTGCATGAGTGTGCACAAGCATGGAGGAGTGCTCCTGCTTAGAGCACTTATGAGTTCACCACAACCCCTGAGGCAGAGTGGGGTTAAGACTACATTAGACGATGACTTCGGGTTTTTTTTTCAACGGATTTATAACTAGGTTTTTCTCGTGGTTTCACCCGCGTCCTAAGGAAACTACTTCGCGCACGTGGATAACAAGTTTCCTATGTGTTGATCCAGGTTAAATACATACATCTATTATATACTAGCACTTTGCCCGCGACTTCGTCCGCGAGAGATTCGGATTTTCGCACACATTCCAGAGGTGTCGCTAAATAGCATTATAAACATTATTTTTGGATGGCCAGTTTCCATAATAATATAATTTCAAACAAAAAATGACCCAATAATGTAAATCATAATGTCTGTTAGATAATTAATTTACAAAGGCAACGAAACTGAAAAATACCTAAGAGTTTTTTTTTAAAATACCTACCATAAGCATAACCTCTCTCCGTGCAGGAACAGTTCAGGTCGCATAAGACTATAGTTATTTTTCTTATATTAGTAATATTATAAATACAAAACTCCATCTGTCTCTCTATCCGTTTGTCTACAATACCTTCATGGGAAAACGGCTGAATCAAATGAGATGAATTTTGTATAGATATAAACTGAAAGCTGAGGAAGGACATTGAGGTTATTATGCAGGTGCGTGAAGTAGACTCATAGACACAATCAACCGCCGACCTAAATTTTTCAAGTTCAAGCAAAAGGACAGAAAGGAATTGAAGGGTGTTTTGGCTACCTCGGGCCTCCGAACTGGAGTATTGAGAATCGAAAGAATGTACTGATCTCATAAGATAGCAGAGTGACCTAAGAGGTCCAGATGGGCTTCAGCTTGTATGCAGATGGTCACATGAGAGGTTCTCTCTAAATAATCATATGCGGAGATTGCGGGGCTCGTAGCTAATTAAAAGCCATGCAAATCGATAAGTGACCCTTTTCTAAACCGACCCAACCGTGCCTAGGAGAGCACGAAAAGCTGTCAGTCCTGCGCCTGATCTTTGATTGGGGATAATTTCATTTTAGCCACGTATTGTAGCCGCATCATTCAATGCGTCACTGGGTACCTTGAGGGAGTTGGAATGCAAACACTTTCTAAACCAGCACGCAGTTTGAAACAATCTTAAACAACAGATTTTAGCTAGAATGCCAGCACCAACCGCTATAAGCGAGCTAACAACAGCTGAGTTAGATGATCCCTTAGTAAGGTATTAAAGACATCATTGATGGATTTACAAACAGAAGAACCCCAGGAGGTAATATACTCGTTACAAAAAGTGAGAAAAGTTTGGTGAACATTTGTTATTTTTTGAAAATACACGTGTGTCTAAACATTAAAACAGGCGGTTGACGACGACGAACGACGAAAAAGAAGTAGGTGGCAAAAAAGCACCTTTTCAACAGAAACTTAGTGTAAGACACCGATTTCTAGAACGATGTTTTAGCAGAAAATAAAATTAATTTTCACTTTGTAAGCCGTTTATATTTTTGTGAAAAGTTTTTTTTTTTATTTCATCGCATGCATTGAACCCTAAAATTCGCTTGAATATTGTACGGACATAGGTCCGGTAAATATAATCTGGAAAAAGATTGTTTACTTTTTTAGGTATATCATTGAATTATGATAATTGGAATACCATAATTACTCTGTCGCACGTCATCGAAGAAATTACATGAAATACAATTTACATCAAAGTGAAGGGTACAACGACGGTCTTATCGCTAACAGCTTTATTATTTTAGGCGCATACGGAAAGCGCGACAACATTTTCGGCCTATTTATTGTCCCACTACAGGGCTATGGCCTAATTTCACAGAGTTTTTTAAGGCTTAAGGAAATGTACATAGGCAAATATATTTTCGAGCTGTTTGTGGTTGAAATTGTACCCACCTTATTTTGAAAGATCAGGGTGTCCACTCCAAATGCCTAAAAAAACCCTGACTTTCCCTGATCACTCTACCACATTTCCCTGACGCAGTATTGTCGTCGTATAAGGCAAATATGCAATTTTCTCGTTTTAAACCATGAATGAATATGAATGTATTATACTTTGCACTATTGAAGTCAAGGTCTAGATCATGTGCACTAAATAGGAGAAGATATTTAATTTGTGTTTAGAGTTAAGTACCCTAAATAGTAAGCTATGAAAATAGGCCAATAAAAATCAGAGCGCGAGCGAAGCGAGCGCGATTTTTTTTTAGAAATATGAGGAACATAATTCTTATGTATCATGTTTTTATTTCATGACTCCCTTTTCCATGAATTTTTACTCTTACGATGTTTTTACCTGACAATCCCTGACCACCTATAGCTTCCCTGACATTTTCCAGATACTGGATATCCTGGATTTAGCGAAGCGGCTTGCTAACACTTCCCGTGACCCAAGGGCTGCTTTTATCTTTGCCTAAGACTAAGCATTGCAATCCAACGTGGCAATTCTGCCAGCCTCTTGAGTACGCTTCCAGTTGACGGTGATGAGGAAACATTTTTTGACGCCATATTTTAGTTAAATTTTAATTTTATTAGAATATTTTGTGGTTTCAATTTTCATGTTTCTTACTGTAAATAATGTAAATACTTATGACTTGAAAGCGCTTACTTTTAACAAATTCGTAACTTGAATTCTTGTAACCGTCTCTAATGGTTATTTTTTATTTTAAAAAAAATGTGTATTCAACAAAAAAAGAAAAAATATAATTTACTAAACGCAAAAAAAAACATAACTTCGCGGGATTTGAACTCGAAGCAAAAGCAACCTACTCGGATGGTCGTTAATACGGGCTACACTGTTCGTTGACATTTTAGTTAAAATTGACGTTCTCATACATCGTTCGATTCATAAATTCTACTATTCTACCAATGCTTTCGTGTTTTCAATTTCAATTACTGCTTATCTTCTTTAGGAATCAGCGTGATGATTTTCATATCAATGATTGTAATAACAGCTAAAATGCATAATTACTAAAAAATTATAGGTCATCCCATTACAAACTTTTATACAATGTCTCACTGCTCATTCCTCATAATATTTAGCGTGATGTTTTATAGCCTAAAGCCTGACCCGATTCATAACAATCATTTTTGCTGAATTTCAAGTAGAACTGTTCAGTCGTTTTGGCGTGAAGCTCAAACAGATAAACACACAAACAGACAAACAGACAAAAATTCTAAAAATCATATTTTTGGATTCAGCGTCGTTTACTGATCACGCCGAGACCACTTTAAAAAAAATATATTCAATGTACAGATTTTCTACCATTACAATTTTATTATATGTAATATAGATGCACAAACTTTCGTATTTATAATATTAGTAGTACCTATTAATTTGCCCTACAATAAAATAAAGTGGATCGGTTTTAATAAAAAATACTCTATTTATAACCTAAAAAAAACAAAACAAGTCTGGTTGATCTGAACTTTGACAGTCGGAACCCATATTGGATAGGAATGAGTCTAGGTTATTTAATGGGTCCCGACTGTCAAAGTTCAGATCAACCAGACTTGTTTTATTCTTTTTAGTTTATAATAAGAGTATTTTTAACCAGTCGGGTTTTTTGATTTTTTTTATTTACGTTTTTATTTAATTTTTTTTAGTTTACTTAATATATTTTTTGAATTGGTCTTTTTACTTACTAACTTTCATTTGATACCCATATTGCTAAGGTAAGAAAAAATCTACTTCCCTCCCCCCCATTCTGCCATTTGCGGGCGCCATTTTGAAAATCTATATAGCCTATGTCATTACTACAATTTAGACAAATCCAACGACACCTCATATGTCAAAAACCGTCCAGCCGTTTGGGCTGTAGGGCGTGCCAAAGAAATGGACATACATACATACATACACTCGAAAAACATAACCCTCCTTCTGTCGCAGTCGGGTAAAAAGGCAAGCTTCTTTCACTGCAACTTAATAAAGACGGATAAACTAAATAAATATATTATGCGATATAGAATACAAATTTTCTTTACAACACTGAAATAAATAACAGAAAAAAACATTTTAAATTACCTATGTTCACTCGTTACTGATTTACTAAGAGGTTCTTTGAAAGGCAGTCAATATTTTAACAAGTAATTGCAATTAAATGTACATATTATCTTTTCCTCTCACATTTACTATTTAAATAAAAATATAACTTTGTATATCGAACTTTCATTTAAAAAGTTAACAAGCTTGGTAGCTGCAGTAATCCTTGTGGGTAAATATTTTTCTTATTTTTTAATGCAGAAGATACATAGAACCTCAATTAAGCATTCTATAATAAACATCTACAGTTTGCCGTGGTTTCACCTGCTTTTCTTTTCCTACATGACTTCTTGCAGGGTGCTTCTAACAGCATTCGACCTGGTTTACCGAACAATGTGGTTCACCTGCATCTTGAGGTTACTATTTATACGGACCCGGATAAAAATAAATTATCACACAGTGCCATCTAGCCCCATGTGTGGGTATGGGTGCTAGCTTAACGGATATACTACTTATATACTTTTTAAAAATTTATAATTTATTTAGGAAGTTACAATGTTCATATATTAATTAATTTAAACTACTTAAGGCTAAAGATTAAACTTTTTTAAATACATACATATTATACATAGTAACACCCAGACCCGTTACAGAAATTAAAATTCATCATTTAAATTTCTGCTCGGCCGGGAATCGAACCCGGGACCTCTTGCGTGGTATTCGGCAAGTTGACACAAACCACTCAAGTTGTCAAAATTAATAAAAAGTATCATACGAATTCACTCAATGATTTTTGCGTGAAAGATATATATGATTTGCGTGAAGGATATATGTATACAATACATACATCCGCACAAACTAATAATATTATAGTAGGATGATTTCGGAAGAAATGAACAATGTTTTTAATACATAAGATATAATTTCTTTCTTATTCAAACTTTCCTTTGGTCTACATATTATAAAAGAATTAGAATCAGATTAAGAAGTACTCCATTTCTCGTTAATGGGCAAGAATTTAAATTCAAGAGAGAAAACGAAATATTATTTTCATTTGAGAAAAGAAAAGATGAGTCTTTGTCACATTAAGTGGGTCATCATTTTCCTTTAAACTTTTGACAAAAGACAATAACAATTCCAACTTTATTTATTTAAACAATGGTATGTATATATTGTGGCCATGAAACTCGAAATTATTATTAAAACTAATTTAAAGCTTTAATGAAAAATAAACAATTGTTATGTAGTTAATTAAGGTTTGACGGCGATCCGTCTTCTTGACTCCAAATCAATTAGAACTTTCATTTGTGCGCTAGTTTATCTTATTCTTGGTTTGTTTACTTTTTTCATAGTTGGAACATTATTACATCACTGCTTTAATTTTCAATTACGATACTAATTGGCTTTTTATAAAAAAAAAACCGGCCAAGTGCAGGCCCGGCCACGGGTTTCGTAATACGTTTTAGTTCGTTGATTATAATTCTGTAACCTGTGAAGTCGACTTAGCCGTGATAGTTTTCCTTTGAAGTTTGGTATATATGCTACATCAGCTTTTTTTTCACATATATGGGTACAGCCATTCAAAAGTTAGAGAGGGATGTTTGTATCGAACAAAAAATTGTACTTTAAAGCTAGATATTTCAAAAATAGTAATCTTAACCGAAATATGGTATTCACACACCTGAAATATTTTAAAAGACCTATCTAATGATATCCCAAATGATAGGATACGCGACAAAAAAATATTCATTTACACATAAGGACCTCACCTAACTTTTTTCAATATTTAATTTTATTATTTTGTCGTCGTGATCAATATGCATATCCATACCAATTTTCAGCTTTCTAGTACTAAAAACCTCTGAGCTATGCAGACAAGAAGACAAACAGACGGACATGGTGAAACTACAAGGGTTTCTTAATCGACTGAGGAACCGTAAAAATAATAAAATACCCTATAGAAATATAATAAATAGTCGGTATTCGACTACAATAGGTACCTAATATCGAGTGAAATATTTCTATTCGCCAGCGACTGCTGCATCGGACAGGCGAGCCATCCGACCGATCTGTTCCTGAAAGTGTTATTGAAATCTGTGCGAACCCTCGCGATATTCGAATAAGCGGGAGCGATCGGATTCCTAAAACTCGCAACTGTAAATCTGGTTTTGAAAAAATCGTTCAAATTTGTGATGAGATACATTTTGATGATTCTTTTGAATTGTTATAGAGGTCTAAAAAAAGAGAGATTGATATGATATATTATACGACTAAAAATAATAGCTATAATAATTATAATGCCTTAGGAAAAGTACCTAAAGGATCTTCTCCTTCTAATCGTATAGGCTGCAAGTTTTTTCCAACCTAACATGCTAGTGTGTGTCAGAGTTTTCTCAAATCCGCCAGACGGCTTCTGATTATGAAATTAAGTGAAGGGTAAAAAGGTCACAATCTGTTATGACCAAAAATGTCTAAAGTTATTTACAATTGGTGAAGTATTTTATCAATTTATCATAATATAAACCTCTAAAGAAAAATATTGAAGCACGTTTTTTTGCAATTTATCGATTAATTTACATTATGGAAATATGGCATCAATTAAATAAGCTGTTCTAGTAACTGACCTGAATTTATTGCACTGAAGTGTAAGTTGACCCATTCATTGAATCCATTGACAATCCTATTTATGACGAAAAGAAATAAAAACGGACTACGTATACCTAGTTCAGTTTCAATTCTTTTTCATCATATCAAATCGATCTCTCTCTTCATCAATCAAAATAGATTAGACCACTTTTTTCTGATGGGAAATCATCAAATTATCCCTCCCACCATAATGTCAGGGTCCTACTGACTAAAACCCATCCATGTTCTTACCTCAGCGCTTTGTATTCCAGTGGTGCGGTATCTCTTTCAAACGTTCCGCAGCCCAGATTAGACCACGTGCGCTTAAACTTTTGAATTGTCAAAGTATGATGAGTTAGTCTAAAACTTAAAGCAATTTCCCCGTTCTAAAGCGAAGACTCGTATGGTATACCAAACCTTTATACTCATACTTTTCCACTACTACTATTGGTTACTTTTCGCGGCTTTGCCCGCGTTCTAAAGTAATTACTTTAAGTACTCGGATAAAAAATATCTTATGTCCTTCTAGCTTCATCGGTACCAAATCCAATTCAAATAGGTTCTTCCTTTTAACCTTGAAAATGTAACAGATAGACTGAGTTGCTTTCAGAGTCATACTATTAGTAAAGATAAAACTTTCTACTTATTATTGTTTACTAGATGACCCGGTGAACTTCGTATCACTTACATTATCTTAACTATTTTTTACCGTTTAAACTTTCCCTGGACTACGACAAACATTTAAAACAAAATCAGCTAATACGGCCCAGCCGTTTTGGAGTTTTTAATTAATTTTTATACATATAGATAAAAAGACGTCTTTGAGCTGCAGCGAGTTTACAGGCCAGGTTAGAAGTAGTTTTTACCCTGTGACCGCCACTTCACTACGTTCCCTGTAAGTGCTTTCACCTTTCTCACGAATTTAAGAGGTAACAAAACAGTATTTTAAAACTAAAGTACTTAGGAATCTGGTTCTAAAGGTGGTTCAGTACATAGGTAAGCCTTTAGTGCTTTTCCTGGATAGTTGTACTCACTTACCGCCTTACTTATAAAAAACCTGTAATCTGAAGTTGAACCATTTCTCACCTAATCCTTACTTAACGTCGTCGTCAGCTACAGTCAACTTCAGTTCGGATTAACGCTAGCATTTGTGAGTGAGATTTTTGCTAATCCATGGCTAATCAGCAGATAAGCAAAAATATATTTTCATGTATTACTTAGAAATGGCTGAAAATGGGAATGAATGATGAGTTGACTGATATTATGATTTGGAAGGGAAAGACGTGCTGTGCTGTCCCTAAATATTTTACGATAAAAGCAGTAAAATCATAGTACTGATATTATTTGGAGTGCCTCTTAGAACCAGTGGTAGCAAGTGTTGTCTACTGAGCATGAATTCCAAGGTTCATTTCCCTGGTGTTCGAAAAGTTCACCAATATAATAGGGGCATGCATGCATGCCTACAGAAGGGATATTTTGGATAAAAGCTTTATAGTAATTTATTAACTTGACAGATTTTCTTTAGTAAAAAACTTAAGCATTCAATTCAATTCGCAATTGGAAAACGTATTCGATTAAATGGGAGCAAAACAAATTACTTTGGATTAGTTGTTTTTATTTGCTAACGGTCACATTGAAAAACATTTACATTATTTGCTTCTAAAAATTCAGTTGAAGTTTTTCTGTAAATAGATAACAAACCTTTTATTTTACGATTTGTCGAATTTGACGTGTTGTCGTTAACGTAGTAAACAAAAAACATAATATTTTATTAAAATCAATTACAATAAGGGTAAATAGGTACATTTATTTTTGAAAATTTAAGTATACTGTATACAATTCCCCAAACACATTACTAGATTTTATTATTTTTTATACACATCTTGAAATGTAATCGAATTCAGTCAGACATATTTATTTTGTTTTGCCCTTACTACGGTTGTTATTATGTCAAAACCACGCTGGGATTTCTATTTTATTAAAAGAACCGACATTAAGCCCTAAGGAAAACAAAGTTATTATAGAAATCAAACTGAATTTGAAAGGCGTTTCACTCTATAGGTTATACTTCATATTCAGTAGATGTTACAAGCCTCTTATTATTTTCAATGTTGGCTCTGATGTTACATAGATCTACTTGATTCTCAGAATAAATATTAGTCAAAATATTGCCAACATTATATCGACGTGAGATCACACATCTATCTGATAAATGTTCCCCGAGGTCGTATAGCGCGATAAAATTCCTGCGTCCCAAACGATATTTCCCATTCATACCTGACTGACTCTGAAATATGTTCTCTTTTGTTACAGATTCGTTTTGCATCAAAAAATGAACAAGTCACACAAATGGGACTTCCTAGTAAAGATATCTAGCAGAAGGTAATTTACACGCGTAACAACTTAGATGGCTTTACTCGCCTTGTTCTAATAGGAAATATCTCCAATACATATCCATTACACATTAAATAGGTTATTTATTGTTTCAGAAAATTGGAGTATGAAAGGATGAATGAAGGAAACGCGCCCGTCTCGCACACGAAAAATTATTATCGACGGTTGCTAGCCAAATGCTTTGAAAGAATTTCGAGATTCACGGTTCTACCGAATAAATAGTACAACGTGAAATGTAGCCGAGTAATACAACGACATCAAAATGGGACAAACAGCTACACATGTTGACGCAAACTATACATTAATAAATTACACTGAAGAGGTAATCGAGGATGATAGGGATGCTTGCGCTGTCGCTGATGATCCTAAATATCCAAGCAGTTTCGGGATAACACTAGCCGTGCCAGAATGGGAGGCAATATGTACAGCCATTGTCCTTACTCTCATAATAATCTCTACGATAGTGGGAAATATTCTGGTTATCCTAAGTGTATTTACATACAAGCCGCTAAGGATAGTTCAGAATTTCTTCATAGTATCGCTCGCCGTAGCAGATTTGACGGTAGCAATATTGGTGCTGCCACTGAATGTGGCGTATTCCATTCTCGGGCAATGGGTATTCGGGATATATGTTTGCAAGATGTGGCTTACATGCGACATAATGTGCTGCACCTCGTCCATTTTAAATTTATGTGCAATTGCATTAGACAGGTATTGGGCGATTACAGATCCTATAAATTATGCACAGAAGAGAACTTTAGAAAGAGTGCTTCTGATGATTGGCGTGGTCTGGGTTCTCTCATTAGTTATTAGTTCTCCACCATTGCTCGGCTGGAATGACTGGCCTGATGTCTTCGAACCGGACACGCCTTGTCGCTTAACCTCCCAACCAGGCTTCGTAATCTTCTCATCATCTGGATCCTTTTACATACCGCTAGTTATAATGACCGTAGTTTATTTTGAAATATATTTGGCCACCAAGAAAAGACTTAGAGATCGCGCCAAAGCAACTAAAATCAGCACTATATCTAGCGGCCAAAATAAATACACCAATAAGGATGATCATCATGATCAAGATTCTGTGAGCTCTGAAGCTAATCACAACGAGCACCAAGGTGTTACGCGCTTAGTTTCAGACAATGAGAAGAAGAAAAGAACCAGAAAACTAACACCAAAAAAGAAACCGAAGCGTAAATACTGGAGTAAAGACGATAAATCACAAAACAAATTGATAATACCAATTTTATCTAATGAGAATTCCGTTACCGATATGGGTGAAAATTTGGAGAATAGGAACACGTCGTCGGAGAGTAACTCAAAGGAAACTCATGAAGATGATCTGATCGAAGTTAATGAGACTGTGCCGGTGAAGACTCATCATAAAAGACCTAAACCTAACCAGCAAAGTGCAGTTTATCAATTTATTGAAGAAAAACAGCGCATTTCTCTAACACGTGAACGCCGCGCAGCGAGAACTCTAGGGATTATAATGGGTGTGTTCGTGGTCTGTTGGTTACCCTTCTTCGTCATTTACCTCGTCATTCCCTTCTGTGCGAGTTGTTGTTTGTCCAACAAGTTTATTAACTTTATTACTTGGCTTGGATATTGCAACTCTGCCCTCAACCCTCTAATATACACCATATTTAATATGGACTTCAGAAGAGCATTCAAAAAATTACTTTGTATGAAACCGTGAACGTGCCAAAGACTGTAAGATTGTGTAGTGTTTTATGCTTATACTGAATGATGCTGATTTGCTCAAATGTTTTAACTCATTCGTAAGTAGATTACTAGCAAAGGTCAAGTAAGGTAATGAAAGTTCGAGTATATTAAAGTAAGTGATTACGAATCTCAATGTACATTTCTTGTATGCAGAAGTGTTGTAATATTATTAAATAAATTGTATTGTATCTTTCAAATATTGTAGAGTAGTGTCATGTAAATATTTCAAGGTTGAATAGTGCATAGCACTTTTAGATCTATATAAGTATGTGTGTAAATAAAATTTTGTGAATTAACCGAATTTGGACGAATCATTGATAACCAACGAATACTTTCAAATATATTATCCTAATTATGTACATACATATCTTGGTCCGTTTGTATATAAGTATAAAAATATTTGTAATCTACAATATCTGTAACTGTTCATACTTACTTATTTTAGTAGAACTAAAGTTAAGAAGTTATTTCAGTCGTTAGATAAATTATTGTTTTCACGATTGTATATCCCTTTGAAATAATTTGAGCCCTTATTTAAAAGGGATATTAGACTTGCAACAGTTTGTTTCATTTACTCCTGGATTGTAATAAAATTTGAATGTACCTTCGCGTTTAATTTCTAGTGTTACAAACTTTAATCTAGTAACAATTCTCAAGCTGAGGGCGAGAATAATAAGAACATTTTGAAAACTTCGTAGATAGTTAAAGTAACTTTGAACTGAAATCGTGTAGTTAATTAGTTTAGAAGTAAAACGCAAGTATATTTTACACGTAGTTTATTTATATACCTAAGGCTTTGTCGATTTTCTTTTTGATCATCACTATCAATTGATTTAGAAATATTTTAATGGTTCCAATTTATTTCAAACTTTCCTTAACTATAATATATAGAGATTATTTATATATGACAACTTTGTAAAAAGTAATATCTAATCATTTTCATAAAGTATTAAAAAAATAACTTTACAAAATATGTCTACTCTAAATTAGGTAACAATTTAAGATATCGTAAAAAGTAAAATGTTGAAGATGATCTATGCTCAGTTGGCTGTAATTTTTATCTGCCATTTAATCTTCATATCGGGCAATCAAAATGTACGCGAGCGTAAGTATCAGAATTTTATTGGGAAAACCAATTCCGAGAGACCCTACATTCGTTGAGTTGATATGGGATATCGCACGAGCAGCAACTCAGCAGTAAAAAAATACAAAATACTTAGTATTCCTCTCTAAATGTCCATTTTTCATAATCCTTACTAATATTATAAATGAGAAAGTAACTCTGTCTGTCTGTCTGTTACGCTTTCACGCCTAAACCAGTGAGCCGATTTTGATGAAATTTGGTATAGAGATAGAATATACACTGAGGAACAACATAGGCTACTTTTTACCCGGGTGCGCTAAGTAGTTCCCTCGGGATGCGGGTGAAACCGCGAGAAACAGCTAGTAGAAGAAAATTGTTGCATCTAAAGTAACAACTTTCTTATCTTCACTATGTACAGCCAGCCAAGAATCTTTGCATGAAAATTGGTTAAGTTTGCACTATTTGGGATATGGTTTAGAATTTTCATCAAAACCTTTATCACAGCTGATATTATCTTTTTTTAGATTTTTTTGATAAAAATAAATTGCTAGTGTAGCAATATATTTTTTTCATGTAGGCAGCATTGAATCCGGGTCAAATGAAAAAAAATATAGTATCTGAACTGCGAATGTTATTATAACGAAATACAAACTATTTGAATTCTGGAATTGAAATACAATTCTTCAAAATTATTAACTAAAAAATGTATTTTTAAACCGTTTTTTACTTATTTGTTTTCGTAAATTTTCATAATATGACTATAATTTTCGCATATGCCACGCGCTATGATTGGCCGCGCTGTACGGAAATGCACCTTTAGCCGAGGAAAGTAAGAAATTTTGAAAATTAAATCTGACATTTATGGTATCGTTTACGATTATATAAATGGCCTCGTAATATGTTTACAATATCTGATACCTACGCCATAAGGAATAAGGTGTAAGGAAACGAATATAATAAACACTCATTTCCTATTTTCCGAGAAACCAAATGGTTTTGTATCGGGTTTCTACATATATTGTGACTTAAGAGTCTCATGGGAATTTGTACAGCCGACAAATAGGTACAAGTAGACCATAATGTGTCAGTACAAACGCCTACTTCTTTTTTATCATTTTAGTAGGAAAACTTAAAAGAAAAAAAACTGACCATTTTTACCCAACTATAAACTACCTAACTAGGAGTTTTGGTTTTCAGGTCTTTTTATTACATACTAGCTGTTTCCTGAGGTTTAACCTGCGTTACGAGGGAACTACCTACTTAACGTTCCCGGAGAAAAGTATCAGCCTATAAGCCTGAAGACAAGGTCCCATCTATCTCCATATCAAATTTCATCCAAATCGGTTTTTAGAATGAAAAAGATTTTTTAATAGATAGGGCATAGAACATCTACCACGCAAAAGCATGAGGCACATTGTAAAGTATTGTCGTTTAAGGTTTTTCACAAAATCACTTTGCGTTTGAGAACTCGGCTGCTGTTTACTTCATGCTTGAGAATTCCAACGCTGGAAAATGATGTTTGCATATAATTTTTAAATTTTTAAACAGGTATACGTTGCCACATATATATAGGTAGGTAATTTTTCAGTATATATTAAACATTTAAGACTATCAAAGGATCATCTGTCGCCAAGTAAAGTAAGTACAAGCTTCATAAATAGAGTTTAAAACAACCGGTGTAGTCTTGTTTTTACAATTTTTGTCCCATTGTGTGACAAAGTAGGTTAAACCAAATTTATGTCGAATAAAGCGGCTTTATTACAGGCCGGAATAGAGATTTTGGCATTAGCCACAATCCTATGAAAAGAATTAGAGCTGTAAGTGCCAATTTTAGTGCAAGAGCGAAATGGAGCGACCAATGAATAACAGCATAATTTTTAGTAATACTGGAAACTAGCATACAATTGTTTGAGGGGCTCGTAGCTAAGTCGTATGGATCGTTAGATTAGGAAGGTGAAGCTGTACGTGCTAGCCGCGGTCAGTCCATGGATGGGTGACCATTTTCGTAACATAGTGAGACCAATCCATACCTCGGAGAGCACGTAAAGCTGTCGGTCCTGCGCCTGATCTCTCCCTGGTCGTGTTGGATTGCCGACCAATTACACTATGAGAGTGAGGGAATAGAGAGTGCACCTGTATCTGCGCAAGAATTCGTGCACTACAATAATTATCTCCTGCTTACCTGGCTAAATCTTCATTGAGATATGCCGCCATGACCGAAATCGGTCTTGATATTATTAATATTATTCTACATCTAACAGAGTGAAAGAAATTTACAAGAGATGAGTGGAAAAGGAAAAAAGTTCTGCAGTATTGCAATATAGAAAAAATATGACACAGTAATAAAAATAAGGAAAACATCTATGTATATTATTATATTACCTACAGAAAGCGAGAAAAGGTATACGAAAGTGCGTTATTATCGTCTACAAAGCAACCTTTTGCTTTATTCTGGCAACATTTGTCAAAATTATTTACGATCCGTTACAGTACCGGTTAATACGGTTTTTATTAAATTCCACCCTTTCTGTTTACGATTGCAAACGGTTATGTGCACCTTTGATACATTACATTTTGTATGTGGATATTACTGATTCGGAGAAAATTCTTAATAATGTTCATACGTACTTAATGTAATGGTGCAATACGTTTCGATTAAAATGTGAATGTTTAATGATTTTATCGTCTGTTCTTACGTAATAAGTATATTTTAATAATTTTATGAAATACTTTGTGAGAATGATTTTACGGAGAATCGGGCAGCATAAAAGTTAATTGTGTATTGGATCCTTCGAAGACCTAAGAAGAAGAAGAAAGGTAGAAGCGTCTTCAATAACTTTGTCTAAAAAGCTGTTTTAATTTACAATGTGGTTGAACTTTTCAACAGTTAATTTCACAATAACTTAATTTAATTGGCACATTATGTTAGTAAGCGAAAAAATAATTAACTGTAGAAAACGAACTGCTCGTACCCTGCGGGATGGACACCACTAGCGAGTAAAATATGGTTAGTTCTTCTCAACAAAGAAGACTAGCAAAATGTTGTAATGCAAATGAAACAAAAAGGAACCAAAAGAATTTTACAAATTTTACAACTGTGGTTGATTACGAGGAGTAAGCTCAACATGACATAGCCTTAAACTAGTGTTGTACCACCACTAACACGGTAGTAGTTCATTAAGGGAATGTTCTCTTTGAATGCAGCTGAGTCCACAAACTATGTATAATTTCATTCTCTCGTTACGAGGTTATATATCTATACTATTATATAAAATGACAACCTCATACACTGAATGACTGACACATCAACGCGGAGCCGAAATGGCTGGACCTAGAGAAATGAAATTTGGACAGGAGGTACCTTTTATGTCCTAGACAAGTAATAAGAAAGGATTTTTGGAAATTCCGACCCTAAGTATATTAAAATAGGGTTGAAAGTTTGTATGGAGTAAGTTTTATTTCTTATTCGATTAAACTCAAATTTTGTAGAAACACTGTAAAATGAAAATAATTAAACACGTGTTTTACAGTTTTTCAAGATTTTAGCCCTAGGGTGAACAATTTAGATTTTAAGTTTGTAAGAAAAAAAATCTGTTTTAGCTTTACGCCAAAACGTCTGAAAAGTTTAACTTGAAATTCACCAAAAATGTTTATTATGAATCAGACCAAGCTTTAGGCCACAAATCATCTATACTATTATAATAAAATGACAACCTCATACACTGAATGACTGACTCATCAACGCGGAGCCGAAATGGCTGGACCTAGAGTAATGAAATTTGGACAGGAGGTACCTTTTATGTCCTAGACAAGTAATAAGAAAGGATTTTTGGAAATTCCGACCCTAAGTATATTAAAATAGGGTTGAAAGTTTGTATCGAGTAAGTTTTATTTCTTATTCGATTAAACTCAAATTTTGTAGGGACACTCTAAAATGAAAATAATTAAACACGTGTTTCACAGTTTTTCAAGATTTTAGCCCTAGGGTGAAAAATTATGATTTTAAGTTTGTAAGAAAAAAAATCTGTTTTAGCTTTACGCCAAAAGGTCTGAACAGTTTTACTTGAAATTCACCAAAGATGTTTGTTATGAATCGGTTCAAGTTTTAGGCTACAAATCATCACACTAAATATTATGGGGAATGAGCAGTGAGGTATTGAAATAAGTTTGTAATGGGATGACTTATCAAGTTTTTATAATTACCTATATGCATTTTCGCTATTATCTTTGACATGAAAATCATCACGCCCGTTTGTAAAGAAGATAAGCAGTAATTCAAATTGAAAACATGTTGTATTAGAATGTCAATTTTACCTAAAATGTCAAGGAGCGCTGTAGTGGAGGGGCTGTATTCATGATCATGCGAATCGGTTACATCAAGTTCAAATCCCACATATTTTTGTTCTTTTTTTGAGATTGGTATTTACTTATTTATTTTTTATTTTTTTGGTTGATATCACATTATAATATCTTTCACCTTAACGGCTTCAAGAATTAAGTTACGAATTTGTTAAAAGTAAGCGCTTTCAAGTCATAATGTGTAGATGTTATTCCATGGTGATTAATGCCCATGCGTTCCATGTATGAAAAGGGCCTCTTTTCATACATAAGAGCGGGATAATTATAAACTAAAAAAAAATGCGCTTTCCATTGAATTCATTCTATTCCACACTTCAGACATTAAGAATCTAGAATTCCCTTTGCTAATAAACAAATCATAAGGCCACGGATGAACCTCTTCGCGGAGTGGCTAAGGAGGCACCACGGCATCTTGACCTACCACAGATCCAATGCCTACGCCTGACGCAGGTTCTCACTGGACACGGTTATTTTGGGAGGTTCCTGGATCGAATCAAGCGAGTGGAAATGTCGGGGTGTCGACACTGTGAGGATCACCTGGAGGTCACGGTGGAACATACGGTGGAGGTCTGCCCCACTTGGGCGGCGGTGATCTCTCACTTTCGGCCCTGGTTCAAACCATGGTCCAAAGATAGTGGGAATAGGAAGCAGTCACCTTCTAATGCTAACCAGTCATGCTGGAAAAGGAGATAGCGGGTTGCGTGAGGGAGAGACAAATCTCACGCCCCAGCCACGTCATCAACATTTGGAGTCAGGAATCGATTCAGATCAGTAGTTTTTGAGAAAATCGGGGACATACAAACACATGCATACCGGTCAAATACAGAACCACCTTTTTTGAAATCGGTTAAAAAACAAAGACTACCTACCCGTGCGAAGCCGGGGCGGGCCACTAGTATATAAATATAACCATTGTCTCATCCCAACAAAGCTTCTATAACGCAATTTTTCAGAAGAATGAGATATTTTTTAGATAAAGAACTCGGGGATAAACAAAGGGTTGATTAAGCATGCAAATTGAGGGGAGAGTTGGAACTCATTTGCTTGAGGTGTTATGACAAATATTTTGTATTTCCTGGAGATGACGCCATTATTATCGAAGGCCGTTTCACTGATAATAATAATTATAGCTTCAAACAAAAATAAATTATTAAAATAAATCTATATATTAAGCGTGAAGTGCAAATGTTGGATTCCTTTTTACGCACGCACGCACGGAATATAGTGTCACTTTTGCGATAGATTTAATTTAAATATAGAGGAGCACAAAAAGAAATAGTCTAATTGCGGTAAGTGGACGGATACTGGTATTTATTAATTGGCATATAATTGTCTTCAGTGTAAATTAGTTTGAAAGATGCCTTGGCATCTTAAAAAATGTTTTGATAATTACAATATTAGTGTTCTGTGGAACATGAAACCATAATGAAATGGAACTCATTAAGTAAACAAAGTACACTACATTCACTCGTTTTTTCTTATAGTATACATTCAGATCAGATAGTCTACTTCCTAGTTAGTATGCACACAGACCGCCCTCGTATATTCCCGGAATTTATATCTGCGTTACGATAATGCCTCGCCAAGCGAAACAGAAAACTTTATGCTAAAAGCGTCGTGAAGAAACTAGAATGCAGATGGGTTTGCAGAAAAGAAAAAGAAAAACAAAGTTAATATTAGTTTGATAGGAACATAATTATTATTTTGTTTGTAAGTTTAGTCAGCTTCATTAGTATGTCTACGCACAGATGAACAAATAACTTTATGACGTAAATAGGTGCTAAAATGAATAGTCTAACTAAATTATTAAACCAAATCATTCTCACTAGCATCTCGATATGTATGGACATTACCCAAAGAAAACTAATTTTACGAAAAGCAATATTGACAAGTAAAAATTTAATAAAACACAGAATCCGACTAAAAGTGCCTGAGTAATACATTTATACAATAGGTAAATTTAACACTCTTGTTTAAAAACCCATACATAACATATAGGAATATAATGGCATTCCAACAATTTTACATATGCAGGGTAAAATAATTAATCACCTCCTTTTTTTGAATTTGGTCAAAAATCAAAACAAAGACACATTCAAAGACAGAACTCATCATTATGAATGCCTAACTTATAATTTGAGCTCTTTTTCAGTAATGACAAATTTCTAGCACATTTCTACATCATATTTCTGACGCTGACAAATCGTGTGCATAAAAAAACAAATTCACCCCTCACAATCCCATTCAAACCATCTATCTCCAAACTTAAGAGCGAAATAAAACAACAAAAACATGGAAACAGTACACAGTAAATAGTTGAATCACTCGCAAAAAATACAAAGAACAAGTGACAGATCCCATTAAGTCGCGAAACACAAAACCTCAACAACAGTAATGGCAAAATGGCTGGCATCAATAAAGGGTGTCGCTGGCAAGATAAAAAATAAAGAGAAAAGAAACCATTGCATAGAACTGTTTGAGGATACCGCCCCCTGTTCATAGCTGAAAGAGTGAAAGAAAAGCGTATTTTTTTATTTGGGTATTGCCATTAAAATGCTTTTGAAACATTTTTTAAGAACATTCGGGAGTTGCGTTAAAAATTTTGGAAGGTGATTTTGTAAATATTTGAGGAGTTATTAATATGAGTACACATACAAGCACAACAATTTCTTCAAATTTATTATTTTCGCTAAAATACAAAATGATATCTATTATATTTTCAAGAAGCAGTAATTTTCCGAGAAAATTAAATAAATAAAGAACAATAAACAGTCGACAACGTTATTTCAGTTTTATTTTATTTTAGTTGAAGCAAATAAAATTTAAACAGATTTGCAAGATAGGATGCGTCATAAAAAGCATTTGCATAATGCCAAAGTGTCCATCCGCTATCTCGCAAACAAGAGCCACTCGTACATCTTGTACTTCAAACTTAGAACCGAAAAAGTTTTCCCGTCCCGACCAGCGAGACACTGTTTAATAGTAGCAATAAAGTTTTGTTCAACATGCGGGAGAAAAACTTCGAAGCTTAATCCTGGCCACTTGTTCAACTAGATAAATTAAATCCTTGTACAAAAACTATCACAAATCACATGTGTGTAAAAATGTTTTACTGTTTTGCTGAAATCTACGTGAAGAAATATGGCCTTTATTAACCGAATTAAAAAAATAAGCTTCTGTATTCGACACGTATTTCATGTATCTTTAAATGTCCGCGATTTTCACAAAAATTGCATATCCGATTTAGATGAAACCAGTATACATTTTTCTGTCCGATCGCAAATACGACAACGTTTAAGTAATATTTTTTTTAACCAATTTCAAAACATGAACATCATTACAATAGTGACAATATGTGGCTTTTAGATCTCAGTAAAGGTATTGTTAATATCGAATAAATAATTAATAGTAGAATTTATATTCCAAAGTTTACGAATAGCATTCAAAATTAATTGGTTAGGCAATCAATCCATTCTGACAGTAACCGTGCTACGAACAGAATAGTATTTGATCCCGGATAACATTCTCATTTGAATTATCGCAATTGGCCATCCATTCGTTTGTCGAACCTTAATAGGAAATGTTTCATGCTGATCCTTTTAGCGACCGATAAAGCAATCACAGTTCGATATTCAAATAGTGATAACATTGGCATTACCATTGCCTTTATATTATTTATCTATAAGAATGAAAAATAAAATGAGAACATGGTGAACATATATACTTTATTATAATTTTGGAATTCGAACCATCTCAGTATTTAAGGGCTTATACAATCATTTGATAATTTACATTCAAATTCTAGATCAAATGATGGTCTTTCTTTATCATATCAGCAGCTTTTTCACCAATCATCAGAATGGACGCTACAGGATTGCCTCTAGTGATTGTTGGCATCACACTGGCATCAGCTATACGGAGCCCTTTGATTCCTTTCACTCGCAATCGACCATCAACGACAGTACCCATGGGGCATGTGCTAGTCATGTGACTAAGTCCAGAAGATACACACAAGACGTAACAACGCCAGTATTCTCTACTACCTTTTTCGAATTCATTACAAGCAGGGTATGCATCTGACATGGTTGCCTCAACTTCTCTATAGTAAGTCGTATTCATAATAGGAAGATAATCGAATATGTAGTCAATCAAATTCTCTACATCCTCTTTGTTGGAGAAAAAGCCATTGTAAACCAGAGGAGGGTCTTCAGGGTTAGAACTTCTTAATAGAACTTTCCCTCTAGACTTAGGTGCAATGTTCAGTATTTCGTTAAACGCTTGAAGTCTATGTACACCCTGTTTGTACATATTGTTGCAGATTTCGTCACTGAATCTAAAAGCAAATGTGCAGTAAAACAACATAATTTCCGCTGAACCTAAGTAGGTTATCACTTGGTAATCAGGGTAGTTGGAAGACTTGTTAAGAGCGACAAAACCTGTGAATGAGGATCCAGGTAACTCATAAGGGCTTGGTTGCGGGAAAGGCTCTTTAAGCTTGTCTAGATTATGTATAAGGACTACACAAACATGCTCTTGCAGATTCTCTCCAACAGGTAAATTGGATACTACTTCAATATCTTTACCCTTCAAATGCTCCTCAGGTCCTACACCAGACAACATAAGTAATTTAGGGGTGTTAAATGTTCCAGCAGATACTATTACTTCTTTTTTAGCTTTAAGTGTCATAGTTTTACCATCTTCTGTAACAATTTCTACTCCTATAGCTCTTTTGTTTTCATTAAAAATGATTTTGGTGACCAGTGTTTTCTTCAAGACATGAAGGTTATGACGGTCTTTAACCGAAGATAAGAATCCATAAGCAGAACTCTGTCGTGATTTTCCAGATATTGTTACAGTCTGCGATGCATAACCCAAAGTATGATCTTCGTTGAAATCTAAAACTATATCATTTCCTAGTTCACGGTATGCGTCTAAAAATTTGTTGATTTCTGGACGATGGTCTCTTGTGATTCCTATGTAGCCATCTGTTCCATAATATTGTTTGTCAATTGAAGCAAGTAGTTGCGGGTCTTCTAGTCGTCCAGTCTTGAGGAAATATGGTAACACATTTTTCCACTTCCATGAATCATCTTTTACTATTTCGGCCCATGAATCGAAGTCGCGGGGCTGGCCTTTATGATAGATCATGTAATTGAGAGAGCTAGTTCCACCAAGCATCTTACCCAGAGTGAACTCGTAGTATGACTGGAGATGGCATACATCTTTATAACCGTCGTATTCTGCAGTGTAATTCCAATCGTACCGAGATCTTTTCATCAAGAGGGGTAAACTAGGCAGCTGTAATAAAAACAGTAGTAGTAAGGCAGTCGATCTATGATATAATAAAAGAGTGTGTAAAAAATATATAATAATTATCATAGTCTTAATTTTTTGAGCGAACTAAATCTACTTACGTCAGACTCAAAAGGTGGATCGCCACCAGCTTCAATAAGGAGAACGTTGACATGATCGATTTCTGATAATCTGTTAGCAATCAAACTTCCCGCTGTCCCCGCACCAACCACAATGAAATCAAAACTTTGTCCGTCTGTACAAAAAAAAAACAAATTTGACAAAGAAACATAAGTTTAATTATGCTATTCAAACTACGCTTCCAATTTTAGGCAGCAGGTTTATATTCTAATTATTTTCAATTCAATTGTAATCTAAGCATTCCAAGTCTTCACAAGAGGTTGTCAAATATTTGATGATTGGAACAATATAGCAAAATTAAGGCAGGTGAACACTTACCATGTACATTGGCTTGATGTGGCCACAAGAACTTGGTGAGGTGCAACGCTGCAATAATTTTAAACGCCCCTTGCAAGACTTGCACCGTCTTGAACGTCGCCGCAGCGTCCATCGCTCTCTGTGAATAAATTTAATTCAATGAGACTATTTACAGGCACTATTGAATTGTCAAGTACTTAGAAGCAGTCAGTAAGAGTCTGACACTTCTTCTTGCTCAACCCACAGCAGGAGTAATATAATGATTTCCCATCCCTAAAAAAAAAATATTGAATTGACCCGTTTAAAGCGTAGTTTCCTATGGATAAGAATAGGCAAGAAACTCCACGTTTAAAAGAGTAAACGTGGAGTTCTATCTTGAATAAGAATTCAAGATGTTTTTATTTGGAGTTGAAACACCAAATAAACAGTGATAGAGTACTAAAACGAAATAGGTTTAAGCAGGCTTTTTAATGAAACATTATTATATCAACATTGATATTGATATTAATGTAAGTTTGAATGATGGGCCAAAGTTCCCTGAAGTTAAAATCGTAGTCAATTAGCAATTTACAGTTCAGTTACTAATTTCTAATCCATTATACATTATCTTAATTAATTTTCTTCTTTGTGGTCATTACACATAATGAGGTCACTGTGTATGACGTGAATGCGTAATTCATTTAACTTTTCACAATGTCGAACAAAAAATAAAGTTTTTATTATAATTTTTCAAGATTTCAACCATTTAGGTTGTCACAGACATTCAATTTTCTAACGCTAAATAATTAATTTTAAATTTTAATAGTCTAATATTTTAAATGTTTTTTTGGCCCTTTTATTATTATTATCCCACTATTGCGTCAAGGCCTCTTTTCATACAGAGAAGGCGTGAGCATTGATCACTACACTTGCTCAAGGTGGATTGGGGATATTAAACTTATTAGTCCTGGTTGCTTCACTATTTTTTTATTCACCGCGTCAGTGGTATTTAAGATACATAATGACTTTAGAAGTGATACTAGCTAGCATCTGGCAGGTTTCGAACACATAAACTCATTCACACACAAGTCTTGAACAATCTTGTGTGTGAATTAGTGGGCCTAGCTTGACCAAACTAATGTAATCATAATACAAATATGCTAAAGCAAAATAGTTGTTCGAAATGTCAAAAGAATAATTTTTAGCATCCAGAGATATCAATATAGTAATTAATTTCAATAACAAGCAACGAATTCCATTCAAAAACCGGTTACTTAACGTTACATAAACGTTATGTTTACAATATTAATCAACTTTTTTGTATAATACTAACTAATAGTAGCAGTCCGTGTAAATTAATTAGATATTATATTAAAACTGGTTTCAGATTTGTATTAGTATAAAAAAATATATTATTCATAAACTTAGGTTATATTTACTTTCATATCACTTTGAAAGTGCAAAAGAAAATCATGAAAAATCATTCTTAATTGGTTATTGTTAAAAATGCTTTAAAAGGATAAATTGCGCAATAAATTTATAAAAATGTTGTTGAATAAAATTAATGTTTAAATTATGCTTATTACAAACTGATGAATAATATGATAAAAATGACGCATTCTTTATTTTAAACACTATCAGCCGGCTGCACTGAAAAATTATGCGGTTACTTATACGTGAAACGGAAGAACTGTCATTCAAGATCTGTCAAAATGAAGGATAAAATTGAATAATTATGCTATTATTCGTTGTTTTTCGTCAAAATATTTAAATATATGTTTACTTAATTATTATATCTGTGTATTAATAACATAAAAAAATATAAAAGCGTAAAAGTATAAATGATAAAAAGGGTTGGTGCAACTGGCTGTATAATCTTATCCCGCTGTTTCACCCGCGTCCTGAAAAAACTCATTAACCCACCCGGCTTAAAATTCTATATAAAAAACCTTGTAGCCACTTTAAGGGTCATCTGCCTCAAATTTAATCCAGATCGATTAAGCCGTTTTACCGTGAAAGCGTAACAAGCAAACAAACACACTTTCGCATATTTATAAGATTGAATTATTGTCATTAAATTACACAAATATTTGAAATATTTTGCAAGTAAGGAGATGCGACAATGTCATGGAGAACCAGAAGTTATGAAGCCCGCTTCTAAAGCAGGAGAATAAAACATGAATTCGAAACCTGACAAGTAATAAAATACTAATAAATCAGTCTATCGTAAGAAAGTGAAGTCCCTAAGATATAGTTGAGCTACACGATGACTGATGCACGCATGCCGTCTGGCGGAATGAGTCAACTCAAAGTTGCTCTGGCTCTTTCCTCAAAAGGCTATTCCAGATTATGCCCTGCATAATTCCATTCACATTAATATAATTTATGTTTTGTTATTCATTAATATATTGTCTGGACTTTAAAAGATAGCATGACCCCTGAGTTTGTTTGTTGACGTGTAAAAGTGATACCGTATCCAATTTGCAAAAAAATCTATTTCATTTCATTTCAATGGGATTGTCCGAAACAGTTAAAATGGACTTGGAACGCAAAGGGTAGTTGAAGGAATATGGACGAGCTTTATTCAGTAAGAATGAATATTACCATTAAAGATTAAATATCATTAAATATGAACCTTACTCATTATTCTCAAGGAGGAGCTCGTGGCTAAGTAACAGCCGCACGGTACGACCGATCAAAGGTTAAGCTGCGCTTGGCGCGGTCGGTCCGTGGATGGGTGACCATCTATGTCATAGCGAGACTCCTCTGTGCCTCGGAAAGCACGTTAAGCTGTTGGTCCCGGCTGTCATTTGTAGATCTTTGACAGTCGTTACGGGTAGTCAGAAGCCAGAAAGTCTGACAACCAGTCTTACCAAGGGGTATCGTGTTACCCGGTTACTGGGTTGTGGAGGTCAGATAGGCAGTCGTTCCATGTAAAACACTGGTACTCAGCTGCATCCGGTTTAGACTGGAAGCCGACCCCAACATAGTTGGGAAAAGGCTAGGCAGATGACTCATTATTCTCAAGATCATAGATATAGATCATCTTTAAACTTCTTTGAATAGGTCCTAAATATCGAAATAACTTAATAACATACTTACATTTTAATAAAGCCAGGTGATGTAGGCACGTCTCACTTTAATCACTTTAAATGCTAAAATAACCAAATATTAATTAACATTTTAATTTATACCTAGTCATGGGAAATAAAAAAAAACAGTTGGTATAATCACGTCTTAATATTTTTATATCATATTGAAATATCAAACAAATTCGTAGCTTTTTCAATAGGGGAGAATAGGGTCAATAGTAACTAGTGAGAGAAGAAACTGATAAAAATGTATTGAACCTACATTTTTTTATAAAAATTAACGATATAGTGAGTGTCGAAATTGGAATCAAATTATCTATACTAATATTATAAAGAGGAAAGATTTGTTTGTAGGGTTTTAACTCAAAAACTACTGGACCGATTTAAAACATTCTTTCACCGTTAGAATGCTACATCTTTACGAAGTGTCATAGGCTATATTTATTTCCAGAAATAATTAGGGATCCCTACTAAAACTTGAATAATGTAACCCAAGGTGTAAAAAAAATGTCCACGCAGGAGAAGCCGCGGGCGGTAAGCATGTTTCTAAAAAGGCAAAATAACACGCAAATCGATTTTACTGTTACTGTTTTGTATGAAGAAGACAATATTACGTTTTATTTTTGTTGGTTAATTGCTAAATAGTTCACAAAAAAATATCGTAACGACAATCGATAAAAATAGATAATAATGTATTTCATTCAGCAGGATGTTAACAAGTGCAGACATTAGCCAAATAACCTACACTTTCCTTACATCATGCAATTGTATTAAAATTATAATTGTTTTAAACTTTTCTCACGGTGTCCTTTAAGGTTATTACAAAGGCATAACCTTTGTTCCTTGTACTACCTATCTTTCTACACAAAACTGTGTTGTTTAATATACGTGGTCGGTCAACTTTATCGATTACGCCAACCCTATCCAGTAGACATCGAAACATCATTAACGAGTTCAATTATTATAAGTATGAATATTCAAATTGTAGAGAAATAAAAATCAATTACGGAAATGTGATATTTAAAAAACACTTTAATATTCCAAAATAGAATACCAAACATACTCAGAAGTTGTTTAACTAGGTGCTTAATTTGATAAAAAATAAAACTCATAAAAATATTTTTACGTTGGACTTGAGAACAAAAGCAATATCACTAACCGCGTGGGCTATACGCATTCGAACCCCCTTTTTCACCCCCTTAGGGTTTAAAATTTCGGAAAATCCTTTTTTATCGAATGCCTACGTCATACAAAGAACATACCCTCCATGTTTAAGGTCTTCTACGATCAGCGGTTTAGTGCTATGTGTTGATCCATCAGTCATTGAGGACAAAGCATTTTATCTGGTATAGATAGATAGACAGCAGATAATTGGCTACAAATCTTTGGATATTATAAGATCTATAATTGAGTACTTTAATGAACTCTAACTCTACCTCTTCATTTACAGTTTGAACACAATTATGATGATATTGTATGGAAGTACTGAAGTTTTCTTAGTAGTATCAGTCTGAATGTCGACATGGCTCACTTTATAATTGATCGACGCACGAGCCTTCAGTTTGAATAAAGACAATTTCACTCGTGGCTGGCACGGCGCTATCGTTAACGAGAAAAATAGTGAATGTGGACAAGCCGTGTATAAGTATGACATTACGACCAAGCATGACAACTTGTCGGTCTTCTTCTTCTTATCTTGTGGGCTGCCTGTTTTATTAACCTAACAAGATCTAAGCTTGCCAGTTTTTTTTTCAAATCCACCTGACGGCCTCTTATATGGGATTGTGGCAACAACTGCTATCGAGCGTGCTCTTCCAAACACGGGAGTGCAACACCGCCAACTACCTGATTCCGGGCTGCTTTAAGAAATTTTAAAAACCGGCCAAGTGCGAGTCGGACTCGCGCACCGAGGGTTCCGTACAAACCTGCAAGGTTTACAAAGTTCGTTCATTACGACAATCGAGTCATAACTATGGTACAGCTTAAAGGTATTATAGACCTGAGTATTTGGTATGAATTTCAATTTAATACCTCTACGCGTTTATGAGGAAATGGGTAGTAAGGTTAAAATTATTAAAAAAAAATATATTATGTGATGTAACTAAAAATTTATGGTTTTCGTAATTTTTCCTTTATCTATGCTATAAGACGTTGCTTCGTACCAAATTTCAAGATTCTGAGTTCACGGGAAGCACCCTGTAGGTTTTGATTCCCTTGCAAGTGTCGAAAATTTGCGGCATAAACGGCTGTATCTTTTGATTGCGTTGGCTTAGAAGTTTGATTTTTTCACAGCTTCAAGGGACAGTAGACCTGAGTAATTGATATAAATTTCAGCTTCATACCTCCACGCGTTCCTGAGAAAAAGGGTCTTGACAGACGGACGGACGGACAGACGGACAACAAAGTGATCCTATAAGGGTTCCGTTTTTTCCTTTTGAGGTACGGAACCCTAAAAATTGACAAACTTCGACTTCGGCCCGACACGGACACTCCGTCCACTGCAAGCGCGTTACGACATACACCACGAGGCAGAGTTATCAGTTTTTACACATGCGCAAAACCATGGTCGAGTCATAAAACTTGTTATTATGTACATTGAATTGTCGGTGGACTATTTTATAAGGTGCCTCTCTGCCTGACCCTTTAAGGAAAGCATATGATGTGATGAAACATGCTGTAATATTATGTTATTATAACAACGTTATTAGGTACCAACTTGGATTGATTCGCGAATTAAAACAACAAATGATAATATGAAATGCTTTAACTGATGTAAGCTTTTAAATTACTCCATTTGTTAATCAAAGGACTAGCGTTTAAATAACAGTAGGTATGTATACCATTAAAGTTAATGTGTATAAATGGGTTTAATGTTCTAGCCGGCTGTTACGAGTATTAGATGGGCGATTTGAATAAATACATTTAAATTATACCGTGTATTTTTAAACGCTTATTAAAAAGATATATTAAATTAGCTGTTTCCAGCGGTTTTACCCGCATCCCGAGGAAACTACTTCGTACACCCGGGTAAAAAGTATCCTATGTGTTAACCTAGGTTATAAACTATATTATGTGTATCAAATTTCATCCAAATCCGTTAAGTAGTTTTTGCGTGAAAGAGTAACAAACATCCATCCATACTTTATTACAAACTTTCGCATTTGTTCACATTAGTAGGACGTATATTTATTTAAAAAAAATTGACGAAAACGACCCATTTAGTTAAATTTTAAATATTCCATTAACATATTAGGTACAGTTTTCTGAGAACCCTTGATAAGATCTTAAAGCGTATACCGTAATAAATTTCTAAATCCCCAAGTTTTCTTCCTACCTTCCCACATCCTCATATTTACTCATCTGAAAGAACATCAAACATTGGTCGTAAGTATAATTTTCTCAGAAAACAAGCTGAGCAATTTACCACTAACGCGTTTCTCGAATTTACTTTGAAACTTTAAGCTTTTCAAGTTCTCGCATAAGAGTCTGAAACATCAAAGAAAACAGCTCTGAAGTGAGTTTTGGGAGACAAAACAATATTTACAAGATGTAGGTTCTTTAATACTTTCTTTACTACTTGAAGAGCTCGCGGCTAAGTAACAGCCGCACGGATCAACCGATCAAAGATTAAGCTGCGGTTGTCGCGGTCGGTCCGTGGATGGGTGACCATCTATATCATAGCGAGACTCCTCGGTGCCTCAGAAAGCACGTTAAGCTGTTGGTCCCGGTTGTCATTTGTAGATCTTTGATAATCGTTACGGGTAGTCAGAAGCAAGAAAGTCTGACAACCAGTCTTACATATTACATTATTACAATGCTGCATCCACCTAGCTCGACGAGCCAGCCCGCGAGCTGAGCTAATAGCTTTAAAATTCCCGATTATAATAATCATAATTTATTCTGATCCAGCCTGTCCCTTGCTGTCCTCCCCCAGCGACGCCCTAAGCCGAGGCCCGTACCCCACTAGGGGGTGCCCTTAGCGTGTAGTCGCTTAGTTTTGTAAGTTAAGCCCTGGCTGGAGGCCCTAAATTTATTTAAGGCACTTCACAGGCAAGCCCGGTTAAGCAGTCGACAACCTTCTAGGTTGACCTGCGAGATGCCATACACAAAAAAAAAAAAAAAAAAAGCTGCATCCAGTAGTACAGGAATCATCCCAACATAACCCATCAGAAAAGACTAGGCTATATGATGAAGGTTTTTAAATATCTATAAAGAGATTAACATCATAGACATACATCAGGATATATTTAATAACCATTCAACACAGGCGATGTCTACGTTAGAAGCAACAAAAAAAAACAAAAATATCTCACAAAATCTAAACAACATTAAAAAAAACATAACTCTAAAAAATTGAAATCAAAGCCCGTAAACAGAATTGGTGTCAAGTTACCTAACCCGAAACTCACCCGCGTGTTACCCCGACGGAGTTGATCCCGAAAATGAAATTGGAGTCCTGATTTAAGTTGTGAACCGGTTCCATTTCTAGTAATGAGAACTGAAAGAGTTCAGTGAAACTTTTGAAGTTGTTCTCGCATTCCATTTTCTGTAAAATGATGCTACTTCGTTATTGCCTAAGCGGATTATGACGAGCCGTGAATGCATTAATGAAACGGATTCCAGTGAGTAATTTATGCAAAAGACAAATTGGATTAAAACATGGTTTTGAGGAATCAAGCTATGCTATGTAGGTGTTTTTTTATGTGTCCGTCAATACGGATAACTTTTAACCGACCTTTTTAGATTTTTAGGTTATCAACCACCACCATTGTAATTTGCAGCTTACAAATTATTATCAAATTCACTTACTTTAAGTTAAGTTTACTTAAGTAATTTCTGCTTTATAACTAGCTGTTTCCAACGGTCAAACGGCTGAAGCGATTTAGATGAAATTCGGCACAGACTATAGAGATAGATATAGCGCTGAAGACGGTTTTTAGGCTACTTATTAATCCGAGTGTGCCAAATAGTTTTCTCAGGATGGGAGCCTGCGGGAAAAATAATAAACTAGTACCTATTTCAAAAGTTTGAAATGCAACAACTAATGCCATCTGTAATTTACAATGAAAACTAAAATTGCAATTTATTATAATTGGCCGATAGTTGGCACTACTGTGATAAATATGATTAATTTCATAACTTCCTTGTCCAATGCCCATGCTAATTTATCGACACTTATGTAGTAATATTATAAAGAGTTCGTAAGTTTGTTTGTATCTATCTAGAAGGTTACCTATGGTCTAATTTTGATAACTAACTCTCCACACTTACCTTACTGATATAAATGCAAAAATAACACAGTTTGTCTGTGAATATTTCACGGTAACACAGCTATAATAAACATATTTTAATTATAAAACTGTTTTCTTCTTTGTCAAGTCAAACTTAAGGTTGACAGAAAGAGACAAAACAATTCGATAGCTAAAAGAGGCTTATAAGGCGAATGGCGTTATTATGAACTAGAGGATGAGTTTAGAAGTCATTAGTAAACAGAACATTATGTACATACAAGTTAAAATCATAACCTTCCTTTTCGCGTCTCAGTCGTGGATAGATGATGTAAATAAATTCAACAAGAATTATTTGCAAAATTAGAATTAAGCATTCCAAAATTCGAAAAACGTTCGCTACCTTCCTTCATAAAACGTTGATGAACCTTTTCATACAAAAAAGACGTCCAAATTAGAGTGTTAGCTACAAAACAAAGGTACCCAAACAAGCTATAAACAAAAAACCCTGTAATAAACCTATTAGTACTTATTTTCTTACTTTTATTACGCAAACCAGATGGGCCCAATCCCTTTCCCAGTACTTTAGGTTGAAGAAAAACCTAATTTTAAAACGAAACACTGAAATATTAACGTTACGGTTTCAAAAATAGGGTTTAGTTTAGCTTGTGAGCTGATAGACTTGTTTGATGGATATTAATCGGGCAATAAGGTTACTGTAATGTAACGTAATGGCATGGATGTCAAGATATTATTCATAAATGTTGAAGGATTTATTTAGTCTGCAGACTGAATTTTGTTTTAAAACGCCTTTTATTTAGAAGCATATTCAATATTTAGTTCTCATTTCAACCATCATTAATCAAATTTTAATTTAAAAAAGACGATTATGTTTGATTATCTTGAGTTGAATATTAGCCACATGTATCTTTTTTGGAGAGAGGAACTTGAAACAGGTTGATTGATCAAAAGTTAAGCTACGCTTGGCACGGTCGATCGGTAGGTGAGTGACCATCAATGTCGTACCAAGACTTCTCCATGCCTCGACCGAGGCGCATTAAGCCGTTGTCTCGACTGTCATTTGCACCCTCCGAAACCTTGACATGATAGAGTTTCTACTTTAAATTGAATTTGCCAATTATAATCATAATGTGTTTTTATTTTATTCATAAAATAAAAACTTTCACAGAACCACTTCTAACTTAAAACACAATAAGAACTTATTTTAAAATAGCTATCTAGTTATAACTTTGGAAACTTATTTTATTTGTGTATCTTTCTTTATGTATTACCAAATTATTAATTATTAATTAATTCATACAGATGTTTGATCACGTAGCCCCTTCTTTTCATAACTAAAATATTTTTTACCTATATAACCTCTAACGTACCGCAAAGAAGTACCGAATAATAAAGTTCCAGAAAAGTCGAATTTCGAATTCCGTCAACCAGCATAATAACATGGCGCAAGATGGCACACTACAGCAATATTGAAATATGAAATACTAGCTGTTTCCCGCGCTTTCACCCGCATCCCGAGGGAACTACTTAGCGCACCCGGGTAAAAAGTAGCTTATGTTGTTCCTCAGGGTTTATTCTATCTCTGTACCAAATTTCATTTATATCGGTCTAGTAGTTTTGGCGTGAAAGGTTAACAGACAGACAGACAGACAGACAGACAGACAGACAGACAGACAGACAGACAGACAGAGTTACTTTCGCATTTATAAGATTAGTAAGGAGTAAGGATAAGGATAATATTAGTAAGGATTTAACAAGACATTTTTTAAATTCGAATATGCCAACGTCAAGCTATTATTTATTTAATGCGTTCCTTTATAGATAAAACTTGAGTATAATACGCGCACCAGCGCCTGTGACATTTAGCATAGTTTATTTTATTGTGAAAAAAAATTGCATAACTTATAAAATAATACATCAAAGTCAAAATACTGTGACTGACAATTCAAAATTTGAATACATTGTCAATTTTTAAAAGAAGTGTTTAATTAAATTAAAACGTTTTTACATTAAATTAACACAAGCTTGTTCTTGGAAAATCCGTAGTATTTGAGAATGCCTCTCGGATAAGCTCACACAAATCACGTCTTATGTAACATTATAACAATAATTAATTCTCAATTTGAAAAATAATAATAACGAACATTGCATCTAAAATTACAATTACAATGCATAGAATTATCGGACGATAAACACGCAGTTCTGTTCAAGGAATCGGGACGACCAATAATAAAGCGTCTATGTGGGAGAACCTTTAGTACATAAGATACTTTTCCATTCATTGGATCCAATCCTTTAGGGCCAAGATCACCAACAGATGGTTATATATAATCAGACCGTTAAACAAAAATAACTTTATAACACGAAGCGGGAATTTTTGTGTTGTCAACTTTTTGTTCAACCCCGGCTTAGCAATCGACCGTTTTTGGAATAAAAAAACCCAGATGGTATGCTATCCATCGTATGGTAGAAGTTTGAATTTATGCTAAACAGCTGTTTTCAGTTGATCGGACCGTTATTTAGTCGGTGAACTTGGGCCTTAGTCCACGCAGACGACGTCGTAGGCTAAAACTAGTGTTAAATAAAAGCTAGTAATACTATCTGAATGATTGTAGTTCTACAGAATAAATTTCTCAGTGAAATCGTATACTTACTCACTTAGCAAAGACTATTTCAGAACTAGACAGCATTTTTCCTCCCGTCTAATGGTTTCATCTAGAAAAGTTGAAAGTGAACGCAATCTTAACGAGTAGGTTCTAGGGTTACTACGTTTCTGGTATTATTTTTTTAAGTAGGATACGGGAAACTGAATTGTTATTCGTTTTAAGATAAGTTTGACCTTTTGGCTTTTTTTTCGAATGGGAAATCATCAAATGTCTCCTCCCGCCGTGGATAGGGCAGGAAATAATATCAGACTTACTGACTACAACCCATCCATGTTCCTTCCTTCGCCTTTTGCGCTCCGGGCTGCGGTAATCAAATTGTAAGAACCAAAATCCTAATACTATGAATGCGAAAGTCAGTTTTTTGTTACTCTACCGCGGAAAAACGGCTTAACCAATTTGGATGAAATTTGTTGCGAAGACAGATGGGACTCTGGAGAAGGTTATAGGCTATTTTTTATACGAGTGTGTTAAGTAGTTCCTTCAAGACGGACTATGGGAAACGGGCTACCTATGGGAAAAAGCTAGTAGTTATTATAATTTGCAAACTTAGACTATGTTTATAATTAAGCTCACTATATTAGAGATGTTCATATTTATAATTTTGGAGACAAATAAGACAAAAAAAAATATATTAGACTGTTTACTGCAGTAAGTCTCAAGATATTATTATTTTTTTACTATTTTTGATACTTCAACATTTTTTATTATAAAACATTAAATCAGATTAATGTAATAATATGCGTTTGAGTAAACTTGAATATTTCATATCACAAAATTTTCCACACGAAAAAATGAACAGCCCATTGAAAAGGCATTTAATCTAAGACGGCCGAATGGTTGCGAACATTATATTTTACTTTCACGTAATGTCGATAAAACTATATGACTCGTTTATATCTTTACTTATCGTTAAAAACGTGCGACTATAAATAAAACATCATCGGTTTTCTTTATAAGATTTATTATTTTCCACGTGTCGTAGGAAAAATATTACGTTTCTTCCAATATAATAAATATTACTAATATAGAAAAGTCGTCAGCTGGTAGACCAATTTGTATCGGAAGTGTTTTTTTTTTGCAAATTTTACAAACTAAAACACAAGTTGTTAGTTTTGGTGGTAGTAATCATACATGCACGTCTCTCGTTCATCCTGTCAGCATGTATAATTTGAAAGTATCTGTGAAATACTGCAGGCAGAAATTGGATGCATCAAGCTAAGTACTAGAATAGGGGTAGAATTTTGGAAATTCCGTTTTTATCGGATGCTACGTCATACAGAGTCACCCTCCAAGTTTCAAATCTCTACGATCAACGGTTTAGGCTGTACGTTGATCCGTCAGTCATTCAGGACACAACATTTTATATTATGTATAGATAGAAGATAGATGACATTTTGGATTTAGAAACAAAAACCGCTCGAGCATTTAGAAATCAACTCAAGGCAAGGATTATAATCATAAATTAGAAGATTTTCGAAAATATCAAAAACCTGCTTATTTTAATTTTACCTAATCCATGTTTTACCTTAGTAACCTAACCGGTTAATGTGGCAAAATATGACGTCACAAATTACTTTGCAAAAAGTGTATGTACCTACTAAAATATATTTCGGCAGATGACCGATAAGTTATTGGGTTATCGAAGTAAACCTACTATTTGGTTGACCTTTTTACGATTATATAATACCTACCAATACAAATACATAGTACGTGCCTCGGAAAGCGCATTGATCCCTGCTGTCTTTCTTTACGGTCCAAGCTACGGGAAGTTAGGGTTCCAGAGACAGGAACCTCCTCACTATACGTGCCGTATCTAGGACAACTGCCTTCTGAATCAGGGCTTTGATCCAGCCGCCTGACGAGAGCCTCCCGAGTTGTTAGTCGAGGCTCTTGGCTATCAGCCCATTGGCCGTTACTACTATCGGCACAATGACAACAGAGTCTACATTCCACATGTCGACAACCTCGTGCGCCAAGTCGAGATACTTAATTTGTTTCTCTTTCTCAGCTTTCACGAGATTCTCGTCACGCGGAATGGTGACATCGACAATCATTGTGCGGCGCGCTAATCGGTCTGTCACTACTATGTCAGGCTTATTGGCTATAATAGTCCTGTCAGTGATGATAGACCGATCCCAGTACAATGTCACATGGTCATTTATAATAGAATTATTATAATAAATTGAAGCCGAAATTATATGCAGAAAATCTAATTTATCACAGGATAGATCTTATTTCAATAATAAGTAAGAATTTCCAGTCCCAAAATAGGATTTAAGAAGTCTTCAAAAAGCTTCCTAAATAGATTAGGTACATGCTCAGGCATACGTCTAATGAATGACACAAAAGCTTTGGACGTTTTTGACTTGAGTTTTCAAGAAGAAACTCAAAGTAATGTAGGTAAAGAAGTCCTTTGAATTGGCTTATGCAGGGGAGCTGAGACGCTTCAGCATGTCATGCGATGTACGGTAGACTGAGATGCTTTTTACTGCAGTATTTTATCTGCAAAAGATCATAATTATATTATTTACTTATTTAAATTAGGAACATTTTTCTCATTTTTTTCATACATCTTTAATAATGGAGTTTGTTATTGCCTTAGGTAAGTAGGTACATATAAAGGCACATAATAATAATATGGTTTATTAAAACTGCGGGATGTGAAACTATATCACCTTTTTAGGGTTCCGTAGTCCGACAAGGAACCCTTATAGTTTCGCTCTGTCCGTCTGTCTGTCTGTCTGTCTGTCTGTCTGTCTGTCTGTCCGCGGCATAGCTCCGTGGTTTTTGTTATTAGAAAGCTGAAATTTGGTATGAATATGTATATTGATCACGCCGAGAAAGTGGTAAAATAAAATTTTGAAAAATATTTTTTTTTAGGGTAGCTCCCAAACATGTAAAGTAGGGATGATTTTTTTTTTTCTCGCGTACCCCTTCGTGTGGGGTATCGTTAGATAGGTCTTTCAAAAATATTATGGGTGTGTGAAGACCATTTTTCAGTTAAGCAAGCCATTTGCGAAATATCTAGATTTTAAGAGAAATTTTTTGTTCGATACGAGTTACCCCCCCCTCTAACTTTTGAATGGCTGTACCTAGAAATGTGAAAAAAATCACAGACGTAGTACATGTAATGAAATTACAAGGAAAACTATCACGGCTAAGTAGGCTTAACCGGTTACAGAGCTATAGTCGACTAACTAACTCCTACTACGGAACCCTACTGCGCGTGGCCCGACACGCACTTGGCCGGTTTTTAACCATGAATTGTGGTTACTAGAAAGCGATACAAATCAAACTTTCCTAGCTCGAACTAATTTCTATGTTTGTTTGTTACGCTTTTTGGTACGGAGATAAAGGGATCTTTAGATACGGTTATAGGTGCGTAAAGTCAATTCCACAGGTAAACGTAAAATTCATAGTTTCTGTCTTTGTTACAAAAATTATGTAATGTTCATAGCAACCTTTCGAAGTTCCGTACATCGGGATGATGAACATTCTCAATGAAGTAATTCGCCATAGTGTACTTACTCACGTACTTCGTACTTTTAAACATTACTAGCTTCTGCCAGCGACTTCATCCGCGTGGAATAGTGGTGCTCCACTCCTATTGGTCTTAGCGTGATGATATATAGCCTATAGCCTTCCTCGATAAATGGACTATCTAACACTGAAAGAATTTTTCAAATTGGACCAGCGGTTCCTGAGATTAGCGCGTCTAAACAAAATGACAACATTTCCCTTCACTGCTCTGCTCCTATTGATTGTAGCGTGATGAAAAGCATACTATAACCAGCTCAGAAGTATGACAAATAATTGTACCAAGTTTCGTTAAAATCCGTCGAGTAGTTTTTGTTTCTATAGAGTTTATACAGACAGACAGACAGACAGACAAAAATTTTACTGATTGCATTTTTGGCATCAGTACCGATCCCTAATCACCCCCTGATAGTTTTTTTGGAAATATATTTCATGTACAGAATTGACCTCTCTACAGATTTATTATAAGTATAGATGAATACAGTACCTACATCGATATTTTGAACTTCGAAATTCAGTAGGACAGTCGCGGGAAACAGCTAGATAAGCATAATTTTAGGATATTGAATAACCACTAATAAGTTGCGTTTTAAAAAACTTCAGCCTTTACCTTAGACAAAGTTTAAATAGATCACTTGTTTGCCTTCAGTCAACCGTAAGGCTATTAAATATTTTGCTATTGTTAGAACAGCTTAGCCTCTTAAAAGATTAGCGTCAGACGTTTCAGGGGTGTTTGCTGTGTTTACCGGTAGACTAAGATGCATAAACGCATACAATGTGGACAGTGTGGGACTTAGACTGTTCCACAGTCCCAGCTGTGGAACTTAGAGCTTAAGACGAGTGTGCATTTCCCACGAAGTGGTGCGGTCGTATGCATTACATTAATCCTAACTTGTATCATAAATACGAAAATAAGTTTGTTTGTTTGTTACGCTTTTACGGTAAAACTGCTGAGCCGATTATTATTAAATTTGGTTTGGAGATAGATGGACTTTGGAGACGGTTATGTGCATTTTTTTTAAGTAGTTCGCTGAGAACGCGGGTAAATCGCTTGAAACAGCTAGTGATGTCATTAAGTGTAAAGCGTATCGCGAATAGGAAATATATTCAATACTAGGTTCTGCTCGCGACTTCACCTGCGTGGACTTCAAATTGGGTCAAATACCGGGATAAAAATTATCCAGGTTACGTGCGTACCAAATCTCATCCAAATATGTTCTACTATTTTTGAGATTAGCGCACACAGACACGACACCTCTACAGATTTATATGATGATGATAAAACTAGATCGATCGAATTTCACTTAGTTTTAATATTTTTACACGTGACTGCGTTCTATGAATCACGTCTTATTGTTTATATCAGCACGTTGCAACTTAGTTAAAACGGGAAATATCTCAAGAAATATTATTTTTTGCTTTAAATACTAGTACCTAATTGAACTAGCAAAAATACGAACAGGAAAAATACTTCACAATAATATTTTCCAAAACCTGATACAATACTTGAATCACGAAGCAAATTAAAGTTTTATGATCAAAATGGTTTTTTAAACACACATAGGTACCTACAATAGTATGAACTGATAACCTTCTTGATTGATGATTGCTTTCATCTGAAAGTCATGTCTGTGCACCTCGTCATGGTTCGCAATTATAGTATACCGGGTATCAACAAAAAGATTTCGGAAAAATATTAATATTAAAATCATATCGTAACGAACTTCAATATGCAAATTTAATAAAATCTCAGGATCCGCAACACAAAACATGTTTTTGATTTTATAAAAAAACTTATACCTTTATCAATAGTTTGTTGAATTGAGTTTTTATTTTGATTTTCCTTACATTATTATCTTATACCTGCTCAACCGAAACTATTCATAACCTTTGCTAATGAAAGCAATTACATAAATTGTTGAATTTACATGCATTTAGAATACGAACTTTTATTGATTTCTTTGTCCGATTTTATTATGCAATTAAGTGTTTGATTAGATTTATGTTATCGACCTCAAAATGGTAAGGTAATGCTGTACAAAATTGTGTGTAAGTCTGACTATCTCAACTATGTAAAGTATCTTCGAATAGTGAATACTATTTAGCAGGTACCTAGTGTTGCCATCCAATTTTAAGAAGTTGAAAGATTTGCTATTAAAAAAAAGAACTGATATAACTTAGAATATTGTGAAAAAAAACACAGGTTCTTTTTCATTCCAATTTTAAATTACGATAGATCATTGTTTTTAATATCTTGCAAATCAAGCAAAGCGGTTTAACGTGAAGTATAAAATAAGAGAAGACGAGATAAATTTTATTCTTATAATATTAATGAAGTCCGTATAAATGTGTCAATTTACAATATATACGTAATCAACATAGATATTTCGATATTCTATCTATGAAAAAGTAGGTATTAAAAGTTAGAACTTATTTTTCCGTTTAACTAAAGATTTTTGTGGAAAATTCCAGTACCCAAGTGATGGCTCAATGGATTAAAGTCGTTAAAATTATCACTAGAGCAAACCAATTTCTTAGGAACTTGATCGTGTGGAACTTTTCTTAGTACCTACACTGTTCACGCTTAGCCGGTTTTACGGTTTGTTTGGACATAAACGTATTTCATGGAAGACAAGTAAAACCTATAAAAAAAAAGAATAGTAAAATATAGTAAAAGTAGGAATAGTAAACATATAAAAATAGGAATTTGTCAATTTTTGCACAGGGTTATTGTTTTTTGTTTCTTTTTATTAGATTGTTACTAAACGACTATACACAATCATTAGGAAGTACAAAATTTGTTTTTTTTTATGTACTAGCTGTTACCCGCGGATTTAACCGCATCCTGAAAGAATTACTTCGCGAACTCGGATAGAAAGTATCTACGTATTATATATACCTACCAAATTTTATCCAAAGTTAGAAATGTAAATATCATTGACGAAAACAAAAGAAAATAATAATTGTGAAAAGCTCAAACGAAGAGACTCAATAAAAAGGTATTCCTAATAAAAAAAAGTATATAAGTCTAGCCAGGCTACTCCCATTTCCTTTTATCTTGCTCAAAAAGAACCTGAACCTCAAAAAAATACTTGAATTGTAGTCCTATTTTATTAACCGACTGCGGCATAGCCCGAAAAGAGGGTAATCAACTCAGTATTCAGCTCACCCTAAAAGACTAAGGTTTAGTTGGATAACAATTGAACAAATAAACAAACAATAGACCGTGTTTGAACTACGTGCTTTGATTTTATCAATTTGAACAGATAGATTAAATTCGACTTTATTTTGGCTACTGTAATGTCGATATTTGAATGCTGTGGAAACAATTTCACGTTGTGCCTTTGCCAGATTCACACCTGAGCTCGAAGATAATGTCAAATGCTAGAATCCAAGAGCTGATTGATATATTTCATCTTATGTAATAGATACCAATAATATTCTAGGACCCTTCGATCAATAGGACAATCTAATTAAATGGAATAAATAATATTACGATGTCAGCTGTTAGAAAGAGATCAGAAAAAGTATATTAAAGAAACCTTAAAAACAATTTCATCAAATATCTCTAAGGTGGTACCAGGTTTATGATTTGTTTTAATCCATAAACCAATTTCAGCCTAGTCTAATCGCACTAGTTGTATGAGGTAGCACCTCATACTTCAATTACATTGTAGGGCATAATATTGGATGTTCCTAAGAGTCGTTTTTTAGTAGCAGCCCATAGTCTAGGTTCGGGAAAAAAGACCTCCTGATGCTATAAAATTCAGTAGATCGGTTAACAGCAGTTTGCTGCACCTCAAACAAGGGACAGGAATCATGAAGACTCTCATGAAATAAAAATCTTCAAATTATGCATTTAAATTTATATTTAATTAAAATATATATCAGTATCAATATCAGTCGTCCTTATTTAGTCCATGTTCGTTTAAAATGTCATTATTTACTTAATCTAATAAATTAAATACTTTGAAAAGTTCTTAAATATTAAATTAGTTCAGTACATAATATAAGCCAGTTATATATTCTTTACAATATTTATAATCATAATTATTTGATGTTTGGTAAACAACTGTCATAATAAGTTTCAATAATTGAATGCAAATAAAATCAGCATTACTAATTGTACATTAGTTTTTTTTATGTAAAATATTATAACAAATAAAAAATACTGGCACACATGACCTTTCAAAGGCATAAAATAAGATATAAAATGCAAAAAATGCGTAATACGTGTTGAAACAATATTTAAAATTTAAGCTAGAACTTCGCTAAGTATAAATCACGCTAGAAAAACTTTGTATCTCAAAGACACATGTATAATTTGAAGTTTCAAAAACGTCAAATTGTTTTGCCTAATTCTTGGTACAAATCTCGACCAAGTAATTAGTATACCTAATCTCTGTTTATTAAGAGCATTTACCTGTAATGTAGGATCTATTTAGTTTCACATGGAATGTGCATTGACATTATAAGTTGTAACAAAATATTATAGATTGTAACATTATAGGTTACACACTGTAATACTCTGACATAATGCTCAAATCATTACATTATAGACGAATGCTACCGGTGTGCGAGCACCATACACTGTTTACTGTATTCGAAACAAAATCTCCAACGCATACAATATTGCCGTATTCTATCTTAAGTACCTCACCACACAAAATTGACACCTCTTAATAACCCAAGCCTTCGTAATTACAACTACTAATAATGTTTTGATCGTACAGCAATACGTTTCGTCATTAGGGCTACATGACACGCGATATAGTTCTTTAATAACATTATATTAACTAACATATTACGCCAGCACAAATTACTCTTAATAAGAAACGATTATTAGCTTGGCCATTACATTAATTGATTTCATATAATACTTTTTTATGTCCATCGATGTAAAAGAACTATGCCATTAATTATTATTAATTGTAAAATGTGATATGCGTAGATATATTTTTTTAATATTCTTGTTTTTATTGTATCAGATGAAAAACAAAATAGATAACTTGATATTATCTATCATGTATAATTCATCAGAATTCACATTATTGCGTCTAGAAGTTGGATTTTGAATTAAATAATAAAATGAGTGAAAAATCGAAGCCTCCATAGTACATCAATTAGGTATGTGTGACTAATTTATGATGAGATTTACATAATTATGTTTTCATCATCCGAGCACAGCAAAATCAAATTCCGACATTAATTAAATTGACAGAGGTTTTATTATGAGGCTTTAATTGAAATATCAACTTGTCTGCAGCTTCATATTTTTTGCCAAAGCGCACTAACCCTTTGGAATAATATAAAAACATAAATGTGTACAATAAGGTTTTGTTCGAGTAAAAACTCAAAGACTTTGTATTTAGGGTCACTGTGAATTTGATATCTTTTTTGATTGAACATAGTAAGATTTAAGAGAAATATGTTAAAGTTTTATCATTACCATCTATAAAATACTCAATACACTGTGATAAAAAATACGAAGCTCTGATAACATCTTCAAATCATGTCTAAAAAAACAATAATCATACCGAACATATGATTAAATTGTGATTGTTTTAAAAACCTGTTTTGTTACGGCTATTACAATGCTTATTCACGAGTGCAAACCTAAAACCAGTTAGTTTACCTTGTGTTAATGTTGTTTCACAGTATAGTGTCAAAGTCATTATTATCTCAATACTCCGATTCAAATTGGTCTTAAAAAGTAGCATAATTTAGATTTTTATGTCACATCAAAGATGATATCCCTAAGCACAGATTTATACTAGTGTTCTCTAAATGCTTCTAACGTTGTCAAATTAGAATTTATCACGGTAATCCTACTCGACCTGTTCAAAGAGATCACGCCACTCAAGAACACGCTAATATTATAATTATGTTCTAAACACATCACAGTGAATGATTGTGTTCGCGGCCTTACCTCATCACTTAAAAGATTTACATAATCGTGTTTATGATATTGTCCCTGTTCATTTTCTATATGTCTTAATAAATAACTTATATTAAAAAGCATAAATACTAAACCATTGCATATGGCACTATCAACAGAATCTTCAAGTCTTCATTTGTTCATGATTAACACACACTTTCACACGTACCTCCGTTATCTGTTACAATTATCTCACTGGTAACTTGTCAGTTGTTTGTGTCCCACTTTAAAACGTCTAATCGTCCGGGAAATAAAATCCCGTGTCCACTTTTTCAGGGGGCGCCTCCGTAACTTGGCTACCGCCAATTTCGCCGTGCCTCACATTAATAAGGCCCAGAATATCTTCGTCAACTTCGTTTTCCGAAGACTTCCGAGTATCATAGTTCGTGGGACCTGGGAAAACGATCGCGGTAGGGTCTTCTGGGATGGAGTAGTACAACGTCCTCGGTTGTACGAAGTGTACTAGACACAGAAACACGAGCACGTACTTTGTGCGGCACATTTTCGATACGACCTTGCTTAGCGACGCCGAGTAAACAAATGACCGACGGCAGGTTGTAAGCGTGTGCTTTAAACGCGTCAGGTTTTATGATTCGCACTTGAATGAAAACTGTGAGTTATTCTGCAATATATATAGTAGTTGATATCCCAGCGAACTTTCCTGTAGGTACTAGGTACTTGGAATTACTCATATACACAGTTATATGCTTTTTTTATTTTTGAATAAATGGGACGTTTTATATGACGAAACAGGAAATTTTACTTAATTGTTAAAACCCAAAATTAATTTATATTTTGAAATTAATTAATAAAGTTATCAATGAATGTATGAAACATTATGAATATTGGGTATACTGTAGTAAAAAGGATATTTTTTGTATTTTTACTAAAAACTAGGTTTTAATGCAAATAATAATAAAGTTAACATCTAACGCCAAAAAGTACATAACCACAATAACACAATTATGTAAAAATTGGTAACAACTTTCTAATATCCGATTAAATATTTCTCGAAATCGGTCAACAATTTATTAACATAGATATCGTTAAAATATAATAAAAAAATAAATAAAGAAACAAGCGAACAGACAACCTCCTTGTATTTTTTAAGTCAGCTGAATAGTGTCATAAGAAAGTATCAAAACTAAATTGAATAGTACCTGGAATAACTAATGTATTTTTTTTATTTATTTAATTTAATTTTTATATTTATATAATTTTTACCCAGTCTTGGATAAACTGCTTCTCGTGGTAAAAGTATATTAAAAAAATATATATTGGTTTTTCAAATAGCAGTACGAGACCGCGGGAAAGTACCAAGTTAAGTACAAACCGGTATCAAGCACCTTAGTAACAGTATACATACCTACATACATACAAAAAGTAATTAATTTGTTTATACTTTTATACTGTAAAAATACGTGGGACACCCCCCAGCTAGATGGACCGACGACCTTATAAAGGTCGCTGGGATTCACTGGATGCCAAAGGCCGGGTTATCTTGGCGTAACTTGCACTAAACCAGCAGTGGATTGCTATAGGCTGAGATAAATGATTGATACTAGTTCATTTTCTATTAATTTCATCGTCAATTATCGTATCTAGTTGAGTACTAGCCATGTAGTAGTAGCTAAGTACTAGCCATGATAAATTAGCAGGCTGAGCTAGCCGCGGTCAGTCAATAGATTGTAGCGTGATGAAAAGTATACTATAACCATCTCAGGAGTATGACAAATAATTGTACCAAGTTTCGTTAAAATCCGTCGAGTAGTTTTTGTTTCTATAGAGTTTATACAGACAGACAGACAGACAGACAGACAAAAATTTTACTGATTGCATTTTTGGCATCAGTATCGATCCCTAATCACCCCCTGATAGTTATTTTGGAAATATATTTCATGTACAGAATTGACCTCTCTACAGATTTATTATAAGTATAGAAGATATAGATATAGACTAGCTTCTGCCAGCGACTTCGTCCGCGTGGAATAGTGGTGCTCCGTTCCTATTGGTCTTAGCGTGATGATATATAGCCTATAGCCTTCCTTGATAAATGGACTATCTAACACTCAAAGAATTATTTAAATCGGACCAGCGGTTCCTGAGATTAGCGCGTTTAAACAAAATGACAACATTTCCCTTCACTGCTCTGCTCCTATTGATTGTAGCGTGATGAAAAGTATACTATAACCATCTCAGGAGTATGACAAATAATTGTACCAAGTTTCGTTAAAATCCGTCGAGTAGTTTTTGTTTCTATAGAGTTTATACAGACAGACAGACAGACAGACAGACGGACAGACAGACAGACAGACAAAAATTTTACTTATTGCATTTTTGGCATCAGTATCGATCCCTAATCACCCCCTGATAGTTATTTTGGAAATATATCTCATGTACAGAATTGACCTCTCTACAGATTTATTATAAGTATAGAAGATAGATAATATCGCCTGTGTGTCAACCTAACAAGCCCTAGAGTTCGAGTTTTTTCAAATCTGCCTGAGGGCATCTGACATGGAATTATAAAAATAACGGCTAGCTATCAAGATAGCGGCCGGGGACGGTGGCTTAACATCCCAGGCATGGGGTATTACACCACCAACTTTGTGGTATTTCCCAAAATCCAAAAAGGCATTTCGGCCCAATCCGGAAATGGAACCCGAGATGTTTACAGGAGTCCCGTTTTGCGACCACTGGACCATCGAGGCAGTCTGCGTACCTATTGATTAGCCAATTTGATACAACGAATGCATCGAGAGATTAATATCATGCAACAATAATATGTTACCAGTTATCGTTTTTTACAGTGATTTACATATTTGTGGTTTCACAAAAACTCAGTCCGGATCTACTATATTTTTTGTTAGTACATTAGTACATACGTTGCAAGAATAATTTTACGGATGTTATTATTGTACCTAACTCAAGTGTTTATTTATTTTTAAAAGCTATAACATAATGCTTATAAATCGATACACGGATTATTTATTGTTTTTTATTTATTGGATCAACATTTCGGTATCTTTTTTATTGGAAATGACAATACTTATGTTACTGTAATTATACGAGATGTATCCTCGATCTTATAAGAATTGTTTATTTAGGTAATACTCTCGAAACTTGATAAATTAAATAAATATTTTTCTTACCTTTTCAAACAATTCTTATATAAGTTTTTTTATAATAACCGCTTGGATACCTAAGTATTAGGTACGAGACCGTGAGCATAGGTTAAATACATTTTTGAATGAGAAAGGATTAAAAATATCTATGCATGTGAAGCCGAGGCCCGTAGGCTAGGGGGCCTCCCTTAGCGTGTAATCGCTTAGTTTTGTAAGTTAAGCCCTACCTGGAGGCCCTAAATTAATTTGAGGTACTTCAGGCAAGCCCGGTTAAGCAGTCGACAACCTTCAATGTTGACCTGCGAGATGCCATACAAAAAAAAATAGCATATAGCGAATTCGGCCCGCCCGGAAAATCGACCCCGAGATGCTGTTCACAGCACTCGCGTTTACGACGACTTGACCAACGAGGCATTCACAATTTCACAATGATATCTAATTTAGGTACCTAAGTGGGAACGATAGCTAAGTGAAGTCTATCATTCAGGCCAGTTTGGGGCATTATTATGAGATTTCCGGAGACAAAGAAACTATCATATGCTGGAATAATTGCGCTGTCTATTTTTCATACTGGAATCTGGATCTTTATTATTATTGTGTCATTATAAAACTTTCTCTACTCTAGGAGCTCGTGGCTAAGCAACAGCTGCCTGGGTCGATCGATCAAGATTAAGCTACATTGGCATGGTTGGTCTGTGGTCTGTCTATGGGTGACCATTTTTGTTATGTCATTAATCCATGTATAAAACTGGTACTCAGCTGCATCCAATTAGACTGGAAGCTGACTCTAACAGTATTCGAGAAAAAGAGTAGGTATATCCTCTGCGCTTAAACCGTAGGCTTGCAAATTTCTTTCGTGTCAATTTCGTGAGTTTCGTGGATAGGTATCCATTAATCAATTATTGTAAATTAACATCCTTTGAAATTTCCAACTAATTGCCCTATTCCTCGTCTCATATTAACTTCAATTTTCCTTGTAATAATATAATTAAAATCCTTATACAGAATCCGCTACTATATATTTTTTTGTTTAACGTGTTCATAATCTGATGCTGACTATAAGGATTGAGTCACTTTTGTAAACCGTTAGATTATTCATTGTGAGATAAATATTCATTGGATCTTGAGAAATTGTGTTGCAATTTCCTGCAATAAATACATGCTTTTTTGTAGTTTTTTTATGGTTCGACGGGTTTGGTGTGGTCATGTCAATTCTTACAAAGATGTCTGGCCAACAATAAAGCTAATCGAAGCGGATTTATCACTTCAACTTATAAGCCGACGTCTCATTTACCTATAAAAAAGCTTACTAATGTTGCGTTAGAAAGAGCCCTTTATGCCATTTGTATGAGCTGTGCTTCACAAATGTAGGTACCTGATGCTAGAAGAAAAGTGTAATTTATTTTAACAAACTCTGTTCAACCACTACACCATATCGAGCACAGACAAAGAATAATCTATATCTAGACTTATAATTAATCTGTAGAGTGGTCAATTCTGTACATGAAATATATTTTCAAATTAACTATCAGGGGGTGATTAGGGATCGATACTGATGCCAAAAATGCAATCAGTAAAATTTTTGTCTGTCTGTCTGTATAAACTCTATAGAAACAAAAACTACTGGACGGATTTTAACGAAACTTGGTACAATTATTTGTCATACTCCTGAGCTGGTTATAGTATACTTTTCATCACGCTACAATCAATAGAAGCAGAGCAGTGAAGGGAAATGTTGTCATTTTGTTTAAACGCACTAATCTCAGGAACCGTTAGTCCGATTTGAAAAATTCTTTCAGTGTTAGATAGTCCATTTATCGAGGAAGGCTATAGGCTATATATCATCACGCTAAGACCAATAGGAGCGGAGCACCACTATTCCACGCGGACGAAGTCGCTGGCAGAAGCTAGTAATTAATAATATAATAATTTATTTCAGTTCAAGTAATTGTACAACAATAATGCCCTATATCTTACATTCTAAAGCTAAATGACACAAAATTTTCATGTTCACTGGGCACACTAGGATACCCTGTGTCGTGGGGTCCCAGTCCCTTCCAAGTTGATTAAACATAGTAGTTATTAGTGACAACTATGAGCGTTCTTAGAAGATAGGCGATTACTAAATGCAGATGATACATTTTTACAAAAGTTGCTAAAGTAGAATAATATGTAAATAATGGGGCTATTCATCTTAATTTTGGAAAAAATGTCATGATGATTTTTTTAAATTCAATTAGTATTCACGTTGCTTTTTTTAGTCTCATTAAAAAATAAATTCTATTTTTATTTCCTACATAAATAAACAGCAGCATTATTTATATTTACTCAGATAAAATAAAAACTTCTCATTGCTCACATAAAAACATTCGATATTCGGCGTATTTAATAAATATGAATAATATATTCTTCAGTTATTTATTAATGTGACTCTTAGAAGTAGGTCATTCCTAAAGATTTTTTTTTTAAGAATTTTCTTGAGACTCGGCAATTCAATTCCTGTGTATCTCTCCCTTAAAAAAATCTCATAAGCTTTTAGTTCCTACAGTCATATTTTCATAGTCCATTGGACGAACGCATTAATGAGTATGTAACATTAATGTAAGCGATTCAAATTTATAAATACAACCATACCAAAGAAAAATGTATGTTTAAAATGCATAAACATCAATTCTCAGCATCCAAAGTTATGATTAAAGATCAATCAATTTAAATAAATAGCAAGAAAGAAGCGAGTTTATTCCATTCAAAAATCGCTTTTGATACGAATACTTTTACGAAAGTGATTCTTGTTTGGCCCACAGAAGTAAAGATATATTTGGGATCGCATCATATTGATCAAACAGATATATCAAAGAACCAAATTAAACAAAAGCTTGCAATAAAAAGACAACTTCATACCTATCTAAGGACAATGACTTATAACGTGTAAAATATAAGGGAACTGTTGATGCCCTTGAAAAAGGGACAAAAAATAAAAACATTCAAGTTTTTGGCACGTTTACCTTTTCCGTTCAGGGTCGCGGCATCGATTCCTAATTCAATCGAATACAATCGAATCACATGTTTATTAATGTTGGTAGATCCTCCGCAGATTGCAAAAGACTTTTCGATATGGTTTGGTAAGTAAATGTCAGAATGAACTTGAAATTGTTTAAATGTCACGTTTCTTTGAGACGGAAGATGCATGAATATTATGTAATTTTTAGCATAACCGATAGAATTAATTAATCAATCAATTAATTTCTAACAGTTTAATATTTTATTTGAAGCACGGAAAAGTCTCGGTATGTCTACAATGCAATAAATAAAAAAACCTTGTATTTTTTTTTATTAAAAGTCTGCATACCAGAATAAAGCCTAATACCCAAAATTACAATTTAAAATTGGTCACCACTCAGTTATTTTCGAGTAACTTTTAGTTTTACACTACATTGAACTCTGAGTCTAGTTGACCTTGAGTGATTTACATATTTTAACTCCAATAATGTACCAACCTTAGGCTCATAATCCTTTCTTTTATTCTTAGGATATCTCAATATTAAAGTGGTATTATAGGTAAGCTAATGAAGTCCGGTATCATGTCACCAATTAAATATTCTGTTGTTGCTCGTGTTTCTAGAAAAAACGCACATCGAGTCACGAGGCGTAATAGTTATACATTGTAATAACGTTACGGCATCAATAAGTATTTTACTACGAAATCGTGAAGATAATGTCTTATTATCTCGAATATATAGGTCCTTTTCATAGTCCGTCATATAGTTGACTGGCCGTTTTTAAGTCCCACTTGCTGCTTCCCTCGGTTTCACCCACGTCCCGAGGGATATACTTACCGCACCCGGATAAAGACTACCCTAAGCCCTTCTTAAGGGTTCGAGCTATCGCCATACCAAATTTCATATAACTTGGTTCAGCTGTTTAAGCGTGAATAGGTAACAGACAGACACAATGACGCATTTATAATATTAGTATACAAAATTGGATAGTATGGATACTTATTATTGTTAGTATATTACGCTTTCACTGTGAAACGGCTGAACCGATTTGGGACTTTTTTATGAAGATAGATAAAAACTTGGAGAATATATAATATACAGTAAGTAGGTGAGATGAAACTATTATACGTCGTTCCCCAGGTTTCAATCTATGCCCATATCTAATTTGATCTAAATCGAGTCCGTCGTTTTACTGTGACAGACAGACAAACAAGTTAAATTCGAATGTATAATATTAGCAAGGATAGGTACTCCTTTGTAAAATAATATCTTAATAAAACATTAGAAATAATCTGATTAATTATCATAAAATACTTGTTACCCTTTTCAATGCGACTTTTTGACAATGACGATAATATGGCTGACACGGTTGATATTAAATTTCATAATATATGACTTATACTCTTAACAGGAAACTGATTAAAAATACTAATATAATACGTGTGTTATTTATCTATTCAATGTTAAATACATTAAAGCTAACATAATCACTGTAGTGTTGCTAAAATAATCTACAAAAAGGCTTCATTAAAATATTAAAAAGTTACCTACGGCCTACATACGCCAAGAAAACTACTCAAACGCCCTGGCTTATTTTTAAAACATGCATTGAACTATTTATATTTTGTAGTTTTCTGTGGTTTAATTCTATTTTTTTTTTTTGTATAAATAAATTTTGAAAAAAAAAAAACATATTCTTGGATAGTTTAAATTTATGAAAATAGCCATATCGCGTTCGTATTTGGAATGATGCCAAAATGGCAACGTTTCTGCACTAAGTTGTATAACTTTCATAATTATGACACTAACATGCATAGAAGTTAGTAACAATTGTTTTAATAAGTGAATGATTTATTAACCAAATTGAAAAAAAATATGGGTGCAGTTTTTATAGAAAATTGATTTATGAGGTAGCCTTTCTTATAATTTGATATTCATACTAGGTAGTATGACAATATTTTTTAGTAAACAAAACCTACTTCTAAGGTTAGAAGTAGGTTTTGTTTACTAAAAAATATTGTAGGTACTACAATAATAATTAATGTTGCTCTTAAAATTAAAATGAAAAATATTGTAGGGATGAGGCCTGTATATTCTAGATCCAAAATTGGAGACGAAATATACACATATATTCATGACCTGGGATTTTTCAAAAAGTTCAAATCATCATCAAATTCAAAATTAATTAATAATTTTATGATAATTAAAGTATAATTTTTCAGGACATTGGCTTCTTCACAGACGATTGTATTCATCATTGTTATAATAACAATTGAACTGCCTAAACCGATGAACTGTGTCGAAGGTGACAAGTTATGAAAAGCCTGAATAATCCATCAATATTAAAATCAATTGACGTCTTTTTCGAAAGTTCCTAACAATCTTTCAAACTCGCCTTAAGAAAAGAATTTGACACTTTCCATTATAAATCTGGCATGAGAATAAAATGAGTGGCACAAAAACAGGGGGCAGGTTCAATTTGGCCATGATAAAATGTGACAATTGAACCTGTCCGCTAAAATGCGAAGCCGTATAATAAATTGGAGTGTGTCCCTTCGTCCTCCCATGACACCGCAAGCCATTATCCTTTAATCCCCATGTGTGCAGGCTGATGGGAATGGGAAGGTTAAGGGGTAAGGTCGATGGGATATGCGACCCTTATTAACTGAAATTGATTAAGTCAATTATGATTTTTTATTCCGGATATCAGTGGACATAGGATTGTCACATCTGCTGCATGACGAATGAGCTGTGGCCCTGCGTGTCTCAAATAAAAACATATCGTGGCGGGCCCGGAAGAAAATGACGGCTGAACTGGACTCCTATCTAAAGAAATAGCCTCAGGTCGTACTAGATATAATCAAGTGGAAGAAGGGAGGCCTTTCCCATGAATTAGGACACTAAAGACTAAAATAAATCAGTTGCTTTTTAGTGGGTTGCAATGTTTTGCCAAACAACTTAGATACCTACTACAAACTTTTTCATCATCATCAACATATTTAACATTGGTTCACTGCTGGGCAAAGTTTTGTCCTACCTTGTATAAATATATCTATCGGTTTTCCACATCAAAAAATCAAATTTATCGTATGTACTTCTTCAGCCTACGATCTAAGTTTTACCTCATAGACAGACAGACATGTAGAGTAACTTTCACATTTATTACTAGCAATTTGCCCGCGACTTCGTCCGCGAGAGATTCGGATTTTCGCACACATTCCACAGTGTCGCAAAATAGCATTATAAACATTATTTTTGGATGGCCAGTTTTACCACCTCCAGAAAAATACCAGTTTCCATATAATTTCAAACAAAAAATGTCCCGATAGTGTAAATCATAATGTCTGTTAGATAATTAATTTACAAAGGCAACGAAACTGAAAAATACCTAAGAGTTTTTTTTAAATACCATAAGCATAACCTCTCTCCGTGCAGTAACAGTTCAGGTCGCATAAGACTATAGTTATTTTTCTTATATTAGTAATATTATAAATACAAAACTCCATCTGTCTCTCTATCCGTTTGTCTATAATACCTTCATGGGAAAATGGCTGAATCAAATGAGATAAATTTTGTATAGATATAAACTGAAAGCTGAGGAAGGACATTGGTTATTATGCGGGTGCGTGAAGTAGACTCACAGACACAATCAACCGCCGACCTAAATTTTTCAAGTTCAAGCAAAAAGACAGAAAGGAATTGAAAGGTATTTTGGCTACCTCGGGCCTCCGAACTGGAGTATTCAGAATCGAAAGAATGTACTGATCTCATACGATAGCAGAGTGACCTAAGAGGTCCAGATGGGCTTCAGCTTGTATGCAGATGATCACATGAGATGTTCTCTCTAAATAATCATATGTGGAGATTGCGGGGCTCGTAGCTAATTAAAAGCCATGCAAATCGATAAGTGACCCTTTTCTAAACCGACCCAACCGTGCCTAGGAGAGCACGAAAAGCTGTCAGTCCTGCGCCTGATCTTTGATTGGGGATAATTTCATTTTAGCCACGTATTGTAGCCACATCATTCAATGCGTCACTGGGTATCTTGTATCTTGAGGGAGTTGGAATGCAAACACTTTCTAAACCAGCACGCAGTTTGAAACAAACTTAAACAACAGATTTTGGCTAGAATGCCAGCACCAACCGCTATAAGGGAGCTAACGACAGCCGAGTTAGATGATCCCTTAATAAGGTATTAAAGACATCATTGATGGATTTACAAACAGAAGAACCCCAGGAGGTAATATACTCGTTACGAAAAGTTTGGTGAACATTTATTATTTTTTGAAAATACACGTGTGTCTAAACATTAAAACAGGCGGTTGACGACGACGAACGACGAAAAAGAAGTAGGTGGCAAAAAAGCACCTTTTCAACAGATACTTAGTGTAAGACACCGATTTCTAGAACGATGTTTTAGCAGAAAATAAAATTAATTTTCACTTTGTAAGCCGTTTGAATTTTTGTGAAAAGTTTTTTTTCTGATTTCATCGCGTGCATTGAACCCTAAAATTCGCATGAATATTATACGGACATAGGTCCGGTAAATATAATCTGGAAAAAGATTGTTTACTTTTTTAGGTATATCATTGCATTATGATAATTGGAATACCATAATTACTCTATCGCACGTCATCGAAGAAATTACATGAGATACAATTTACATCAAAGTGAAGGGTACAACGACGGTCTTATCGCTAACAGCTTTATTATTTTAGGCGCATACGGAAAGCGCGACAATATTTTCGGCCTATTTATTATCCCACTACAGGGCTATGGCCTAATTTTACAGAGTTTTTTTAAGGCGGAAGGAAATGTACATATTAGTATAGTAGCCACATAGGCAAATATATTTTCGAGCTGTTTGTGGTTGAAAGTCTACCCACCTTATTTTAAAAGATCAGGGTGTCCACTCCAAATGCCTAAAAACCCTGACTTTCCATGATCACTCTACCACATTTCCCTGACGCATTGTCGTCGTATAAGGCAAATATGCAATTTTCTCGTTTTAAACCAGATTATGAATGTATTATACTTTGCACTATTGAAGTAAAGGTCTACTAAATAGGAGAAGATATCTAATTTGTGTTTAAAGTTAAGTACCCTAAATAATAAGCTACGAAAATAGGCCAATAAGATTCAGAGCGCGAGCGTAGCGAGCGCGTTTTTTTTTTAGAAATATGAGGAACATAATTCTTAGGTATCATGTTTTTATTTCATGACTCCCTTTTCCAGGAATTTTTACTCTTACGATGTTTTTACCTGACAATCCCTGACCACCTATAGCTGTCCTGGATTTAGCGAAGCGGCTTGCTAACACTTCCCGTGACCCAAGGGCTGCTTTTATCTTTGCCTAAGACTAAGCATTGCAATCCAACGTGGCAATTCTGCCAGCCTCTTGAGTACGCTTCCAGTTGACGGTGATGAGGAAACATTTTTTGACGCCATATTTTAGTTAAATTTTCATTTTATTAGAATATATATTTTTGTGGTTTCTATTTTCATGTTTCGTACTGTAAATATTTTTTTATTAATATTTATATATTTTTTTTATTGAAAGCGCTTATTTTTAACAAATTCGTAACTTGAAATCTTGTAACCGTCTCTAATGGTTATTTTTTATTGAAAAAAAATATGAATTCAACCAAAAAAAGAAAAATATAATTTACTAAACGCAAAAAAAACAAAACTTCGCGGGATTTGAACTCGAAGCAAAAGCAACCGAATCGGATGGTCGTTAATACAGGCTACACTGTTCGTTGACAGTTTGGTTAAAATTGACGTTCTCATACATCGTTCGATTCATAAATTCTACTATTCTACCAATGCTTTCGTGTTTTCAATTTCAATTACTGCTTATCTTCTTTAGGAATCAACGTGATGATTTTCATATCAATGATTGTAATAACAGCTAAAATGCATAATTACTAAAAATTTATAGGTCATCCCATTACAAACTTTTATACAATGTCTCACTGCTCATTCCTCATAATACTTAGCGTGATGTTTTATAGCCTAAAGCCTGACCCGATTCATAACAATAATTTTTGCTGAATTTCAAGTAGAACTGTTCAGTCGTTTTGGCGTGAAGCTCAAACAGATAAACACACAAACAGACAAACAGACAAAAATTCTAAAAATCATATTTTTGGATTCAGCGTCGTTTACTGGTCACGCCGAGACCACTTTAAAAAAAATATATTCAATGTACAGATTTTCTACCATAACAATTTTATTATATGTATAGATATTAGTAAAGATAATTATGCATATCTTATTATGACGTAAACATGTATGATGTGCAACCGTTATCCTGTCAGAGTATGTTGTCTTTAATTACTACAGTGACGGCAATCTTAAAATATTTTGCGTAATACAATGATTCATGACGCAGACATCTGAATAACTTTATCCACGCAATACTGAGATCCATTTGACGTATGTCAGTACCGTTAGTTTTATGTATACTCGATGGTGGTTGGTTTTCCATGGTTTTCCTGCAATACTGAATTTACGCCAACATACTCGTAAATTAATAAAATCAAATCTTGCGTTGGCGGATTGAATTCCAGAAGTAAATTTTTTGGCCAGTACAATTTTCAAAACAAAAAAACTTGGTAGATGAATATAGGAAATTAATATGTACTGTTATTCAGCTACATCATGTTAGATTGGAATGAAACACTAAGTTTATTGAGAATAGGCTAGGCAGACTTACTTAATTACTTTACCTACTACATACACCTAGTTTAGGAGTCAGGATATCTAATGTTGCATGTTTTATTTTGTCCATTTAACTCGTAAATGTATTTCAATGTAATTTACATGCGTTGTAGACTTTTGAGACATGAAGATTTTTATTTATTTATTATTTATTTTTAATTAACAAATATTAAACAAATAGAGGCTTTTCTCATATATTATTATGCTAACATCTTTCATTATACCCTTATCCTGTTAGTGCACGTCAATGCACCAATTCCCTAAAGTATTATCGTCTTAGCCTTTGGTTAGTGACGGCCTGGAAATTGTCATTAAAAACTACGTCAGCGTGACGACAACTGGGTTGAGGAAAGTGACGTGCACTATTCAACGAAAAGAAAGATGTGTCATTTTAGATGGGGGACGACGTAATGACACGCGTAGTCATTGTCGCACTCTTACTCAATATTATGTATAACAACTAATTCGACGTATGCAAGGAGGAAGTTTTAGCACACTAGTATATAATTTTACTCACACTAATACAACTATCTTTTACGTCACCATCACGGCACATAATTTGAAAAGACTTGAATTTGATAGAATGGGGAGTATAATTTATTTCAATTATAATAAATTCTATTAGAATTATTATACTAAAATAAATAGGCATCAAAATATTCATCCGCATTGCTTATAAAGGGAATCGTGCCCAAAAGGCTGTCTGCACTACCACGTTGGAGAGCGATGTAGCCATGATCACGCGTGGAGTTTATATTTTTGCAATAATTTTAATTTAGACACTTATATAAAAATATTTGTATTGATAAAATATCCATGCAATCTTATCCTTCTAATAGTTACCACATATTTAGGAAATATGGCAATATAGGTAGGTAGGTACAGCATACCAACTTTGGTTGAGAAACGTGCATACCACATAAGGCCGGCTGTTACCAAGGCCATGTTGGACTGTCTCGATTTAATATTATAGATTTATAGTCATATTTTTAATAATTCAGTATACCTATGCCAAAATAAGATGAAATCTCCTTGGCTTTAAACAATATCAGTAGTGATGCGATAGTGAGTTTGTTTGTTTGTAACGCTTTCACGATAAAACTGCTGAACTGTTTATCATTAAATTGTTGTTGCTGTTTCCCAGTTTACCCGCGTCCCATTGGACTAACTTAATGCACCCGAGCAAAAATTAGCCAGATCTTTCTGCCGCTTTACCATGAAATCGTTTTGCTTTTAAAATACCTTCTAGCCAGGATTTCATTATCAAGGAATTCTTGTCCCATAATATGCAATAATGACGTCGGATTCTGCCATTACAGTTAGCTTAACGCTTTCCTACGTCGTTCTAACCACAAAACAAATGAAAAAAAAAATTACTGACTGGCCGAAAAACATCTTCACATCAAGTTTACCTGTCAGACCAAACGACTCGTTGATCTTTACAATAAACATAATTACGAAACTTAATAAGCCGATTCAAATGTCGTCAGACCAAGGTCATAAAGTTAGACGTCAAGATATGGTAATGACACTTTTCTTTCAATGTAAGTAAACCTCTTTGCATTTTTGATTTTTGTTTTCAAGACGGCTGAGAGGTTTTCGAAAAATAAATAGCTACATTTGTTGATCTGATGAAATATTCATTTACTTGAGTAATGACTTGTTTATTAGCATTAAAAAGAGAATTTTTAATATTTATACAGGTATTAAAAATTCTCTATATTGTAAAATTTATTAGTATTTATTGAAACTGTACAACAAACGAAAGTTATTCTGTACAAGATATTTTTAAATCCTGCTAATACATAATTATGAGTGCGAAAATTTTGTGTAGATGGACTGCATGTATCTTTGTAACTACACTCGAGAGCAATGAATCCGGGTCACTTATTAAATACAATTTATTGCATTAACCTATCATTTTTAGTTTCCGAGATTTTTAGGATTCTTTAAGTGACCCGGATTCATTGCTCTCGAGTGTATTTCACGCAAAAACTTCTGAATTGGGATTGGTGCACAAATAGGGATTAACACATAGGATACTTTTAACTCTGTATATGAGACAACACAGACAAGGCAGAAGCTAGTAAAATATGTACCTATATTATTATTTCCGCTGTTTTTAATTACCTACACACAAATATCCACATATTTTTAGTTACTCGTTCAACACATATTATTAGAGATCGGAGTAGGTAGATTGATTTTACGTACTTGCACCATGAATAGTCATAGAAATCATAACATGGATAACCTTTTTTTTTCCTGTGGCAACACTACAGCTAACAGCTGATTTATATTTGTCCTCAAAATTATTTGTATAAATATTAATTTAATTGTTTAATTAGGCCAATTTCCAATTAATCACTAAGTAAATAACGTAATTAAGTGTTATTCTTGCAAAATTTAACATAAAAGTGCAAATTAAGTGTATTGTTTCAAAAGTTATCGGTGACAGCTACCGGCTCAAGTGAATGTTGCATTGTCATCTTGCTTACAGGTACAATACTATATTATTACCGTGTAAGTATATTGTTTACGTACTTTAATATCACAATCTTATTGATAACATCATTAAACGGCAACTAGTTACTGCCAATGACCTCGTATACGTAAACATAACCTGCATTTGGTTTGGTGACACAACTTCATATATATTTACTCCACTTTATTCCTTTTCTTTGTTTCCTTAATAACGTAACTTTAGCTTATTTTCATTACAACCCCTTTCTTTCTATCTCACTTTCCTTTTCACTATGATTATGACTCGGAAAGCGCATGCTCGCCAAGAGGAGTCCAAACTCAACTTGGCTTTGAGCGAACTAAAGGCGTCGAAAGAGTTGTGTGATCAACTAATGAGGGAAAGAGATGACAATGAAAAGGAGTTCCTTGAGGTATTAGAAAAAAACAGACAGTTAAAACATGAAATGGCACAGCTACATATTCAACACACTGATGCCATAGAAGCTCAGGATAGGCTCCAACTTGTTGTGGACGGGTTCAGCCAATGTAGCGTTGAGTATGAACATGCCTTGAATCAAAGACAATTACTACAACAACAGCTACACGAGGCCCAAACTCAAATATCGCTTTTAGAAACCACAAATCTTAACATCACATCAACATTGAATCAAAGTCTTTTCAATGAATTGGTGCCTATTGACCCAAACTTAGTGTCAGCTTCTTTTAACTTAAACCCCACCTGTACAATAGATTTGACAGGTGATGATGAAACAAACACATGTGTATCAAGAAGACTGCCTAAGTGTAGTAAAAATAAATTAAAAAAATATATCAAAATTAATAAATACATTTCAAAAACAAAAAAGCTTGTCAAACGACAAAAGTTTTTTATAAAAAATGTTAAACTCAATCGAGAAAGGTTGCAACTTTTAAAACATCTCGACATGTATTCACATAAACTAGAACAAACCACCAAGAACTACAAAATTGACACAGAGGATCTACAATGTGAACTACACCGCCTCCAGGAGAAACTTAGTCTGATGACTAACAAATACAATGCCTCCGAAAAACAAATGAAAGAATATGTGTTGGCAATGAATGAGCTTGTGAACTCACAATCTAACACCTGTGAAACCTGTCAATTATCTACCAACCAGCATTCACCAGATCATTCATTGACAATATGTGATAACACCTTACCGCAGACCTGTGCCAGTTTACCTGAGTGTTCTGGGTTTCAATATCATACTCATAGTGCTACATATGATACTGTGATATTTAGTGATGAAATTGGAAAGGGTTTAGGCCATCTAATGACACACAAATATGAAGGACATTCAACAATAAACTATTGTATGCCTGGTTGTTCTTTATTTGACATAATGAAAAAAATTATTAGTATTAGCTATAACCAGGATACTACTTTGATAATTTTATTAGGTAATAGGGGTAATGTAAGCAAGACTGAATTTATCAATTATCATAGGACTTTGTGTAGACTTAATTTAAAGAAAATAGTATTGTTTACATTCCCTTACAGTAATAGTTTGCCACAGGAAGAAAATAGGTTAAGATATGATTTGAATATGACACTTCATAATTTGACATATAATAGTAACTTATTTAGTGTCATAGACATTAACAATATTATTAATTGTAATAAATTTTATTTGACAAGAGATAGATATCATGTCTATTGGTACTATCTTCCTAATTATTATAAAAGACAGATAGCTGTGTCGCTATCATATTTTTTATGCATGTCAGCCAAAAACTTGGCTAAACATGTTGCTTCTATTGAGCAATGTTCTAATTTTGACATAAATAATATAATAACCAATAATTTGGTTAAGCTTAATGACATTAATATTAATTTAAATTAGAAATTTCGACAACAGAGGCAACCTCTTGCATAACCACAATAAAAAACAAGAAATTGGATAAAATTAGGAAAAATAATATCAATCTGGTGCATCAAAATATTCAAGGGTTTTTAAGTAAAGAATTGGAAATAGAGTTATTTTTAAATTGTAATGAAATTCATATTCTTTGTGTTACTGAACATTGGCTAAAAAGCCACCAATTCATGTTCAATTTTAGTAATCACCAGGTTGGTAGCTCGTTCAGCAGAGTAAATGCTATACATGGTGGTTCATTAATTATCTTACATAACCAGCTGAAATTCAAAGAACGTAAGGATATAGTGGACCTGTCTGTTGAACGGTCAATTGAAATAGCCTGTGTAGAGTTGGAACAGTTTATTGTATTAAGTGTGTACAGACCACCATCTGGATTGTATGATTGTTTTGAACGAGTTATGGATGAAGTATTGCACAGAGTTTCAAATTCAAACAAATGTATTATTGCTTGTGGCGATTTTAATGTTAATTTATTAGAAACTTCAGGGTTGTGTATTAAAATTAAAAGTTTGTTTCAGTCCTACAATCTAGTGAACCTTTTCCTGGAGCCTACAAGAATTACTACTTCTACGGCCACATGTCTAGATAATATTTATACAGACATTGTCCCTAGCCACAAAGAAATAATAAATTTACTTGATTCAGATCATTGTGGTCAGATGATAACAATATATAATCAGAATAATAAAGTGATTAAAAAGAATATCACTGTTAACCCTAAAACAGCTGGTCGTATGGATACTTTTAAAAGTAAACTTACTAGCAAACTACCTTTTTTGTCAGTTTGTGATGGCCCTAATGCTTTTTATGATAATTTTTTTGACATGTATTGTCAACAATTTAATTCAACTTTTATTCCTAAGACCATCACAGTCAGTGGTGGCTCATCATTCGGTGAATGGGCTACCATTGGTATTCATAAGAGTAGAAAGCGACTCTATGAGCTGTACAGTGAACGGTCGTTTGTTAACACTTCAGAATTCAATGCATATGTTAAAAATTATTCAAAATTATTTAAGAAAGTTTGCTGTTTCGCCAAATCGCGATATTTGAGTTCAAAAATAAAAAACAGTAGTAATGTTATTAAAATGACTTGGGACATTATTAATAGTGAAACGGGGAGGTCACGTGTCAGGAATAATGATTATAGCCTTCTTATTGATGACAATTTAGTTAAATCAGACTTAAATGTCGCCACGGCTTTTGAAAAATTCTTTGCGGATATTCCCGTTTCAACTACAAAATATTTAGACTCATCACCTACTATTGCAGAAGCCTTACTGAAGGAAAATGTTCAAGCTTGCGATAAGATTTTTTGTTTTCAGCGCATTGATTGTAGAGATATAATAAAAACCTTTAAAACTTTAAATGTAAAAAAAACTGCTGATCTTTGGGGTAACTCGGTGGACGTTGCAAAGTCTATTATTGATGTTGTAGCACCCACCTTAGCTACTATTTTCAATAATTGTATTGAGTGTGGTAAGTTTCCTGACCTTATGAAAAATAGTAAAATTATACCATTATTTAAATCGGGTAGCACTTCAGACCCCACAAATTATCGACCTATTTCAGTGCTTCCTACATTTAGTAAAATTTTTGAAAAACTTATTTTAAATCAAATGCAGAGCTTTTTTAATAAACACAAATTATTACATGATAAACAATTTGGTTTCACGAGGGGTCGTTCAACAACCGATGCCGGTGTTGAACTTTTAAGTCATATTTTCAATTCATGGGAGAATTCATGCGATGCTTTGGGTATTTTTTGTGATTTATCCAAGGCATTTGATTGCGTTTTTCATGAAACGCTGATCAGGAAATTGTACCACTATGGAATACGTAACTCTTCATTGGATCTTATTGCTTCTTATTTGAGTGATAGGATTCAAAAAGTTGATATTAATGGAGAAAGATCTCCTGGGACTGTAGTTACTATGGGAGTACCGCAGGGTTCAATTCTTGGCCCATTTTTGTTTCTTATTTATATAAATGACTTACCTTACCTCGTAAGGGATAATCATGAGATAGTACTGTTTGCAGATGACACTTCACTTTTATTTAAACTTAAACGTCAGCAGCTGGTTACTGACGATGTAAATGGCGCTCTCTCAAAAATACTACACTGGTTTAATGCTAACAACTTATTATTAAATGAAAAAAAGACAAAAGTCATTAAATTTAGTACACCCAACGTTAAGCAAGTAGAAACCAGTGTAATCATCAACGGCGAAGAGTTGAGCCCTGTAAATACCACAGTTTTCTTAGGCATTACTTTGGATGCCAAACTTCAGTGGGGCCCACACATAGAAAAATTGTCGAAAAAGCTCAGCTCTGCCGCGTACGCCGTGAGAAAGATTCGAAATCTTACGGATATAGTGACTGCTCGCTTAGTATACTTTAGTTATTTTCATAGCGTGATGTCGTACGGCATTCTGTTGTGGGGGAATGCCGCTGACATTCAGACTATTTTTGTTTTGCAGAAAAGAGCTGTTCGATCAGTTTATAAGCTAAGTCCCAGACACTCACTCAGAGAAATGTTCAAAGAAATAAATATAATGACTGTTCCATCTCAGTACATTTACGAAAACTTGTTGTATGCACATAAAAACGCAAATATTTTTACAAAATACAGTGATGTTCATAATATTAACACAAGGAATAAACACAGATTCGTTATTCCCGCTACCAGGCTCCAGAAGATAAGCGGCTCATTTAAATGCCAATGTATACGCTTCTACAATAAAATTCCTAGCCATATTCAAAATTTAAGCCTTAATAAATTCAAATCATACATTAAGCAGTCATTATGTCGCAAAGCTTATTACTCTGTTAAGGACTACCTAGATGACAAAAAGGCTTGGGAATAAGCTGTTTCAATTCTTGCACCTATATGTATGGGCTATCGGTATTTTTTCCTTTGATTGATATTTGTTAGCATACAGTGTGACATGTAATAATATGTTTTCTTTTTTATGATTTTTTATTCACATTGACATGTTTATTCTTATTGTTATTTTATAAGCATTGACATTATTACCTACTTTTTAAAGTAGCTCAAATTATTTGATTGTTAATGTGTGTACAATGTGGGCTTTCTCTTTTTTTTTCTCTTTTATTTATTACCTTAATATTTAGTTTCATTTGCGTCTGACGGTTCGAGTATTTCATGTGGCCTACCCAAATGTCCTTTCTGGGGGTATTGTTCGTTGGATTGTAAGTTCCTAAGTTACTGTTGAGCTAACAAAGACCGACACTTGCGTGCCAACGGAATGGACAGGCCCACTCGGATCTGTATGATTCTTTCTTCAAAAGGTCATTTCAGACTCGAGCCTATGTTGTACATCCATGATGCAATTACATTATGTCTGGACCTTAAAAGAGACTTTGACCCTTGAGTTTGTTTTGGTGTTTCTTCTCAAGGCAGTCAGATAGGAAATACCGGCCTCATCTAGCTTTAAAAAATAATTGACGTGTAAAAGTGTTATTTTATAACCCATTTGCAAAATAAATATCATTTATCATTTATCATTTAACCCTTTTTCCGTGATTTCATTTTGGTACTTATGGAATTAAATGAAATATTGTGAATGTAAAGATTTATAAACTAAAACATTTGAAATTTATAGAATGCAAACTATTATTAGTAAAATCCCACTTTACGTTTGCTTCGTTTTTACTCAATTTTAGCCATGCTATAGTTTTTTTTTGAATGTCGATCACATATTCTATTAAAAAGACAGCAAAAAGGTTAAACATTTCTTATTCATATTGATATATTCTTCATCCTACACATAACAATATTTGAAATTCCTAAAAAATCTTAATTATTACGAAATCCCGGAATCCCAGTGGCATATCCATATTAATATATACGTTCCGGTTCATTGACCCTAAATCAGTCTACCTACTCCGATCTCTGCATACTATAGTCGCTTCGTTTTTTGGGGCCCTTTGATAGACGCTTCAGAAAATAGGATATTTCTATCCAGGTAGACTGAATTCTACGTCTACACTAGTCTACGCTTTATGAAGTTGTAGGCTGAAGCTGTTATTAAAAATATTAATACGAATAAAAAAAATATCTATCAATAACTGTTTAAAAAGAAGGTCCGGGTAAAAGGTAGCTTATTATTTAGTAGGCAATATAAGTAAGACCCAAGGCTGCACAAGACCGCAACGTTCAAAGAAATTAACAGTAAAGCTAAACTTTGTATTAAGTAGGTTAAGAAAAAGGATGGAAGGTTGTTATAAAAAATGTTTGCGGTCGGGGGACCCATTCCAGGAACAGAAAGGTGATATGAATGTCGCATAGAGCAAACCACCTTTACCTAACGCCTTTTCTTTGCGTGATATTTTTACAGTCAGACACCTATACACTACAGCAAGCCGCACGTAATATTATTTTATATATTTATATTACAATATTCCAATTTTTTTTTAATGGCATCTCGCAGGTCAATCTAGAAGGTTGACGACTGCTTAACCGGGCTTGCCTGTGAAGTCACTTAAATGAATTTCGGGCCTCCAGCCAGGGCTTAACTTACAAAACTAAGTGACTACACGCTATGGGCACCCTCTAGTAGGGTACGGGCCTCGGCTTAGGGCGTCGCTGGGAGAGGACAGCAAGGGACAGGCTGGATCAGAATATATGATTATTATAATCGGGAATTATAAAGGAACTACTTCAGGCACCCGGGTAAAAAGTGTGCCTATGTAAAAGTATTTCATTTAAATCGGTTCAGTAGTTTTGGCGTGAAAGCGCGACAGACAGACAGACAGAGTTACCTACTTTCGCATTTATAATATTAGTTAGGATATTCCGTTAAATGACGACAAATGATTAAGTAAATGCAGATAGTCAAGCATATTCAACGTATTCTAATTCAAATATACATAATTCTTTACATATTGATACCAGTTTGCAAAAAAGTCGTAAAGGCAACCTTAATCAGGTTTAGGAATGTATGATAATGCACAAACGTGTTTGAGAACATTGCTCAGCTTAGAAGGTTATCTTTCGCGATGACCCAAAAAGAGAAAAAATATAATCTAGAGGTAACTCAAATCAAAATTAAGATTTTAATTGCAAGTTCTCGCTTTTTTAATTTAAAAATGCAATAAGTGCCCACATCAACATACAGACTTTTAGTCTTGACAGAGGACCTATAGGACCTCTAGGACCTATAGAGGATAATGCAGTTTTTTCAAATTCGTATAATTTGAGCATACCTAATCCAATTTTATTCTTACCAACCAATTAAGAATCTTATTTTTAAAGTTCACATCAATTATGTATACCGCACTTATAGAAATACCATAAAGGAATTTTCAATCGAATTGTTTATGTGTTAAATAATTGAGATGACGGATATATGAATGAAATGAAGCTGCCCGTTTTAACCTCAATGTATTGCTAATCTATTTACATCAATAAAAATAAATGTTAGTATGTTTGTTCTCAACGCATTCTTTAACCCTAAATCAGATTATGATGAAACTCTAGTACATTGTTTCGTAAAGACACGCAAAAGTTTCTGACTCAAAGAGAGTCAGGTTAATCTAAACAAATTACCTCCTACTATTCATAGATTGAGTATAACCCAAAGATAATGTATATGGGGTTAGATGTGCAGCATAATTGATAACGATAATAGTGAATAGGGGATGATTAATGAGGAGACAGTTGATAGAGATGTATGGAATGGACCTACGATAGAATAGAATAAAGACAGGAAGATTTTGATGAATAGTCTAAATATTACGATATTCGATGAAATTACGAAATCGTTAATAATGTTGGTAACATAGAAATTGATGAAAACAATAGATCCATTCAATATATACCCGGAAAATAAAGCACTGAAAATGATGCCAAACAAATCAAATATTCTCGGAACAGAATTTGAATAAAGATATTACAATGAAGGGACTTGTATTATGTCTGTCTTTCTCTTAACAACGAGTGTTTAGATATATTTTATTTATTTATTTTGATTTACATTACATAAACCAAAGTATTTTGTAATAAGTACAAAATATAAAAATAATTTCGATTATTGATACAAGGTCTGAAAATATTAATACAATAATTTCAATACTGATTGACTTATTCCCAGATTCACTTCCCATTGCGTGCAAAATTTTATGGGGTTTTTATGTGAAAAAATCTCAGTAGCAGCTCAAAATCAAGATAGGTTGATGGCTATAGTCGTTTATATTTAGGTAACATTTCACTTAACCATAGCTGGTAAAATAATAATCTACTAATTGCTCGTCTGCTTATGTTATGTTATAATTTAAATACTTATTATATTATTTTACTATTAAAAATACTTTTGAAGAAAATACAGACGTTCTTATGAGTCTGGGCAAACAATGTACAATAATCTTGTAAAGAAAACTAGACGCCACGTCTTATAAATCATGTTTAAGAGGTTTTTACGGATTTGCGGTAGTAAAATAAACAGTGTGCGTAGAATAAAAATCAACAACTATAAAGGTTTTGTATTGTATTATCATGAAAAATAAGATTTTATCATTCAAATTAATTAATGTGAATATCTATACTAATATAATAAAGCTGAAGAGTTTGTTTGTTTTGAACTACTGGTACGATTTGAAAAGATCTTTCAGTGATAGATAGCCTATTTATTGAGGAAGGCTATATATCATCACGCTAAAACCAATAGGAGCGGATCACCACTATTCCACGAGAACGAAGTCGCGGGCAGAAGCTAGTCATCAATAAAAATCATCGTAACATCCTTATTAGATAACCAAAAAGAAGTGGAAAAGAATGGTGACAAATTGTATTATAAAATAGCTGTTTTATACAAAAACGTAAAAAGGTTCGAGATTCAGACGTCACACATACATTCTTGTATTAATTGCGTTTGATTTATTCACTGTTATGTTACTCATGATCAGCGTAAAAATGATTTTTTTAATCCATTGATTAATTGCCGGAGATTGCAAACCTCCAGGCAAACGGCCTATTAATATTATAAATGAGAAAGATTATGACGATGTGTTATTATGTATTTAAGTTAGTTATTCTTTTACGTAAAAAACTACAAAATAATTTGGTACATACATACCTAGTTAATAACACGAATCAACACATAAGATCATTTGCGCGAAGTAATTCCCTTAGAATACAGGTGACCAAGGGAAACAACTAGTACCTACTAAATAAAAATAAATAAATACTCTACGTAAAGACGTCATTCCTAGAAACAAATAATAATCAAATACATTTCTCAATAAAACCAATTTAGCTTACTATACAAAAAAAAAACAAAGATATTTTTATCCGCAGTAACCAAGTAATTCCATATAACTTCAAATTGGTTCAGTAAATATTATCTGAAAATATTCAAGCCAGTCTGATTTGAATGATTAGAATTTGGTTGGATAATTTCCTTACTGTGGTTAGTGGGAGGGGGGAACAAATGCGGGCTATGGGCTCGTTCCCATTGTTTGAGTATCATACATTCCATGTTTATAGAGGTAAAGAACCGTACTTGTTTAAACGGAACATAATTATTGGCATGTTCCGATAAATTCGTCTTGTAATACAAAACATGATCCCTTTTTAGGGTTCCGTAGTCGACAAGGAACTCTTAGTTTCGCCATATCCGTCTGTCTGTCTGTGTCTGTCCGCGGCATAGCTCAGAGGTTATTAGTGCTAGAAAGCTGAAATTTAGTATGAATATCGTCCCCGTAGGTGGAAAATTAAATAAGTCCGATTTTGGCGATTTTGACTTTTCCCTATTTTCAAAACACCTAAAACATGCCGCATATTTGAGCCTAACAGGCATTTTCGTATCTTATTCCGTTCCAAAATTATAGCCAGTTTTGTCGGACAGATGGAATAATAAATATCTCCAGACAAACACTATTTTTTTTAAGGAAAAATAAATAACTCAGTAAATAAATCAATAACTGTGGTCAATGATAAGTTGAATATCGAACAAATTAAATAACATGAGTTGTTGAATTTTTCCTCAACTTAAAATTCTTTCACAAAACTAACTAAGTTCTAGGAAAACTAAATAACTCTATTTATTTAATTCTGCTATTCAGAATTGTGATTATAACGTACCTAATTTATAAATACTTGATGTTATCTATTTCTTCTACAACTAGATAATGATTAATTATAAGATGCTAAGCAAATAAAATTAAATAAATTAAGTTGTTTATAATTGCCATAAAACGAAATGCACCTGAGGAAAGTTATCATTATTTTTTTAAGAGAATTTGGCCGAAATATTGTCAGTATCCACCATCTAGGCAATGACTGATCGAGAACGACGGCGACGACGGAGAACGCGGGGGTGAGCGCGTGCGGTTTGATGCATCGCATCATCATCATCATCAGTGGCCTTTAACATCTACGAAAGATGATTCAAACAGCAGCTGTGTCAGGTTATTTGGCTTTGGCACTTGCGCTGATGGCTAAGAAGGCCTATACGAGAGCGACAACGCTGGTCGCAACGTCCGCGGGCCTTCGATGGACCCTCGCACTGTCCCCCCTGTGACCCCTGGCGTCCGCGCTTACGTCTATCTGCTTGGACTTATAACCGGTCACTGCCACTCCCCGTGTTGTTTTCCACTCAGCAAAGCTGTAGTGGGTGAAGTGACCTGTCCACGGATGCTGCATCGCCTGGGACGCAATTAAGATAGTGCAGGCTTTCCCAAGACCTACACCACTCTCTCGGCGTCACCGACTGGCCCCACAGGAACGAAAAGTCGTTACGTGCGGAGTCGGATTCGCTGCAGGTGCTTTCGGCTCCACCAACACCGGGTTTATTTCGAGTTGACCGTCTCTGTGGGGGAAGGGTTTGGATATTGGAAGGGATGGGGGAATAAGGGATACTAAAGTCACGGAAAAGACAGGATTGTGACTCTAGCAGCTCGAGCAGTCCGGGGTCGCACACCCGTAGTGGCTTTAGTCAGTTAACGGAAAGATAACTGAAGAGTCCACCCTCTGTCGTGCGTTTTACTGTGTGATACGTGACCTTCAATTGCGTTGACGTCAGAGTGACCAATAATGGATTCGCGAGGTTTATTCAGCGACTCACAAATCGTTCTTGCATGGCTAAACACTGAGCTAACAAAACTTCAAGCTTATGTATCGAACAGAGTAAGTGTAATTCGTCAAAATACCGCTGGATGCAGTTGGCAATATGTCAATACACATGACAATCCTGCTGATCTCATTAGCCGAGGCGTCAACCCGAAAGAGCTGAGTAGCTGCGACATTTGGTGGAAAGGCCCAAAGTTTCTGCAAAACAGTGAGTACGAGTTTCTGCTTACAGCTCACCTGCTAATTCACTCTCTGTGGAGCCCTGCTTAGCTCCTTCCAGCAACTTGGTATGCCAAAACCCCAATCCGCTTGACTATGTGTTCAAGCGCTTGTAAAATTACTCTAACATAAATAAAATAGTTAGGCTATTAGCATTCATATTGCGATTTTTAAACAACATTAACAAAAATTAATACAAACTATTTGCAAAGTTCTGAGTTAGATAATGCATTAATGTCAATAATTAAACATGAACAATATACATATTTTAATCTGAAATTAAAGCAATAAGCAATAACAACAGCTTGAAAGGGAATCTGGCTGAGTTGCATCCCTTCCTTGACAGTCGGGGTCTATTGCGCGTTGGTGGTAAACTGCATTATGCTGATATAGCTTATTCACAAAAACATCCTGTCATACTGCCCAGAGGCACTTCAATTACTAGCTTGCTTATAAGGTGTGAACATGAAAGGCTACTGCACGCAGGGCCTAAGCTTTCACTCTCGCATCTTAATCAAAGGTTTTGGATTGTCAATGGCTTATTAGAAGTTAAGAAAGTAACTCACAAATGTATTGTATGTTTCAGACAAAAGGCCTTAGCAGCCAAGCAACTAATGGGCTCCTTGCCGGCTGCAACCCAGTGGCCATAGCTCCCAGTGGCCATAGCTCGTAATCTCCAAATCGCCGCCAACGCCCTAGGCAAGTGGTTTAAGAAATGGAGAATCGAGGTAAATCCCGACAAGAGTCAGGCAGTTCTCTTCTCGAGACCGCGCCGAAATCCACCCCTACCCAGTCCCATCACCATGTTTGACAAGCCGATTCCTTGGAAAGAGCAAGCCAAATACCTAGGTGTGATACTTGATCGTCACCTCAACTTCGGAGAGCACATAAAGTCTGCCCGCTCTCGAGCGGCCTTCGCTCTCAGTCGCCTCCACTGTATGTTAAATGCACGTAGCAAATTGTCACTCAAGTGCAAATTGCGCATCTACACCACGTGCATCCGCCCCATTATGACATATGCTTCCGTTGTGTTCGCACACTCAAAGCCATACCGTCTCCATAGAATGCAGACCCTCCAAAACCGTTTCTTACGAAAAATCACAGGGCCCCTTTCTACGTACGAAACGAAAATCTCCATCTCGATCTCAAACTGCCCACCATCCAGCAGTTCATGAAACGTGCCGCCAAGCATTACTTTGATGCTGCCGAAAAGCATCTAAACCCTCTGGTCGTCTCGGCCGCCGGATACGCACCCTCCCAGATCAGTAAAATTCGCCGCCCGAGGCATACTCTCACCATACCCGATGACGCTATAACCCTCTACCAAGAGAGCAGTAGGTCCACTAGCACTCTACACAAACACAGACCGCGTTCGTATCGACCTCGCCGCCGAGGTCCATCGCGACGACCTTGTCCATGCCCTCCCGACCCTAGCTCGACGAGCCAGCCCGCGAGCTGAGCTAATAGCTTTAAAATTCCCGATTATAATAATCAAAATTTATTCTGATCCAGCCTGTCCCTTGCTGTCCTCCCCCAGCGACGCCCTAAGCCGAGGCCCGTACCCCACTAGGGGGTGCCCTTAGCGTGTAGTCGCTTAGTTTTGTAAGTTAAGCCCTGGCTGGAGGCCCTAAATTTATTTAAGGCACTTCACAGGCAAGCCCGGTTAAGCAGTCGACAACCTTCTAGGTTGACCTGCGAGATGCCATACACAAAAAAAAAAAAAAAAATTGCCGGCTGCACGTGTAACAGCTACCAGCCGCCCATTTGAGAAGGTCTCTCACGTGAAACTCTCTCGCGTAAGACGATCTTTAATAGGTAAAGGGTATATCTGTGTATTCGTATGTTTCGCGACAAAAGCCGTTCACTTAGAACTCGCATCAGATTTGACCACGGAAACCTTCCTTGCGTGCTTGAGGAGATTTATCTCCAGACGAGGTTTGCCCACCGAAATTCACTGCGACAATGCAAGTACATTTAAATGTGCAAGGAGTCATTTGGTCGAGCTCTACAAGCTGCAAGCTTCTCAGAGCCACCAAATCCAGGTTCAAAAATTTACCGCCGAGCGTGGGATACAATTTCACTTTATACCATGTTACTCACCTACATTTGGTGGGCTCTAGGAGGCGGCAGTTAAGAGCACAAAGTTACACTTAAAAAGAATATTACAAAAAACTGTTCTAACTTATGAACAGCTTAATACTGTTTTAACTGAAATCGAAGCAGTGCTTACTTCTCCGCCACTCTTACCTTTATCTTTGAACTCCGATGATTATTGTTATTTGACACCTGGTCACTTTATTATAGGTAGTGCTTTGTCAACGTATCCTCAAGGAAATGAATGTAACATTCCACAAAATAGACTTAAGGTTTGGCAACTATGTAATTCTTTAAAAAAATCCTTTTGGAAAGTGTGGTATCAATGTTATTTAAATTTATTACAAAACAGACCTAAATGGAAATATGCTAATTGTAATGTAAAATTAAATAGTTTAGTAATTTTAAAGGAAGATAATCTTCCAATAATGTCATGGCCAATGGCTAGGGTTGTGAAATTATTTGATGGTCATGATAACAAGGTTAGGGCTGTAGAAGTAAGAACTCCTAATCATAAAACCAATATACGGAGTATTCATAAAATATGTGTCTTACCATAGATGATAATGAATAAATTTATGTGTTTTGATTTGATACAAACTTATATTTTTTAGTTCTAATACTTATTATTAGTTTTGCTCACTACTAAGTATGTCTTTTGTAATTAAGTCTCTGATTTTAGAGCCATAATGTTATTTTTTGAGTTCAAAAATTATTTTCTGTTTTGATTTGAAAGAATACTTTAAGTTAACTTGTTTTCACTTGTTATAATTAGTGTAATTTTGTTTATTTTTTTAAGTCTGTACCAAGATAAGTATCTAATTACAATACACTTTTTCTGATTTTTATTGTACTTTTCTATTTCTTCCTTACTATAACTTTATTAATATCATAATACAGCTTTTATTTTATATGAGACCAATAATAGTTAAAAAAATATCATAGTAATAATAACGTACAAAGCTACAAAATTTTACATTTAAAAATATTTCGAGTTTGATAAATTCAATAACTGCATTTATTTAACCAAATTTTACTCTACCAAATGTATTTAGCTCGTAGGAAAACTAAATAAATAGCCGAAATAAGTAGCTAATTGCAGTTACGTTATAAATAACAGTTGTGGCAAAATTAAACAACTTGATTTTTTATGTGTTATTTAGTTATTATACTTTATTGCACACATATAAATCTTTTACAAATTGGATACATAACATTCATGTACAAAGGCGAGCTTAACCCAAAATTGGGTTCTCTTACAGCAAACCTTAGAGCGATAGAGAGATTTTATAATTGCAGGTGAATCAACAGGTGCGCAACAATAAAAAAAATAATGAATTTAATAAGATGTCTATATATACCTAAATAAACTAAACAAATATGTGTAGCTATACTACATAGAACATAATACTTATATACAAAATAATATATACATATATAACAATATATACATAAAAATATTTATATATAATATATAAATACATACATATATGGTCATGTTGATAAAAAATAATTCTTTATTCGTCTCCTGAAAACATCTAGCGATTGGCTTTCGCGTATAGTGTGAGGAAGAGAATTCCACAACCGTACGGCGCGAACAGTGAACGATCCATCATAGCGGCTCGAAGTATGTGGAGGGACACGTAGGAGAAGAGATGAAGAAGAGCGACAAGGTTTTCCTCTTGGAACAAGATATTCAAACCGTTCCCGAAGATAACTTGGAGAGTTAGGGTTATGAAGAAGAGAAAAGAGAAAAGAAAGAATGTGAGTATCTCGACGCTGCCGAATAGGCAGCCACTTCAACAGGCTCCGAAATTTCGACACGTGGTCGTATTTTCGAAGGCCGAAAATGAAGCGGATGCACAGATTCTGCAGACGTTCGAGTTTATCAAGAAGTTCCTCAGTCGCGTCGAGGAAACAGACATCATATCATAGTTATAGTTAAAGATAGAGTTCAGTTTGTTAAAACATAATGTAAAAGGTAATCAGGTCCACAATATATAAAATTACCGACAGTAAAATTGTCTCACATTTTTTAACAAATGTACATTAACTGAAAAAAAAAACACTAAATCGCGTTTATCTCAAAACTACAAAATCAGAGTTATTTAATTTTCCACCTACGGGGACGATATGATCTAATTATTATAATATACAGCGATCACGCCGACAAATTGGTAAACTTTAACTTTAAGTAGACATTACCGGTTACAGAGTTAAAGTCAACGAAGTAAAACGTATTGCGGATCCCTACAGCGCGTGGCCCGACACGCACTTGGCCGGTTTTTTTTCGAATGGAAAAATTATCAAATGACTTGTGGCTCGTATGTGTGCCAAATTTCATTCAAATCCATTCAGTAGTTTTTGCATTAAAGAGTAACAAACATACATTCATACACATACAAACTTTCGCATTTATTAGTTAGGATAATAACACGATTGTTCCACCCAACAGTAGTAACACGTAACAGTTAGGTCGTGCAATTGAAATCGGAACTAAAAAAAAAATACAAACATTTATGAATCAGACACCATTATGACGAATTCAAGTAAACTTAGAGTTGTTATATTATTAGCTCGTATTTAGTGACTAATCCATGTCAATATATTTGTATAAATTTATCACCAAGACTCAATAGGTAAGTACTTTATGCGTTCCGCATTCTGCGGTAGCGGCGTATGTCTTAAAAAGTAAATGTTAGACTATTACTAAGACCTTCGTTTAAAGGTGAAAGATTTGTCATAAGGCGACCGCAATATTGCTTGTTTATTCATTTAATTAGCTTACTTATTGTATTTTTAAATATATTTTCTTTATTATCAGAAATTACATTTATTTAACACTTATTTTTTCATCAAGGTGTAGAATTTGAGAAAATAATATTTTCATTTTGATAAAGTTGTTTACTCTGTCTCCGTTTATAACATAAAGGCATAGTAATCTCAATCAGCACCATGTAGTCACTAGCAACTCACCCATCCATGGCCTGCCCGCGGCAATCCTAGCTTTATTTTCAACATAATTGCAAATTAATCGACGATTGTCTTATAATGATATGGGTCATTAACTAGAGCTCAAAAATGGGTCCAATGGGCCCCTTGGGTCGTAAAGGTAAAGATCTGACATTTGTCAATATAAAAGCTGAAAATGTAGAATGTTTTTCGTGTCTATTCTTTTAAATGGACAACGATTTGCAACGTTAAGCCATCAGTCAGTTCTGAAAAGAAAAACCAAATCAAAATGAAAGGATTATACATTTTACTCGATAATTAATCAACAAAAACAAATAATAAAACATTTTTTAGCTATTATTATTTTATGACAAGATAGAAAAAAATATACAAGTATGTAATTATGCAAAACTGGTGGATACTATCACAAAGTTATGGTGATCATTATTCTTCTCATTAGACTCAAGGGTCGAACAACCCACTGAAATTCAATATTCTCAAGAATAAAATTAAAGTCTTTTCTAAGAAAATATTCGATATAAACCTTTATACTCGTAATAGTCTCAAGTTAAAATTAAACCGTCGATCACAATAATCGATTAAAATTATCGCTAAATATGGTTTATATTAAATTTAGGGGGTTATAAAACAAACTTTGCGGCAGTTCTCATTTCAATTAAAGTTAACAAAGAAAATTTATAGAAGCGCCCAGATATCCACGCGGCCATTAATCAGTACCTATCCTTAATTATTCGGATCTAACAAATTTAATCTGCGGACGACCAATTATTTATAGGAAGACAAATGGTTTGTTTGCCAAAACCTATGAGATAACAGAAATAACCAAGAAGCGATGGTTGTGACCCCAATTCATAAATCATTTGTTAAAATCCTTTATTGCAAATATATTGTTTTGAAATTGGCTATTGGTAACATATTTCCTCAGCTAACTTTGATTTTTGGGGATTTGATTTGACACACACACCTCTATATTTTTGTAGTATATTACCCTAGATAGAAGAGAACATTGAATAGTAGTGTCATTTAGAAAACTTAAAAGTATCCTATATGTTAATCCAAGTTATAAACTATGTGTGTAGCAAATTTTATCCAAATCCGTTCTGTAGTTTTTGCGTGAAAGGGTAACAAACATACATCTATACATTCTTACAAACTTTCGCGTTTATAATACATATTATTAGTAGGATTTTATTTTGACCCGATAGAATTTTTCATCAATTTTTGTGCCCGAAAAGCTTCCTCCATACGGATACTAAGTTTTCAAGTAGGTAGTTATGTTCGATTGAATTCAAATATTGACTAAACGTGAAACAATAAGAGGAATTGTACAACAACGACAAGCTCTCATGCCTTGCTACAATAGGCGCTGGCACAATACATTTTCACAGACATATACATACAAGTAGTTTCAAAGGGAAACCAACATCAATACGCTGTCAACTAACATGCTTTAGACTGCTGACTGACGTTTCAGGAAGCCATTGCACCTATACATACCTCAGAGCATAGTTGAAAAAGCATATAGTCAAATATTTTATCCCAAGCTTCAAATCCTAAATTGCAGGGCCTCTTGATAATTAAAATTAACTAAATTTTCTTTAGAATATATACATGGACCAAGGTTTGCTAGTCTCTGGCATTCATTACTGTGTACATTATTCCCGGTCTCCGGGTCTTCCGGATCTTTGGACCTTCCGGGTCTCGCATTTGATTCCCGGATCGGGTCGATATTGGTATTAAAATTTCATAAAGCAGACTCGGAGTCAGGCGGTACTACACCCGCTGTTGATAAAATCCCATGTTATCGTCGCGTCGTCACTTGTCACTTGTTAGATTAGTACCTAAACCTGCAGTTCACATACGAGGAAGTCAAAGATCAATTTTTGTTCCCAACTGCAGATTTCACTCCTTGCAGGCAAAAATAAATCATGACCGTTTTTCCATAGTGTAGAAGTAGGTAGATGAAGTAGCTGATGGTATAAAAATATTTTTAACGCTTAAAAAAACTGCAGACACTGGAATAATCTCCAGACCGATTTCGGTCACGGTTGCCAATCTCAATAAAGACTAGCCAGGTACCCAGGAGAAATTATAATGCACAAGCGCTTGTGCAAACACAGGTGCACTCTCTATTCCCTCACTCTTATAGTCCGATGAACCGGTAAAAAAACACGACCGAGGAGAGATCAGGCGCAAGACCGACAGCTTTACGTGCTCTCTGAAGTTCAGAGGGGTCTCGCTATGTTAAGAAAACGGCCACCTATCCATAGACTGACCGCTCGGTTGTTACTCTCGAACACTAGAATAATAAGGATAGCAATAGGTTCTATAGAATAGTGTATTATGTTGGCAAAAATTGTTCCTAACGAAGTTATACACAAATGATGCAGAATAAAGAGAATAGTGGGACTGGTTGTTACATTTTCGGACGCAAGAAAAGTTTCCAGTAATATTGTTACAGGAACGTGTTCCGAGGACGTTTTGGCTTTGTTTCAAAATTAGAGGAGTGCTTATTACATTTTCAGATGCCGCAGTGCATGCTTCGATGGTCAAACTTTTTTTATTAAATTCCTCAATTTTATAATATCAGAATCTCAAAAAAGTTAAGAATGTGGAATGTGTGAATGTGTGTGTACACTTTATCACTATACACTATAACGATTATTATTGGTTCATAATTTAATTTACCAAAAAATATTAAGCAACGAATAATTTATTTCTGTCAACGGATTTCGTTCCTAAAAAGTGTGTTATTGGAAAATTTTATTAACGAAATGGCTTGCCAAAACCTAAAAACATTAGCCTCCTTTTAAGCTTCGCCGCAGTCTGGAAAAAAGAATATTTAGATTTTTGTCGTGCAGATGCATTGATAGATTGATGGATCAGCGCAGCGACGCGACGCGGCGCAGTCATGAATTATTTTTTATCATTATTTGTTATATTTTATAATAGTAAAATAATTAAATGTCCTGTAGATAAAATGCTTACTTAAAAATATACTCAAGCAAAGACGATAAAACATATTTGTTAGATACTCAATACTTGCATCCCTTATTTTTGGGGATGATACTTGAAAATTACAATATTAACGCTTCAAAATGATAATATTTTTCAATAAATACCAAAACTCGAATTTAATGGAAAAATAAAGTTTATATTGCATTTTTAGAATAAAATTTTCCTCCTTAATTAAAAAAATATGTTTTTTGGATTGCAGTTTATCCTCAGTTAGTCTTAATCGTATTCCATGAAATTACATATATTTAGGAAGAAAATCGTTTCTTTCTGAACGCGAGACTCAGATCACTCCTCATTTACTCCTATTAGTAACAAATAAAATAATTCAGGGACAATCAGGAACAACTGTGCTTCGTACATTCGTGCTAAGCACCCATTATTTCTCACTAAGTGAATGTTACGTGAGATTTTATCCTTGAAAATTCTTTTACCTATACAGTTAAAAGGATTTACGGTGTGTGACCCGGGTAATAAATTGTCGACCCCATCTACTGACTACTTGTGAGGCTATTTAAGAAGCTATTATGTGATTTTATAATAATGTGTGTAATAATCTATAGTTTCGTGTTTTTTTCTGAAAAATTCGAGAGCCATTTTGAGTAAGGAAAAAAAATATCTTTGAATCTTTAAATGTAAACCAATGCTAAGTGGCAAAAGGCAATTTTAATATATAATAATTATTTATTTATAATACTTTTTGCACACAAAAAATGTTTAATGCTGGACTTAACACCTTAGGCGTTCTCTACCAGTCAACCTTTGGGTGACGGAGAAATAGACAGTGAATGGATAATTAACATATTATATTTCATTAAGTAAAGTATTGCTTTTGAGTACTCGGTATAATTAGTATTTTTTGTGAAATAAAACCCGACACGTTAAAAAACTGTGTAAAACAATAGGTATGATTGAAACGAAAAAAAAAGTTATAAAATATGTATATTATACGTTTTCTTCGGGATTGGCAACAAAATCACTTCATTATTCCATCAGAGAACGCAATGATAGTAGACTCATCTTTCCTGCTTCCTGCATAAATGATAAAGATATTTATTTTGTAAAACATGAGTAGGCCCGGTGTAAATAGGTCTTAAAAGTAAACTTTTGCCAAAATGGCACACAGAAGTACTTTGTTTTGAATACCAAGAAATATCTTAAATTATGCATTGAAACTTATTTAATAATCTGTCAACAATGGTGTGGATTTTATATTTATCTTATCTTTATCATTTCATCATTGTACTTTATTTTCGCATAGTTGTAACTGTTTTTTGTCCCCAATAAATATAGTAAAAAAAACAAAAATCTTCTTCAGTTTATGATCGCCACAACAGCAAGCAACCTTGACAGTAATTGCCAGGTTAATGCCATTATCGGCATGAGTGGCAGATTAGCACAATAAGGAAAATTTGATTTTATACCATTTTTGGCATTTGAATTAATCATAACATTACGACTGTGTCTTTTGAAGAGTTAGTAGAAGTGCACACACATAAAAAAGAAAAAAATAGTTTATTTCGTCAACTTTTACAATTATTAATCTTACGTGGAGACCTCCTTTTAAGTATGAGAAATAGGTACTTGTGCTAGGAGGCCCCGCTCTTCATAACGTAGTACAATATGAAAGTAAAAATAGTGCTCTAAATAAACATAGATAGTATGAATCTAAAAAAATAACAAGAAAAATAATTTGAGATCAAGTGTTGTTTTGTGTGTATGTGTGTGTGTTTAACACATGTTTGGCGAGCAATATTTTTTTAACAATATTATCTCAAAGAAGAAGCTCATACAAACAAGAATACAACGTATTTATTTACTATTCAAAATTACCGCGTAGTATGAAAAAAAAACAGGTTTAAAATATTTTTTTTTTTGCAAAAAAAAGTTATTCTACCCTTGTTTGTCTATGCTGTTTGTTTGTGTATATATTTTTAAGGATATGTAGATAAAGCCTTGTCAGCAAAATAGAAACTTGGTGAATTTGTAACTTATTCAAATAGAATTGGAACTTAGTCTAGAATAACGAGTGATTATATTATTATAATCTTTATAACATTTGCCACGTTTACGATTATGTAATCAGAATTTAATTAATGACATGATCTTCTGCGCAGTACTTGTTCACATTATATATTATTTTTTCCTTTTATTTCTTGAGGTGCATTAAGACTAATAGTAAATAAATGTAGCTATTAAGTGGTAGGTATCGATTAAAACCTGATTACATAAAACCGTTAGTTGATGGTTATGTAATTCTTGGTTTTATAGTCTCGTGAGGAAAAACAAGCTACAACGCAACTCATTTTGAATTCCGATATCACAAAATAAGTTTTAAATTAAGTAGGTATATTTTATTTAAATTGAATTATTATTTATTAATAACAAGTTTTAGTGCATGAATGAGGAAAATGATTAAAAATATTATTTCTGGATTACATTTTTGTTTTACATTTAGGTCACGTATTGAATAAAGAATATAAATTTAAAATAGATTATGAAGTCAATTATAGTTTTAGTTTTGTACTTATGCATAATTTTACATACTTTACATAATATAGCATGCATTAAATATTTTCATATTTTTATGTTGTCCGCATTAATATATATAATTTAACAACTTAAAAGTAGGTATCATAATAATATGTGAACTACATAACCTTCATAACCTTTCCACATTTTAAAATCTATTCAAATTATATAATTTAAAATGTAACCTAGACATCAACAAAACGAAAATAGAATATGGCTGAATGAAAGCTGGGCAAAACGAAAAACTACAACCCATGCATGGCACTCAAAATCATACTCGCGAAAATCTTTTCAATTTTTTACCTCAGCTCAAAATAAAACAAAAATAAATTGACATTCATACTGTGAAACTGTATCGTTATTGGAATATATTTTGTTAGCGACAATTTTGCGCGGGTTTTTCGGCCACTCTTTACATTTGGGGAGTTTGAAATAGATAAGAATTTTATGAACATTCTTCATACATAAATTAACCTAGTGCTTATAAGATTATTAACATCAACCAGACATACAATCTTGTAGTACGGAGGAAATATAGTCATAGTAATTAATTTTAATTAAGTCATTTGCTTACTACAGCACCCTACATTCGATACTAAGGGGGACTCAGCAGCAGACCCTGAGGACCCAGCAAAGTCAGAGTAAAAAATTAAAGATTAATTTTCAACATGTGCCTTAACAAGCTCTTATAAACTACAGATGCGGGATTCCAAAAAAAGATCCTATAGAAAAAAATACTGGCCAGAAATTCCATGAAAACTCTTGCAAGACCAACATAGTAACTTTGAATTTTGAATTTTGTTCTATTCCATTTAATACGGAACTCCATTTGGTTAGCGAGGTCGGGGCAATGGCGCGGAAATCGTACATGCTCGCACTTTGAATATTAACACAAATCACACAACAGCTGATAGTGACTTGTTCGCTGAGCTGCTGATTGGGTAGCGTCAGCAATGGTAGAATTAAAGGGTTTGTTTGAACTATTTAGTTCTGCATAGTCAAGTATGTGGAGTTAATCAAGCGATTTCTGTGTGTAATAACTGGGTTCAGTCAGCGAAATTTGCAATAGGTATATTATAACGTCTTCTTATCGCGTGGGCTATAGGTCTACCAATCTAACTAGTGTCAGAATCTTCTCAAATCCGTCCGACGGTCTCTAATATGAAATTATATTTAGATATAATTTCTATATAATAGGTTGCTTCTTTGATAGCAACCAGCAAAACAGCTTCACGTTTCCTCCCAGGTACGAGGGTATAACACCGCCAACTACCTAACTCTCGGCTACTTTGTGAAAATTTAAAATCCCACAAAGGGAATCGAACCTTAGACCCTGTTCAATCATATCAATAATACAACCCGCAATCTTCGAGCATGAGGTTTTCATACCCAGTTTGGGCACTGTGATTAGATTTTTCTTATCAGCAAATTGGGACCCCGAATTTGGCCAATTAATAAACAATACAATTATAATTACTATTAGTCTATACTTGCCCCAAGCTAGAAAGTTCTCCTGCTGTATCAGGGGTGCGTTTGTAGACATAATAATTTACACATACACCCAGACTTGGAACAAACTCTTTATCCCATACTGGAATTGCGCTATCGTACCGTCAAATGAAATGTGAACATAGCTGGAGAAAACAGGTATGCTAAAGGTACAACATCACTCCTCAAGAAAATCAGGGGTACGATCCCTTCACATTACGTGTTTTTGCTATCATTGTTCAGGAGTGAGAGTAAGATGGCGCTAGTAGCGACGTAGGTATAGTAGGTAGCATCTCCTTTTAGAATTATCGTGGTAAGGCCCTTGGATGAAATCTATATCCATAAAATTTAAGTTTAGTAGGAAGGAAAGCCAAAATTGCAAAAGAATTTCAGTATGAAATTTTACATGTGGGCTGAACATTTTCCTCTAATAATATACAACCTACTACATTTACCTAGTCTTTTATTATCGCCTTATCAATACGTTTTGTATTATTTTCCTCAACAACATTTTGTATACTAATTTTCCTTAACGATGGATAAACTCAACAATTATGTGTACTATAAATTTATGGTGTGTCTATCGCACATACTATTACATTATATACAAAAAAAACACTCGAATAACCAAAAATATATTATTATATTATGGTATCGTGTTTTTTTTATTAAATTATCAGCATCATATATACACTGCTTCACTTTAAATCTGGAACTGTGATATTATTCCTAAATTATTCGAAAAAATTATTCTCTTTTGTGACATAGGTAAACGTTTAGTCGACTCCACATGTGATCAAAAGATTGGCCTATATTTCGGTCAAAGAATCAGCATTGTCATCCAACATGGCAACGCAGCCAGCCTTTTGGGCATAACTCTCATTAACAGCGATGCGGATGAATATTTTGATGCCTAATTTCTTCAGTATAATTTATTATTCTTATGTTTTGATTATTGTAAATAAAATATCTACTTAGTAGTTAATCTTAGATGATTAATTAAGGAAAAATATTTAACTTTAAAATTAATGGTTAATTCAAAAGATTTTATCGGTCCTTTGTAATACCAATTCGTCATAAAAGTACACAAGAAAGTAGTTTCCTTAGGATTTTCTCCTGTAACAACGTCACTTGCTGACGCTGACTTACTTGGTACATGGCGCGCGTGACCGACGTCACGCCACAACTGTCTTCCTCAAAAACGTCACTTATAATTTACGTCAGTCTGATGTAAATACTATTATTAGCTAAGTAAATAGAATTATGAATTTAAGAAAAACTAAATGGAAAAAATATTGTGAAATGGAAATAGCTAACGCTTTAATGTACTTGTAGTATGAATTATTAACAATAATAAAAACATAAAAGTAATAAATTATACTATAGAATAACTTGTATTTAATTCTTAATTAAAAAAATAAGCGGCTGACAACATGTACGATTCAAAAAATAACGGTTAAAAATTTTGCTATAGGTAATTCGACTTTACATTATTTCTCAATTCGGAAAATCGTGATGATTTCCAAAAAGCTATATTCTAAAAACCTACAACTCAATGAAGTTTACATTGAATAGGTATCTTTGCAACTAGCACAATACAAGTAAAAAAAAACATTTTGTATTGTGAGTTGTTCAATAAAATGATAGCAACCTGAAAAAATAGAGATGCGTCTAGAAAATGCGACGCGAACCGAATAGAAAATCGAATAAAAAATATTCCGAGCTGCTGTCGCTACCGCATCCGCTTTTTCTACAGTTCACCATCTACTAGGTATATGAACTAGTTTTATGATAGTAATAGAATTGAGATGAAAAAATAAACAATTTTATTTAGAAAAAAAAAACAATAAACTCTAGTATACAAAATTCTCGTGTGTTTGTAAATAAACTCCGCCGAAACGGCTTGACCGATCTTAATGAAATTTTCTGTGTATATTCAGTAGGTCTGAGAATAGGACGTAAACTATTTTTCATACCCCTAAATGATAAGGGTGGTCTATCCCAAAAAAATGGCATTGCCGGGCGCAGCTAGTATTCTATAAATATAAGATTGAAAACTAAATCAAAATACTTTATTTTTTAATTTTTTACTAGCTTTTCCCGTGGTTTCACCCGTGTCCCAAGGAAACTACTAAACACACTCGGATACAAAGTAGCCTATAACCGTCTCCAAGGTCCTCTTTATCGCCGTACCAAATTTCATCCAAATCGGTTCAGCATGTTTTACCCATGAAGGTGTTACAAATAAACTCACTGTCGCATTTATAATATTAGTTAGGATTTCTCGGATATGCCTGGAGTTTTAAAAGTCCGCATTTCAAGCATGAGTTTTAATTAATGAAAGTAATAATGTTGTGACGACACAGCTTCTGAAAACATTTAACAATAGCTAAACGAATCGGACTCCAATAAACGTAGTAATATCCTTGATATATATATCTTTATAGCTTTCATAGACAAATTAAATCTTAATAGTATCTTCTTCTTCTTCTTGATCGTTTCCTCATGACTGAGGGACGTGATTATGGTGTCTCACCCCCATCGTTTTCCAGGCCACCCGATCCTGCGCCAACTGGACGGCTGACTGCAGGGTGGTCCCGGTGGCTTCCTGAGTTGTATCCGTCCATCTCGTCGGCGAGCGTCCTCTGCTCCTTTTCCCCTCAACCGCGCCAGTGATTAAGAGTCTTTCTAGACTCTCTGGTTCTCTCCTGACGGTGTGTCCGAAAAACTTAAGGACTCTCTACCGGTAGATGGTAGAAAGGTGCTTCTTTATGTGCAATTCTTTGAGGATTGACTCATTTGTCCGGCGTTCTGTCCACGATATATGGAGCATCTTGCGCCAGCACCACATTTCGAATGCGTCAATCTTCGAGTGCACACGGGCTTTCAATGTCCAGGTTTCAGACGCATAAAGAAATATCGAGAAGAAAAGGGTCCGCATGAGTTTTATCTTGGTTTTGCGGTTGATACCTCTATTCCGCCATACCTTCTCGAGTCGCTTGACCGCAGATTTTGCCATTTGCGATCTCCTCACCACTTCTTGCTCGCAGTCACCATCATCACTGATTTGCGATCCTAAATACACAAATTTGTGCACTACATCGAGGTCGCACAGCTCGTTGGTTCTCTGTATAGTGCCCGCTCTGTCTACAAACATCAACTTGGTTTTCCCTCTATTGATGAGTAGACCGTATTCTTGGCTAGCAACACTTGTCCTGCTAAGGAGTTCTGCCGGTTCAGCTTCCGAGGCACCTATTATGGTGGTATCATCTGCAAAGCGTAGGTTATTGACTAAATAACCCCCTACGCGGACTTACTAGTATACAGGATTGTATATGTTTTTCAGAAAACTTTTATAATCATAATATTAAAATTTGTATATGTAATATATGTATGGTTTATATATTTGTATATTACTCAATAAATGTTTTTTTTGTTATTTTGGTTTGTTATTTTGCCACGAAAAACTTTTAAAGCCAGGTTTTACCTCACTATTTTCATAAACTATTTCCACGCATTATTTCGTAAATAATCACATTTGCTTTTGTACTATTAGTTCTACATTCACCATTTAGTTCATGATCATTTTAATAAACTTAACGGTATGTGCAATTTACCTCCACAGCAGCCGGAATTCTTCTTAAACGAATTAAGTTAAAATACTCATCCAAGTCCATTACTTAAGTTCGCTGTGGAGTAACTTAATTAAACTTGAAAGATGTTTTCAGGTATCTACACTATTCATTATGCTACTTATGTACGTATTGTTAGCGACAACTAAGGTAGAAAGCGATAAGTTTTTATTATTTAAGCTAATGACATAAGAAATATATTATGTAACTAGCAATTTGCCCGCGACTTCGTCCGCGAGAGATTCGGATTTTCGCACACATTCCAGAGGTGTCGCAAAATAGCATTATAAACATTATTTTTGGATGGCCAGTTTTACCACCTCCAGAAAAATACCAGTTTCCATAATATATAATTTCAAACAAAAAATGTCCCGATAGTGTAAATCATAATGTCTGTTAGATAATTAATTTACAAAGGCAACGAAACTGAAAAATACCTAAGAGTTTTTTTAAATACCATAAGCATAACCTCTCTCCGTGCAATAACAGTTCAGTCCGCATAAGACTATATTTATTTATTTAACAATTTATGTACACAGAATATAAGAAAAGAAGAAGGAATAGGAAAGCATTGTACAAAGGCACTACTTATTTACGGCACTACTATAGTTATTTTTCTTATATTAGTAATAAATATTATAAATACAAAACTCCATCTGTCTCTCTATCCGTTTGTCTATAATACCTTCATGGGAAAACGGCTGAATCAAATGAGATGAATTTTGTATAGATATAAACTGAAAGCTGAGGAAGGACATTGGTTATTATGCGGGTGCGTGAAGTAGACTCACAGACACAATCAACCGCCGACCTAAATTTTTCAGGTTCAAGCAAAAAGACAGAAAGGAATTGAAGGGTATTTTGGCTACCTCGGGCCTCCGAACTGGAGTATTGAGAATCGAAAGAATGTACTGATCTCATACGATAGCAGAGTGACCTAAGAGGTCCAGATGGGCTTCAGCTTGTATGCAGATGATCACAATGAGAAGTTCTCTCTGAATAATCATATGCGGAGATTGCGGGGCTCGTAGGTAATTAAAAGCCATGCAAATCGATAAGTGACCCTTTTCTAAACCGACCCAACCGTGCCTAGGAGAGCACGAAAAGCTGTCAGTCCTCCGCCTGATCTTTGATTGGGGATAATTTCATTTTAGCCACTTATTGTAGCCACATCATTCAATGCGTCACTTATCTATGGGTATCTTGTATCTTGAGGGAGTTGGAATGCAAACACTTTCTAAACCAGCACGCAGTTTGAAACAAACTTAAACAACAGATTTTCGCTAGAATGCCAGCACCAACCGCTATAAGGGAGCTAACGATAGCTGAGTTAGATGATCTCTTAATAAGGTTTTAAAGACATCATTGATGGATTTACAAACAGAAGAACCCTAGGAGGTAATATACTCGTTACGAAAAGTTTGGTGAACATTTGTTATTTTTTGAAAATACACGTGTGTCTAAACATTAAAACAGGCGGTTGACGACGACGAACGACGAAAAAGAAGTAGGTGGCAAAAAAGCACCTTTCAACAGAAATTTAGTGTAAGACACCGATTTCTAGAACGATGTTTTAGCAGAAAATAAAATTAATTTTCACTTTGTAAGCCGTTTGTATTTTTGTGAAAAGTTTTTTTTCTGATTTCATCGCGTGCATTGAACCCTAAAATTCGCATGAATATTATACGGACATAGGTCCGGTAAATATAATCTGGAAAAAGATTGTTTACTTTTTTAGGTATATCATTGCATTATGATAATTGGAATACCATAATTACTCTATCGCACGTCATCAAAGAAATTACATGAGATACAATTTACATCAAAGTGAAGGGTACAACGACGGTCTTTTCGCTAACAGCTTTATTATTTTAGGCGCATACGGAAAGCGCGACAATATTTTCGGCCTATTTATTATCCCACTACAGGGCTATGGCCTAATTTTACAGAGTTTTTTTAAGGCGGAAGGAAATGTACATATTAGTAAAGTAGCCACATAGGCAAAAATATTTTCGAGCTGTTTGTGGTTGCAACTGTACCCACCTTATTTTAAAAAATCAGGGTGTCCACTCCAAATGCCTAAAAACCCTGACTTTCCCTGATCACTCTACCCCATTTCCCTGACGCAGTATTGTCGTCGTATAAGGCAAATATGCAATTTTCTCGTTTTAAACCAGATTATGAATGTATTATACTTTGCACTATTAAAGTAAAGGTCTAGACCATGTGCACTAAATAGGGACGATATCTAATTTGTGTTTAGAGTTAAGTACCCTAAATAGTAAGCTACGAAAATAGGCCAATAAGATTCAGAGCGCGAGCGAAGCGAGCGCGATTTTTTTTTTAGAAATATGAGGAACATAATTCTTAGGTACCATGTTTTTATTTCATGACTCCCTTTTCCATGATTTTTTACTCTTACGATGTTTTTACCTGACAATCCCTGACCACCTATAGCTTCCCTGACATTTTCCAGATACTGGATATCCTGGATTTAGCGAAGCGGCTTGCTAACACTTCCCGTGACTCAAGGGCTGCTTTTATCTTTGCCTAAGACTAAGCATTGCAATCCAACGTGGCAATTCTGCCAGCCTCTTGAGTACGCTTCCAGTTGACGGTGATGAGGAAACATTTTTTGACGCCATATTTTAGTTAAATTTCCATTTTATTAGAATATATATTTTTGTGGTTTTTATTTTCATGTTTCTTACTGTAAATAATGTGCATACTTATGACTTGAAAGCGCTTACTTTTAACAAATTCGTAACTTGAATTCTTGTAACCGTCTCTAATGGTTATTTTTTATTTAAAAAAAATGTGAATTCAACCAAAAAAGAAAAATATAATTTACTAAACGCAAGAAAAAAACTTCGCGGGATTTGAACTCGAAGCAAAAGCAACCGACTCGGATGGTCGTTAATACAGGCTACGCTGTTCGTTGACATTTTAGTTAAAATTGACGTTCTGATACATCGTTCGATTCATAAATTCTACTATTCTACCAATGCTTTCGTGTTTTCAATTTCAATTACTGCTTATCTTCTTTAGGAATCAGCGTGATGATTTTCATATCAATGATTGTAATAACAGCTAAAATGCATAATTATTAAAAATTTATAGGTCATCCCATTACAAACTTTTATACAATGTCTCACTGCTCATTCCTCATAATATTTAGCGTGATGTTTTATAGCCTAAAGCCTGACCCGATTCATAACAATCATTTTTGCTGAATTTCAAGTAGCACTGTTCAGTCGTTTTGGCGTGAAGCTCAAACAGATAAACACACAAACAGACAAACAGACAAAAATTCTAAAAATCATATTTTTGGATTCAGCATCGTTTACTGGTCACGCCGAGACCACTTTAAAAAAAATATATTCAATGTACAGATTTTCTACCATTACAATTTTATTATATGTATAGACAATTTTATTATATGTATAGATTAAAGCATATTATTATTTATTTATTTTTAGTTATTTAAAATGGTATAATACGAATTATATTAATCACAAATCTGTAAAAAAAATAATTTTTAAAGTGACTTTTTTATACTAAAGGCAAAGCATATTTTTTAATAGCAAAGGAAAATACCCTAAATAATAACATAAATGCGAAAGTGAGTTTGATTGTTTGTTACGCTTTCACAGTAAAACGGCTGAACCAATTTTGATGAAATTTTGTATGGAGGTAGAAGAGACGCTGGAGACAGATATAGGCTACCTTTTATTCAGGTGCGTTAAGTGCCCTCGGGACGCGACTGAAACCGTGAGTAACAGCTAGTGTAGAAATAAAATTAACGACTTTATCTATGTCTAAAAATAATAAACGTTACTTTTGAACAAAATAGGTAACAATTTTAAACAAAAATTTAAAACGACTTAAAGCCGATTTTGGAAAAGCTACACAAACCATTGTATAGGTAGGTACCCATTTAGATTTTAAATCAATTATGACGATGAAATTCATGCCTTATTTTCACAAACACTAGTCTCGGTTAATCCCCGAATCAATGAACCTTACTCCTTGACTAAGTTATTAAATAAATTACCCACAATGAATCAAAGCCTACTTTCCCTTTGTTTATTCCTTAATGTTGTTTACTAAGTAAAATTCTGTTAAAAGTGAACAAAACATGTTTTGATTTTATTATACGGACTTACTTATTATTCATTGTTTGTACTTGATGTTAATACTTAAAATCACTTCGTAAATTCTAGAGGGATCTGAAATAATAATGAATTTTGTATTTATTGTTTTGAAAATATTGTATTTATTTAAATAAATATATAATATATATAAGCGGCTTGTTGATACTTCCTGTGACCCAAAGGCTGGCTTTTATTTTGGTCAAAAGCTAAGCATTGCCATCCAACGTGGCAATGCCGCCAGTCTCTCGAGTACACTCCCAGTTGACAGCGATGAAGATGAATTTTTTGACGCAATATTTTAATATTATAGTTTTTTTTTATTTATATTGTTAAGAATGTATATATAAATAATGTTAATACTTTCTGTCAATAAACTAAATTCTAACTTGTAATACATATTATGTTCAGTAGTTGAAATGGATCAGGTACAAAACTCATTGTAGATTAATTCTTCATACTAATATTATTAATGCAAACGTTTGTAAGGATGTATGTAGGTGTGTATGTACATATATATTGGTCAATCTTTCATGCAAAAACGAGTAAAATGGATTTGGATCAAAGGTACATATAGAATACGGGTGAAACCGCGGGAAACAGTTTTAAATTTGATTATGATGAAATGGCTGTTCATATCATATTCATATGTGAAGCCAAAGAGCGATCAATTATCTTAATTATCTAGCAACCAACTTAGCTGGCTTTATTTTATATTCCAGGAAACATCTACAGTATAACGAGTTGTTTTCAAGCATGTTTACTGAATAACATAATACTTTATGTATGACTAGCTTCTGCCAGTGACTTCGTCCGCGTGGAATAGTGGTGCTCCGCTCCTATTGGTCTTAGCGTAATGATATATACCCTATAGCCTTGATTTCTGTGTAGCTTTAACCATTAAGGTTGCACACGCGACGGAAGCTTAAAAAATGGAGTAACTTCTTTTTTCCCAACATTTTCCTTCACTGCTCTGCTCCTATTGATTGTAGCGTGATGAAAAGTATACTATAACCAGCTCAGGAGTATGACAAATAATTGTACCAAGTTTCGTTAAAATCCGTAGAGTAGTTTTTGTTTCTATAACGTTTATACAGACAGCAAAAAATTTACTGATTGCATTTTTGGCATCAGTATCGATCCCTAATCAGCCCCTGATAGTTATTTTGGAAATATATTTCATGTACAGAATTGACCTCTCTACAGATTTATTATAAGTATAGATATAGAGTATATAGAAGAAGATATAGATAGAAGACAGAAGAAGATAATATAGGCTTTACTGAAACCTTCCAAATAAATTCTTAAAAAAAAACATTTTGTATTTAAAATCCAAAAAGCAGCAGGTTGCAGCTGCAACCACATTAATTGATAGTCTAGCAATCTAAATAAATTATCTTGTCATTTATGATTCAATTGAATTAATAAATTCCTGTAGAGCAAAAAACAGGCATAGTACGCACAACGTGGTGCAATCAACCATTTACCTTCCCCTTTAGTAATTTCTGTAGATAATTTTGATATTACTCACATTTTAATAAGTCATATCATAAATGGTCAATGACCCCAGTAAGACTGTACGTAATTTGCTTTCGTATTAAATACCAATGAGCAGCGTCATGTATTTCAACCTTCATGGTTGATTCAAACGTCACAGACAATTTTGACTGTGAATAAAATGACGTCGTATTTAAGTATGAAGTGATTCTATTACACCATATTTTTCTTACATAGTGTAATTGACCTTACTACTGCTTAGAACGATGAATAGGCAAACAGAACTCTATAAATATAATGACGGTTTAACAATAATCTCGTTAGAGAAAAGATAAAGAACTCAAGTATTTTTTTTGGCGACTTGACTCATGGTCAGACATTTGGGTTGTCCATTTCACAGACATTGTACCTTCTACAGTCAATGACCTAATAGATTAAAACTTTCATCAGCTAAAGAAACTGAAACTCAAAGGAAAGAAAGCGGCATTCTTGAATGACGTACCTATTATGCACTTCTCGGTACTATCCCTGAAGGCCGGGCGCTTTTTTGTAGATCCTTCCAAAAAAATATAATTTACTTCTGTATTACCAACTACATACTTACGTATAATGTTGTCCAAGTTGGACGCAGGAAATCGTGGCTCCTCATTATCTGGGCAAGGACGGGTGTCACGAGCACGTGTGAATGTGACGCTTCGCAAAAGGCAAAGACAGATTCTGATTATAATAATCATATATATTCCGATCCAGCCTGTCCCTTGCTGGCCTCTCCCAGCGACGCCCTAAGCCGAGGCCCGTACCCTACTAGGGTGTGCCCTTAGCGTGTAGTCGATTAGTTTTGTAAGTAAAGCCTAGAGGCCCTAAATTTATTTAAGGCACTTCACAGGCAATCCCGGTTAAGCAGTCGACAACCTTCTAGGTTGACCTGCAAGATGCCATACACAAAAAACAGATTCTGATGTCTGATTGCTGACCTTTACTAATTGAACACGTGAAGAAGCAGAAGAAGTTAAGCATTAATACTTTAACAGTGTGCTAGTTGGTAATCAACAGACTACTTCTAAGCGTGATCTATTTTCAAGACCGTTGTATTTTACCATCTTAAAGAATAGCTAAAGCTCAAGGACGCACCTATAAAATAAAATTCAAATGTTTGCTAAAATAGTATGACTCCTATTTCAAGACCAAACTACTAAACGGATTTTGATGAAATTTGGATTGACACATAAGATATTTATCTGGTCGACATTTGAAGACGACGCACACGAAATCGGGGGCACTACGCTAGTCTTCTATACTTATAATAAATCTGTAGAGAGGTCAATTCTGCACATGAAATATATTTCTAAAATAACCATCAGGGGGTGATTAGGGATCGATACTGATGCCAAAAATGCAATCAGTAAAATTTTTGTCTGTCTGTCTGTCTGTCTGTCTGTCTGTCTGTATAAACTCTATAGAAACAAAAACTACTCGACGGATTTTAACGAAACTTGGTACAATTATTTGTCATACTCCTGAGATGGTTATAGTATACTTTTCATCACGCTACAATCAATAGGAGCAGAGCAGTGAAGGGAAATGTTGTCATTTTGTTTAAACGCGCTAATCTCAGGAACCGCTGGTCCGATTTAAATAATTCTTTCAGTGTTAGATAGTCCATTTATCGAGGAAGGCTATAGGCTATATCGTCCCCGTAGTTGGAAAATTAAATAAGTCCGATATTGGCGATTTTGACTTTTCCCTATTTTCAAAACACCTAAAACATGCCGCATATTTGAGCCTAACAGGCATTTTCGTATCTTATTCCGTTCCAAAATTATAGCCATTTTTGTCGGATAGATGGAATAATAAATATCTTCAGACAAACAATATATTTTTTAAGGAAAAATAAATAACTCAGTAAATAAATCAATAACTGTGGTCAATGATAAGTTGAATATCAAATAAATTAAATAACATGAGTTGTTGAATTTTTCCTCAACTTTAAAATTCTTTCACAAAACTAACCAAGTTCTAGGAAAACTAAATAACTCTATTTATTTAATTCTGCTATACAGAGTTCTGATTATAACGTACCTAATTTATAAATACTTGATGTTATCTTTTTCTTCTACAACTAGATAATGATTAATTATAAGATGCTGGGCAAATAAAATTAAATAAATTAAGTTGTTTATAATTGCCCTAAAACGAAATGCACCTGAGGAAAGTTATCATTAATTTTTGAAGAGAATTTGGCCGAAATATTGTCAGTACCATCTAGGCAATGACTGATCGAGAACGACGGCGACGACGGTGAGCGCGTGCGGTTTGATGCATCGCATCATCATCATCATCAGTGGCTTTTAACATCTACGAAAGATGATTCAAACAGCAGCCGTGTCAGGTTATTTGGCTTTGGCACTTGCGCTGATGGCTAAGAAGACCTATTCGAGAGCGACAACGCAGGTCGCAACGTCCGCGGGCTATCGATGGACCCTCCCACTGTCGAGAGTGACCCCTGGCGTCCGCGCTTACGTCTATCTGCTTGGACTTATAACCGGTCACTGCCACTCCCCGTGTTGTTTTCCACTCAGCAAAGTTGTAGTGGGTGAAGTGACCTGTCCACGGATGCTGCATCGCCTGGGACGCAATTAAGATAGTGCAGGCTTTCCCAAGACCTACACCACTCTCTCGGCGTCCCCGACTGGACCCACAGGAATGACAGGTCGTTACGTGCAGAGTCGGATTCACTGCAGGTGCATTCGGCTCCACCAACACCGGGTTTATTTCGAGTTGACCGTCTCTGTGGGGGAAGGGTTTGGATATTGGAAGGGATGGGGGAATAAGGGATACTAAAGTCACGGAAAAGACAGGATTGTGACTCTAGCAGCTCGAGCAGTCCGGGGTCGCACACCCATAGTGGCTTTAGTCAGTTAACGGAAAGATAACTGAAGAGTCCACCCTCTGTCGTGCGTTTTAGTGTGATACGTGACCTTCAATTGCGTTGACGTTAGAGTAACCAATAATGGATTCGCGAGGTTTATTCAGCGACTCACAAATCGTTCTTGCATGGCTAAACACTGAGCTAACAAAACTTCAAGCATGGTATCGAACAGAGTAAGTGTAATTCGTCAAAATACCGCTGGATGCAGTTGGCAATATGTCAATACACATGACAATCCTGCTGATCTCATTAGCCGAGGCGTCAACCCGAAAGAGCTGAGTAGCTGCGACATTTGGTGGAACGGCCCAAAGTTTCTGCAAAACAGTGAGTACGAGTTCCTGCTTACAGCTCACCTGGTAATTCACTCTCTGTGGAGCCCTGCTTAGCTCCTTCCAGCAACTTGGTATGCCAAAACCCCAATCCGCTTGACTATGTGTTCAAGCGCTTGTATAATTACTCTAACATAAATCAAATAGTTAGGCTATTAGCATTCATATTGCGATTTTTAAACAACATTAACAAAAATAAATACAAACTATTCAAATGCAAAGTTTTGAGTTAGATTTATCAAACTCGAAATTTAGCATTCATGTCAATAATTAAACATGAACAAAATACATATTTTAAATCTGAAATTAAACCAATAAGCAATAACAACAGCTTGAAGGGGAATCTGGCTGAGTTGCATCCCTTTCTTGACAATCGGGGTCTATTGCGCGTTGGTGGCAAACGGCATTATGCTGATATAGCTTATTCACAAAAACATCCTGTCATACTGCCCAGACGCTCTTCAATTACTAGCTTGCTTATAACATGTGTGATCATGTGTAAACATGAAAGGCTACTGCAAGTACATTTAAATGTGCAAGGTCGAGCTCTACAAGCTGCAAGCTTCTCAGAGCCACCAAATGCAGGTTCAAATATTTACCGCCGAGCGTGGGATACAATTTCACTTTATACCATGTTACTCACCTACATTTGGTGGGCTCTAGGAGGCGGTAGTTAAGAGCACAAAGTTTCACTTAAAAAGAATATAATAAAAAACTGTTCTAACTTATGAACAGCTTAGTACTGTTTTAACTGAAATCGAAGCAGTGCTTACTTCTCGGCCACTCTTAGCTTTATCTTCGAACTCCGATGATTATTGTTATTTGACACCTGGTCACTTTATTATAGGTAGTGCTTTGTCAACGTATCCTCAAGGAAATGAATGTAACATTCCACAAAATAGATTTAAGTAAGCAACTATGTAATTCTTTAAAAAAATCCTTTTGGAAAGTGTGGTATCAATGTTATTTAAATTTATTACAAAACAGACCTAAATGGAAATATGCTAATTGTAATGTACAATTAAATAGTTTAGTAATTTTAAAGGAAGATAATCTTCCAATAATGTCATGGCCAATGGCTAGGGTTGTGAAATTATTTGAAGGTCATGATAACAAGGTTAGGGCTGTAGAAGTAAGAACTCCTAATCATAAAACCCATGTACGGAGTATTCATAAAATATGTGTCTTACCCATAGATGATAATGAATAAATTTATGTGTTTTGATTTGATGCAAACTTATATTTTTAGTTCTAATTGATACTTATTTTCAGTTTCAGTTTATTTTTTCAGTTCCAGTGTATTTTCAGTTTATTTTTTAATGTTGTAGTAAGATAAGTATCTAATTACAATACACTTTTTCTGATTTTTATTGTACTTTACTATTTCTTCCTTACTATGACTTTATTAATTTCATAATACAGCTTTTATTTCATATGAGACCAATAATAGTTAAAAAAATATCAAAGAAATAATAACGTACAAAGCTACTAAATTTTACATTTAAAAATATTTCGAGTTTGATAAATTCACCAAATTTTACTCTACCAAATGTATTTAGCTCGTAGGAAAACTAAATAAATAGCCGAAATAAGTAGCTAATTGTAGTTACGTTATAAATAACAGTTGTGGCAAAATTAAACAACTTGATTTTTTATGTGTTATTTAGTTATAGTTAAAGATAGAGTTCAGTTTGTTAAAACATAATGTAAAAGGTAATCAGGTCCACAATATATAAAATTACCGACAGTAAAATTGTCTCACATTTTTTTACAAATGTACATTAACTGTAAAAAAAACACTAAATCGCGTTTATCTCAAAACTACAAAATCAGAGTTATTTAATTTTCCAACTACGGGGACGATATATTATCACGCTAAGACCAATAGGAGCGGAGCACCACTGTTCCACGCGGACGAAGTCGCTGGCAGAAGCTAGTTTATTATAAAATTCGTAAGTTCATTTTCGTATCAAATTTTATTAGAGTTAAATTAATCCTGAATAATTACAGTAAAATCATTTAACAAATTACTTTAATCTATATACATAACTAAATAATATCGATAACACAATGTAAAATGTAGCAGTAACACAATCAAGTAACGTATCACAATATAATTACACTTCAAACGTGTCACGAATCGTAACACAAAACTAATTTCCGCCTTGTCTTAATAATAATGAGATCCTTCGATACAAAGCTAGCTTATAAAGGGATTTTTGGATTTTCGACCCTAACATGTTTTGGGACGTGAGTCTGAAGACACTAATTAATTTAATAAATGAAAAAAAAAACCTTATTTTATTTTGTTACCAAAGCTTTCTTGCTCTTCTATTCTTCTCCATAGGACCCAATTTTTGGAACCGTGCACCTAGCTTCTCTTCTTACCTGTAATTGGTCTATATGAAATAAAAACCTTTTGACTTTGACTTTGAAAAATATTTTCTTACCGAATGATAATCCTAAAAGCTCTTTGTTTTAACGATATAAAAAAAATGCCTCTCAATAAAAAAACCGATATTCGAAATTCTCTAAAGACCGAAATTGTCTCTTGTCATAAATCATAATAACCTGTTCAAGGTTCATAAAGCGAAATATTATCTCAGAAAAACTTAAGGTAAAACGAAATATACCTCTTACATTTTTATAGCACCTATCTACCGATATTTAAAGCGGTTTCTGATGTTACGTGTGGATATTATATTTGAGTTGAAAGTTCAAGGAGACATTTTTTGTTGTTTTTTTCTCAAACCTTTTTATACGGTTAAACATTTTTTGCCAGGCACTTAAAAATATATGTATATACGTCACCATGATAATCCATGACGGAATCATCACAATGACGTAATAAAACTTAATGACGGACGTATATTGAAAATATGTAAATTGATGCAGTTAATAATAAAGACGTCATTGAAATATCTAAAGGTAGGTACATCAAAGCTTTTAATCAAGTTATCACAATCTTTGTGACGTCAGGTAGGCATTTGACCACAAAACTGTTACGGTAACATTGATACTTACGTCATATTTTGCCAATCGTAGTCTGGTAATCTAAAAGATTTAATAATATCTTAAGGAAGTCTTTTCGTTCCTTCGTCCGGATAACGGTTTTAATAAAAACGAATAATGTACGATTGTACGTCATTGTGGTTTTCTTGACGTCATAACATCATTCAAAGACTTTTTAAGCTGCACATTTACGCACAGCTGTATATATTTTACCTGCACATTCTTACAATTTATGTCTAAATCATCAAATTACTTCTACTGTGGACGAAGCGAGGGAAAGTACGAAACTCTACTGACTAAATAAAACCCATCCATGTTCTTTTTTCCGAGTTTTGCATTCCAGGGCCTCGGTAACTCCTTCGAACAGTGTATTTAGAATACAATTTTTTCGATAATATGTCGAATAGGTTATTATCAGCTGGGCACAGGCCTCTTCTCACGCAGAGAAGGCATGAGTATTGATCACCATGCTTGCTCAAGGTGGATTGGCGATTTCAGACTTTTAAGTCCAGGTTTCCTCATGATGTTTTCCTTCACCGTTAGTCACGAATAGGTTACATAATATTTTTTAAAGCAAACAATTACGTTTCATCATCATTCTTACTGTCAATGCTCATTCGTAATGACTTTCAGACTAATAACAGGATTACGGTTACCGCAGGAGTAATCAGGGTTTGTGGTCTCTATCGAGGGTTGATACAAGACACGTCTCGACCACATTTCTTGTTAGGCAAGGGAATCACAAAGGGAAAATACACTATTGTATGCAGATGGACTTACACGCAAACAAGGCATTGATTTATTTATTTGTTACGGTTATTTACAATATATACATTCTTAACAATATAAATAAAAAAAAACTCTATAATATTAAAACATTGCATCAAAAAATTCATCCTCATCGCCGTCAACTGGGAGTGTACCTGGTGAGACTGGCGGCATTGCCACGTTGGATGGCAATGCTAAGCTTTTGACCAAAATAAAAACTAGCCTTTGGGTTACAGGAAGTGTCAACAAGCCGCTTGGCTATTTCTTTAAAAAGAAGGTGGGCGCTCGGACCCACGACCGAGAGTTTCAACCCCAAACAAGGCATTTAATTTTAATTTAGAATTCTGCTCGCCATTAACAGCGTGGGGTTGTGTTATCAGTGGCTTCTTTGTTCTCATGGCGTAATCCGTTATGAGATTGGTTCAATAATTCCAGATTTACTCCCACCTCTTATACATACCTCCCCTCCTCTTGTATTAATCATTTGCATCTAAAACGATTAACTAATAAAAAAAACAAATAAAGAATGTTTCAATTATTTTTTTAATGTGAAACTAACCAGTTTATAAGCTAAGGTTAGGAGTTCCCACTCCCACAAATGCGTCTGATTTTTTTTATTCGGTTTTGGTTTAAATATCTACTACGTTTGTTGCAAAAAGAAATAAATAAAAAACTTGAGTGTGGAAGGTCGAAAAAGCACCATTGATTGACCCTGCTCTGCTTGGACAAAAGAACTACTTACAACGCGTTTCATTCACTACAAATCCTACAAAAAGTTGAAAATTCCCTTGTGTATTTTGTACTTACGTGTACTGAAATAAAAATAGAAGTGAAGTTCAACTTTGTAGGGTTTCTATGTTATTTAAGGGTTAAGCTTACACGAGTTACCTACGTGTTTTGAATATTCTGTTGGGACACAATAATTTTGATCGTTTGAATTTGAAGTAAGTATAGTCAACGAAAAAAAATGTTGTCATAAGGTCGAATCCGATTCTTTTAGAAACCAAACATCACAAACATGCTTTCTCAGTACTTCAGTCAGTACCTGTCAAAGGTACATTTAAAATTGCAAATATCAAATATTAATTCTTATCTTATATTTGAATAGATTCAAATATTTATTCTTAATTCTATTCAAATATGAATTCTTAATTCAGCTCAAATATTAATTCATAATTCCATTCAAATATTGAAAATGTAACTCCTAAATTACAACTCCCGTGATTTAATTCTATCACCTGAAAGGGAGAGCATTCAGGTGATAAAATTAAATAAAACATCGCACAGACCGTAAACAAACGACTTTATGTATATTTATTGACGCAGCGCCAAGATTAAGGAAACCCGAGGAAAATAACACCAGGGACCATTGCAGTAAATAAAAGTCACGAAAAGTAATTATCAGATTTCCATTTTAGGTTTGAATTAAACTTAATTGAATTAAACGTACTTTACGTTTTTTTTTTAATTTATTCACACAAATTAAAAAAATTTTTTTTTTTTAAAGAACGTTTTCCCACACTAGGAATTACTCCTTTGTCGTGGACAAACACCTAGGACCCGGAACAATTTTAGTTGTCCCGTGCGTGAATCGAACCCGCGACATGCAGCGCAGCAGTCAATTGCTCAGCCACTACGCCAAACGTGCCGTCTAATTACGACAAAATAAAAAATATATGTTTCAAGTAAAACTAGTTATACTACAAGCTTCAAATAATGTGAAGCTTTTAATTTATTACATCGAATCTGGGAAATTTAGAATAAAGTTATAAAAAAATATTTCTAATTAACATTTGTTTCTCCCTTGGATAAAAGAAGCAAATCTTCAAATGTCACAAATACAATTTCAATTTTAATTATCACGAAACAAAGACTATAGGAAAAGTTAATAAAATCTGAACGGAGGCGACGGGTCGTTGAGAAGTCTTAATGAGGATTCCTAGAGTTCCGTTAACAACTCGAATGCTTAAGACGTTTGACCGGCCATTACGTCGCCTCTGTCCTTTTCTTCTACGCACTCCAAATATCTAGTAAGTATGTATTAATTTAAAAGCTTTAAAATTGTGGTTGCCACAATTTTGATAAAAATGGTATATTTGATAGAAAATCGAGAAATAAAATCTGTTATGTCATCAAAAATTTATACTGGAACACAAACGGCGTTTGACAAAAAGTAAGTACACATTTAATACCAATACACTTCTGGCCAAAAAAATGGAACGCAAGATTATCAAGCGCGCAGCTCCGAGTATCATAAATTCAATCTGTATGATTAACGTTCCCTTTTTCAGCCACAAAATAACTCCCGGTTCCTTATCTTTTAGATGATTATGCGTGAAATATAATACAGTACCGGTTTTTAAGAAACGGTATACATTTTGTTGATTTTGTAATTTTAATTTAAGAATAATTTAAGCTAATCGAGGAAAATGCTAAGAGGAAAAATTCCAGCTTTCTAGTCCAAGAACCTCTGAGCTACGCTACGGGCAGACAGACAGGTAGATAGATAGATAGACAGACAGACAGACAGATAGACAGACAGATAGATGAACAGATAGACAGATGGACGTGGCGAAACTATAGAATAAGAATTTTTATTTTGTAACTGACACTTACAGTGAAGTGTCTGATATTCATAGGAAAATTGCTGACACTCATAGTGAAGTGTCTGACACTCATAGTGAAGTGTCTGACATTCATAGCAAAATTGCTGACACTCATAGTGGGGTGTATGACACTCATAGTGGGGTGTATGACACTCATAGTGAAGTGTCTGACACTCATAGTGAAGTGTCTGATACTTATAGTGAAGTGTCTGACACTCATAGTGAAGTTGTTGCCACATACAGCAAAACGTTCTAATTCTTTTTCTATGTCAATTTCATAGTGAAATTTGTCTGACACTCATAGTGAAGTTTCTGACACTCATAGTGAAGTGACATTCATAGCAAAATTGCTGACACTCAGAGAGGGTGTATGACACTCATAGTGAAGTGTCTGACACTCAGCGAAATGGCTGACTCTCGTAGTGAAATTGCTGACACTCGAAGTGAAGTGTCTAACACTCATAGTAAAGTGTCTGACATTCACAGCAAAATTGCTGACATTCATAGCAAAATTGCTGACACTCATAGTGAAGTTGTTGACAGTCAGCGAAACGTTCAAATTCATTATCTATGTCAATTTCAGAGTAAAATTTGTCTGACACTCATATTGAAGTGTCTGACACTCATAGTGAAGTGTCTGACACTCATAGTGAAGTGTCTGACACTCATAGTGAAGTGTCTGACACTCATAGTGAAGTTGTTGTCACATTCAGCAAAACGTTCAAATTATTTTCTATGTCCATTTCATAGTGAAATTTGTCTGACACTCATAGTGATGTGTCTGACACTCATAGTGAAGTGTCTGACACTCATAGTGAAGTGTCTGACACTCATAGTGAAGTTGTTGTCACATTCAGCAGAACGTTCAAATTCAATTTCTATGTCAATTTCATAGTGAAATTTGTCTGACACTCGTAGTGGAGTGTCTGACACTCGTAGTGAAGTGTCTGACACTCATAGTGAAGTTGTTGTCACATTCAGCAAAACGTTCAAATTCATTTTCTATATCAATTTCATAGTGAAATTGCTGACACTCATATTGAAGTGTCTGACACTCGTAGTGGAGTGTCTGACACTCATAGTGAAGTGTCTGACACTCGTGGTGAAGTTGTTGTCACATTCAGCAAAACATTCAAATTCATTTTCTATGTCAATTTCATAGTGAAATTGCTGACACTCATAGTGAAGTGTCTGACACTCATAGTGAAGTGTCTGACACTCATAGTGAAGTTGTTGTCACATTCGGCAAAACGTTCAAATTCATTTTCTATGTCAATTTCATAGTGAAATTGCTGACACTCATAGTGAAGTGTCTGACACTCATAGTGAAGTGTCTGACACTCATAGTGACGTGTCTGACACTCATAGTGAAGTGTCTGACACTCATAGAGAAGTGTCTGACACTCATAGTGAAGTGTCTGACACTCATAGTGAAGTGTCTGACACTCATAGTGAAGTTGTTGTCACATTCGGCAAAACGTTCAAATTCATTTTCTATGTCAATTTCATAGTGAAATTTGTCTGAAACTCGTAGTGGAGTGTATGACACTCATAGTGAAGTGTCTGACACTCATAGTGAAGTTGTTGAAACATTCGTTCGTTCAAATTCATTATCTATGACAATTTCGTAGTGAAATTTGTCTGACACTCGTAGTGGAGTGAATGACACTCATAGTGAAGTGTCTGACACTCATAGTGAAGTGTCTGACACTCATAGTGAAGTGTCTGACACTCATAGTGAAGTGTCTGACACTCATAGTGAAGTTGTTGACAGTCAGCGAAACGTTCAAATTCATGATCTATGTCAATTTCAAAGTAAAATTTGTCTGACACTCATAGTGAAGTGTCTGGCACTCATAGTGAAGTGTCTGACACTCATAGTGGAGTGTCTGACACTCATAGTGAAGTTGTTGTCACATTCAGCAGAACGTTCAAATTCAATTTCTATGTTAATTTCATAGTGAAATTAGTCTGACACTCGTAGTGGAGTGTATGACACTCATAGTGAAGTGTCTGACACTCATAGTGAAGTTGTTGAAACATTCGTTCGTTCAAATTCATTTTAAATGACAATTTCGTAGTGAAATTTGTGTGACACTCGTAGTGGAGTGTATGACACTCATATTGAAGTGTCTGACACTCATAGTGAAGTGTCTGACACTCATAGTGAAGTGTCTGACACTCATAGTGACGTGTCTGACACTCATAGTGAAGTGTCTGACACTCATAGAGAAGTGTCTGACACTCATAGTGAAGTGTCTGACACTCATAGTGAAGTGTCTGACACTCATAGTGAAGTTGTTGTCACATTCGGCAAAACGTTCAAATTCATTTTCTATGTCAATTTCATAGTGAAATTTGTCTGAAACTCGTAGTGGAGTGTATGACACTCATAGTGAAGTGTCTGACACTCATAGTGAAGTTGTTGAAACATTCGTTCGTTCAAATTCATTATCTATGACAATTTCGTAGTGAAATTTGTCTGACACTCGTAGTGGAGTGAATGACACTCATAGTGAAGTGTCTGACACTCATAGTGAAGTGTCTGACACTCATAGTGAAGTGTCTGACACTCATAGTGAAGTTGTTGACAGTCAGCGAAACGTTCAAATTCATGATCTATGTCAATTTCAAAGTAAAATTTGTCTGACACTCATAGTGAAGTGTCTGGCACTCATAGTGAAGTGTCTGACACTCATAGTGGAGTGTCTGACACTCATAGTGAAGTTGTTGTCACATTCAGCAAAACGTTCAAATTCAATTTCTATGTCAATTTCATAGTGAAATTAGTCTGACACTCATAGTGGAGTGTCTGACACTCATAGTGAAGTTGTTGTCACATTCAGCAAAACGTTCAAATTCATTTTCTATGTCAATTTCAGAGTGAAATTTGTCTGACACTCATAGTGAAGTGTCTGACACTCATAGTGAAGTGTCTGACACTCATAGAAAAGTGTCTGACACTCATAGTGAAGTGTCTGACACTCATAGTGAAGTGTCTGACACTCATAGTGAAGTTGTTGTCACATTCGGCAAAACGTTCAAATTCATTTTCTATGTCAATTTCATAGTGAAATTTGTCTGAAACTCGTAGTGGAGTGTATGACACTCATAGTGAAGTGTCTGACACTCATAGTGAAGTTGTTGAAACATTCGTTCGTTCAAATTCATTATCTATGACAATTTCGTAGTGAAATTTGTCTGACACTCGTAGTGGAGTGAATGACACTCATAGTGAAGTGTCTGACACTCATAGTGAAGTGTCTGACACTCATAGTGAAGTGTCTGACACTCATAGTGAAGTGTCTGACACTCATAGTGAAGTTGTTGACAGTCAGCGAAACGTTCAAATTCATGATCTATGTCAATTTCAAAGTAAAATTTGTCTGACACTCATAGTGAAGTGTCTGGCACTCATAGTGAAGTGTCTGACACTCATAGTGGAGTGTCTGACACTCATAGTGAAGTTGTTGTCACATTCAGCAGAACGTTCAAATTCAATTTCTATGTTAATTTCATAGTGAAATTAGTCTGACACTCGTAGTGGAGTGTATGACACTCATAGTGAAGTGTCTGACACTCATAGTGAAGTTGTTGAAACATTCGTTCGTTCAAATTCATTATCTATGACAATTTCGTAGTGAAATTTGTCTGACACTCGTAGTGGAGTGAATGACACTCATAGTGAAGTGTCTGACACTCATAGTGAAGTGTCTGACACTCATAGTGAAGTGTCTGACACTCATAGTGAAGTTGTTGACAGTCAGCGAAACGTTCAAATTCATGATCTATGTCAATTTCAAAGTAAAATTTGTCTGACACTCATAGTGAAGTGTCTGGCACTCATAGTGAAGTGTCTGACACTCATAGTGGAGTGTCTGACACTCATAGTGAAGTTGTTGTCACATTCAGCAAAACGTTCAAATTCAATTTCTATGTCAATTTCATAGTGAAATTAGTCTGACACTCATAGTGGAGTGTCTGACACTCATAGTGAAGTTGTTGTCACATTCAGCAAAACGTTCAAATTCATTTTCTATGTCAATTTCAGAGTGAAATTTGTCTGACACTCATAGTGAAGTGTCTGACACTCATAGTGAAGTGTCTGACACTCATAGTGAAGTGTCTGACACTCATAGAAAAGTGTCTGACACTCATAGTGAAGTGTCTGACACTCATAGTGAAGTGTCTGACACTCATAGTGAAGTTGTTGTCACATTCGGCAAAACGTTCAAATTCATTTTCTATGTCAATTTCATAGTGAAATTTGTCTGAAACTCGTAGTGGAGTGTATGACACTCATAGTGAAGTGTCTGACACTCATAGTGAAGTTGTTGAAACATTCGTTCGTTCAAATTCATTATCTATGACAATTTCGTAGTGAAATTTGTCTGACACTCGTAGTGGAGTGAATGACACTCATAGTGAAGTGTCTGACACTCATAGTGAAGTGTCTGACACTCATAGTGAAGTGTCTGACACTCATAGTGAAGTGTCTGACACTCATAGTGAAGTTGTTGACAGTCAGCGAAACGTTCAAATTCATGATCTATGTCAATTTCAAAGTAAAATTTGTCTGACACTCATAGTGAAGTGTCTGGCACTCATAGTGAAGTGTCTGACACTCATAGTGGAGTGTCTGACACTCATAGTGAAGTTGTTGTCACATTCAGCAGAACGTTCAAATTCAATTTCTATGTTAATTTCATAGTGAAATTAGTCTGACACTCGTAGTGGAGTGTATGACACTCATAGTGAAGTGTCTGACACTCATAGTGAAGTTGTTGAAACATTCGTTCGTTCAAATTCATTTTAAATGACAATTTCGTAGTGAAATTTGTGTGACACTCGTAGTGGAGTGTATGACACTCATATTGAAGTGTCTGACACTCATAGTGAAGTGTCTGACACTCATAGTGAAGTGTCTGACACTCATAGTGACGTGTCTGACACTCATAGTGAAGTGTCTGACACTCATAGTGAAGTTGTTGTCACATTCGGCAAAACGTTCAAATTCATTTTCTATGTCAATTTCATAGTGAAATTTGTCTGAAACTCGTAGTGGAGTGTATGACACTCATAGTGAAGTGTCTGACACTCATAGTGAAGTTGTTGAAACATTCGTTCGTTCAAATTCATTATCTATGACAATTTCGTAGTGAAATTTGTCTGACACTCGTAGTGGAGTGAATGACACTCATAGTGAAGTGTCTGACACTCATAGTGAAGTGTCTGACACTCATAGTGAAGTGTCTGGCACTCATAGTGAAGTGTCTGACACTCATAGTGGAGTGTCTGACACTCATAGTGAAGTTGTTGTCACATTCAGCAAAACGTTCAAATTCAATTTCTATGTCAATTTCATAGTGAAATTAGTCTGACACTCATAGCGGAGTGTCTGACACTCATAGTGAAGTTGTTGTCACATTCAGCAAAACGTTCAAATTCATTTTCTATGTCAATTTCAGAGTGAAATTTGTCTGACACTCATAGTGAAGTGTCTGACACTCATAGTGAAGTGTCTGACACTCATAGTGAAGTTTCTGACATTCATAGTGAAGTGTATGACATTCATAGCAAAATTGCTGACACTCAGAGAGGGTGTATGACACTCGTAGTGAAGTGTCTGACACTCAGCGAAATGGCTGACTCTCGTAGTGAAATTGCTGACACTAGAAGTGAAGGGTCTAACACTCATAGTAAAGTGTCTGACATTCACAGCAAAATTGCTGACATTCATAGCAAAATTGCTGACACTCATAGTGAAGTTGTTGACACTCATAGTGGGGTGTATGACACTCATAGTGAAGTGTCGTACATTCTTAGCAAAATTGCTGACACTCATAGAGGGGTGTATGACACTCACAGTAAAGTGTATGACACTCGTAGTGAAGTGTCTGACACTCAGCGAAATGGCTGACTCTCGTAGTGAAATTGCTGACACTCGAAGTGAAGTGTCTAACACTCATAGTAAAGTGTCTGACACTCAAAGATTTTCCGCCAGAGGGCGCTGATAAGTAAACACTACATTGAGTTGTGCTCCTGACAAATATATTTAAAAAAATAATTACTAATATCTATCGATCGTTAAATGTGTATTAAAGTGAAGCTAGGCCCTTTAACTAACTGTAACAGTGTTATCTACAGTTTTTGTGTACTTTAGAGTGAAGTAATAGTGATATCCAATTTACGAAAACAATGACTTATATTTACGAAAGTGGACTTTATAAGTTGTTTATGTACCTATTGTGACATTCTGGCTTAATAGTGTAAACACAACCTAGAATAACTTTGAAAGCATATGGACTTTGAGTTTTTTTACGAATTTCAATCAAGAAAAGATCCGTTTTTTATTTGAAACAATACGACTACAGCGCCATCCTACGTCATACTCTTGAAACAATTCCACTATACACGATTGACAACTAATATATTCTTACCAACCTTAAAATAGGGTTGCTAGAACTAATTAACAGTGGTGAGTAAATAATTTTGAGAATAGAGACATCTATTAGAAATAAAAATAACATTGAATAGATACTGATGTCACACAGCCACAATACGAATGTCAATTTGGTTGATCATTCATATAAGAAATTTGGTCTAGTGGCGCGAAGGCCCGCCTCCATCGCTCGGATGTCTACGTTCTATCCTCACCGGACAAGATTATTTTTGAATGTTTAATTGCATTTCAACATGAATTTTCTGGAGAATATTACGTTCCGGCGCACTCGCACACATTCGGAACCAAACAATAACGAAAGCGATATTATTTCACAAACTTTGAATTGCACAACAAATAGTATCCCTGATGTTTCCGAAGATGAAGACATTGATCAAATAAAAATATTAAAAGATAAGATTGACATGTTAACATCTCAGCTAAACAGCGCACATGAAGAAATTGAGCTATTAACATTGGAAAACAGTAACCTAAAGAAAAGTAATGAGGAATTTATTAAGAAAAACTGTATTTACAAAAAAATTGTTAATAGCCCAGCAAAAATAAAAGTGAAGACGCCTACAAAGCATTCAAATAAACCAATGAAAACCAAACAAACACAGACAACTGAAATTATCGGAAATAACTGCTCCTCACACATGATTCCGAAAGATGAAAATATCAGAAAGAATAGCAGTAACATAGGTTCATCAATTGCAAATCAAATCATACAAAGCAAGACAACTGCACAATATTCGAGAAAACACAAAATATGTATGATAAGCAGTGAAACCTCTAACAGATTATATACTATTGCTGAAAGAACTAGCCTTAATAATTATGAAATTTGTCATTACCGTAAACCTAAATGTGGATTAGAACAAATTCTAGATACAGTAAAATTTTTAGGTATTACCATTGATAACAAACTCACTTGGAAACCTCATATCGAAGAACTAAGTAAACGACTTAGTAAGTCTGCCTATGCGCTGTTTCAGCTATCAAAAAAAGTTAATAGTGAGACATTATTGGTAGCATACCATGGACTAGTAGCCTCAGTTTTGCGGTATGGTGTTATTTTTTGGGGACAGTCGACTGACAGAGAGTTTATATTTAAGATGCAAAAACGATGTATAAGAGCAATGTGTGGTTTAAAAACAACCGATAGCTGTAAACCCTATTTCAAATCAATGAGAATATTAACACTACCAGCATTGTACATTCTAGAAACGGCTTTGTTCGTAAAAACAAACACACATTTATTTCAGAAAATATCTAATGTAAGAAAAAATCCTATGCGTACTCAATATGTAAATAAACTGTGTCATATCAAATGTAAAACATCGTTGATGCAGAAGAGCTTTTTTGGAAGTGCTCCAAAAGTGTTTAATAAAATACCTGACGACATAAAAAACATGACCTTATTAAAGTTTAAAAAAGTTCTGACTACGCTTCTCATTGACAAATGTTATTACACTGTTGAAGAATTCTTAAATGACCAATTATTTTAATACTCATGAAATTTTAGTAATAAGCCTAATTCATAACATTTTTATATATATATATTATTTTTTTTAATTTTAATATTGTCAATTGAATTAATTATTTATAATGATCACTTATTTTAATATTTGTATGTCTTATGACAAAACATGGCGCACTATCTAGTTATTTAAGATCTTTATGTAAAATCACCTGTGTTTGACAAATAAATTGATTGATTGATTGATTGATTGATTGATTGACTCATAATGAAGTGTCTGACATTCACAGCAAAATTGCTGACATTCATAGCAAAATTGCTGACACTCATAGTGTAGTTGTTGACAGTCAGCGAAACGTTCAAATTTATTATCTATGTCAATTTCAGAGTAAAATTTTTCTGACACTCATATTGAAGTGTCTGACACTCATAGTGAAGTGTCTGACACTCATAGTGAAGTGTCTGACACTCATAGTGAAGTGTCTGACACTCATAGTGAAGTGTCTGACACTCATAGTGAAGTGTCTGACACTCATAGTGAAGTTGTTGTCACATTCAGCATAACGTTCAAATTCAATTTCTATGTCAATTTCATAGTGAAATTAGTCTGACACTCGTAGTGGAGTGTATGACACTCATAGTGAAGTGTCTGACACTCATAGTGAAGTTGTTGAAACATTCGTTCGTTCAAATTCATTTTCTATGACAATTTCGTAGTGAAATTTGTGTGACACTCGTAGTGGAGTGTATGACACTCATAGTGAAGTGTCTGACACTCATAGTGAAGTTGTTGAAACATTCGTTCGTTCAAATTCATTTTCTATGACAATTTCGTAGTGAAATTTGTGTGACACTCGTAGTGGAGTGTATGACACTCATATTGAAGTGTCTGACACTCATAGTGAAGTGTCTGGCACTCATAGTGAAGTGTCTGACACTCATATTGAAGTGTCTGACACTCATAGTGAAGTTGTTGTCACATTCAGCAAAACGTTCAAATTCATTTTCTATGTCAATTTCAGAGTGAAATTTGTCTGACACTCATAGTGAAGTGTCTGACACTCATAGTGAAGTGTCTGACACTCATAGTGAAGTGTCTGACACTCATAGTGAAGTGTCTGACACTCATAGTGAAGTGTCTGACACTCATAGTGAAGTTTCTGACACTCATAGTGAAGTGTATGACATTCATAGCAAAATTGCTGACACTCAGAGAGGGTGTATGACACTCGTAGTGAAGTGTCTGACACTCAGCGAAATGGCTGACTCTCGTAGTGAAATTGCTGACACTCGAAGTGAAGTGTCTAACACTCATAGTAAAGTGTCTGACACTCATAGTGAAATGTCTGACATTCACAACAAAATTGCTGACATTCATAGCAAAATTGCTGACACTCATAGTGAAGTTGTTGACAGTCAGCGAAACGTTCAAATTCATTATCTATGTCAATTTCAGAGTAAAATTTGTCTGACACTCGTAGTGGAGTGTCTGACACTCATAGTGAAGTTGTTGTCACATTCAGCAAAACATTCAAATTCATTTTCTATGTCAATTTCATAGTGAAATTGCTGACACTCATATTGAAGTGTCTGACACTCATAGTGAAGTGTCTGACACTCATAGTGAAGTTGTTGTCACATTCAGCAAAACGTTCAAATTCATTTTCTATGTCAATTTCAGAGTGAAATTTGTCTGACACTCATAGTGAAGTGTCTGACACTCATAGTGAAGTGTCTGACACTCATAGTGAAGTGTCTGACACTCATAGTGAAGTGTCTGACACTCATAGTGAAGTTTCTGACACTCATAGTGAAGTGTATGACATTCATAGCAAAATTGCTGACACTCAGAGAGGGTGTATGACACTCGTAGTGAAGTGTCTGACACTCAGCGAAATGGCTGACTCTCGTAGTGAAATTGCTGACACTCGAAGTGAAGTGTCTAACACTCATAGTAAAGTGTCTGACACTCATAGTGAAATGTCTGACATTCACAGCAAAATTGCTGACATTCATAGCAAAATTGCTGACACTCATAGTGAAGTTGTTGACAGTCAGCGAAACGTTCAAATTCATTATCTATGTCAATTTCAGAGTAAAATTTGTCTGACACTCGTAGTGGAGTGTCTGACACTCATAGTGAAGTTGTTGTCACATTCAGCAAAACATTCAAATTCATTTTCTATGTCAATTTCATAGTGAAATTGCTGACACTCATATTGAAGTGTCTGACACTCATAGTGAAGTGTCTGACACTCATAGTGAAGTGTCTGACACTCATAGTGAAGTTTCTGACACTCATAGTGAAGTGTATGACATTCATAGCAAAATTGCTGACACTCAGAGAGGGTGTATGACACTCGTAGTGAAGTGTCTGACACTCAGCGAAATGGCTGACTCTCGTAGTGAAATTGCTGACACTCGAAGTGAAGTGTCTAACACTCATAGTAAAGTGTCTGACACTCATAGTGAAATGTCTGACATTCACAGCAAAATTGCTGACATTCATAGCAAAATTGCTGACACTCATAGTGAAGTTGTTGACAGTCAGCGAAACGTTCAAATTCATTATCTATGTCAATTTCAGAGTAAAATTTGTCTGACACTCGTAGTGGAGTGTCTGACACTCATAGTGAAGTTGTTGTCACATTCAGCAAAACATTCAAATTCATTTTCTATGTCAATTTCATAGTGAAATTGCTGACACTCATATTGAAGTGTCTGACACTCATAGTGAAGTGTCTGACACTCATAGTGAAGTGTCTGACACTCATAGTGAAGTTTCTGACACTCATAGTGAAGTGTATGACATTCATAGCAAAATTGCTGACACTCAGAGAGGGTGTATGACACTCGTAGTGAAGTGTCTGACACTCAGCGAAATGGCTGACTCTCGTAGTGAAATTGCTGACACTCGAAGTGAAGTGTCTAACACTCATAGTAAAGTGTCTGACACTCATAGTGAAATGTCTGACATTCACAGCAAAATTGCTGACATTCATAGCAAAATTGCTGACACTCATAGTGAAGTTGTTGACAGTCAGCGAAACGTTCAAATTCATTATCTATGTCAATTTCAGAGTAAAATTTGTCTGACACTCGTAGTGGAGTGTCTGACACTCATAGTGAAGTTGTTGTCACATTCAGCAAAACATTCAAATTCATTTTCTATGTCAATTTCATAGTGAAATTGCTGACACTCATATTGAAGTGTCTGACACTCATAGTGAAGTGTCTGACACTCATAGTGAAGTGTCTGACACTCATAGTGAAGTTTCTGACACTCATAGTGAAGTGTATGACATTCATAGCAAAATTGCTGACACTCAGAGAGGGTGTATGACACTCGTAGTGAAGTGTCTGACACTCAGCGAAATGGCTGACTCTCGTAGTGAAATTGCTGACACTCGAAGTGAAGTGTCTAACACTCATAGTAAAGTGTCTGACACTCATAGTGAAATGTCTGACATTCACAGCAAAATTGCTGACATTCATAGCAAAATTGCTGACACTCATAGTGAAGTTGTTGACAGTCAGCGAAACGTTCAAATTCATTATCTATGTCAATTTCAGAGTAAAATTTGTCTGACACTCGTAGTGGAGTTTCTGACACTCATAGTGAAGTTGTTGTCACATTCGGCAAAACGTTCAAATTCATTTTCTATGTCAATTTCATAGTGAAATTTGTCTGACACTCGTAGTGGAGTGTCTGACACTCATAGTGAAGTTGTTGTCACATTCAGCAAAACATTCAAATTCATTTTCTATGTCAATTTCATAGTGAAATTGCTGACACTCATATTGAAGTGTCTGACACTCATAGTGAAGTGTCTGACACTCATAGTGAAGTGTCTGACACTCATAGTGAAGTGTCTGACACTCATAGTGAAGTGTCTGACACTCATAGTGAAGTGTCTGACACTCATAGTGAAGTGTCTGACACTCATAGTGAAGTTTCTGATATTCATAGTGAACTGTCTAACACTCATAGTAAAGTGTCTGACACTCATAGTGAAGTGTCTGACATTCATAGCAAAATTGCTGACACTCATAGAGGGGTGTATGACACTCACACTCATAGTGAAGTTGTTGTCACAGTCAGCGAAACGTTCAAATTCATTTTCTATGTCCATTTCATAGTGAAATTTGTCTGACACTCATAGTGATGTGTCTGACACTCATAGCGAAGTGTCTGACACTCATAGTGAAGTGTCTGACACTCATAGTGAAGTTGTTGTCACATTCAGCAGAACGTTCAAATTCAATTTCTATGTCAATTTTATAGTGAAATTTGTCTGACACTCGTAGTGGAGTGTATGACACTCATAGTGAAGTGTCTGACACTCATAGTGAAGTTGTTGAAACATTCGTTCGTTCAAATTCATTTTCTATGACAATTTCATAGTGAAATTTGTCTGACACTCGTAGTGGAGTGTATGACACTCATAGTGAAGTGTCTGACACTCATAGTGAAGTGTCTGACACTCATAGTGAAGTGTCTGACATTCATAGCAAAATTGCTGACACTCATAGTTAAGTGTCTGACACTCATAGTGAAGTGTCTGACACTCATAGTGAAGTGTCTGACACTCATAGTGAAGTGTCTGACACTCATAGTGAAGTGTCTGACACTCATAGTGAAGTTGTTGTCACATTCGGCAAAACGTTCAAATTCATTTTCTATGTCAATTTCATAGTGAAATTTGTCTGACACTCGTAGTGGAGTGTATGACACTCATAGTGAAGTGTCTGACACTCATAGTGAAGTTTCTGATATTCATAGTGAACTGTCTAACACTCATAGTAAAGTGTCTGACACTCATAGTGAAGTGTCTGACATTCATAGCAAAATTGCTGACACTCATAGAGGGGTGTATGACACTCACACTCATAGTGAAGTTGTTGTCACAGTCAGCGAAACGTTCAAATTCATTTTCTATGTCCATTTCATAGTGAAATTTGTCTGACACTCATAGTGATGTGTCTGACACTCATAGCGAAGTGTCTGACACTCATAGTGAAGTGTCTGACACTCATAGTGAAGTGTCTGACACTCATAGTGAAGTGTCTGACACTCATAGTTAAGTTGTTGTCACATTCAGCAAAACATTCAAATTCATTTTCTATGTCAATTTCATAGTGAAATTGCTGACACTCATATTGAAGTGTCTGACACTCACAGTGAAGTGTCTGACACTCATAGTGAAGTGTCTGACACTCAGCGAAATGGCTGACTCTCGTAGTGAAATTGCTGACACTCGAAGTGAAGTGTCTAACACTCATAGTTAAGTGTCTGACACTCATAGTGAAGTGTCTGACATTCACAGAAAAATTGCTGACATTCATAGCAAAATTGCTGACACTCATAGTGAAGTTGTTGACAGTCAGCGAAACGTTCAAATTCATTATCTATATCAATTTCAGAGTAAAATTTGTCTGACACTCATAGTGAAGTGTCTGGCACTCATAGTGAAGTGTCTGACACTCATAGTGGAGTGTCTGACACTCATAGTGAAGTTGTTGTCACAGTCAGCGAAACGTTCAAATTCATTTTCTATGTCCATTTCATAGTGAAATTTGTCTGACACTCATAGTGATGTGTCTGACACTCATAGCGAAGTGTCTGACACTCATAGTGAAGTGTCTGACACTCATAGTGAAGTTGTTGTCACATTCAGCAGAACGTTCAAATTCATTTTCTATGACAATTTCATAGTGAAATTTGTCTGACACTCGTAGTGGAGTGTATGACACTCATAGTGAAGTGTCTGACACTCATAGTGAAGTGTCTGACACTCATAGTGAAGTGTCTGACACTCATAGTGAAGTGTCTGACACTCATAGTGAAGTATCTGACATTCATAGCAAAATTGCTGACACTCATAGTGGGGTGTATGACACTCATAGTGAAGTGTCTGACATTCATAGCAAAATTGCTGACACTCATAGAGGGGTGTATGACACTCATAGTAAAGTGTCTGACACTCATAGTGATGTGTCTGACACTCATAGTGAAGTGTCTGACACTCATAGTGAAGTTGTTGTCACAGTCAGCGAAACGTTCAAATTCATTTTCTATGTCAATTTCATAGTGAAATTTGTCTGACACTCATAGTAAAGTGTCTGACACTCATAGTGAACTGTCTGACATTCACAGCAAAATTGCTGACATTCATAGCAAAATTGCTGACACTCATAGTGAAGTTGTTGACAGTCAGCGAAACGTTCAAATTCATTTTCTATGTCAATTTCAGAGTGAAATTTGTCTGACATTCGTAGTGGAGTGTATGACACTCATAGTGAAGTGTCTGACACTCATAGTGAAGTGTCTGACCCTTATAGTGAAGTGTCTGACATTCATAGCAAAATTGCTGGCACTCATAGTGGGGTCTATGACACTCATAGTGAAGTGTCTGACATTCATAGCAAAATTGCTGATACTCATAGAGGGGTTTATGACACTCATAGTAAAGTGTCTGACATTCATAGCAATTAAAAAAATCATTTTCAATATCAATTTCATATCGAAGTTGCTAAAATTTAAAGTGAAGTGTCGTGACACTCATAGTAAAGTGTCTGACACTCATAGTGATGTGTCTGACACTCATAGTCAAGTGTCTGATGTTCATAACGAAATTGCTGACACTCATAGTAGGGCGTATGACTCTCGTAGTGATGTGTCTGACTTTCAGCAAAATGGCTGACTCACGTAGTGAAATTGCTGACACTCATATTGAAGTTTCTGATATTCATAGTGAACTGTCTAACACTCATAGTAAAGTGTCTGACACTCATAGTGAAGTGTTTAACATTCATAGCAAAATTGCTGACATTCATAGCAAAATTGCTGACACTCATAGCGAAGTGTCTGACACTCATAGTGAAGTGTCTGACACTCATAGTGAAGTGTCTGACATTCATAGCAAAATTGCTGACACTCATAGTTAAGTGTCTGACACTCATAGTGAAGTGTTTAACATTCATAGCAAAATTGCTGACATTCATAGCAAAATTGCTGACACTCATAGTGAAGTTGCTGACACCCTTAGGGCAGTGTCTGTGGCTATGAATGTCAGCAATTTTGCTATGAATGTCGGACACTTCACTACTAGTCTCAGAGACTTCACCATGAGTGTCAGACACTTCACTGTGAGTGTCAGCAATTTCACTACGAGTGTCAGCCATTTTGCTGAGTGTCAGACACTTCACTATGAGTGTCAGACACTTCAATATGAGTGTCAGACAAATTTCACTTTGTAATTGACATAGAAAATGAATTTGAACGTTTCGCTGACTGCTGTCAACAACTTCAGTATGAGTGTCAACAACTTCAGTATGAGTGTCAGCAATTTTGCTATGAATGTCAGCAATTTTGCTGTGAATGTCAGACACTTCACTATGAGTGTCACTCATACTGGAGTATATGACACTCATAATGAAGTGTCTAACACTCAAGCTCTCTGAAAAGAGTTCGAGTCCGAGTTCGAACTTAAAAATATGTACATACACTCGAGAGCAATGAATCCGGGTCACTTAAAGAATCTTAAAAATCTCGGAAACTAAAAATGCTAGGTAAATGCAATAAATTGTATTTAATAGACAATGTAATACTCCTTAAATGAAGGTATTAAAACTTCTTAGTTATTGTAAAGTTATATCATAAAAAAATCAAATTTGAAAAAGGGCCACTTTCGAAGATGGAACTACGAAATTACAGCATTTGGTTTTGCTTTTGTTTGTAATCTGTCATTTATGTGGGTACATAAACCATGTTGATAGTGCTCTATATTCATTATTCAAGCTGAAATTATGTCGCTTACGCCTGAAGAATGCACCAGAATACTTACAATGCTGGAAACCGGCCGGAGTCAGCGCGATACAGCCAGGACTGTCGGTGTGTCGCTGTCAACAGTACAAAGAGTTCTCCGACGTTACGAAGAAACTGGTTCTAACCTACGCAGACCAGGATCGGGCAGAACCAGGTGTACAGGCAGAAATCGCTTTCTCACAGGAACTGAACTCACAAATCAGTTTTGACGCCTTGGAGGAAGTAACCCAAGTGCATGGCCAGTAAGACGTCGGCTTGCTGAATCTAACTTAAAACCCCTTAGACCTGCAAACGGCCCTAAACAGGAGCGTGGGTATCGTATTTCAAGACTAAGATATGCCCAGAGCCACGTAAATTGGAGTATTGAAGATTGGTCAAAAGTTATGTTCTCCGACGAATCAAAATTTATGCTCTACAAGCACGATGGAAGACACAGAGTGTATCGAAGACCAGGGGAAAGATTCAAGCAAGCATGCATCGAAGAAAAAGTAGCCTACGGTGGTGGGTCTGTACTTGTGTGGGCCGGAATTTCTTCTGAAAGTCGCACAGAGCTGGTGATCATAGAAAACGGCTCTTTAACTAGCGAAAGATATGTGGAAGAAATCCTCAATGATCACGTTGGTCCATTTATGGTCAATTTAGGTGAGGATGCTATATTTATGCATGACAATGCCCGACCTCATACAGGTAGGATTGTAAATGACTACCTTCAAGAGATGAACATTACTCGTATGGAGTGGCCAGCGCGCAGCCCGGATATCAACCCGATCGAGCATGCTTGGGACGAGCTAGGCAGATGCGTAAAACAACGAAACCCTCCCCCAATCACGCTTCGTGAGCTCAAAATTGCTCTCACAGAGGAATGGGAGAATATTCCCCAAAATCGTATAAGAAACTTGGTGTAAAGCATGCCAAACCGCGTAAACGCAGTAATGGAAGCACGAGGAGGCAATACGAAGTATTAAAATTCAAGAAAATCGTAATAAAGTTCAAAAATTTCATGTTTCCTATTTTTGTTTTAAGGAGAGATCAGCAGTTTTTTTCTTTATGTAATTTTGTGTTAATAAAATGTATGGTGACTCATATTTTTTTTACTTTCATTTAAGGAGTATTACATTGTCTATTAAATACAATTTATTGCAATTTATTGCACCTATCATTTTTAGTTTCCGAGATTTTTAACATTCTTTAAGTGACCCGGATTCATTGCTCTCGAGTGTATTTTGCTTACATTATTAGGTACTTATATTGGGTGCTCAAAAATCATGCTTTACCATCCCCAAATTGATAAATTATTCCCAAATATGGCAAAATAATAAAGACGATGAACTTATTTAAACGCTATATTTTATAAAAACAGCTATTGCTATTTACAATAAGAAAATGACTCATTTCAATCGTTCGTTAATCACACTAACTTTAACTTTCGAAAACTTTAGCAACTAAAACAAATTGAAAGTGTCTCGTCTCGCCACTATTAAATTACGAATAACAAAAGGGTATTTAAATGGTAGAAAGTCTGGACTCCCGCCATCTTTACAAGTTAACGAGAAAGCCGGTCACAGTGGTAAATAGGTCCTATTGTTTGTTATAAATAAAGACTATATTTATTGTTTATACGTTGTTTTGTTAATGGGCATAGGATAGGTATTGTCGTAGTCACGGCTGGTCTAATGAAGAAAGATCATCTGGAAACAAGACCGAAACGACCTGCCGTCTCTCTCTCTCGATTCTTGAGTTACGAATTATACTATTATCGAACTTTAATTATGAATGGAATATTTTATCTTTACTCTCGACAATGTATTCAATTACAAAAAAAATATGCTTTAGGTGCCCCTATCATTATCTATGCAGTATTACATAGAGGGTGTAACTAAATATCCTTACATATATTATAAATACAAATGTGGTTTTGTTACGCTTTCGCGATAAAACGGCTAACTGCTACTTAGTATCAATCTATATGAACCTTTGCAAACGATTAGGCTAGTTTTTATTTGAGTAAGTGAAGTAGTCTGAAGACACGGGCGGATCCGCGATTCTTATGTATAACATAATACCATCCCAAATCTCAATAATACTCCCAACGAGCTCGAATAGGCAGACAAATTAACGTTTTCATTACATCTACACAAATTCCATTAGTAATGTTGTCTGGCATTTCGACAAAAACTACGTACATGTAACATTATTAGAACAAGCCGTAATATGAGCCTTATGCGCCTTTGTACGACTATACGTATTCGCGCAGAATGCTTTTCATACAACGTCGTGTTATTCCTGACTATGAATAGCTCACTATGTTGAAATGACTACGTAATTATACGTGAATTAGCTGTTTCTCCCGGTTTCACACGCGTCTCAAGGGAACTACCTACTTAACAAACCGGGATAAAAAGTAGCCTAAAACGAAAAGGATGCGTGGCTTAGTAATTACCACCCGCCTCAATCAGATCGGTCGGCCCGTAAAGATTATTTACACTTATTATAATATAACAGAGGAGCTCGTGGCTAAGTAACAGCCGCACGGTTCGACCGATCAAAGGTTAAGCTGCGCTTGGCGTGGTCGGTCCGTAGTTGGGTGACCATCTATGTCATAGCGAGACTCCTCCGTGCCTCGGAAAGCAGGTTAAGCTGTTGGTCCCGGCTGTCATTTGTAGATCTTTGACAGTCGTTACGGGTAGACAGAAGCCAGTAAGTCTGACAACCAGTCTTAGCAAGGGGTACCGTGTTACCCGGTAACTGGGTTGTGGAGGTCCGATAGGCAATCGCTCCATGTAAAAAACTGGTACTCAGCTGCATCCGGTTTAGACTGGAAGCCGACCCCAACATAGTTGGGAAAAGGCTAGGCAGATGATTATAATATAACGCAAAAATGTTTATTATTAAAATGTAAACGCAAGAATGTTTATTATTAAAATGTATTATGAAAATGTACTTGGTTTAAAAACTTTGTACATAAAGTAAAAACAAAAAAAAATAAGGTACCGCTTGAAAATGGAAAACACTTTTTTCTTAGTAGTGTCTTTAAAGGGCTTACAGATATTGCAACGCTACGTAGATACATACATCTGCTTACTCTAATTATCCTGAACTTGATATCTGTTACTCACGACGCAATTATCTCATAAGCGCCGGCATTAATGTTGAATTATATTCTAATGGACAATTAATGTTACTACGTTCACCTAACTATGTTCCATTTAATATCACAGAAGGCGAAAGTGATGTCACTATTTCTGCTTGATGAGTTTTGTGATCATTAATGTTAATTTAATTAGTACGTTTCATGATTAATTAGTATTTTGTAAGTAGGTAAGCGAAATTTTCATTTTACCTATAGGTACTATTTTTTGTTCTGGTGAAGTCTAGTCCACAAATTCTGGGTCAGTGAGCGTACGATGGAGAGAGCGATGCTCGGGGTTTCTCTGGTGGATAAAATCTGCAACAAATATATTCGAGGGACAACAAAGGCTACCGATATTGCTTACAGAATCAGCACTCTTAATTGGAAATGGGCAGGTCACATCTGCAGACGAACCAAGAGTCGAAGGTGCAGACACGTGTCAGAGTGGAGACGAATTTAGTGTAAGATGCCCTGCAGCATGATAAACCATCGATTTGAAGAAGTTGACGAGCAGCAGATAGCGAGATTCTAATACTTTGATGGTTAACGCTCTTAAGGAAAGGCTAACGTTCAGCAGTGGATGATGATAGGCTGATATGATGATGATACCCCCAGCCCTTTGGGGGTAATTCAAATTATGCTAAGTTAGGTTTACATTAGTAAGTTTCACAACTTGCTTGAAGGGAACATGTTGTTACTTTGTATAACTTGTAAAAAATAGTCTGTGTCTTAAAGTTTTAACATCTGAACAGTTTGCTTAATTCAAAAATCTAACGCTAAACTTAAAACAGATGGCGTATTCACAGATGGCTAAACAAAGTGAGAACGATTTAGAGAAATTTAGTTCTATTTAAACGAATCGTTTTGAACTTTGAACGGTTGGCGGAGCAATTCAACAATTTGAATTAAAAGTTCGCAAGTAATCAGGATTATTTGAGGTTTTATTGCAACTATTCATGGATAGTTTTAGGTACCTATAGTGAATTATTTCTCCGACCAAATTGTGTATTCAATCTATACTTATAATAAATCTGTAGAGAGGTCAATTCTGTACATGAAATATATTTCCAAAATAACTATCAGGGGGTGATAAGGGATCGATACTGATGCCAAAAATGCAATCAGTAAAAATTTTGTCTGTCTGTCTGTCTGTCTGTATAAACTCTATAGAAACAAAAACTACTCGACGGATTTTAACGAAACTTGGTACAATTATTTGTCATACTCCTGAGCTGGTTATAGTATACTTTCATCACGCTACAATCAATAGGAGCAGAGCAGTGAAGGGAAATGTTGTCATTTTGTTTAAACGCGCTAATCTCAGAAACCGTTGGTCCGATTTGAAAAATTCTTTCAGTGTTAGATAGTCCATTTATCGAGGAAGGCTATAGGCTATATATATCATCACGCTAAGACCAATAGGAGCGGAGCACCACTATTCCACGCGGACGAAGTCGCTGGCAGAAGCTAGTTATGTAATAAAATTTCAGTTTGCAACTGTCTTTTTAAATATTAAGAACTTGCGTAATTCAAATTAGTAATATTTTTACCTTCTTGATTCAAATGATTGGCATAGTTTCTTTTGTTTTGTTCAATTATCTTTAGAAATAAATGTTGTACATAATATAACATACCTTATATACTGACGAACAAAAAATATAAAAGATATCTAGGTAATTAAGTGGGGTAAAAGAAAAACTATATTTTCGTAAACAAAGCTGTCTAGTCAAACTCGACAAGGTACAAATACTGAAACACATATTAGGTACTTTATTCCGAAATATCGCTGCCTTTTTCATTTCTCCTTATGACGTAGACAAGTAAGTCCAAATATGAAAAAAATAATACTATTTCTGTGATACAGTATTTCTTTATTACAGAGTGGAGTATTAGTGTTTACCTAATAATTGAGTAGAAAAATACGAGTAATATTTGCGAGTTTCGCGGTAACAGAATATGAAAAAACAATAACTACACTCCAGCAATATTTCAGGTTGGTTACATATTTTTGAGATTGGCCTTATATCTGAATACTCGAATATTGCTATTCTGTTTTTGAATTGTCCTAAATATTATAATTGCGTAAATATGTATGATTGGATTCATTCATATAAATCAGTATAATATGTCAATTGGTTAACTGCCACCAATCATAACGAAAGTCATAACGAAAGTGTGTTTGTTTGCTTTTGCGGTAAAACTGGTAAACCGATTTGGATGAAATTTGATTCAGAGATAAATGGTACCCTGGAGACGGATTATCTGGGTGCGTTAAGTAGTTTCCTCAACCAGCCAGTAATCAATAATTCCAAGACAGAATTTTCAAAATTTCGGAATTAATTGTGAGATAACTGTAAAATAGTTTTTAGTTATATTGTCAATTGAGTTGAAAAATAATGACGTCACAACATGTTAGCGTCATAGAAAATGTATGGTGGAATCCGATTTTGATAGCTCATGAAATAAAAAGTAGATACATATGTCAAACATTGATTGGTGGGTCCAACTGCCCAACACATTAGACCTGAGTGTACTAGACATGTAAATCTCATTACACATCCACTATTTGCAATCCTAACCTAATTAGACACATATTAAATAATTTCCGACTGAATACCCAATTATCTCAATTTGCTTTGTTATATACCTACATACAGACAATTACATGAAATGATAATAAGGCATTCTGAGTAAATACCACCGCCTGATTGACTAATGTTGTAGATAATATGATTAAGTTAATTTATTTACATGAAGTGACAATGTCTTATCCTTGGATTAAATTCCTATCAACAACAGTAATCAACACGTCATTGGCAAGTCTTGAAGGCAATTAACGTTAATCGCGGAATAATTATTACCAAAATCCAGGGAATGATCTTTGAGCGATACTGTCAAAGCTTTCCATTTCGAATTCAATAATTAAACATAATTATTTTCTGGTATCGATGTAAGAGATCTATATGCAAGAGATGATGTCCTGATTTATATGTTTGTTTTTTTTGTTTGTTTGTTTGTTACGCACTCACGGTAAAACGACTGAATCGACTAAAATGGGTCTGGAGATAGATGTGACCCTTTTTTCGGTTGGGAAATCATCAAATGACCCCTCCCACTGTGGGTGTGGCGAGTGTCAGACTCTTACTAAAACCCATCCAGGTTCCTTCCTCAGCCCTTTGTATTCCGGGGGCGCGGTAACTCTTTCAAACATCCCGCAGTCCCGGCTTAGACCCTGACCCTTAGACCCTGACCCTTAGACCCTGGAGACGGAGATAGGCTATTTTTTCAGGGTGCATTTAATAGTTCCCTCGGAACATGGGTGATATTATAAACATTAATTGAATATAATCTCGTTGGTTTACTGGTAATGAGCGTGACTTCAAAGCGTCCTTGGGTTTGTGAACGTGAAATTTCTTGTTAGCATACCGAAGCGGTGGGTCGAGCAAGAACACACTAATAATCGTAACGTTTATGTTGATGTGTGCGTTTTTCAAATCTAAATCGAATAAATTTTTATGAGAGATGTTTGAATTGCATATATATAGAACAATTTTCAGCATCCAAATACATAATTCAGGTATTCAATTTAAATAAATATTACGTATGTTGGTGACCAGCAACCAACCTCTTTTGTATACCTTTCTTATATTTTTATATTTAGAATTTAGAAGTTTATTTGAATTCAAACATTGGTTAAAAAAGGTAGTTCTCTATCAACTCTCTTGTCACTGACATTGTTCTCTCTCAACTCTCTTATCATTCAACGTAAGAAGTAAGTGTAAGTGTATTCCATTCAAACATCGGTTTCGATACGAATACTTTTTTGAAAGTGATTTGTGGTAGGGCCACTCTCATTCTCGCTCGATACCACGACCAGGCTTACATGAGACTTAAAAAGAGCATTTCAATTATAAGTAAGAACACACTTCAGAGGACAAACGCGGTATTAAGTTTTTATAATTATGTTTTATTTATTGCAAAATATAATTTCACTGACACGAGCGAAACTCGATCTCGCGAAATGAGTCACATCTGGTTTAACAAAAATTAACAACGTCTTTTGACGAAACTCACCCAATTTTATTCCACGCAACTTTTTGGCGTATTTTCATCCCTTAACAATATTCTTAACTAGGACAAACTTTGACAAAGTATTGTATTTCTTCAAGCGACAGCCGATAACATAGTATACGTGACGTTATGTTATTGTCTCTTTCTATCGCCAGCCTTAAATCTTTCTATTAAGGGTTAAACAAGAATTTATGGTCGTATATACGTTCTTTTGACTTAAGGGATAAGCAGAATTGCCAATGATGCATTTTCTTAGAGATAGAAAAATATTTATTGGATACATACCACGGAGTAAAAGATTTATCCTTTAAAGTTAATACTTTATCAAATAATATACATAATTATATACCATCATGTAATAAATACCTAGCTAATTATTAAATATGAACTTTGAAGGAGAATTATACTTACCTACGTGAAAATTAATTAATCCAAAAATTTTGGGAAAACTTTTTCAACATTATTATTTAATCGGAGCAAAAAATCACGTAATGTAAATTGTATCGGGTCGCATTGAACCGTTAGGCCACTTAAGGTTATTTTTTTTTATAAAGAGAATACGTTATTTATTTTATTTTTATACATACATTTGTTTAGCTTAGCTTTTTATAATTTATTTAGGTAAGCCACTTTTAAAACATAATATTATAAAAATGTCAGTTGACAGTTCCTAAGAGTCTGGCATACAAAAAAAAACAAAAAAAAAACAAGTTGTGTCATTAATATTTTTCATTTATAGAATAGAGAATTCAAGTCATACGATATTTCGATATTCCCCAACGCAATAGCAAACTTTATAATAAACTACGAAACTACTTTACAAACAGCTTGAACGTCTCGCGTCAGTATTCAAACTTCTTTGATATCCGCTTAACTTTTGAATATTTGCATCGTGATCTTGTCGGTATTGAACAAATCTAATGTAATGTGAATCTTGCAGAAGTCGTTTTACGAGATCTTAAGTAGTGACTTTAGTACAGATGGCCTACTTTAACTCACTGAAATGAAACTTCGGGAAGACTGAGAATAGACGATAACTTTTTTTTTGGTGATGTAAGGTGCGAACTGCTACTCTGTACCTATAGGGATATACTTATACAATCCATGTATAACAGTTATTTGCACCTTACAGTCGTACGGAAAGAAAACGTACGGAACTTCGTACGATCGAAGTTCGATTTTTGAAACAACGAATTATCCAATTTGATGACAAAAAATTGATGAAAAAATATAACATTTAATAAACAACATATTTATGTTATACCTACACTCAGTTGAATTTAGAATCTCTATCTATTTCTTATAATATATCTTGCTAACCCTGACTTTTGTATAGGGGTCCGCATACTTATTTAATAGCAAGCGTATTTGCAATTAATTTAATATTTAGTTATGAAACAAAAGTGCAGTGCTTTGAAGGCAAAATATTGCTTCCTAATATTCTTAAAAAGAAGTATAGTTTACTCAATAAGACATAATAAATCAATATAAAACTTCGCTTTTTCTTTAACGTAACAGAAATGTAAAAATAGCATTTTTTTTCTACCTATCTAGGAAAAATCTGAATCAAAGCAAATGTCTATCAACTAGTAAAATGAGAAAGACAAAACGTTGTATATCTCTTGAACGAAACAAAGACTGATGTACCAGACTCAGATCATTTTCATTCGTGATTTATAACTACCATTATTCCTAGTTCTCCTTTTGACGGTCCATTACGCAAGTGCAGGGATGGCAAACCTTTAAAAGTGAACGTTATTACAAAATAATACTAATGATGATTTGTCATTACCCACGTATCTTAAAAAAATCTTAATTTCTCCCTTTTCTGTAAGAATTACGTAAAAGTGAAAGACATATATCATCATCTGCCTAGCCTTATCCCAACTATGTTGGGGTCGGCTTCTAGTCTAAACCTGCAGCGTGCAGATGCAGCTGAGTACCAGTATTTTACACGGAACAAATGCCTATCTGACCTCCTCAACGCAATTACATGGTACCACGATACTCCTTGGTAACACTAGTAGTTAGACGTTCTGGTTTCTGACTACCCGTAAAGACTGTCAAAGAACTTCAAATGACAGCCGGGGTCCACAGCTTAACGTGTTTTTAGAGGCACGGAAGAGTTTTGGTATGACATAGACAGTCACCCATTAGAGCTCCTCGAGAAAAATTCAAATGTGTTAAGTAAATTAAGATGCGACCCAACAAAATTTTACTACTTACTTTTTATTTGCAGCCCGAAATTTTTATAGCATTTGAAGTGCTTAACTTATTGGCGTGCCCAAAATCTTTTGGTGTGTGCCAACGGTTTGACATCCCTGCACTAGTGACATTGGCTCTGGATACGAAATGAGGACTAAATTTCCGAACACATTGGATTGTGATATATGGCGTGTGTGTGGAATATGAGGTATTCGTTAATATGGGGTTATTGGCTAATGAGTTTCAGTTCTTGATTAAAGAGATGTAAGAGTTATTTTCCCAAAAAAGTTGTAGTTTTTTTGTGTATACGAGTACGTTTAATTATGAGAGAAAGCTGCATGGATGAATTTTTATGCTAAGTGCGTTTTTAACAGACTTTAAAACAAGGATGTTATTTAATCAGCAGCAATTTTATGATTAAACTAGCTGCGCCGCGGTTTCACTTATAACCTGAGTGAACTATTTCTTGCAATCGGAGACTATCCCCAGGTTTCAATCTATCTTTACAAAAAAAAATATCTAAATTGATTCAGCCGTTTTACCGTGAAAGCTTATCAGACAGACAGACATACATTGATATTTTATAATATTAGTTAGGACGTCTGCTTAAATTAATATTACTTACAATTTAAATTAATATTATAAAAAAAATAATATTATAAAAAAAATATAATATAATACCTGAAATTGTAAGGTGTACTCCCAAGTTAGCCTCGGTGACAGGCTAATCTTTACTCTACCACATTCCATCATAATTATGTACCCAGCTATGAATTTAGATATCACATGCATCCACTATAATCTACTTTAATCCCTCGCCTTTCGTCATAATAGACGATATCATTAGCAACTCTCAAGGAGTAATATCCCAGAACACCACAAAACCTTTAAAGTTTTAAACCGCTGCAACATTAACCACAAGCTCGCATTACTCTGTAGATAGCCAGCGATTTATAAAATTAACTAACTGGTTCTCACGGCTTCACCCACGTACCGAAGTAACTTCTTCTTACACCCGGATATAAACTACCCCATAATCTTCCCCGGTTTTCAAGATATCTACGTACTTAATATTATTTAAACCGTTTTACCGTGAAAGAGTAACAAACAAACTCACATTCGCATTAACAATATTAATGAAGATGTTACGCTGGCTAGACTAACAGCCAGTTGCATCAAAAAATATCAGGATACTTATACGTGAAACGGAAGAACTGCCATTCAAGATCTATCAAAATGGGAAAAAAAATTGAATACTTTTGCTATTATTTTATGATCTTCGTCTGAATGTTTATTTAATTATTATATCTTTGTTTAAATAACATAAAACATATTAAAAGGTGTTCGTATTGCTGATATCATGTTTGTGATTTTCGTAAAAGTATAAATTATAAAAAGTTTGAAGCGACCGGCTGTAAGCGTTGTAGACAAGGCATCTACAATAGAGCAGCTTCGGCGCTAACCGCAATATAAGCTTCTAGCAGAACTAATCTAGCCAGTATATAGTGTACATTAGACTATGAGTTGATTTATGAAACTCATATTCATAAACTAGCTTTCTGCCAGCGGCTTCGCCCGCGTGGGGAAAATGACAGAGTTTCATACAAACTTTGCCCGCCCTTTTCACCTCCTTAGGGATAGAATTTCGGAAAATCGCTCCTATCGGAAGCTTACTTCATACAAAGAACATACCTAGTTTCAGGACTACGATTAGTGGTTTAGTCTGTGCGTTGATCCATCAGTCATTCAGGACAAAGCATTTTATATGTATAGATAGATTATAAAGCTGCTGCAGTGTTATAAGTTTTATCGCACCAAACATTATATTCTAAGTAAGTTTTTTTGCGCCTGTAAAATGTCGTGTCAGCCCAATGGTTAGGGCATTTGCAATTCGTGAATGAGAGTTCAGGTTTCAAAATCTGGCAAATATCAATGTGACTTTTTTAAAGTCGTAGGTTCTTTATGAGTGTATCTTCGACACTACTGACTAACTGTGAAGGAAAACATGATTGGGAAACCTGCACTAAAAAGTCTAAAATCGTTAGCGTGGTGATCGATGCGCATACCTTCTCTGTATAAGAAGAGGCCTTTACCCTGATGGATGGTAAATAGGTATAATGAGACTCAATGCATATCCTTATTATATTTGTATACTTCTAACATTGTGTTGTGTTGTGTTCTTTAGCGAATATGTGTGTGAATATTTTTCTAGTATATTATATTCTAAAAATCAGTTCACAAGCAAAACAAAAAAAAATGACAGTATTAAAAAGCCAGTAAATTAAGAATGCCCAGAAGATGTTGAGCCCTACCCATCTATTACACTGTAACTAGATTTACCAGCAGTAAAAAACTACATGTTGTGGGCAGCCAATTTTGAACACAATAAAGGCACATATACACATCATATACACAAATCTTTGCAATGAGTGTGTGCATTTGATTTGTGTGGACCACCCACTATATAGAGAATCAGAGGGTTTCACACAGATCTACATAGTCCTAGAAAGTGCACCTACTTAGCGTGCCTCGGCATATGTCATCTACTAGTCCTTGTCTCAAACTATAGTAAGGCATAGTAAGTATATCTTTAGCGTCCTTTTTCAATCGACCGTCATTTTATTATTCACTCCTATTCTAGCCATATTTTTTCTTACATAATCCATCCACCACTTATGTGAAGATTATTTTGCTCAGCGTACGTATTCTTGGTAACCTAACCACCTATACTCGAATAATATTGCCTCATCACGCTATGATAATTGTTTGTTTCCATACGGCCGTATCTAGGGGTATCTATATCTGTGGTTACGCATGCGAACCGTTAATAATCACATAAATTACACACTTATATAGCTCCCATTTACTTCGGCAACAAAAGGGGAACCGCAACGCCCATATTCAGTTCCTCCTTCCGCTTCAACGCGCCAACGAGTACTTTGATCTTGTCAAAAATCAATGAGTTATACGCTCTTGTGGAGCTATAATGCCATAGTCCCTACAGACTTATTTTAGAAGTGCTAAGTATGGCGCTGTCTTACAGAAAAGAAAAAAGAACATTATCTTAAAACTTTTAATTTCGAAAAATAAATTGCATTCCGCCATGATGCCCAAAGGGGTTTTTAGGGACTAGGGATTAATGTAGAAACGTAATACACTTAATACGTATAAGGCTTAAGGGAACAGAGGCTATTAATATTATAGCCAGGCATATATATAGTTTTACTTCAATTTCCATAAGCTAAATTTTAATCACACTTGTACAAACATGCTGTATCGCCAACAATCGCGCACAGGACAGTCTGTATATCAACACTTCGATTGATTGAATCTCGATTTCGATCTCGATTCGAACAAAGTCGAGAATTTGTGATTCAAGCAGTGTTTTAAGATTGTGTAAATTATACAGTAGCTTCTGCCCGTGCCTAGATTTGCGTGGACTTTGCATTAGGTTAGATAATTTGATAAAAATGTATATGTTAAAATAGGTCATAAATGATGTACCTATGTACTACTAAATTTCATACAAATTCCTTTAGTAGTTTTTGTGTAAGTAACATATCCAACCACCCAAACTTTCAAGTTTATAATGATAGAATTCATTTAGCAGCTAAATTTAAATATCTACTACTATTAACAAAAATCTACTCAATTAAGTGTCTGGTAAAGAATTACAACAGTCACAAATTCCAAGAAGCTTAAATGTAGTCGATTTTTGAGGTACAGAATGTTTGCTGAAACCCGATGTCTTTGTCCCCACAATACCTAAATTAGGAAGATGTAGGCCAAAATTAAGCCAACATGACATTACTTACCGAGCTTGACAACTTTTCTGCTACAGATGGCCTCTTCCCAGGCACTCAGCTCTCAAAGTTTGCTGTACACATTTAACTTGAAATGTAATCCTCACTTCTATATCTATATACATATAATAAAATTGTAATGGTAGAAAATCTGTACATTGAATATATTTTTTTTAAAGTGGTCTCGGCGTGACCAGTAAACGATGCTGAATCCAAAAATATGATTATTAGAATTTTTGTCTGTTTGTCTGTTTGTGTGTTTATCTGTTTGAGCTTCACGCCAAAACGACTGAACAGTTCTACTTGAAATTCAGCGAAAATGATTGTTATGAATCGGGTCAGGCTTTAGGCTATAAAACATCACGCTAAGTATTATGAGGAATGAGCAGTGAGACATTGTATAAAAGTTTGTAATGGGATGACCTATAAATTTTTAGTAATTATGCATTTTAGCTGTTATTACAATCATTGATATGAAAATCATCACGTTGATTCCTAAAGAAGATAAGCAGTAATTGAAATTGAAAACACGAAAGCATTGGTAGAATAGTAGAATTTATGAATCGAACGATGTATGAGAACGTCAATTTTAACTAAAATGTCAACGAACAGTGTAGCCTGTATTAACGACCATCCGAGTCGGTTGCTTTTGCTTCGAGTTCAAATCCCGCGAAGTTTTGTTTTTTTTTTGCGTTTAGTAAATTATATTTTTCTTTTTTGGTTGAATTCACATTTTTTTAAAATAAAAAATAACCATAAGAGACGGTTACAAGATTTCAAGTTACGAATTTGTTAAAAGTAAGCGCTTTCAAGTCATAAGTATGCACATTATTTACAGTAAGAAACATGAAAATAGAAAAAACAAAAATATATTCTAATAAAATGAAAATTTAACTAAAATATGGCGTCAAAAAATGTTTCCTCATCACCGTCAACTGGAAGCGTACTCAAGAGGCTGGCAGAATTGTCACGTTGGATTGCAATGCTTAGTCTTAGGCAAAAATAAAAGCAGCCCTTGGGTCACGGGAAGTGTTAGCAAGCCGCTTCGCTAAATCCAGGATATCCAGTATCTGGAAAATGTCAGGGAAGCTATAGGTGGTCAGGGATTGTCAGGTAATAACATCGTAAGAGTAAAAAATCATGGAAAAGGGAGTCATGAAATAAAAACATGATACCTAAGAATTATGTTCCTCATATTTCTAAAAAAAAAACGCGCTCGCTTCGCTCGCGCTCTAATCTTATTGGCCTATTTTCGTAGCTTACTATTTAGGGTACCTACTTAACTCTAAACATAAATTAGATATCTTCTCCTATTTAGTGCACATGGTCTAGACCTTTACTTCAATAGTGCAAAGTATAATACATTCATAATCTGGTTTAAAACGAGAAAATTGCATATTTGCCTTATACGACGACAATACTGCGTCAGGGAAATGTGGTAGAGTGATCAGGGAAAGTCAGGGTTTTCAGGCATTTGGAGTGGACACCCTGATCTTTTAAAATAAGGTGGGTACAGTTTCAACCACAAACAGCTCGAAAATATATTTGCCTATGTGGCTACTATACTAATATGTACATTTCCTTCCGCCTTAAAAAACCTGTAAAATTAGGCCATAGCCCTGTAGTGGGATAATAAATAGGCCGAAAATATTGTCGCGCTTTCCGTATGCGCCTAAAATAATAAAGCTGTTAGCGATAAGACCGTCGTTGTACCCTTCACTTTGATGTTAATTGTATCTCATGTAATTTCTTCGATGACGTGCGATAGAGTAATTATGGTATTCCAATTATCATAATGCAATGATATACCTAAAAAAGTAAACAATCTTTTTCCAGATTATATTTACCGGACCTATGTCCGTATAATATTCATGTGAATTTTAGGGTTCAATGCACGCGATGAAATCAGAAAAAAAAACTTTTCACAAAAATACAAACGGCTTACAAAGTGAAAATTAATTTTATTTTCTGCTAAAACATCGTTCTAGAAATCGGTGTCTTACACTAAGTTTCTGTTGAAAAGGTGCTTTTTTGCCACCTACTTCTTTTTCGTCGTTCGTCGTCGTCAGCCGCCTGTTTTAATGTTTAGACACACGTGTATTTTCAAAAAATAACAAATGTTCACCAAACTTTTGTCACTTTTCGTAACGAGTATATTACCTCCTGGGGTTCTGTTTGTAAATCCATCAATGATGTCTTTAATACCTTATTAAGGGATCATCTAACTCAGCTGTCGTTAGCTCCCTTATATCGGTTGGTGCTGGAATTCCAGCCAAAATCTGTTGTTTAAGTTTGTTTCAAACTGCGTGCTGGTTTAGAAAGTGTTTGCATTCCAACTCCCTCAAGATACAAGATACCCAGTGACGCATTGAATGATGTGGCTACAATAAGTGGCTAAAATGAAATTATCCCCAATCAAAGATCAGGCGCAGGACTGACAGCTTTTCGTGCTCTCCTAGGCACGGTTGGGTCGATTTAGAAAAGGGTCACTTATCGATTTGCATGGCTTTTAATTAGCTACGAGCCCCGCAATCTCCGCATATAATTATTTAGAGAGAACCTCTCATGTGATCATCTGCATACAAGCTGAAGCCCATCTGGACCTCTTAGGTCACTCTGCTATCGTATGAGATCAGTACATTCTTTCAATTCTCAATACTCCAGTTCGGAGGCCCGAGGTAGCCAAAATACCCTTCAATTCCTTTGTGTCTTTTTGCTTGAACTTGAAAAATTTAGGTCGGCGGTTGATTGTGTCTGTGAGTCTATTTTACGCACCCGCATAATAACCAGTGTCCTTCCTCAGCTTTCAGTTTATATCTATACAAAATTCATCTCATTTGATTCAGCCGTTTTCCCATGAAGGTATTATAGACAAACGGATAAAGAGACAGATGGAGTTTTGTATTTATAATATTACTAATATAAGAAAAATAACAATAGTCTTATGCGACTTGAACTGTTACTGCACGGAGAGAGGTTATGCTTATGGTATTTAAAAAAAACTCTTAGGTATTTTTCAGTTTCGTTGCCTTTGTAAATTAATTATCTAACGGACATTATGATTTACACTATCGGGACATTTTTTGTTTGAAATTATATGGAAATTGGTATTTTTCTGGAGGTGGTAAAACTGGCCATCCAAAAAGAATGTTTATAATGCTATTTTGCGACACCTCTGGAATGTGTGCGAAAATCCGAATCTCTCGCGGACGAAGTCGCGGGCAAATTGCTAGTAATTTAATAAAACACATAATACTCTAAGGAATTCTCTGAAAACAAATGGAAAAGTTGTTTTAAACTTGCGCATGTAAGTGCTTGCTGGAGTTGGTTTCTCGATTTTATTAAGTGGGTTTGGGGACTGTTTTATTAGTATAAATTCATTTTAATAACTTACTTATTACATTTCTAAATATTCTTACTAGCTGTTTCCCGCGGTTGCCCGGGGGAAATACACCGCAAAATTTTATTCAAATCGGTTAAGTAGTTTTGGCATGAAACCGCGGCAGACAGACAGAGTTACTTTCGCATTTATAATATTAGTAGAGATGAAATCAAAAAACAATATAAAAAGAAGTTGGTACCCCACCCGCGGTGGGACTCGATCCAAGCCGCCGGCGGTCAGGGTTCCAGAAGAAAGAACCTCCTAACAATACGCACCTTGTCTTGGAGTACTGTTCTTTGCATCAAGCATTAAGTTTTTTTCGAGACTCTTGGATATTAAGACAATGCAGTTTAATTATAAAAAAAATAAAAAAATAGCTCCCATTTCTGAAACATCCCAACAATACGATACGAGACCGAAAAAACGAACAAAGGAAGATATACGAATAAAATATGAATGTGATTCCAAAGCGGAAAAAACACGAAATATCAGCACCAACGGTAATCAACGTGAATGGCGTCTGTAGGCTCATCAATATTTAGTTTACGACACAATGGAAAACATTGCATATTGGACGTCCATAACAACATTAGGAAAATGGTCCTTCCGTCCGTTTCAAATGGACGTGTACAGAAATTTGTAGATAAACAAAACTTTGAGGTAACAAAACAGATCGATTCTAGATTCAAATATCCATTTTGTAGAGCAACTCTAATTGATTCATAAATATTAACGGAATTAAATTATTTTTTATTGTTTTAATTTGTTATTATTAAATAACAAAACGGATAAAGAAAAACAATAAAATATGATATAAAAGTAATTGCTTTATTTAACATGGTATCCTGAATAAATTTAACGCAATAGACAATAAAATAATGACACAAAAATAGTAGATATTTACAATATCATTACTTACGGCCTTTAAGATAAAATAATGGAGTTTTTCAGAAATGAACTTCCTGACAATCTTATTCATTCTCATAATCAGCGGCTCTGGATATATCTGCAATTTATTCGCCAATTCCATGATTACGCTCTTCATAATTTTCGTACTGTGTAAAAACATGAATTGCAAGATGGAGAAAAGTTATTATTGTGTACATTTCGCTTCAACACTTTTTAAATAAACTAAAACAAACTTCAATATTTTTATTTTTCCATAATTTTAGTCTCGTAGTTTCACTTAAAACTTGACCGAGTGCTTGTACAACGCATTTTCCATTTCAAAAAACCTGCTGAAATTTTTCCCTGGTGTTTGGAGCTTTGAATTTTTGGTCCTTTTACGTAAAAATGGTCCTAATCTTGGCGACAGACGGCACCCATGTCACTTGTCAAATTTATTTTGTAGACGTAATGTATTTTGACGCTATTATAGCATCCTCACCTGGCACAAATTATATTTTATTACGCAGATATTTGACAGGATAAAACATTACTCGAAAATTGCTGACGCTCTGACTGTAACAAAGCTGTATTCTAGTACCAAAATTGGTGTCAGGCCTCGCATCTTCATATTATTATTTGGAGACATCACTTTATTTATGTCAACTGCAAGTAATACATGGAATGTAATATTTTCTGTTGGAATCTACCTTTTATTTTCATAAAGAATTCAACAAACTTTATTATATCAAATTGTGCAAGCAGCACAACATAACTAAATGTTTTGACTACTTAATTCTTATCAAGTAATAGTTAATAATTGTCAACTAATTTAATTACCTAAGCTTCGTCGAAACATCAATGCTGATGCTGTAGAATAGTGCTAACGTAAACCAGTGTTAAAGTACTCCTAGTTTAAAAGGACCAGATTTTCTCGAATACGATTCAACACGAAACCTTGCCGTGGCGGGTGAAAAGATTAAATTTTAAAATTATTACCGAGCGAAGTGCACTTCTCACTTGCAAACTGAAGTGTATTCGCAAAATGGCAAAGTGAGAGCTATTCCATTAATTATTTCTTTAAGGACATGTGAAGATGAGAGATAATTAGAGTTTTCTTAGTGTTTCTTCAAGACTTGAAGCTTTTTACATGCTAATTAGATGTTCTAAGTAAAGTTTTAAGTTAGTTCTATACAGGTAGTTATACTGGTCCTCGAAATACTTGTATGATATGTGCGTAGTTTTCTTCGTATCATGTTCATTTGCTTTTAAACTGAATTGTTTTCTCGGTAAAAAATCACAGTACTATGTTGGAGTTGGATGTAGCTGAATTAAAAACCAGTGTTTTATAGAGAACGAATGCATATCTGACCTCCATAGCCCAGTTATTGGGTAACACGATACCCCTTGCTAAGACTGATTGTCAAAATTTCTGGCTACTCAGATCTACAAATGAAAGCCGGGACCGTTGGCCCCGTGCTTAGCTTAACGTGTGCGCCGAGGCACGGAGGAGTCTCAGTATGACGTAGATGATCACCCATTCACGATCCGACTACACTAAGCGTAGCTTGACCTTTGATCTATCGACCCTACGCCTGTTAATCAGCCACGAGCTCCTCAAAAGTACAAAAAAAATCATACTACATTTCTTATACAAAAAGAAACACTGGAAATATAATTGCTGTGATGCAGTTACGCCACTACTTCAACGAACTGGCGCTGGGTGGAATAATTAGAGTTACGGCACTCGTTAATTAGAGTGTAATGCGTGATAACCTAATTAAAAGCAAGTATCTTTGCGTACCCTTTTGATACTGTCAGGTCATACGCTTGGTTGGTGGTCTTGGCTGTATGCGTAAAAATAAAAAAAGTAAAAATAAAATCTATCTTTCTTAGACACTGTTGACCTGGACCATAACTGTCTGAAATCGCCCTGAGCAAGCGTGTTGATCTCATGCCTTCTCTGTATAAGAACTTAACTTTACTCACTAATGGGATAGTTGATAGACCGATGACGAGGCTAGCAACTAGCTAAAGGATAAGCGATGATTATGGCTGACGATGGAGCCCATTAGCCTTGAAGTAACCTCTTCACTCTTGACTTATAGATTTTTGTAGCTATCAGGAAACACGAAATCCCACCGCATAGCTGATAAGATGTTACGTAGAATTTCCGAATTGCCTTCCAATAACGAGTCCGCCATCTAGCTAACTTACTCAGAGATTTATTCTCTTATTATTCTTCGAATCCTAGTCACTACATCTATTAATTAAAAAAAAAAAAAACAATCTAAATGGTAATTGATTTCATTAATCTAAAAACCGAAATAAAACGTTCTATTTCAATTGAAAGTAATTAAATTCAAATAAGGCGAGTGAAAGGGCGAGATTAAACTGCACTCAGAGAAAATTACATAATGGAAAGTCAAAGAATACTAGTTTCTAAAGTGGGTCAGACCACAAAGGATTGAAATGACAAACTCGTACATTTTGTTATACCACTTGACACGAGAGACCCGACCACATGGAACGCAGCGAACACTCGCTTTTCATTTTTCCAATATTGATAAAGATATCACGTTCTCCGATATTGATCACGTCATTCATCTACTTAAGCCGCAATCCGAATGAAGAATATCTCATATTGGTATTATATAAATGATTATGTATGAAAAAAAATTACATCCATTTACCTATTCAATATCATCGTAAAAAAATACATCTTATTAAAATTGTCATAATTACAATATTTAAAACTTAGGTTGTTCGAATCACTTCAAGGCAACTTATTCTTCTTTTATTGTGTCAGCAAGCAATGAAATATAGTAGGTAAATGAGAAATGTCTGTACTAGCTATTGCTCGCGGTTTAACCCGCGTCTTGAGGGTAAGAAACATACTCAGGTATACACATACATTCTACACACATCCTCACAAATTTTCGCGTTTATAATGGCAGTAGTGTTTTACTAACCATTTCTCGTGATTTCACCAGCATCCTGTAGGAACTTTTTTTGCGTACTCGTGCAAGCTATAAACTATTTGTATACCAAATTTCATCTTAGTCCTCTCAGAAGTTTTTGTGTGAAACACAAAAAAGTATCAGAGAAACATATATGCATCCTCACAGAATTTCGTATTTATAATATACTAGCTTCTGCCAGCGACTTCGTCCGCGTGGAATAGCGGTGCTCCGCTCCTATTGGTCTTAGCGTGATGATATATAGCGTATAGCCTTCCTCGATAAATGGACTATCTAACACTGAAAGATTTTTTCAAATCGAACCAGCGGTTCCTGAGATTAGCGCGTTTAAACAAAATGACAACATTTCCCTTCACTGCTCTGCTCCTATTGATTGTAGCGTGATGAAAAGTATACTATAACCACCTCAGAGTATGACAAAAAATTGTACCAAGTATCGTTAAAATCCGTCGAGTAGTTTTTGTTTCTATAGAGTTTATACAGACAGACAGACAGACAGACGGACAGACAGACAGACAGACAAAAATTTTACTGATTGCATTTTTGGCATCAGTATCGATCCCTAATCACCCCCTGATAGTTATTTTGAAAATATATTTCATGTACAGAATTGACCTCTCTACAGATTTATTATAAGTATAGATATAGATAATAGGTACCTATTATTAAGGATTCTCTTCTCCGATAATGGAAACAACAAACAATAAGAATCAGGTTGCCGTCTTCGGCAAATATCGCCCGCAGACAGCGAGTTCTGTTTACCCACCCCGAAAGAAGTAGTAGCCATTTTATTTTGATCTATTTCCAAACTTCAAGTTCTCTTGGTGAACGTATTTTATGCCAGGATTTGTTTTAAACTTTTGCAATTTCGTATTGTTTTGTCTGTTTGCTTCTGTTTTAAAATCTGATTTATTTGCTGAAGAGAGCGAGGTTTTTTGCCTCTCTTTTTGAATTCATATTGTTTCAAGACTACGGGACGCCGCTTTTTAACGAAGGAGAATTGATTTCATATTCTCTGTGGCTGGTTGGTTGGTATGTTTTATTGATTTCTTTCAGTAGTGTTGGTTTGGTATATATTTGTGTTTGGGATTGCTTTGATGTCTTGTTGACTTACTTATTAATAGTTTTGATCTTGGTTATCACCAAACCATCATATGGGGGACACAAATGTGTTATTACTGTGCAATTTTGCTGTTTAATAATCTATATCTATATATCTATATCTATATACATATAATAAAATTGTAATGGTAGAAAATCTGTACATTGAATATATTTTTTTTAAAGTGGTCTCGGCGTGACCAGTAAACGATGCTGAATCCAAAAATATGATTATTAGAATTTTTGTCTGTTTGTCTGTTTGTGTGTTTATCTGTTTGAGCTTCACGCCAAAACGACTGAACAGTTCTACTTGAAATTCAGCGAAAATGATTGTTATGAATCGGGTCAGGCTTTAGGCTATAAAACATCACGCTAAGTATTATGAGGAATGAGCAGTGAGACATTGTATAAAAGTTTGTAATGGGATGACCTATAAATTTTTAGTAATTATGCATTTTAGCTGTTATTACAATCATTGATATGAAAATCATCACGTTGATTCCTAAAGAAGATAAGCAGTAATTGAAATTGAAAACACGAAAGCATTGGTAGAATAGTAGAATTTATGAATCGAACGATGTATGAGAACGTCAATTTTAACTAAAATGTCAACGAACAGTGTAGCCTGTATTAACGACCATCCGAGTCGGTTGCTTTTGCTTCGAGTTCAAATCCCGCGAAGTTTTGTTTTTTTTTTTGCGTTTAGTAAATTATATTTTTCTTTTTTGGTTGAATTCACATTTTTTTAGCATAAAAAATAACCATAAGAGACGGTTACAAGATTTCAAGTTACGAATTTGTTAAAAGTAAGCGCTTTCAAGTCATAAGTATGCACATTATTTACAGTAAGAAACATGAAAATAGAAAAAACAAAAATATATTCTAATAAAATGAAAATTTAACTAAAATATGGCGTCAAAAAATGTTTCCTCATCACCGTCAACTGGAAGCGTACTCAAGAGGCTGGCAGAATTGTCACGTTGGATTGCAATGCTTAGTCTTAGGCAAAAATAAAAGCAGCCCTTGGGTCACGGGAAGTGTTAGCAAGCCGCTTCGCTAAATCCAGGATATCCAGTATCTGGAAAATGTCAGTGAAGCTATAGGTGGTCAGGGATTGTCAGGTAATAACATCGTAAGAGTAAAAAATCATGGAAAAGGGAGTCATGAAATAAAAACATGATACCTAAGAATTATGTTCCTCATATTTCTAAAAAAAAAAACGCGCTCGCTTCGCTCGCGCTCTAATCTTATTGGCCTATTTTCGTAGCTTACTATTTAGGGTACCTACTTAACTCTAAACATAAATTAGATATCTTCTCCTATTTAGTGCACATGGTCTAGACCTTTACTTCAATAGTGCAAAGTATAATACATTCATAATCTGGTTTAAAACGAGAAAATTGCATATTTGCCTTATACGACGACAATACTGCGTCAGGGAAATGTGGTAGAGTGATCAGGGAAAGTCAGGGTTTTCAGGCATTTGGAGTGGACACCCTGATCTTTTAAAATAAGGTGGGTACAGTTTCAACCACAAACAGCTCGAAAATATATTTGCCTATGTGGCTACTATACTAATATGTACATTTCCTTCCGCCTTAAAAAACCTGTAAAATTAGGCCATAGCCCTGTAGTGGGATAATAAATAGGCCGAAAATATTGTCGCGCTTTCCGTATGCGCCTAAAATAATAAAGCTGTTAGCGATAAGACCGTCGTTGTACCCTTCACTTTGATGTTAATTGTATCTCATGTAATTTCTTCGATGACGTGCGATAGAGTAATTATGGTATTCCAATTATCATAATGCAATGATATACCTAAAAAAGAAAACAATCTTTTTCCAGATTATATTTACCGGACCTATGTCCGTATAATATTCATGTGAATTTTAGGGTTCAATGCACGCGATGAAATCAGAAAAAAAAACTTTTCACAAAAATACAAACGGCTTACAAAGTGAAAATTAATTTTATTTTCTGCTAAAACATCGTTCTAGAAATCGGTGTCTTACACTAAGTTTCTGTTGAAAAGGTGCTTTTTTGCCACCTACTTCTTTTTCGTCGTTCGTCGTCGTCAGCCGCCTGTTTTAATGTTTAGACACACGTGTATTTTCAAAAAATAACAAATGTTCACCAAACTTTTGTCACTTTTCGTAACGAGTATATTACCTCCTGGGGTTCTGTTTGTAAATCCATCAATGATGTCTTTAATACCTTATTAAGGGATCATCTAACTCAGCTGTCGTTAGCTCCCTTATATCGGTTGGTGCTGGAATTCTAGCCAAAATCTGTTGTTTAAGTTTGTTTCAAACTGCGTGCTGGTTTAGAAAGTGTTTGCATTCCAACTCCCTCAAGATACAAGATACCCAGTGACGCATTGAATGATGTGGCTACAATAAGTGGCTAAAATGAAATTATCCCCAATCAAAGATCAGGCGCAGGACTGACAGCTTTTCGTGCTCTCCTAGGCACGGTTGGGTCGATTTAGAAAAGGGTCACTTATCGATTTGCATGGCTTTTAATTAGCTACGAGCCCCGCAATCTCCGCATATAATTATTTAGAGAGAACCTCTCATGTGATCATCTGCATACAAGCTGAAGCCCATCTGGACCTCTTAGGTCACTCTGCTATCGTATGAGATCAGTACATTCTTTCAATTCTCAATACTCCAGTTCGGAGGCCCGAGGTAGCCAAAATACCCTTCAATTCCTTTGTGTCTTTTTGCTTGAACTTGAAAAATTTAGGTCGGCGGTTGATTGTGTCTGTGAGTCTATTTTACGCACCCGCATAATAACCAGTGTCCTTCCTCAGCTTTCAGTTTATATCTATACAAAATTCATCTCATTTGATTCAGCCGTTTTCCCATGAAGGTATTATAGACAAACGGATAAAGAGACAGATGGAGTTTTGTATTTATAATATTACTAATATAAGAAAAATAACAATAGTCTTATGCGACTTGAACTGTTACTGCACGGAGAGAGGTTATGCTTATGGTATTTAAAAAAAACTCTTAGGTATTTTTCAGTTTCGTTGCCTTTGTAAATTAATTATCTAACGGACTTTATGATTTACACTATCGGGACATTTTTTGTTTGAAATTATATGGAAATTGGTATTTTTCTGGAGGTGGTAAAACTGGCCATCCAAAAAGAATGTTTATAATGCTATTTTGCGACACCTCTGGAATGTGTGCGAAAATCCGAATCTCTCGCGGACGAAGTCGCGGGCAAATTGCTAGTAAGAAATAAAACCTTTTCTCTTTCCAAAGGTTCAGAATTCTGTAGTCCCTTTATATTTATTTATTCGTTCTTTTATCAATACTAATAATAATAATATATACATACATCTTTTCTTAATATAATGCAGGTTAATCAAACTCATTGGTCTATAACGTATATCGCGTGATGAATTTTACGATTACAAAGTCAAGGTACTTTGCATAAGTCTGTGTAACCACATTCGCACGATTGCACACCTATCTTACATAAACTCGACTTTATTCAACTTAGATACAAAGTAATTTTAGTACAAAGGCGCCATCTGCTACGTGGTTTGGGAACTAAATGATTTGCCTCAAGTTTATTCTAATTATTTAGTTGAATATAAATGGATTCATTTCTTTTGTTCTTTAGAAATCTTGGTCGTGTTTTAATCGACTGAGTGGAGCTGTAAATAGCTTTAAAGAGGAGCTCGTTGCTAAGTAATAGCCGCACGGTTCGACCGATCAAAGGTAAAGCTGTGCTTGGCGCGGTCGGTCTGTGGATGAGTGACCATCTATGTCGTAACGAGACTCCTCCGTGCCCCGGAAAGCACGTTAAGCTGTTGGTCCCGGTTGTCATTTGTAGATCAAAGCTCATTATTGTCAATAGACAATAAACTAATTAAAACACGTGACCTTTCAACTCTTAAACGGAGCTAAGGTACACGGACAATTCAAAGAAAATCCCAAGACAAATATAAATAACAACAACAGCAATAAAGCAAGGGTTGTTGAATTTAAACAACAATTTTCGGATAACATTACAAGCACTCTATATGCACATGCTGTTCAAGAGATAACTTAAACCGTACATTAAAAGTTTCCACGATTTATAGCATATAACGCTTTCGTTTTGTTTCGTGCGTGAACATAATACCACATTATTTTTGAGGCCGATAATGTTCTAAAACAAACTGATATTAAGTTACTGAATTTATTGTATGGTCATAGGTAAAATAAATCTAAAATATTTTTGTGCTTTATTTCGGCTCATAGGACCAAAAAATTTGGTCGATGATAAAAGTCTTGGTACATTCCTAAAATTTGCAATAAGACTAGCCGTAATAGACTTGCGGTAATTTTAAAATAAGTTGTGTAGTCTATGTTTTAAAATAAAATCTGCCAGTATTTCTATCATCTTTCGGTTTTAAATAAGATCCTATGCCAATTACAAGTCATCTTAGAGTCTCGTATAAAAATGAACGCCTGTTATAAAGCATTCACGGAAGGTACTTAAATAACAATTCGTCTTCATTTCGCTGCTAAGTAACTTTTCTTGTTTTGTGAAGGAGGTACATAATAATACAATAGCAGAATTGCCACAGCTCTAGCAACGTAATTAAACCATGTACGACTTTCAATTATTTTCACGGTAAAATCCATTAGCTATTAAGAAATAATACCTAAACTATTTTCTTCTTATTTATGCTATTACTGCACCTGCATCTTAAGATACCAAATAGGTGTAACGTAGATGTGGCCAAGATGTTTTTCAATATTAATTTGTTTATTTTTAATTCATGCATAGTTAGACATTAATGTTAAGGTTCTCCGGCAGTGCAGTAGCACTATAAAAGCATTACAAATGAAAGAATAAGATGCCGCTAGGAAGCTTAAAATCAATGCGAACTGTTGTAATAGTCAATTATTTTATAGCTTCTGCCCGCGACTTCGTCCGCGTGGAATAGTGGTGCTCCGCTCCTATTGGTTTTAGCGTGCGTATTGAGGCTATATATAATATATAGCCTATAGCCTTCCTCAATAAATGGGCTATCTAACACTGAAATAATTTTTCAAATCGTACCAGTAGTTCCTGAGATTAGCGCGTTCAAACAAATAAACAAACTCTTCAGCTTTATTATATTAGTATAGATAGATTTGATAATGAATGATATTTAATCAGATAATTTTTGAAGACATAATGAACTTCTGTCCTATAATCCAGAAGGACTAATCCATTCACTGCATACCTACCTACCTAAGTACTAAAGTACCCACAAAATGAATACCAATTACTGTGTACCATCGCAATGAGCTCAAGAAGGGGAGAAGGGGGACGCTAAACGCCGTCTAAAAGCCACGGTCGGAAGTAACAGGAGAGAAACGAAGGAAATGGGGCGGGCTTTTGTAGACAGATATCTTTAAAACGAGCGATGAAACATTCACTAAGGATTTTTTTCATCCATTTCCAAACATGTCGAATTTCCAAATCGCACGAACATTTTTAAGCGGTGTCGATGTAGGTACGAAAAAGAAAAATGTGGAAACGTCGAAGGAAGGAATTAATAAATTGATATATGACGCAGAGAAAAGAAAAACGAATTTAACATTTCGCTTTTTAAGGATTCCGTTTGCGGAAAATGATTCGTTGGTAGACAACAGATTTATAAAATGTTTCGTTACTCATAAAGCGTAGGTTCCTAAAGAAGCCTGACGAGGATATTTGAATTATAAAATATTATCTGTGTATTTATTTTCAGCACACCTAACTTTTTGGGGTTTATTGCATTGTAAAGGATAAAGGAAAAAGGATAATCTATCGCTAAACAATAACTAATGTGACATACAAAACAATGTTAAAATATTAATTAATTCTATACAATTATAAATTACAAAGCATTCGATCACGTATTTATTTTCAGTTCTTAGGTACGTATCAAAATGTTATTAATGCAGAACAATCGAGTACCTATTTAATTTCAACACTCAAAAATTAATGTTTGTGAATTTTCTTCGACATTAAACTCATACAATTTCAGGTGTATTTACCTCATTCTCACAAGCATTGAACCGTGAAGATAGATAGCATCCGAAAGACTTAATGTTAGCGTACACGAAATAAATTTAACAAAAAATCTCTCAAAGGATGAAAGTCTTTGCAGAAAACACGACAGGATTAAGGGATACGGAAAGGCTATGTAATGATTTAATTCTCAAATCCTTCTGATTAGGCTAAAGCTCCGACTGAATTAATCACATTGAATTAAATATGTTTAAAATATTGGTGTAGGTACGTAAACAAGTGGTTATAACAGTTATTTAGAAATTTATTTAGTGCTGAATCTTATACTATTATTATACTTCAATGTATATTAAAATGATCACATTGTAAATACAATACTGTATCAAAAGTTAGTCAATCAATTTATATAGATACAGGAAAAATAAATAAATTAAACTTTGCGGTTGCCATGTATACCTTTATGTCATAGCGAGAGTCCTACGTGACGAAAAGCATGTTAGGCACTTTAAATCTCCGCTCTCATTTGTAAATTTTTGATAATCTTTACGAGTAGTACCTAACAAACCAGAAAGCCTGACCACCAGCCGCACCAAGGGTTATCTTATCGTGTTACCCAGTAACTGGGTTTTGGAGGTAAGTTAGGCAGTCGCTTGCTGCTTGCAAAGACTGATACTTAGCTGTATCCAGTTAGACTGGTAGTCAGCCCCAATTATACGGGAAAGACTAGTTAGATGACAATAGTATTAACAGCAGAACTGCAAAAAATAATCATCTTATTGCCAAAAGAAAGGTCATCCCCAAAAATTTATCTTAAATGCCGTCCGTCCGTCAATGCGTCCGTTTCTTTATCACACCCATAAAAGCAAAAGCAAACACATGATTCCTGTTTGGCTGTTATTTCCCCGCCATCGTTTACAATGTTACATTTGGAATTGAAACATGTCGGAAATCGTAAAATGTATTGCAATTTATGAATGCCGAGTTACCAATGACTTATTGAATGCGAATCAATTCATACGCAGTCAAAGAAAATATGGGACGCGAGAAATTATTGCTTTTAGCTGTTATTTTCAAAGAGTTTCTTTTTCTTTTGTTGAATTAAACTGAAACTTGTGTCGTTATTCCTATGTTTGTTAATCAGTGATATTTTCAAAGCATACTATGTATCTTCTCTTATTAGTTAATTTTTATAACATTATTATTAAAGTTATAGAAGGCTAAGATTAGAAATGATAGGTGAAAAAATACAGCTTTTTTTAACGCAAAACATGTAACCGGTGTTGCAACCATGTTTTTAAATTTCGACAAAGAAACGGAATCAAATAAAAACATACATATTTCTAAACTCATGCGTACGAAAGGACCAACAAACAAAAACAAACAATTGCCGTTTCCCGACACACATGACTTGTAAATCATGACGCGATGACATTAAGGGTATGACAAGTGAAACATTTACACACGCTCAACACACTTCGGATATCTGGAAACGCATAACATTCGTAATAAGGACGGAAATATCGTAAAACACTCCAAATCAGGTTTAGTAGGAAGTGCTAATGCTTGGGTTGTGATCGTAATTTTTGTATTATGATGTGTTAACATGCACGTGACGTCATCAAAGACTGACCCATTTTTTCTTATGTAAAATAATAATACACAATGATAATTGCGGTTAAAACAATGGTGGTTAATAACGATATAGTGAAAATTATTTTATTATATTATATTTATAATTTAGGAACTACATCTCCATTCTTTACAGACTAATTTTGCTTAGCCCTTTAGTTAAAACCGGCCAAGTGCGTGTCGGGCCACGCGCAGTAGGGTTCCGTAGCAGCCCTCAGTTAGTCGACTATAACTCTGTAACCGGTTAAGCCTATTTAGCCGTGATAGTTTTCCTGTTCATCAAATGTGCTACGTCTGGGATTTTTTTCACATTTCAAGGGACAGCCATTCAAAAGTTAGATGGGGTGCCTCGCATCGAACAAAAAAATCCATTTAAAAGCTAGATATTTCGCAAATGGTCCACTTAACCGAATATTTTTGAAAGACCTACCTAACAAAAAGGAATATGCGAGAAAAAAAATGAACTCGGAACCCTAAAAACATACGTTCACGAACGTTCTTTCTACACTAATATTATAAAGAGGAAAACTTGGTTGTTTGTTTGTTTGTAATGAATAGCCTCAAAAACTACTGGACCGATTACAAAAACTATTTTACCATTCGAAAGCTACATTATCCACGAGTAACATAGGCTAAATTTTATTTTGGAAAAAATAGGGTTCCGTAAGATATGGAATAGATAGAGTGATTAATGAGGAAGGTTTTAGTATATAATTTGTCAAGTTTTTGTATCCATTAGCTAAAATATCACGGGTGAAGCCGCTGGCGGGAAGCTAGTCTTAAATAAAGAATTCAACTTTTTAGTAAAGCCTCTATTTTGTAATTACTTTCATTATTCTAAATACAAAGCAGCAATCCTGAATGTTATTTTGTCTGTTTAACAATGTTTTTCTTATTAGGTACTAGCTTCTGCCAGCGACGTCGTCCGCGTGGAAAAGTGGTGCTCCGCTCCTATTGGTCTTAGCGTGATGACATATAGCCTATAGCCTTCCTCGATAAATGGACTATCTAACACTGAAAGAATTATTTAAATCCGACCAGCGGTTCCTGAGATTAGCGCGTTTAAACAAAATGACAACATTTCCCTTCACTGCTCTGCTCCTATTGATTGTAGCGTGATGAAAAGTATACTATAACCATCTCAGGAGTATGACAAATTATTGTACCAAGTTTTGTTTCTATAGAGTTTATACAGACAGACAGACAGACAGACAGACAAAAAAATTACTAATTGCATTTTTGGCATCAGTATCGATCCCTAATCACCCCCTGATAGTTATTTTGGAAATATATTTCATGTACAGAATTGACTTCTCTACAGATTTATTATAAGTATAGATAGATAGATAGATTATTATTGAATTATATCAGTCAGCTTAGAGACAGACATTTGTTCAAGATTTCTTATTACACAGATGGCCTATTGTTCTTTATTATTTTCTTTCGTACCATAATTTTTCATCAAAGGAAATCATAAACTGTGACTTTCTCGTTTGTGAAAAGAATTATTGCATATCGACGAGTAATATTAATTAAAAAGTCTTAATTCTGCCGACATTTCCTTTTGTCGTAAATATATTTTTTCCTTATTTTTTCTGTCCTTTCATTATAGCTGCTAGTCATGCTTCGTTACTACAAAACACAATAGCAAAAAGTTTATTAAAAAAGATATATTTTTGAGAGACGAGAATTTTTGGGTGGAACTTAGGACCCAATAAAGGTTCTATTAAATTCATTAAAATTTATGAATAGAGCGAAGGTCATAGATTTTCATGAAACACTTATCAAAAAAAGTAGTTGTTAGACGTTTGAATGCTGTCTATTTCTAACAGGGCTAGTGGCATGTCAATCAAAAAAAGAAAGAAGTAATATTTATAAAAAGTCTTTTTTCGACGTTTTTCTTTATTAAATTTGACCTTTCTGGAATTTTGAACGAGAACTTCGAATTCTCCAGCGGAATTCCCTATGTTTTCTGCTTATATTAATTGTTTATCACCAAAGGGAGGATGACGATGTATAAATTTAAATAATTTGTCTTCGGGGAGTGTCAAAAAAATGCGAAGTTACGACAAAAGTATGTTTTTTTTCCCTTTTATTAAAAAGAAAGAAATTGTATATTGTATCGGGTTCCGGAATCTCATTTGAGAAGTATGTCGATTCAAATTATTTACGTCCAAATACATGCCCTAAACGTTTAGATACGCGTACCCTCATCAAATGAAGCACAACAATTAAAAAAACCGGCCAAGTGCGAGTCGGACTCGCGCACCGAGGGTTCCGACCATTGAAAAGAAAAAATACGCAATATAGTCGCAATTATCTTGTTTTTTTCCGACCGCATAATTAAGTTTGTTTGTAGAGGAAAATTGCTGATTACTAAAAAACTACTTACTAGATCTCGTTCAAACTAATTTTCAATGGAAGTTTGCATGGTAATCTACATCATATATTTTTTTTAGTTTTATCATTCTCTTATTTTAGAAGTTACAAGGGGGGGGCACACATTTTACCACTTTGGAAGTGCCTCTCGCGCAAACTATTCAGTTTAGAAAAAAATGATATTAGAAACCTCAATATCATTTTTGAAGATCTATCCATAGATACCCCACACGTATGGGTTTGATGAAAAAAAAATTTTTGAGTTTCAGTTCTAAGTATGGGGACCCCCAAAATTTATTGCCTTTTTTCTATTTTTGTGTCAAAATCTTAAAGCGGTTTACAGAATACATCTACTTACCAAATTTCAACAGTATAGTTCTTATAGTTTCGGAAAAAAATGGCTGTGACATACGGACGGACAGACAGACAGACAGACAGACAGACAGACATGACGAATCTATAAGGGTTCCTTGTCGGACTACGGAACCCTAAAAAAACCGCCCTTGTATAATACAGAGGCTTTTTAAGAGTTTTATACAATTTGAATTTGCTAAACAGCGTAACTATGGCGCTTATGAAAAATTTGAGTTTAGTAAAGACCTCTCAGATATTAAAAAATATCTAAATTACGAAAGAAATTGCTTTCTGGAACAACGTATGAATATAATCGGTGTTTCGTTTTTATAAAATTGTGCGAGGTACGGTTCGATGGTACAATCAACAAAAAAGTTTGGTATACATGCAAAAAGTAAATATGTGTCGTTATTTTATTTTTAATGTGGAATTGAGTGGCCGAGAGATTGGTTGACTGCGTGGTAAAAATGTTTGATATATATAATTATAACACAGGCAAATTTTTTATCCAGTTCGCAAATTTTTTTTGGTGGTTCAGTATCAGTAATAGAATACATTTCAATGTTTTATTCAATTCTTTTTTTATTGTTTTTCACCCGTATTCTATTTTGAAAAATGAAAAATATGGACATAACCTATTCGTAATGGCACTGCGCCGCGTAGTCATATCAGAGAGAGTTCACAGGTACAATACGACTCAGCTGATATCTACACCACGCGCCGACCGGCGAATAATAGATAAATTAAGTTCTTGAGTGAATATGTTTCGTAAACGATAACTTTTTTTTAGTACTAAGACGTAACAAACAGAAAAATACGTTTTTTTTAAAGTGTTGAAGTTTACTGTGACAAAATTTGCGCACTGGTTAAAAAATATCCTGTATATATATTTTCTGGGCCTCTGTTTTTGTAAACATAGAGAAAATTCTGGTTGCTGTCTGTATCCGATGCTAATGTCACTAATATGCTTTATATTTTTTGAACTTATCATAAATATCTTTTGAACTTATCATAAACAGACCTCAAATATTTTACACATTAGATACATACATAACATTAACAACCATGCGAAGTTGAATAAAATTCAGGTAAAAAAAGAATCGTAGAAGATCCATCGCTATATTTATTTTGTTGACTGTACAAATGCATGTTTTTTTTATTAAACGCAGATTTATCTCGTTCGTATTGAAAAGGATGTTGAGGTGAATCAATAACCCGGTGATGCTCGGAATTTATTAAGAGTGTAAATTTTTTTTTTATAAAAATTACGTTGAATTCATAAATGCTTTGTTTCAAAAAGCTGAGATCAAAACGGGGTGGAAATATAAGAGCTTGCTTGCTCATTATCGAGAGGTATCGTATTACCCGGTAACTGGAAGTCAGAAAAAAGGCTAAATGTTAAACACTGTTACTCAGCTGCATCCGATTAAATTGGTAGCCGACTCCAACAAGATTTTAAAAAGGCTGGGCAGACGATGATGATGTACGTGTGCGTGATGCACAAAAGCATTGAGGAATAAGCATAAGGCACTCTGTTCCTATCGGGTGTCCGTAACTCGCACATGATGAGTGTGAAATTTTCCATACAAAAAAACATAAAACACCGTGACTTCATAATATGTCAACGTAATTAGCAAGCGATTCCCAAACTCCCCCAAAGCCGCACCCAAACGGATACAAATTATTTTATGAATACGGAATAAACAACAAAACTTTGTTATTTAAAGGCAAAAACAGCTATCAGAATCAAAGGTCTTTGAAACAACATACGACTAATGCGACATTTCCGACATCATACCATTTTGTGGTTTGGTCCGTAGTAGTAGCTAAAAAGGCACCCGACAACCCTAAAATTGGTAACAAGGCAACCCCTTTATAATAACGTATGGTAATAGTTGTGAAAGTCAATTTGTTTGACATACATAGATTACTGGCTAATTGGACAACACCCGAAATTATGCACTGTGTCGTATCAGATTACTTAAGCTGGCTTCTCATAGTGCATTTTTCTTATCGATTATCACGATGATGACCACGGATTACCATGCATCGCACACAAGGCTTTTCTAACCGCAACGAGCGTGTCTGCGCTATTACGGACGATACTCTTCCCCATGGTACTTTGGTGCGGACTGATCCGAGTCCGTTAGCAATATCACACACCATGACAAACCGGCTTTACATAGGTATATACTTGATAACAATATCTATTCGAATGATAGCATAGATATTCACACACTAGCTGCTGCCCGTGACTTCGTCCGTGTGGAATAGTGGTGCTCCGCTCCTATTGATCTTAGTGTGATGATATATAGCCTATAGCCTTTCTCGATAAATGGACTATTTGACACTGAAAGATGTTTTCATTTGAACCTGTAGTTCCTTAGATTAGCCTGTTCAAACAAATAAACAAACTCTTCAGCTTTATATATTAGTATATAGATAAAACGACAAAAGAACTACAGATTCATCATCATATGCCTGCTCTCATCTCATCATCTGCCTAGCCTTTTCCCTCTGATCACAATTATTTGGAGTCGGCTATACAGTATGTTTCTTCCATTTATCACTTTTACACTCATTCATTCGTTCACTCATATCAGTATAATTCTTCACACAATTCATCTCTTCTGACTTTACTCTTCCTGTATATCCATCCACCGTCATATCCATCACTTTTAGTCTAAAAATATTTTTAACTCAAATCCATCATTCCACAACGAAAATAAAACATCAACATGATAAAAACAAACAAAGTTTATTTATAAATAAAGAATCACAATTTTATTCTCATGAAAAAATACGCTTTATCATAATCTGGGCATACAAGACACGACTTGCGAATTTATATGAATGCTTGTTTTCTTTTTCGTTATAAAAAAAACCATTGAAACCACAGGATTATTGCTATAGCAACTAGCTAAGGGCAAACGTTTATTTATACTCAAACAGGCTTAGAAGGTATTAATATTTATTTCTGACCAAAATCAAAGTACCAGAGCGCTTCAAGCAAGGAAGATAATATCAGTGGGTAGGTCCCATCCGCCCCGGTGGTCCCGGCCCGGTAACGGGACGGTTGGGAAAAATTGTTGCATCGACCCCGGTAGTGCCGGCCCCAGCCGGCCCCGTCGTTTAACGGGGTGGATGGCACAGATGAAGTATCATCTACCCCGGTGTGTTTTTCTAACGGGACGGATAGCACAGATTGAGTAGCATACATCCCGGTAGTGTTAAAAGCGGGGAGAATATAGTATTATTATATACACAAAACACATGAACTGAAAAATAAAAAAAAGAGTTTGTATGTAACAATCAGGTTTATTGGTATAAAATACATATAAACAATGATATCAATCATATATTTAATAATTTGTTGGTTGGTACAGTTCAAATCTATTGGAATCAACACAGTGTTATCGTTTGCTGAAGTGTTTACATCGGGACGACTTCATCCGTGATGAACTTTAGAATTTATGGATGATAAAATATGATTGATATAATTGTTAATGTATATTTTTATACCAATAATAAAAATGATTGTTACAAACCCTTTTTTATTTTTGAGTTCATATGTTTTGTGTATATAATAATACTATATTCTCCCCGCTTTTAACACTATCGAGGTGTTTGCTACTCAATCTGTGCTATCCGTCCCGTTAGAAAAACACACCGGGGTAGATGATACTTCATCTGTGCCATCCACCCCGTTAAACGACGGGGCCGGCACTACCGGGGTCGATGCAACAATTTTTCCCAACCGTCCCGTTACCGGGCCGGGACCACCGGGGCGGATGGGACCTACCCATATCAGTGATACCTACTTCTCGAATTTAGCTTATGAAATTAATGATCTGTTATTCAGCAACCCGAACTGAATTGAAAAGAGCGGTTGGTCTCAGAATTGGGAACATTTTAGGCGGTTTATGGTCGGATGGTCATTATTATAATAATATTGTCATGTGATACCAGGGGCTGTACCACCAAGTCTTTATTCAATCACTATTCAACTTTGAGAGCGTGACACAGCTACTAACATCGTTTAGCTCCGTCTCTTTTTCATAACGAAAATAAACTTGTTTTAGCACGCCACGGTAAGGCCCCTGCACCAGGGGCACCTAAGTCGAATTTTCAGAAAATTTACATAATTTTTATTTGTGAAATATATTTTTAATTAAATATTATTTTCTATTTTCTACTTCATTGCGTTAATATTATCAATTCTATTTCTGTGACTCCATTTTACCCCAAAAATTGCGGTGGGATAGGTACATTTTCAACTTACACAAATTCCCATTAAGACACACCCCTGAACTATTCCTACTTTGGCACCTCATGGTAAGGCCCTAGATCGTTACTAAGGAAGAATAGTATCAGCAATCTCAGATCTCAGTGATAAATAGTCAACGTTTATCAATTTGGGGTTCCTACTTACTCACCTAAAGGTCAGGTGTAATTTACGATCAACCATTATTGAATTGAAATCTAAAGTAAATCTTCCAGTATAATTAAACTTTTTACTTGGTATGCCAACAAAAAAACGCAGCATAAATACACTATTTTGTTATTATATATATTAGACTTATTGTTTATTCCATTAAGTTTCTCCTTCACCCTTGAGTCCAGAAAAAATAGAGAGAGCCTACTGAAGTTTTCATATTTATAACAGTCCCCAGTGACTTATCTTACACAACATTAACAAATTGTCTCTCTTCGAAACAAACATTGTTAAGTTAAAGTCATTCAGTAAGTCATCGTCTATCTGACTATCTATTGACTAAGGCATTATTTTGCAATTGAGATCGACTGACTAAAAAATGAGCTAAGTATGTCATAGGTTGCCTAAAGTATCTCTGCACCTGATGTGATAATGTCACTAGTTAAAAGAACCCGTCAGAATTTAACCTATCCATCTCGCCTAATTGGTAAGAATCATCAACGTATAGTATACTAAAGTTTAAAATACTTCTTCTGGAAAAAATGCTTTTTGCATAAGTGACAGTTTACCGGGGTTCGATATATTTTCAGAAGGTATTTATTTACAGAAAGTATTTACATTACGAAAAAAAAAAAGTTTTCAGAAGCACAGAAAGTCTTGATAAGTAAAATATATATACACACACATATACTGGCCATAACAAACGGAGCTTAACTTTACAGAGTGATCGATTCGCACGGCTATGTTGTCACGACACCTCCGAAAGTCCGATAACGGAATCTAAAATGCACTTGCAACTTTCCACGACGCGTTGTACTGCAATCCTATACTCAAATAGGCAGTTTTCACACTGGCATGTTTCCAGAAATGCAATATGTAGAACACGGAGTTGTAAATTACACCAATCATTGAGCGGAGCTTTCGTACTATATAATGATAGTCGCTTGAAATTCACAGAAACTGTTTTTACGTATTTGAACTGGAACGGCACCAAACTACGTTTATTTGAAGGATTTCGGTGGAAAAGTTGATTTTAACAACGGTTTGAGTAAAATAACATAGGTACGCTTGGACTTTAGTGAAACTGAATACATCAAATTACAATGAAATTTTAGAACATGGAATATAGAACAATGGAAATACAAAATACTTTGCTCAACCTTCGAATCAAACCCAAGGCATACAAGAGATCGTCGTTAGATAGTCCATTTATCGAGGAAGGCTATAGGCTATATATCATTACGCTAAGACCAATAGGAGCGGAGCACCACTATTCCACGCGGACGAAGTCGCTGGCAGAAGTTAGTTAATTAATATTTGTATGATCCGGTTAAATTGGAAACCAAACTCAATATCGTTGGTAACAGACGAATATTGTGACGTCTTTTTTCATCGCGTCCTATAAACGTTTTCAAGCGAATAAAACGCAATGTAAAACTTACACTACCCCTTCCTCGTGCATCATAATTATAACACACGCGTGCTCTCAGAACTTAAACTGCAATAAAACAAACAGGAAGTTATAGCTCGTGGTTGCTTCGGTTCTCGAAGCTTCGAACTTGAGAGGTATATATGACGTACATATTATGTTGATCTTCGTAACGTTAGAGTTAAACGTATCTCGGTAACCGTTTTCAAACATTTGCAAACACGGAGTTGTTTGAAATAACTTGATAGAGACAGGATACCCGATATCCTGTCTATACTATTCGGTATGTGTGGATGTTTAGTAACCTACAACTAATTATTAGAACCCTGTTATCTATATTTTACTACGTGAAGCAAAAACTTTGTACCCCTTTTTAAAAAAAATGTGCAGACGGAATATGAAATTTCGCACACTTATACTATACTTCTGCCCGCGGCTTTGCCCGCGTGGACATTTTTTTTAGACCTTCGGGTACGTTCTTCAAGTTTTAGTAAGGATCCCTAATTATATCTGGAAATAAATATAGCCTAAGATGACACTTCGTAAAGATGTAGCTTTCTAACGGTGAAAGATTTTTTAAATTCAATCCAGTAGTTTATGAATTAAAACCCTACAAATAAACAAATCTTTCCTCTTTATAATATTAGTATAGATATAACTTATATACTATCACTTGTCTTATAGAGAAGGAGTGCAGAAGGTAATAAAAAAATACAGGTCGAAATTTCACCAGTGGGCAAACTCTAGTAAATATGGAATCTACGGTTGTCACGTTTTAACAATTACATATAAAAAACTTAGGGAAGACTAGCCGTTTCTTGCGGTTTTACCCGTATCCTGAGGAAACGACTTCGCACACCCAGATAAAAAGTCCTATATTATTATTATTTCCTTTATTTAAATTTCATACATATTTTTTTCATTTTTAAATATTCATTATAAAAAAAATATAAAAAAACATTTAAAAATAGGGATCCACCGATGTCGGGAACAGGGTCCAAGCTGCCGGTGGTTAGGGCTCCAGAGACAGGAACCTCCTCACAATACGAGCCGTATCAAGGAGAACCGCCTTCTGAATCAGGCCCTTGACCCAGCCGCCTAACGAGAGCCTCGCGAGATGTTGATCGAGGCTCTTGGCCATCAGGCCATTATTATTATTATTTATTATAGTAGTAGTAGTAGTATGATTGACATTATGACTCATTTCACTATTGAAAAGTAAAACTGATAATTCCTAGCTGTTATGTTTATTATATCTTCCAATATCTGTAAGTAACTACAGTCACTAGAATAACTTTTTATTTACCTTCCAAGAAAAGAGCGTCGACAATCCACAACGCAATATGGCCGAACTTACAATATTAAATCTGTCTCCTATAAAATATTGATAAAATATTCAGAGTTGAATTCAATTTTGATATTGGTTTCTGGATATTTGATTGTGAATTCATAACAAAATGGAAAAACATGACCTCAAATAAGAAATGTCCGGAACGAAAATCTTTAATCATATTAGTATCGAAAAGAGTCTGAACATATCTAGTAGGTACTGATAAAATAATATACTACTTAGAAAAAAAAATATTCGATGATGGAGGTTCTTGGCGATTCATTTCCATAGGACCCACTACTTTGAAACATGCAACTAGTTTGACTTTTCATAAGTGCCTTATTTGGAGGCTTATGGGAAATAGAATTTTTCAATCTGACTTTGAAGAAACGCAACACAACACAAAATATGAACAGAAGTATACAAAAGAAGAATAACCCCAAATATGACTTATCATATATTTAAACAACATATTAGTGAGGAAATTGTGATGCTTTAGCTGTAATTGGTCTCATCATAAAATAAGAATGTTGATGTTATCTAGAAGTGGCACTATCCGTCTTCACTGATTCGTAATCAGTTAGAGAGTTTAATTAATAACTTGTTCTTATTATAAATTATCGTAAGGTATAATTCGTGCTCATTTCTTCTGCCGGTCCAAGGCTCATTGTGAAGGAAGTCTTCCGGGGAAGTACCACTTAGGTGCCTGTTTCTACCACCAAGTGCTTCACCGATGTCGCTGTTCATAGCTATCGGTGTATTATTAATGGGCCCAGCACAAATGCACTAACGTAATCAATAACTTTAATGTAAGCGATTTTAGAATTTGTAGCATCCACAGATATAATTATATTCATCAATTTAAATTAATAATATTTACATTCATAAATTTAAAGAAGCGAGGATATTTCGTTCAATTATCGTTTTCGATACGAATACTTTTTCGAAAGTGATTCGTGCTAGGCCCACGGGTAAATGTCACACTTTATCTTTGTCAGTGGAAGTGCATGGATTTTACCAGTCATGTGGAGGTCAGCTTGTTAGCCATCTAAATACCAAATTGGGGTCATCAATAAAACGCACTTACCTATTTTTTAATTACTTTTTTATATTTTTTCTTCACTTCTAAGGTTTTTTGTTATCACAACTAATCCTATTCTAATCATGTAAATGTAAATTTGTTACTTTGCTTGTTACGCTATCACTGTAGAACGGCTGAACCGATTTACATAAAATTTGCTATAGAGATAGGAGGGATACTGGAGCCGGATATAAATATTTTTTTATCAGGACATAGTATAAGTAGTATACTCGAGATGCAGGTGATGCCGCAGGAAATAGCCAGTATATAACAATTTGAACAATAACAAATAACGTGGCTTTGCAACACACACATACAAACAGATGTACCATGCAGCTCTGATAAATTACAAAAGTAACCTAATTAAAATGTTGGAAACGTCTTCTGCGATTGATTTATTGTTGCAACATTTCCTCACGAAGTTTAATTAAGGAAACTCCTCGTATCTACGTGTTATTTGTATTAATTATAATTATAAATTGCAATTAAAGCATGCATATCTGGATTGTATGCAATATGGATAATGTCAGAAATAATCGATTAAGAAATTGACTGATAATAATACCATTCTTCGATTGCTAATTAATTATCTCAATAACTAGCATAATTGTGACATTTTGCATTAACTTACAAATTAACAACTTGAAATTTTACCTAAAATATATAGAGGTTTACCTATAGGTACACTAACTTTCCGCCAACTTTGCCCCCCTTTTTCACCACCTAAGGCGTAGAATTTCGGAAAATCCTTTCTTATCGGATGCTTACGTCATACAAAGAACACACCCTCTAAGTTTCAGGTCTCTACGATCCACGATATAGGCTGTGCGTTGATCCGTCAGTCATTCAGGACAAAGCATTTTATATGTATGTTTGTATGTATACACAGAACAGTATCAAAGCGCGTATCGTGTACATAGGGGCTTGGGAGATACCATAGAATACATTTCTTTATCATATAACTAATGTACATACACGCGCAACTCGCGTAAAACACTTTTTGACAAATATTTCATCTATAATTAAATATAGTACATATTTAATTATATTACCTGTTTTATTTTCCTTAAACTGCATAGGTATGTTTAAATTTATATTTATTATATAATTATTATCAAAGTTTAATTATGAGTATGTACCTAACTTAAATAATAGTACACTGATAATGTTTTCCATAGATTTTAATTAACCTGTATTTCCCATGTTATATAATAATAAATCAATATTTATTTAATAAATTAATGAATACACTAATAATATTTTGCATAGATTATAATTAACCTGTATTTCCCCATAGTGATGTTTTGTTTAACCCATTAATTTTCCTTAAAATTAAACAATACCACATTGTACAATTAAAATAGCTTTGCATTTATCTTTAACACTTGCACAATATGCATCGTCAGCTAACATGGTTGCACAGTTGAATAGCATTCACATTAATTAATCAAGTGGTCCCACCTGGATATGCTATTAAGTGACGTTGTTTAATTGCTGCCGGGGGATTGAAGGTGGCAGCAAAGTGGTGTTCGGGTACTAGGAGTACATAAACTGCTACAAGCTTGCAACGTCGCTTAAATTTTTAATAGATTTGCTTATGATTGGCGTTTGTAAGGCTTATGATAGTTTGATAGTAAAAGCTTGGTATCAAAGCGACCATGTGAATAATGTTATGATAATGTTTTTATATACTTAAGTATAAAATATGTGTTTAAACTTTTAGGATATAATATAATTTTTAATATTATAAAGACAAAACTTTTTTAGAATTTATTAACCTTGCAAAATTCCCTACCCTATATATACCTAGCAACTTATCTATTTTGTTTGCGTTAAACGCTAACAGCTCAAGTGTTGGTAAGTGGTCAGTAAAGCATGTTAAGCTTTTCAATGTTTCAATTTCTACATTACATTTTACAACGTCTTTATATATATTATACTTAAAAGCGAAACTAACACTTTATTTCTGTTATTCTTCAGGGTAAAACGGCTCATCCGAATTAGATAAAATTTTGTATGGAGATAGATTGAAACGTAGAGAAGGACATAGGATATTTTTTATCCGGGTACTTAAAGTACCGCAGGATGCTAGTGAAACCGCAGGAAATAGATAGTTACAAAATTTGCTACACAAATGCTGTTGTCTAAATATCCAGATCTATTTTACATACAACAATTCCCTGTCTACGCGTACTAAGGTTCTATTGTCCTGGTGACACTGCGTCGGTTGATTGGCTGTCAAAATCGATATGAGTCAGTCATAAATTAGGTCATGACCACAATATCAAACAAGCAGCTCGTGCATCACATAGGCATAGAAGATATTGGCTTCCCTATCGGTTACCCGGTCGATATCATGGCAAGCTGTGAACTCCATAATACATAATCGATCGTGTGTCCTGCGCTTAATGTTCAGTTTTTTAACATACATAGAGGCTAATTTTATTTTTAACATATGTAAAGGTATATTTAGAACGATGTATGCTTGAATACTTATCTCTATATACCTATATTCCTTGAATACCTATTCAAGCATACATTTGGAAACCTATTGATTATTAATTTGAGTTTTAATCCAGGATCCATGAGTAACGTTCTAGAATATTGACCTGAGCGTTTTTCTTTTGTTTGCCACATTTTCAACATTTTAAATTTCGAACTACATAAACTTTTTTTAATTACGAGATTGTGGTGGCCAGTCATTTAAAAAATAATGAAGACTGCGCGAATAATTTCTCATTCCTCCTTCATGTTAAAAGCTAGTGTAACACCAATCTATACACTAACTATTCACTCCACCAAAGTGTACTTTGTTCCAATAAAACGGCTCTTTGTCTAGAACGTGAAAGCGGTTATTAATTAATTACGACTTAGGGCTATGACGAGGGTGGTCGGAAACCAATCAATCGAAGCCTTTGGGAGTCAACTTTGGTGAGGACACTGAAAATTGATAACTATCGCTACTGTAGGGATTGCGTAGTCAGAGGTGGAGGATTTGAAGATTAAATCAAAGAAAACTTTTAGACTTTTTCTTTATTTCATCCTCTGGGATCGACTCGACTCTACTGACATTCTATTAATATAAAAATCTGCTATCTAGCTTTCCTTAATTCTAATTTTAAAATGATTGTGTGGCCAGTTTACCTAATAAGGTTTAATTCCTATATATATATTTCATAGAACCTCTACATGAGCTACGCCCACCCATTGAATAAAGTTAAAGACAACTTTATTCATACGCGCCAAACAATCATTGAAATTTTCCTACCTAATCCTAACCCGAAACATTACCTATGGTGGAATTACATGGGGTATGTCTCTTACAAGAGATGACTTAGAAACCGGCATGCGATGAACAAAATAAACTCAGAAAACATAACTACATAATTAAATTACTAATTTGTGCCAACGTGCACACATACGCCATTAACACATGCCATTTTCAAGCCTTATCAAGTCAAAAACCACCTAAAAGACTTGAAACATCCCCCTAAACGCAAAGATACTCAAAGTGAATATCTGTCCAGATGGGTTTAAGATTCTAAAAAGATTACTCAACACCAACAACTTAAACTTCTTCGAACGCTATTGAGTTAGATGAAGGGATAAGTCAGAGTTGCATAAGTTCTCGTCTGTTTATTCATTCCATAAAAAATCAAATTATAATTCGTTTAAATATAAATTTTCATCCCAACTATTTGTCCATATTGACAAAACTGTAATCCTCAATCATCAGTCAAACCAATTGTGTCAAACAAACACACTTCGCAAGGCTATGCCCCGTTAGCAAAGTTAGTATCAACTTATGATTAATACTCCCCAACAGTTTATCAAAATTCAAACTCCCTCATTAACATTTATATATTTTTGGAATGAATCCGTCTCTACTTTTCACTCGTCCCTATCTAACCATTAACCTAAACCTGTACCATCTCCCCCTTGCAGAGTTCATCTTCAGGATATTGAAGATGAAGCTTCTCTGCAACTGTCATCTTTTTCGTACCCCTTCATCCAATGCTCGTACAGAGTTGGATATATGAAATTGAAAATAATATATTAATAAAACACATTCTATCAATCTACAAAATATACAACCTCTCTTTTATAAGTCGGTCAAAAATTAATACAATATGTCAAAATATACTACAACTTTTATATTTATTGACATTTGGTTTATTCAAGTGTTCTACACTGATATTAAAGTTTCGTAATTGTATTACTTTTTTATCTATACCTTGCTTACACATTTTCCTATATGAAAGATTGTAATTATCTCGGAAACATTTCCTATTTTCTATTCTACACTTCCAATTATTTTGTGAAGCTTTAGTCTTGTTAAACTTACGCTCAAAATATTTATTTAATTTGTTTTGTTTACATAACTCATTAGGATACATACGTTTTGGAGACACGTTTGATGGAATTGCATTTTCCAAGTTCGATAAATGAATATACTCAATTTCATTCGAACTGATTTGTTTTATGTCAACATGATCATCCATAGTATTCTTGTTATTTATGTTACCATGGTGATCACTATGTGTCAATGTATCTGACTTTGACATCTTTTCTAAACAATTTCTATCAATGAATTTCGCACAAAAACGTTTTTTCAAAACTAAACAATTATTATAAAAATCAATGACACCACTATAATTATATATAAAATCTCTTCCAAGAATTAATTCTTCATTAATATCTTTTACAATTAAAAATGTATTACTGAAAAAACATGAGTCTATAATAAAGTTAATAGAAGCTTCTCCTACTATATCTAAACATACACCCGATATCGTTGTAACTGAATACTTCGACTCAACGCCGGTATATTGAACTTGCAGCTTCAATGCCAACTGCTCCGATATACAGGATATGGAAGCTCCAGTGTCAATTAGCGCACTATGAACCTGATGGGCTATACAAACATTAATATAAGGACTGGACTGACCCGATTTGTTATTAACGTTCGGAAATTGTTCCTCTGACATAATAACAGCATGCAGCTCCTCCTCATCTTTTAGCTGCGTCTTATCTTGTTCGGCATTCGTATCAATCTCAGAGTTCCTTCTTATGCTAGAAATAAAATTGGCATTACTTTTTGTATACGGAGAGCTTCGTTGACTTCCTTTATTATAATGGAACTTCTCGTGTTCTCTTTTACCACCCCACTGTGGAATAATTGGCAAATTTGAGAAATGAATTTGCTCTTCACTGAACAAATCTCGGATTTGTACCAGAGTCTCACGCAACTCCGTCTTTGATTTGTACAATCTCGTACTCAATTTAACTTTAAACTTCATTAATAGCCCTTTTAAAAATGTCTTAATAAAAATGCTATCATCTACAATATCAGCTTTCTTCTGTAAGTCGCATAGACGATAGAAATATGTCAAGAGCTCTTCTTGTGGCTCCTGTTGGGCTTTATAAAATCTTTCCGTATAATTAATATTTGATGGGAATTCTGCCCTTAACTTGTCGCATAAGGCTTTGTATTCTATGCCTTCGACATATACATATTTAAAATACGCTAAAGCGGGTCCTTGCAAATAAGCACCCAGGATCAATGCTAAATCGCCTTCTGCCCACTTATTGATAGCAGCAATCAAGCGAAACTGGACTAAGAAGTCCTCTAAACAAACATTATTAATGCCTGAGAAAAAATGTATCGTCTCGGCCATGCTTAATTATTATATTCATAAATCCACTTAGCTTTAGTAGATCCGAAATTCTTCGGCGTTCCAATAAATCATCAGAACTAGTGCTTTCGTAGTTGCCCAGGATATTCTCCGTCACCAGGCTTTTTTGCTCTTGCAGCCACAATCATCCGATATAATATTTACTTCAGCGACACGACGGCGCCTCCACCATTTGTAGGGATTGCGTAGTCAGAGGTGGAGGATTTGAAGATTAAATCAAAGAAAACTTTTAGACTTTTTCTTTATTTCATCCTCTGGGATCGACTCGACTCTACTGACATTCTATTAATATAAAAATCTGCTATCTAGCTTTCCTTAATTCTAATTTTAAAATGATTGTGTGGCCAGTTTACCTAATAAGGTTTAATTCCTATATATATATTTCATAGAACCTCTACACTACTTAACTGGAACTTCCCGTTTGAGTTAGGAGCTGTATACTTTGTGAAAGGGCTCTTGATTACCTCCCGATTGGATTGCCTAATTAGAAGAGTATTAATTGAAAATAGTAGGTGCCGTCAGTTGGGAAATAATATTTCGCGTACTATCTTCGAAAATATTTTTATACAGGACCTAACATAGGATAGGATGCGAACAGTTGCCGAGGTAAGACGCATATAGAATTGAAAGTAATTATATAAAAAATATAGTTGCATAGCGTAAGCTAGTAATTTAACTAGCTGTGATTTTCTGATCAATAGAGAATTTCTTATCACGTAACAAAGAAACGTAGTCTGGTTCGGGCCACTATGTGGAAAACGAAAATTTTATAGAAAACACTGAACCTAAGCTGTAGAAAATGCCCTGTATGGTCAGCATCCCAAATGCATCGAATCTTTGTGGTCTAATTACATACATAATTTTCTACAGAGTACTAAAACGGACGTCCGTGCAATCGCAAGTTCGAACACGAATTCAATATCAAATAGGTTCTACTAACGTTCGAAAAAAGACAAAATTGACGTTGGTTTGTTTTACTACGTAACTTGACTTTTTTATCGTTTTAGTTGGTAGTCTAGTAAATGTAGCAAGCGGATTTTCCACGAATCATGTTTTCTTATTTTAAATTCTTTAATTTCAACACCCGTTTAGTGGCACTAAAAATAATAAGCAAATACATAATAATATGAAATGGGAGATGAAGACATAAGGTTGCTAATAAAATTGTGGCCACAGCTAAGAGAAACGTCAAGATGATCAGACCGACCCGACCTGCCTTGTGGACATTAGGCTTTAGTAATGTCCACCAGGCAGGTCGGCTCGGGTCGGGTTCCATCGCAAAGTAAAAATACGCTTCCATAAGTTTTGTATGAAATATCGTTCACAAGATACGGATCGAGGCGGAGCGGACCGCAACGAATTGTCCCAGCGGCGTGGTCCGATCCGATGCGATCCACCCGATCCGTCGTCTAATAGACGCCAGTAGTGTGACCGTAAACGTGACAGCTGGCCAAACGCTGGTTTTCAGCTGCGACGAGTGTCAAACGCTCGAAACTAATATTACAAACTGTTTCGCAAAACCACCAACACCGACGCCCTAGTTTAGCATATCAGATGTGAATTCCTTGCAGGGGTTATCCCCTTGCTTGACCATCTGCTCTCTGCTGTAATTAAGGGTACCTTAAAAAAACTAGGAAATTCTATAGACAATTATACATATTATATACTTTCGAAAAACATAACCCTCCTTCTGGCGCAGTCGGGTAAACATAAAACCGATGGCTTACGGTTAAAAATATTTGTAGTTTAGCATAATATTCAGTTGTACTAAACGGGAAACGGAAAACAAACAGCTTTAATATCTTTGGAATAAAATTGGATTTAGCAAAAATCACCATAACTGAACACAAATTTTTGCAAAGTTTAACTTTTTTCTAGTCTAAAATTATTTTAATGTATGTATGATCAAATCAAAATCAGTAATTATTACAATTATACAAAACGAAATCTATAAAGGGGCACGTAAAGGTATAATAAGATTGGCCTTCCTCGTACTTCCTTATTCCATGCAAATTCGAATTTGAAATCATGTCAAATAATAATCAGAAGGGAAGTAGGTATGTATGATTCCGTATTTGTGTTTCATTAAATATTTATGCAAATAAATGGTCCTTTTACATAATAAGGGCAGTAACAGATGGATGCTTCTGGTCAAAAACATTAGCATGTGGTTTGTTTGATGAGAATTAAATACTTAATTTGCATTTTTTTGGGATATGTGAAACGAAAATGTTTGGGGAAGTTCAGAAATAAGGCTTGAATAAAAGGGAATTTGATGAAAATATTTTAACCCTTTCAAACAACGTATTTTGTTTTGTAGCTATGTTGTACCTTTTTATAGCATATTTGGGCCGAGTGTAAAGATAGTGTAAATAAGAAAAATATTAAAAGTTATTAGAACTAATCAAATTTTTTTTTTTATGTTTCCCAGTTTAGACAAAAAATCTGGCTAAGGGACATTTAAGTTACATTAAATTCCCGGATTTGTGACATTAGGAGTTTTTATTAATATACTAGCTGTTCCCCACTGTTTCACTCGCATCCTGAGGGAACTACTTCGCGCCAATAGATATAAACTATCCTATGTCTTTTTCTAGATTTCAGTCTACCTCCATACCAAATAAAAAAATATCTCCATAAAAAAGAGTTTTTCGAAAAAAAAAACATTGTGACGCAACGCTTACAATAAAAAATATGCTGTCTACCAAGGTAAGTACTCCATCTCTTAAGAAAAAAGAAACAGATATAAAAAAAAACTTTCAGCTTGTATCGATGTAACTTGAACAACGTGATAAGCACACGGAGAAAATATCCAACCTTTAAGATTACAGGGATTTACGGGGAAAGTTCACGGAGTACGAATACTACTTAAAGTTACCCTTTTTAGGGTTCCGTAGCCAAATGGCAAAAACGGAACCCTTATAGATTCGTCATGTCTGTCTGTCTGTCTGTCTGTCTGTCCGTCCGTATGTCACAGCCATTTTTTTCAGAAACTATAAGAACAATTCTGTTGAAATTTGGCACGTAGATGTATTCTGTGAACCGCTTTTAGATTTTGACACAAAAATAGAAAAAAAGCAATAAATTTTGGGGGTCCCCATACTTAGAACTGAAACTCAAAAATTTTTTTTTCGTCAAACCCATACGTGTGGGGTATCTATGGATAGGTCTTCAAAAATTATATTGAGGTTTCTAATATCATTTTTTTCTAAACTGAATAGTTTGCGCGAGAGGCACTTCCAAAGTGGTAAAAATTGTGTCCCCCCCCCTGTAACTTCTAAAATAAGAGAATGATAAAACTAAAAAAAATATATGATGTAGATTACCATGCAAACTTCCATTGAAAATTGGTTTGAACGAGATCTAGCAGGTAGTTTTTAAGTAATCAGCAATTTTCCTCTAAAAACAAACTTAATTATGCGGTCGGAAAAAAACAAGATAATTGCGACTTTATTGCGTATTTTTTCTTTGCAATGGTCGGAACCTTCGGTGCGCGAGTCCGACTCGCACTTGGCCGGTTTTTTTTTTCCTCCAATTCAGTTTCACTGATATCGCGGGCAGGTACGCGTACAATGTACCTACTAGGTCTGTTCCTTTTTTCACTTCTATTAAATTAACCTTGTTTTTTTTTAAATAAAATATAGACTTGATTTTTAGGTACCTATATAAAAAAATATTAAATACGTACGAAGTTCTTATTTCTGTAAAATATTTCGCAGATATTTTTTTTAATACAATCTTACTAGAGGGAATAGAGGTAATCAATTTCAAAGCTTAAGATAGAGTGGCTGATAAAAATATTAAAGTGAGTAACGTATGCCTTTTTTGCATGGATAAGAGGAGAGTTTTACTAGCCAAGAATAATAAATTATGCCTACTTTCCTCACAATGTTTCTAGTTACTTAATAGACTTGAATGTTAACCTAAGCTTGTACGGCATAAACCACTTATCCTAAGATTACAACGTAAATATCCCCTACTACCTTTCTCCTAACATCGCAAGATGATACGATAAAGTGCCTTTGTGATGTTTGAGCAACAAAATGACCAAACATAACCCGCAACACAGTCCTATCTTACCAATACCTAAGAGCAATTTATTGTTAGGCAATACATCTTCGGGAGAAAGGTTCCCTGAAAGGGTAAAAATTCTTAGTATGACCCGACAAATTTATGTTTGTCATCCATATCTTCGAACTGTACCTACACCCCTGAACACACACACTCAGGTAAGGAATTTTTGCAACGGCAAATATAACTTTGTAGCCCAAATACGTTGAAGAATGCGAGTCGTTCGGTCAATGTAGCCATGTCGAATATTTTACGCTACAATTTGTTGTGGAAGTAAAAATATTTGATAGTATAAAATCGGGAATATTTTGTTTCAGTTAAAATAAAAGAACCCTTTGATCACAGAGTTGGCGAGTTCTGTGGACATCATTTTGTATAACAGAATATTTACTTTGGTGAATTCATGTATTTTATTTTACCAACTGCTGCTGCCTCGCGTTGCCCGACTTGTATGTTTCTTAAGACTTTCTGAAATCGTCAATCCGCCTTGAGCAAGTATGGGCATCAATGCTCATGCGTTCTCTGTATAAGACGAGGCCTACGCCCAGTGGGACAATATATAGGCTGATGATGATGTATCTAGATATGTTCCAAATACAAATTTTCCATTGGCAATCTTTGATAGCCATATTCAAGTGACTATCTTTGCATTACCAAATGATAAAGCATAAAAAGCGCTGTACAATTCGTAATAATGAACGCTTTTGTATGAAAGCGCCGTCATGTTGCTCCACACGCGAAATCAAATCGAACACGATTGACGTCCCGCTTGCCTTTGAAAGTGGACGTCAATGCCAGTAAGCGGATCACGAGAGAAAAATACAGCATAAAACCCTAGATTCGCGGCAGTTAATTATTTTTTAATTAACATACATCATACCTTAGTAATGGATATCTGAACAACCTAGTTTTATTGGATAAACATATCGTAGCGAAGCAGTAGGCATATTTTTATATTATAAAAATGATGTTAAATAAAATGTAAATAGACAGAGCAACTTCTAAAAATTTGTCAAATTCAATTTCTTAATATTGAATTTTATGGGCTATCGCCAAAGATAAATACATACGAAATTAGCCCTGCATTTCTAAAATAATTATTTTTTTGTTTCATGATTTATAAATCCTGGTCATATTAATAGTAACTACTTACTATACATAACAAAATATTTGAAAACACAGTCCTGCTGATCATCCATTTTTATAATTCCAGTTTTCCACCTGGAGTTATTAAAGCTACTTAGAACGAGCGTATTTAAATAGAATAAAATTGTAACCAGCACTTTTTGCCATCACGGTAATACGAAGAACAATCTCACGATTATTATAGCAAAGTCAATAGCTAAAGAAATCCACAAAATGATTTCAAGATGAAATTCACTTGCCAATTTTTTGCCTGAAAGACGCCATGAAAATTTGCTGTCCATAATGGAAAAAATAGGCTCCAAAATCAATTTTAATATAAACATCAAGGATATTATTTCGATTCATCGGGTTCCTCATGCACACCACAATAATAACAAACCAAAGAACATTGTCGTAAAATTGGCCTCACGCATAATACGTGACAATGTACTCAGCGCCTTTCGTTTATGTAAGGGACTGACGTCCGATCAACTGAATATCTCAGGAACATCTTCTCGTATATATATGCATGAACATATCACGTTAAAAAGAAAACAATTATTTCGTGAATGTAAAAACGTCGCTACAACACACAATTACAAGTTTGTGTGGGTTAAGCATGGCACTATACTCGTCCGGGAAAAAGAACAATCGAAGTCGTTCGCTATTCGGTCGTACCAAGATCTCAGTAAAATCAAACCTGGAACTGCTACCACCCGGTATGACACTAGTGACGAACCTAATAATATGGACGAATAAAGAACCCTATTATGTAGTGTCTATGAGTATTTACATTGTGTACTTCATTATTGTATCTATAATGAGCGCTAATAACATGGATATAACTTGGCAGAATAGTTTGCCTAATGTATACTATGTCCTCATACGTGTTACAGTTTATAAGTATTTTGTTATTATTGTTTTGGTAACCTGTTTTTGCTTTTCTAATATCTATGTATTATTCTATGTAAAAGAGAGTTTTAATAACTTAATTTTATTGTTCTTGCTGATAATTTTGATGCTATATTATTCCAAATTGTATGCTTTAAGATCATTTTTTTGTTATGATACTGTTATACTTAGTCACACTAACGTAATAATACTGTTTCGAGTAAATATACAACAATGGATGATAAATTCATAATATACTATCAAAACTGTAGGGGACTTCGCACCAAACTGCATATTCTGTTCATGAATATTTTATCTAATTGCTACGATATTATAATTCTTACGGAGACTTGGCTAACGCCAGAAATACTTGACTCTGAGTTTATTGATCAGCGATACTCCATATATAGATGCGATCGCGATCGCAAAGCTACTCAAAAGAAGGATGGTGGTGGCACCCTTATAGCGGTCCTGAAGGGACTGGAATCTAGCGCAATTGAAGATACTACTTTATTAAACAAATATATCGAGCATGTTATTTTACGATTGCCGAGCGCGACGAAAGGAAAATTTGACATTATATGCTCAGCATATATTCCACCTAAAACACCCGAAAGTGTTTATGTTGCATATCTGGAGCTTTTACAAGAAGTGGCTGGGGGTGCAAATGTCCAGAACTTCTATCTTTTTGGTGATTACAATCTCCCCGACATAGTTTGGCTACCTACCAGTGGTGAATGTTCTACCATACAACAATTATGTAGCAGTAACTCACCAATTTGTAGACATTTAAGTATATTTATGTCCGTCCTCAAAGCCTACCAATATAATAATATAAAAAATTCAACTGGGAAGATTTTGGATTTAGTGATTAGTAACAATGACTGTTCTGTTATAACACCCACTGATACACTATTAACCTCAGACCCTTATCACCCACCCTTAAGTATATTGGCTTCTTTTAAATTAAGTAACCGACCCATGACACGTAAATCTGCACAGAGGTACAATTACTATAAGGCGAATTATGATGAAATTAATGGTGACCTGGACGAAATTAATTGGGAAGAATTATTACAAGGGCAATCTGCAGAAGAAGCGGTAAACACATTTTATGAGGTTATTTTCAGAGTTATTAAAGTTCATGTCCCTTTAACATCGTTCAGATCTTCCAAATATCCAGTGTGGTTTTCACCTTCATTGAAACGTATATTTATAAATAAAACTAAGGCATGGTATAAATGGAAGGTGTATAAAAACCTTTCAGATTATGAACAATTTTCACTATTTAGGTCTAGATTTCAAACTGAATCAAAAAAATGTTATTCCCTATACATAAAGTCAGTTGAGGATAGCATAAAAATTAATGCAAAATATTTTTGGACTTTTGTATCTAACCGTAAATCCAAAGCTTCCATTCCTTCAACTATGCATTACGAGGGCCAGTCATCCAACAATCCAGAAGAAATTTGTAATCTCTTTTTAAACTTCTTCCATTCTGTTTATGAGCCTTCCACTCTGAACGATATGCAACACCAGACCTTCGACGATACTATGAATAGTTGTCTTGTTAGCAATCTTGTGTTCAGTATTAATCAGATACACAGTGCCCTAAAATCTTTAGATTGTTCTAAAGGCCCCGGACCTGATGGTATACCGCCACTATTTCTTAAAAATACTGCTGATACTTTATGTCTCCCTCTGTATATTATTTATAGTAGATGTTTGAGCCAAGGAACTTTCCCCGAAGTATGGAAACGAGCCAATATTACCCCTGTTCATAAATCTGGCCCAAAACATGAAATTGAAAACTACCGGCCTATTTCTATTTTGTCGATCCTGTCAAAACTTTTCGAGCGGCTTGTCCATAACCAGCTTTACCCGATTATTCATAACCAAATTATTAAGCAACAGCATGGTTTCGTCAAGGAAAGATCAACGGCCACTAATTTGGTTGAATATACCGATTATTTATTCAACAGTTTAGACAGACGTGTACAGGTGGACTCAGTATACACTGACTTCTGTAAAGCCTTTGACAAAGTCGATCATAAATTACTTTTGGGGAAAATAGCATTTAACGGCATTCGTGGGGATTTATTCCGTTGGTTTACTTCCTATGTCTCAAACAGAACACAAAGAGTGGTAGTTAATGGTCACCATTCCATCTCCATAACTGCTTCATCAGGGGTGCCTCAAGGCTCTATACTCGGCCCTTTGTTATTTATTATATTTATCAATGATATTGACATGTGCTTCCTTAATTCCAAATTCCTACTTTACGCAGATGACCTAAAAATCTTCAGATCTATCAAAACTGTGCTTGACTGTCAACTGCTTCAACAAGACCTCAATCGCCTTGCAGACTATTGCACTAAAAATAAACTCCAACTCAGTATTCCTAAATGTTGTTGTATCAGCTTCACAAAAAACATAGTGTATTTAAATATCCCTATGCAATACACAGTGAAACTCTAACCAGGGAGAATTTAATTCGCGATCTAGGAATATTACTCGACGACAAATTGCACTTGGACGCACATGTTAGTAAAATTGTTAATAGTGCTTTCCGCATGTACGGCTTTGTGCTCAGATCAGCCACCGAATTTAAGCACCCTAGTACGTATTTATATCTTTATAAATCTTTGATTAGATCTCAACTAGAATATGCAGTAGCCGTGTGGAACCCTTACTACAACAAATATATTGAGTTTATAGAAAGTGTGCAACGGAAATTTCTGAAATGTATGCATTATCGTTGTTTTAAAAGTTGTTATCTCTCTTATAGTGAGTTACTTAAAAAATATAACCTGCTTTCATTGAATTCAAGGCGTACTTTTCTGGAAACTACATTTTTGTATGACTTATGCAATAACTCGTATGATTGTTTGGATATTAGCAATAAATTATGCTATATAGTTCCCAGAACATGCCAGGGACGCGAGGTGCGCGCACGACCCGTATTCGCCACTTCTACCAGTCGATCAAATGCTGGCTTGCGTGCCCCTCTTCGCCGCCTTACAAGCAATTTCAATAAAAAATTCTGCGATTTAGATCTGTTCGCTTTACCGAAAAGAACATTCAGACTAATGTTACTCAACATGTTACACAATCAATGCGATTAATTTGTTAATTATTTTTTTCTTTACTCTTTTGCATCTGTGTCGTTTGTAAATTGTAACAATTTTATAATTTTAATTGTATTTGCTTTTCGCTAGCCTTTTTCTAAGTTAACGTTTGTCAAACCAAATTATCTCATGGTTTTATCTGTGGAGAACGTGGCTGATATCACATTTGTAAAACTTTTGTAAATCCTTACTTTGTATAATACTCAATGTGTTATTGTTTGTTTTCCCTAATAAATAAAATAAAATAAAATAAAATTGTACAAACATTTGTGTTCCATCATTTTGTTTCGATAGCATTTTTATTATAAGTCTGATCGAAATTGAAGCACGGTATACTCGTGTCGAAATACGTGATTTTTATTAAAACCTGAACATGCTATCGGCTGTTCAATCTGTATGGTTGGCGTGCATTGAAAACGGTGATTATGCATAGTTTTTAACTTTTAATACGTCACGTTATTGAAGCATGCATTTTTGAGTGGTTTGAATTCTATCAATAAAATGCGCTCAATTTTTGGTCCTTTTAGCATAAATTAGTTTTTTATTTTAATAAATTGGTCCTATGATCCGAGTATAGTATACGTAGATAGGTGTGTTGCCTTTTGTTTTATATTACCTTGCCTTAATCCTAAAGCTAAAGATGAATTGTGTAATCAAATGTAAATATGCCTTCATTTGTAGTCTGACATCTATTTAGTCTGCAAACATTATTTTCAGATACCTATCAGGGTTAATTGAAATGAAATGATATTATTTATTTCTACCAGTTGATCATCAAAATATATTTTTACAAATCGTTGTGTCTAGATGGCGGCGGGATTCACGAATTGATTGGCCTCTCTCTTAAAAAATACTGAAACAAAAACAATGTAAATTTTAGACGATATTGTGATTTTATTGTTTGGGTTCATTATTTTTAGTAACTTTGAATACTGCATTTACTTTTATTTATTACTTTTATAGAAATCTATTCTATAGAAATCCAATATACCTACATAATTATGAATAATAAAAAAAATATGAATATGAAAAAAGAAAAGCTTATTAAGACATTCACTTAGATACCTTTGTCAATAACACAGCTAAAAAGGCTGACTCAGATTTAGAAAGTAATTAGTCTAATTAAAAATTATTTTTTGAAATCTAGATATTCTACCACAATATTTTTTTAAAAGATTCTAAGGGGCTGCCATATTTATTTATTTATTTTCAGATCTAAACTACCCATATTGATCCAATAAATAGAGGTGACCGTTTACTATTCAATAGAATCTTTACGAGAACACGGCTAGATTAAGCGGAAATGTTCCAGATTGACAAATGGGCGACAAACTAAGATTGATAGGTACTCCCCTTGACCCTTCTGAGTACGAACCCTTATAAATTATGTAATTCAACTGCAGCACGCAACAGAATTTGTACTGAATAGACTTGATTACTTAGTAAAGACACATTTTTGGAGATTTATAGAAGCTTTTGTTTCAAAGTGATAGAAACAAATCGAAGCATTACTAAGTACTTCGGATTACGAGTATCATTACCAAAGAAAAAGACAAATGACGTACTTATACTTATAAAATGCTGTAAACTCAAAATGGAGTTCACGGTATCGTAAAAAGTGACCTTTCCCATTGAACTTGGCAACGGTTTGAGGTAATATAATTTTACTCCTCGCAAAGTTAGGAAACTTCAGGCGGTACGAATCGTAACTCGATTGTTTTGTAATTTTGTTTCACTCAAAATATTTTCGGACCAAAAAAAATATGAAATTGGGGTAATGAAATGTCAGATATATAATCAGTTGCTTGACGATTTCGAGACGCTTACGTTTCTAATTTTCCTGATTTACTTGCCTTAGGTGAACTGAGGAATATTTGTTTTCCTTATTTTAGAGTTACAAATAACATACGGAATTCGGTACATGGGTAATAATATAATTAATGTCGGAACATTACACGATCGTTTTACGTATCGTGACTTTATTTACAGATACGAATAAAGCGTAGGTACAACTCAACCAATCATGAAAATGAAAATAGCTTTTATTTACTCTGACCTTCATGTACATAATGTTTATTAATTTTTGAATATTAAAATTTGAAATATAATGAAAAAAACCGGGACTACACCTATTTATACACTATACATATCTTCTTTTCTATTCTTTCTTTTTGTTCTTCTTATCAGCTACCAAGTCAGGCGGTCTTACGACATAGGCCTCCTCCAACCAATCATACTGTAAATTTAAATAGATATGTTAAACCACCAATGACCTTTATGGCCACTGTTAGGTGAAACGTGATCATTTTCATATTTCAATTCGTTCGTATCAATTCCGTGTAATTACGGCTGGTTTTACAATAACACGGCTAAGGTTTATTTTTGTACTACCTGTAACCGCTGCCCCTACAGGGTCCCATTTGTCTTCATACAAAGGGACTGCCATTTTGTCTTAAAAACGTACGGAACATTTAAACAAACTCACATTTGCATTTGTAATATTATGAGTTCGAATTCTTAGAAGATGTTTGCTATTAATTATATCTAGCCGCTAAGAAACCAATTTTAATAGAATGTAATGTTAAGTATTTTCGGAAAGTAAAAGTATTAAAAAGAATATTAGATACGCGAAGGAAAAGTGCGTAATATTCCTGTCTCATTTCCACCTGAAATAAAACATCTCTTAAAGTGAATAAAATTTTACTTTAAACGTGATTTCTATTCTATGTGAAATAAGCTGGCGCATTGAAATCGCTTTCCGTGGCTCAAATAGCACTAAACCGCACGGTGCTAAGCCGCGTTTACATCTAATATCTAATCGACCGCATGCTGGCGTGTAGCTGCCTTTATGTTTATTGCTCTGATTATATCCCTACATAATGAACTCATAACCATACCTGTGATCTTTAAAATGTTGAGCTCAGGTAAATTGTCACACCCACATTATGAAAAAAGATTAGATTTAGTAGGATAATAGCAAGAAAACGGCCATGTGCGAATCGGATTCGTACCAAAGTTCTAAACTTTGGAGGGATAATATACACAGTAAAGTAGCAATTATTTTGTATTTTCGATCCCATAATAAAGTTTGTTTGAAAAGGAAAAATGCCTTATGATTTAAAAATTGTGCTACATATAAGCTTAGTCTTTTTCCTTTCGAAGACTTCTAAGATAAGGGGAGGACGGCCTTTATTTTGCAAATTTGTAACATTTTGCTGATTTTGTTCAATGTTGGCTATATTTTTGTATGAAGAAAGATTTACATGTAACGATGATCTTTATAACTTGGAGTATGAAAAGGATTGCTTATCAGAATTTATGTGTAATATTTCGCAGACTCAATTATGTATTAATTCTGAAATACCTAGGTATTTTTTTTCTAATTATTGACGTTGTCATGAAACTTTTTTTTTAATTGTAAACCTCCTCAATGTACCTTCACGACGAAAATTACCGAATCTTTAATAATTAAGTTTTTTTTTTTGTACTTTGCTCAAAATCTACAGAATCTAATCAACGAATATTCTAGTCTAATTTCTTATTAAACATCCCTAATTAGACCTTTGTATTTGACAAACGCTGTCCTAAATCTAGGCATAATTAAGATAAGTTACAACGAATAAAACAAAGACAAAAAAGAAAATTAATTCAAGTACTTCTTACTTATTATTTGGCTGTATAAAAAACAGGCATAGACTTATTGCCTCTCGACTAATACCTGAATAAGGTCTCTTCGCTCGTGAAACGAATTCGAAATAAATGTATAGAATAGATCTTTGTTTTCGTGAATCTAAAGATGGGCGACAGCTCGTAATGTTACTAAAATTACCTACTAATTACATCTAGAATTCATTTTTATAATACTAACTAGCTGTTTCCAAATATCAATCAAAAGTATTATGTGCTTAATGATCAGAGATCGGAGTAGGTAGATTGATTTTACGTACTTGCACCATGAATAGTCATAGAAATCATAACATGGATAAGCCTTTTTCCGTGATTTCATTTTGGTACTTACGGGATTGAATCAAATTATTGTGAATGTAAAGATTTATAAACTAAAATATTTGAAATTTATAGAATGCGAACTATTATTAGTAGAATCCTACTTTACGTTTGCTACGTTTTTACTCAAGTTTAGCCATGCCATAGTTTTTTTTTATTATAGAAGGCCGATCACATATTCTATTAAAAAGACAGTAAAAAGGTTAAACATTTCTTATTCATATTGATATATTCTTCATCCTACACATAACAATATTTGAAATTCCTAAAAAATCTTAATTATTACGAAATCCCGGAATCCCGGAGGCATATCCATATACGTGCCGGTTCATTGACCCCAAATCAATCTACCTACTCCGATCTCTGTTAATGATCAATGCTCATGCCGATGCCTTTACCCAACAGTGGGTCACTAAATAGGCCAATGAAATAGGTACATGGAACAAAACACCTGTAAATTTGACCTCTATAACGACATAAAATAGATAAAGACATTGTGATGCGCGAGTTAACCTTCATCGCACGTGTTTTTTTATACATTCTCATTATTTAAGGGTATTTCTATGAAACCATTCGTAGCAAACTCCTTTTCGTTTTATTCATCAGCTAAAACGTAATAAGGAATGTTTGCTTAGGAAAATTCAAAGACAAATACAGCCAGTATATTTTTGTATACAATGTGTCTCTTAAATTATTCATCGAACATAAACAACAATGTAACGAGAGAGGTTCGTCTTCCATTCTTCTGAGAATAAAGCATTATCCTGAAATGTTTTCTACGAAATAGAAGAGTTCTATTAAAAAGGAACTCATGTGTTTGTTAGGATGTTATTTTAAATTGAACGCATCAGCTAACGAAGAGGCAGTCTAGGCAGGTAGGACAAGATTGATAAAAAGTTCGAGTGTTAATCAAATTAAAATATCTCCAATATATTATTTTGACAAATACTACACTTAACACAATTGATAAATTTTCTTTATTTTTTTAGATAATAAACTTAAAGTTGTTTAAAGTTTATATGGATAAGGGCTGCAGAAAACGATGTAACTAATCGAAATGTAAGTAATGCAAAATAGCTGTAATAATTATGTGTATATATGTATTTTACTAGCTTCTGCCAGCGACATCATCTAGATGCTCTTATATTTCCGACATAAAATTAACCTATGTGTAAATCTAGGTTATAAGCTATGTGTGTACCAAATTTCATCCAAATCCCTTGAGTAGTTTTCGCGTGAAATAGTAACAAACTTACATCCTCAAAAACTTTCGCACTTAGGATAGTAGGATGAACTTGTTTATTTACATTTATTGTGTTGATAAATTCTGACTTTCACATAAATAAAATCATACATCAGACAGATGCCTAAACAATATTATCAGAAATAGACACAGAAATAAAGCGCTTTCGGTTAACACAATGTCAGCTTCATACAGCGGAAATTACTCGACACGAATCGAATGGAGATAAAATACAGATAGAAAATGACGACACATTCTATACGTAGAAATGACGTCACAAAATAGACTTCAAATTCAGTGATATTTTAGATACAGTTTTGTTTCATGGATATTATTTTTATTCAGCGACGAGAAAATGTGAACAAAAGCTATCGTCTAATGGATGGTGTACATTTGTCGGAACACCAATGAGTATTGGATCAGACGGGTGAACAAACTCTTCATGGAGGATTATTTTAGAAGTAGATGTAATAAAATTGTCTGCCCGCGGTGACGTGTGTTAGAATTGTTCTAGCATCTTGGTTGCAACGTACAAATTGAATCACTTCCTTTAGACGTGGATCTGTGTTACTTGTACTATGGCTTTTCCATCATTTTTTTTTTGCTTTTGCATCCTTGTGAAAAAGTTCAAATTAGGAGTAATGATATAACCTACATACACGCCACAATAATCCTAATTAATATTATAAAATAATGTGAAAGTAAGTTTCTTTATTTGTTTTTTATTATGCTTTCACGGTAAAGCTTGGATGAAATTTGGAACAGAGAAAAATAAGACCCTGGTGATGGTTATAGGTTTTTTACCCGGGTGCGTTAAGTAGTTCCCTCGGGAAGCGGGTGAAACCGCGGAGAACAACGAAATTAAAAAATAAATAAATTTATAGTGATGAAAAAAAAGTAAGCATTCAACAACGGTATTTTTCTACATCTCAATAGAAATATTGAGATCTTTGACAGTTGTTACGGGTCAGAAACCAGAAAGTCTGACAACCAGTCTTACCAAGGGGTATCGTGTCACCCTGTAACTGGGTTGTGGTGGTCAGATAGGCAGTCGTTCCTTGTAAAACACTGGTACTCAGCTGTATCTGGTTTAGACTGGAAGCCGACCCCAGCATAGTTGGGAAAAGGCTAGGCAAATGTTTGTCAGGGCTTTTAAGCGGTTTCATCAGACCTTCACCTGCAACCTGCTTTGCTTATAAATCAAAGCGGCATATTTCCACCACAATTTCTGATTGGTTGAATGGTCAGCGAGGCGTATTCAAACGTGTATTCAGTCGTGACCAGCACACGTTAATGCTGAAATCAACACAATGGTACTGTACATTGTTCGTAGAACAATAGCCGTTCGCTCGCTTTTACGTCTCGCGTTTATCCTTTCGGGGCTCGCTGGAGCTCCAGCTTAAATTTGAAATTGCCTTTACGTTTAAGCGAAAACACAATGGTCTGTTTTTACTAGGTATTCCCTGTTACACCCAGTTGCACCAAAAAATATGAGGCTACTGATACGTAAAACGGAAAAACTGTTTTCATAATCTATTAAAGCAGATAATAAAACCTTAATATTGTTTTTATCATTTTATACTGGTCGTCTTATCGTTTATGATATACGTTTACTTAAATAATATATTTTTGTCTTGATACAAAAAAATTAAAAGCATATAAATAATTTATATCAAGTTTTATGACATATAAATGAGAAATAAGTATAAATGAAATGAAGTTTGAAATGATAAGTTTGAATATCACTCTGTAGTGGTAATATTTGAGTGAACGTTGTAAGGTCACCTTACAAAAATAAATTATTATCAGACAGTTCCTGATAACGTAAATAGAAAAGGCAAGCTGCCTTTAATATAAGTAACATCTAACCTCTGCGTTCCTAATAAATCGTATTAAAGTTCGAAAAAAAAAGTGTTAAAAAATAAATCAGTATTCAAAAAATAAAATAGAGAAAAGACTTTTTTAAATTAAGATTTCTTTTAGCTTTCATTTCAACTAAAACTACTACTAGGTTCGCGCTCACAGACAGACAGACACCAATCACTTGAAACAATATTTATTTAGGTACAACTGAACCTATAGGGGTCAGAGTCTAGGCTGACAAAGCAAATAAATCGAATTGCTGTCCTATCAAAATTGTATACGGCTAGCCTGACCTATTGGCCGCTCTTGATAAGACATTTGTATTTTGGGATTTTCTATTCAATGAATGTGACAAGGGGGTCAGATTGAATAAGTTTTACTAAGACAAAAACACATAAATTGTAGTAGTTTAATACGTGCAAATTTTTTGATGGAAAACACGAAAGAAAAAACACTGGAACACAAGATTTTGCTTGACCAGACTAAATTCGGATTTGTTTACTACGGTACGCATGCGGTACCATGATAAGATTTATCGATAGAATTCAACAAACATACTAGCACTAATAATGTACTAGTTATACAATAATGTAAATTGCTCTATCTAGAAATAGATAAGTAAACGAAATATTTATGTAAGCATTTTTGAAATGAGTACCAAAATAGTAAATGATATGTAGTGATGAAATAGCCTACTTAGAGTTATTTTTAATTTTCAAACAACAAATATGCAAACTGGACTTCGTATTCATTCGCTTTATCCATTACAACGTTCTATCACGGCAATGTTATTTTGTCCAAATAAAAAAATCTATTGTATTGTGAGTGGGTGTTTTATCAGGTAAATCTCGTCTGAATAGAACTTAAAAAAAAAAAACAAAAAAAAATATATTTTTACAAAAACTACAACTTCATATATACTTCACTTTCTGCTGGACCAACATAAGTTCGTGTCATCGCACTAAAAGTTAGTGTCTCTAGGTTACTGTCGTGTGTATTTTTCCACAGACTTTTGGAGCGATGTGCAATGATAGCGTAAATAAGCTATTTTTTATTACCGAATAACGCACCCTATTCAATATGTAAGTCCAAAACTATGAATAACAACTGTTGTTCTATAAAACACTGTCTACAAACAACTACAAAATACAACAACAAAAAAAATAATATCGTCGTGTAATATTTTCGATGATTATCTATATCTTCTTATATAACGCAAATTCTTTAAAAAAATATGATGGGGCGGTACGAAGTTCACCGGGCCAGGTAGTAATCAATAAAAAATCCTTAACTTACGATTACATGAGTACGTCCATGTAAGCCCCCTGTTTTTTTGAAAAATTGTTTGTTCAAACTAGGCTGAAAATCAGTATTTTTTGAATGTCAAATTTACAAAAGACAGCCCTAAAAATGCCCGCCCTTCGCCACTTCCTATGGGTATTTGCTGGCAAAAAGAAGTGGCGTAACAAACTCCCCAGCAACACATATCTGTCTGCAAGGTTTGAAGAACTAGCTTTATACAATATCAATCTTAAATAATTGTAAAAATTACATTTAATTAGATAATATTTTTACACAAGTTGACTAGCAAACTCCCTTAGCAGTACCTATTGGTTACCACAACACGTTGCACTGTTGTTTGATACGTCATTCTGTGGTATACCACGAATGCCACCCAGTGTAACTACGTCACAGGAAGATTGAGTTCAGAAACTGATTGTTATTTCATTCAGGTCTAGTTTTAGACCAAGCGGCATGACGAGGGTTCGCTTTCAAGAATGTCACTTGTGTCAACTTGTCAACGATAATCCGGGAATTGTCTGCGCGCAACCAATCTTGCTTCATACATTATTAACTAACAAGATGATGTTTTGGGAAATTGGACTTTAAGTCTCTGTGATAAGAATGAAGGAATATAGATTTTCGTGATGCGTGACCTGAAGAAAGTGGAATGAAATAGTAAAAAAGAGACCTTTTAATAAGTCTATTTTCTAATACATCTATACATATAATAAAATTGTAATGGTAGAAAATCTGTACATTGAATATATTTTTTTTAAAGTGGTCTCGGCGTGATCAGTAAACGACGCTGAATCCAAAAATATGATTTTTAGAATTTTTGTCTGTTTGTCTGTTTGTGTGTTTATCTGTTTGAGCTTCACGCCAAAACGACTGAACAGTTCTACTTGAAATTCAGCAAAAATGATTGTTATGAATCGGGTCAGGCTTTAGGCTATAAAACATCACGCTAAATATTATGAGGAATGAGCAGTGAGACATTGTATAAAAGTTTGTAATGGGATGACCTATAAATTTTTAGTAATTATGCATTTTAGCTGTTATAACAATCGTTGATATGAAAATCACCACGCTGATTCCTAAAGAAGATAAGCAGTAATTGAAATTGAAAACACGAAAGCATTGGTAGAATAGTAGAATTTATGAATCGAACGATGTATGAGAACATTAATTTGAACTAAAATGTCAACGAACAGTGTAGCCTGTATTAACGACCATCCGAGTCGGTTGCTTTTGCTTCGAGTTCAAATCCCGCAGTTTTTTTTTGCGTTTGGTAAATTATATTTTTTTTTTTGGTTAAATTCACATTTTTTTAAATAAAAAAATAACCATTAGAAACGGTTACAAGAATTCAAGTTACGAATTTGTTAAAAGTAAGCGCTTTCAAGTCATAAGTATTTACATTATTTACAGTAAGAAACATGAAAATTGAAACCACAAAATATTCTAATAAAATTAAAATTTAACTAAAATATGGCGTCAAAAAACTTTTCCTCATCACCGTCAACTGGAAGCGTGCTCAAGAGGCTGGCAGAATTGCCACGTTGGATTGCAATGCTTAGTCTTAGGCAAAGATAAAAGCAGCCCTTGGGTCACGGGAAGTGTTAGCAAGCCGCTTCGCTAAATCCAGGATATCCAGTATCTGGAAAATGTCAGGGAAGCTATAGGTGGTCAGGGATTGTCAGGTAAAAACATCGTAAGAGTAAAAATTCATGGAAAAGGGAGTCATGAAATAAAAACATGATACATAAGAATTATGTTCCTGATATTTCTAAAAAAAAATCGCGCTCGCTTCGCTCGCGCTCTGATTTTTATTGGCCTATTTTCGTAGCTTACTATTTAGGGTACTTAATTCTAAACACAAATTAAATATCTTCTCCTATTTAGTGCACATGGTCTAGACCTTGACTTCAATAGTGCAAAGTATAATACATTCATAATCAGGTTTAAAACGAGAAAATTGCATATTTGCCTTATACGACGACAATACTGCGTCAGGGAAATGTGGTAGAGTGATCAGGGAAAGTCAGGGTTATTTTAGGCATTTGGAGTGGACACCCTGATCTTTCAAAATAAGGTGGGTACAATTTCAACCACAAACAGCTCGAAAATATATTTGCCTATGTGGCTACTACACTACTATGTACATTTCCTTCCGCCTTAAAAAAACTCTGTGAAATTAGGCCATAGCCCTGTAGTGGGACAATAAATAGGCCGAAAATATTGTCGCGCTTTCCGTATGCGCCTAAAATAATAAAGCTGTTAGCGATAAGACCGTCGTTGTACCCTTCACTTTGATGTAAATTGTATCTCATGTAATTTCTTCGATGACGTGCGATAGAGTAATTATGGTATTCCAATTATCATAATGCAATGAAATCTTACAAAGTGAAAATTAATTTTATTTTCTGCTAAAACATTGTTCTAGAAATCGGTGTCTTACACTAAGTTTCTGTTGAAAAGGTGCTTTTTTGCCACCTACTTCTTTTTCGTCGTTCGTCGTCGTCAACCGCCTGTTTTAATGTTTAGACACACGTGTATTTACAAAAAAATAACAAATGTTCACCAAACTTTTCTCACTTTTCGTAACGAGTATATTACCTCCTGGGGTTCTTCTGTTTGTAAATCCATCAATGATGTCTTCAATACCTTATTAAGGGATCATCTAACTCAGCTGTCGTTAGCTCCCTTATAGCGGTTGGTGCTGGCATTCTAGCCAAAATCTGTTGTTTAAGTTTGTTTCAAACTGCGTGCTGGTTTAGAAAGCGTTTGCATTCCAACTCCCTCAAGATACAAGATACCCAGTGACGCATTGAATGATGTGGCTACAATACGTGGCTAAAATGAAATTATCCCCAATCAAAGATCAGGCGCAGGACTGACAGCTTTTCGTGCTCTCCTAGGCACGGTTGGGTCGGTTTAGAAAAGGGTCATTTATCGCTTTGCATGGCTTTTAATTACCTACGAGCCCCGCAATCTCCGCATATGATTATTTAGAGAGAACCTCTCATGTGATCATCTGCATACAAGCTGAAGCCCATCTGGACCTCTTAGGTCACTCTGCTATCTAGCTGATTGTGTCTGTGAGTCTACATCACGCACCTGCATAATAACCTCAATGTCCTTCCTCAGCTTTCAGTTTATAATATCTATATTCATCATTCATTCATTCATATCTATATTATCAAAATTCATATCATTTGATTCAGCCGTTTTCCCATGAAGGTATTATAGACAAACGGATAGAGAGACAGATGGAGTTTTGTATTTATAATATTACTAATATAAGAAAAATAACTATAGTCTTATGCGACCTGAACTGTTCCTGCACGGAGAGAGGTTATGCTTATGGTATTTAAAAAAAACTCTTAGGTATTTTTCAGTTTCGTTGCCTTTGTAAATTAATTATCTAACAGACATTATGATTTACATTATTGGGACATTTTTTGTTTGAAATTATAAGGAAACTGGCCATTCAAAAATAATGTTTATAATGCTATTTAGCGACACCTCTGGAATGTGTGCGAAAATCCGAATCTCTCGCGGACGAAGTCGCGGGCAAAGTGCTAGTTGACAATAAATAATGATATAGGTACGCATGCAGGTGTCAACTTACTTGTGTTCTATTATTTTTGTTTACTTTTTTAATTGGAGAAATACCGAATAATTTCTTCCCGAATATTAGCTACCTTTAGTATAAGAAATCAACTAAGTAATACTGGCTTTAAAGCTAGGTATTTGTAAAGGTTTTTTTTTCGAAACATAATACAACACACGTTTACGTAAAAACCTTTTTCCCCATTAGAACTTTTTTGTTTCTGGCCGATTTCGAAAGTTAGATAAAAGTTGTCTTTTCAAAATTAAGGAGGTTGTGGTAAGTTTTAATTGGGTCTTAGTAACTCACATAATAATGTACGATGTTCAAATATCACCTCATAGCAAACTTGGTTCCACTACTTCCTCTTGTTATCACGTGGGCTGCGTGTTTTACCAACCTTACAAGCCAGAGCTAACATTGTCAGAGTTATTTGAAATCCGCCTGACGGCCTTTGACATGAAATTGTAAAAACTACTGCTGTAATGGTAGCAGCCAGTGACTGTACCTCTCCCAGACATAGGGGTTTAACACCACCAACTACATATATGACTCCAAGCTGCTTTGTGATTTTTTTGAAACCCGCATAGCTATTCTGACAGCAGTCACGTTTGCGACTACTATATCAACGAGACACTAAGCGCCAAGTTCACCGACAAATGGTTACGTAATCGGCCCGATAAACAAAAACGTTTTTTAATCAGGAAGCTGGAATTTTCATGTTGGCCACTTTTAGTTCAACCCTGATTTGATTATCGACCGTTTCAGGACTAAAAATCTCAAATAATACGTTACCCATCGAAAGGTGGAAGTTTCTATTTATTGTAAACAACTGTTTAAACTTAATCGGACCGTTATCTCGTCGGTGAATTTGGGCTGACTAATACAAGTGTGAATCTTGTTGCTTTTGCGAAGTATTTATACCGTCTATTTCGGATTATTTAAATCCTTTCATCTAGATACAAAATTCTGCTGATATTCAAAACGATCCCCAAAGTAATCTAATAATCCATTCCTCTCAACACACAGAGACTTCAATTTAGACACCATTATGGAAATTAACATGGCATTCCTAAATTCCACAATCTCCCGGTCTAAAATGATTTGCAGTGCCGACTTAATAATAGCTTTGGGAAAGCACTAGTGTGAAGGTAGTCGTGTTAATTAAAATAGGACCTAAGTGCTATGACGTTTACTATCAAATCTATTTGAGCCTGTAATGAAACATTGGTCTTTTTAACCTGTTTTAATTAGGTCTTGAGTATTTTAACTAAGCTGGTGATTATTATGAATGTACGGACAAGTAAAGGCTTTTTTTTAGTTTTTTCAATAAAGTAAGATGTGAATGAATGTGTTATTTTTCAGTCAGTTTACTTTAGTATTTCTTTTGTGGAGTTTATTTTTTTCTATAATTATAATTTAGCTTTCCTTCAATAAATATAATTTTAATCGATTTGCCGAGGTAATCAAAAGTATTCTCAGCAAAAGTTCCGAGACTGTAAAATTATTTTCAGTAAAAGGCCTCAAAAAAATTCGTTGTATTTCAATATGTGAAGCCGTATATTAATTTGTTCTCAAATTCAGGACTACTATAAAGTATTTCGTTCATCTGAATTCGAAAGGGTTCGCAATTCGTACTGAAATTAATTCTAGAAATGAAAAGGTTTGTCTGACGTTTAATTCGGCTTTGTAAATGGAAAATTAGTTTGTGCCTGATCCTATTAAAGATGATAGGAGTTTTGTTTATTATCGTTTGACCTTTAAATAATTTGAAGATCACAGTTTTTCCTATACTTCTTTTGCTATGATATTTGATAGCTTGATAGTTTAGTCCGTATATCAATACAATAATAGTATACACCATGGAAAGAATGTGCCCGTCAGTAGTTTGGCATGGGAGACTTCCTTTTATTCGGATGGGACGGAAGGGTAAGGGAGATGTCAGACTCTAACTGACTAAAACCCATCCATGTTCCTTCCTTAGCCCTTTGTGATCCGGGGCCGCGGTAACGAGTATAACAAGTATAACTGCAGTAGAAATTATTACAACGAGGTATAATTTAACATCAAGAAAATATGAACTTAGCTTATCCTGTGTACATAAATTACACACAGAATATGGTTAAAACTACCAAAATCTTCAGTGGAACTTCTTAACAGGGTTACAAACTATCACTGCTATAGAATATTAATACCTCGGGGATGAACTTACAAGATCCTTACCGGCTAGATGAATATGCATGTGGGTTACATACGAATTTACATGCCTTAGTAGGTATTGGGTCTTGTAGTGATGATAGAAATGCGTCGAGATTATACTGGAGATTGATACTAAAGGTAGGTTTAATGGAGATCAGCTGAAAGTATGCTTAAGTCTATAGAGTCATTAAACCACGAAATAACTAGCAACTATCAGGAACGAATCTTTTATTTAATTTAATGGAGCATTAATTAATTAATTGAATTACTATGCATAAGCTCGGAATAGAAAGCCGCAGGTGAGCTGAAGTAGTATCTACTTATCCTATTCTACCTAACATATTGTGTTCTCACCTGCAATCCGGGGAAGTGGAAATTTAAGTCTACAAATACTGATTCCAATTATTTCAAGAAAGTGGAATAAAAAAGCATTGAACATCTGATTCATCAATAAATATGCTTTGAACAGTTTTAACTCTTAATTAAATAAAAAAAATAAACACATTCTTTTTTGTGTTAAAAAAAAAACAAAAACGTTTCTGTTCTGCAATTTTAATTATTCCGCGGTTATTGTTTTGAAAGAAGTGACTAAGTAAACTGAGAACCCCTTTGGATGGGTCCAATTTAATCTTACGATTTTCAATTCCAGTATGCAAATAATAATCCGACTCCTTATTTAAATGACAGAAGAACTCCAAATGTCCTAACGATGGAACGACCCCGTGAAACAATGGTCGCATTTAATGTATTCTATTACTCATCTGTGTAAAGAGTTTAGCAGCATAATTCGTAATGTCCATAATATTAGGCTTTGATGAGATACTGGTGGGAATTTATATCTATCTGCCTGAAATGGGATAATGACGACACAGTGGTAACCATGAACAGGCACATATAATTATGCCATGTATTTTTTTTATATTTAATTTTCCCACGTACCCTTACGAGGTTTACGTAGTATCTCTAATAGTAGTACGTAGTATTGTGCACTAGGTTCATGTGTGGAAAACTCACTCAAATAACCCACTCACACGCAAATACATCTAGATCAGATTGAATCCAGAACGTTGTTCCAAATAGATACAAATAGATAAAACAAATCCCGTGTAGTTCAAATAAAAATAGGTATTGATAACTTTGCAATACACTGAATCATCTGTATGACAATACATTAATAAAGTAATGGAGTGAGCATGAAATATTCACCACACTGGTTCATATATTCGATAGAAGGAGCATAAATCTAAGTTGTTGCGTCGTGTTTGCTATATTTTCGCGGCAATAGGTGTCGATGGGAATATGAATGCTCACTCTCATGCTACTCTGCTTTATTTATAGGCAGTTGTCGTAGTAAATCATTTAATTTTGACCGTGTAAGCTTATTTCCAAGAAGATGTTCACCGGGATCATTGGTTACGGGAATAAACTAGAGCACTTACTTTTGAGAATAAAACTATTTTGTGAGTTCACAGTGGCTTAGCGATGCTTGGAAGCAAGTGTTATATCTCTAAATGATCTGTGATCATTATTATTGCCTCTGAGAATGGTATAATTATTTACCTATCCGGCTGTAAAGCTTTGGAATGAATATCGTTCAACCAACAGTTGTATTTTTCTAGAATTTTTATTAATCCACATTACAAGCCCTGCGAGACGGATGAAATGAAAACTCAATTTCTCTTTCTAGAGAATGGTCAATTAATATCATTACAATATTGCTTGGTCAATATTATTTTGATGTCATCTATGCAACGTAAGTTTGCAACTAGGACTTCTTTGGAGTTTGCTTGTGGAACAATGTTTAGATCGCCAAAAAATCGTAGTATCTAAAAATAGCATCACAAGTAAAAAAAAGTAGGAATGCAAGAAATAAAATACAATTAAATAGTTGATTGTCTGTAATTACGCTTTTACCAATAAAAATCGCTTTTACATTTAAAAGTTCATTTACAAGTGTTTAATATTTTATGATAAGTAGGATTAAATGTTTCCTTTGTCTGTACTTTTTCTTGGAATAAAAATATCTTTAAGAAGGGGTGGGTGGCTTGCTCGTTATTGTTTTATAAAAAGTCATCATACTTTGCTCCGAGAAAAAATATTGAAAAAAAAAACGTCTGGAAAACATTTATTTTTAGGTTATTAAGAATCAATATCACTTTAAGTTATTTTTATAAAACATATTGCTTTTTTAAAGAAGATAACAGAAATATAACATTATTATTTGATACTCTAGTACGTTATAAAGAATGATATTTATTTTTTGTATTAGGTTCTGAAACGTATGAGTGTGATACAATGAAACACATCTCCTTTGCTAGAATCAGGGCAAGGACTTCCAACGTGCTTTGAGCGAAGTAATCCATTAACATACGCTATTTGCTTGAGGTCTCGGTCCATCTTTTCAAAAGACTTAATGTCCTAATCAAAGCAAAAATCGAGGCAACGACTCCCTAGGCTCGTAAGAAAAAAAAACTACTCTTATAACTACACTTATGTGGTGACTACCATGTTGGTCTGGGTGAGGTATTGAGTTTGATTCCTAGATCAGTCAAAGTATAAAAATTTGGTTTTTTCATATGGGATTTCTAAACAGCGAACTGTATTTTTGTTTGGTTGATGGAAGTAAGGTCACCACCTCCTTTGGCATAGAACTAAAATATAACTGACTAAGGGTCATTTACACTAACGCAGAGTCGAAGCGCATCGAAGCGCCAAATTCTTTACAACTAAAGCGAAGCCGCACGAATGCGCGCGCATTCGCCAGAATACGCGTGCACTCTTTTACGTGTAGTAATGGGCTTCAACAGCAGTGCTATTGAATCACTTGCCAGTTGACTCTCGTAGCTAAAACTTGTGTAAAATGGTTGATCTTGATCTTGCTATGATATTACCTACTTATATCGGAAGTTGAAGAAGTAAACGAAGAAAAAGAAAGCGGAAGAAAGGGAGCGAAGTAGGTTCGCTAGTGGGCGCATGGATACGCGAGAATGCGCGCGCACCAATCAGCGTTGTTCACGCGCAGACGTGCGCATTCTTCGGAATTCGCACGTCACTTTCTAAAATCACAGAAGTAATGTGTGCGTTACGCTGTGGAGTTAAGATTAAATTTGTTATGTTCTCTTTTGGATAGACGCTTCGATGCGCCTCGACTCTGTGCTAGTATAAATTGACCCTAAATGATGGTAGTTTGAACTCTGCCTTACTCTCAAAAGTATTCAGGCGCGGTATTATTAAGGTAAGGCGATAAGACCCATTGTGTCACCATTTGTAACTAATTGGGCGATAGCCAACACATTAGTAATTTGCTTTATTCCGGCAGATATACACTTAAGAAAGTTACGTAGGGTTGTCTCGTAGCCTATTTTCAAGTCAGTACTCACCTCCAAAAGGCTCGTATGCAATTTTTATATATCGTTTATTGAATCCACTTTCATTAATTGGTTATTTTGAAACATGTCTAAAAGCTTCCTACCTTCTTGCTTTTTATATCGTTGGCAACTTAAACCTCGCAATTTTCTCTGAGTGGTGTAGAAATAGCGTTCTACATGTTTTGGAATTTTGAAGGTAAAATTCTGATGATCATGTTCTCAAAAAATACATGTGCTTAATTTAAAAAAAGGATTGAGCCAAACGTAAATTAGAATTAACTAATTTTCTAGAAGTGAAGTAGCGTTTAAAAGAAACACACTTTATGAGAGCATTTACTTTTTAACCGACTTCCAAAAAAGGAGGAGGTACTTCAATTAACTGAATTTAACACATTATTAGTCAAGTAAATATAAAATTAGTTAGGATGCGTTGAAACTTTTATCAGGCTGCACAGTCGTTCCCTCAGCAAGGGAAACAGCTAGTCCAAGCTAATAAATACGAAAGTGAGTTTGTTTGTTTGTTACGCTTTCACGGTAAAACGGTTGCATCGATTTGTATGAAATTTGTTTTTTTTAAGTCATCCTGGAGATAGTTATAGACTACTTTTTATCCGGATGCGTTAAGTATTTCCCTCGGAGCAGCTAGTTATTTAAAATTGCCGCGTTAATTACGGAACTATCACTCCTCAGTTTTGTATAATAAAATTAAACCATTGTCGCAAAGCAAGACCAAGTTGAAGTAATTACCATGAAACTTTCTGTTCTGATTTAACAATGGGATTGCATTCAGCACGCATCTAAGTGGAAGTGGGACACTATTCTAATGGCGTATCTCACTCGTCCGCCATTCAATGGTCGTATTATTCAGCGGAGTATCCATTTATTTCAAGGTTTTTGTTCGTGCTCTATCTGTTCTGTGTTTGTGTTTGACAGTTTTGTGGTTTTGTTTATTGTGTGGGTTTTATCAATGAAGAATAAATGAAGTAGTTTTTAGAAGAAAGTAACAGTCTTGCTTTTGTAAATCTTCTAGTAGAATTTCGAATATAAACAGATTATTTTTATATTTGAAGGCTTTATGGTTTTTCAGATTTAAAGTATGCATGTATTGAGCCTTTACAACAAAACAAAGTCTGAAAAACTATCATCATCAGACATCAGGGCAGACAAGCTTTTTTTAATTCTATACAAGCTGTTTTTCACGGTTTAACCACTTCACGTATCAAGATAAAAACTAGCTTATTTTCCTAGATTTCAATATATTGAATGAGTAGGGAGAGATATATCTCTCCCTACTTAATTTCATCTAAATTGATTCGGCTATATGCTGAATGGTCTATACTATATGGCAGGGCTTCGTATTTTATTTTTAAGTTTTCCTAGTAGTCTTTAGTAGAATAATAATAATTATCACCCGTATTTAAGAACAATACTATGCTAAGTAAGGAATTTCTCATAGCGTTTATAGCTGAAGTGTCAATTCATAAAATACTTAAGCTAACCTTTGCTATGCGGACACACATCGCTGATTCTTTGATTGGTTCATTTTCCGTTACTAAGAGGATGTTATTTTAGTCTTTAGTAGGTACATTTGGTAAGAAAATATTCGTTTGAAGCTATATTACGTTTTGTATGAAGTCTCCAGTACCTGTAGAACTTCAAAGAGATTCATCAGGCAAAGGCGAGAGTTTTCCTTATTCTTCAATGTTTATTACATTATTTTTACCGTTGATCGCCTTTTTGACGAGCTTCATAAATAAATAAAGTAGGTACAGTGATCTCTGTTTTGAAGAATTTATGGGTGTTTATTTAGGTCATTCGAAGGGTACCTTCTAATTTATAATGGATTTTTAGAAAGGCTTTTTTGTGTAGTGTAAGTTTACTAAACTAATACAAGAATAAACTCTTTCGCTCGACTCTGGAATTAAACCAGACACCTCAAACTTAAAAGTTGCGCTTGCAACCACTAGACCAACAAGACAGCCAGACAAATTTAATTTTCTTAATACAAAAACATTCTAAAAATCACTCTGAAGTATTTTCATTTTGTTGGAAGAAAATATGAAATGTTTTTTTCAATATTGAAGAAGGAATAGGATTAAGCTAGGTTAGCCAAAGTCTTACTTATTTAAATTTTTGATATTTTAAGACACCGCGTAGGCATTACGTGTTTAGAGATCCTCGATGAAATTACGGAGCAAACTAGATCTGAACGGAGGTAGACTAGGTAGCCTAGGGAATACTAGAATTAGCTTAATCCGAAGGAAATATAAATCATTTTACCGAGCCGTTTTAATCAAATAATACTATTGTTTAAAGTAATTCTGTTTATTTGAATAATGAAACGAGACCAGAATAGGTAGTCGTTTTTATTATGTTTTCTAAAAAACATGATTTTTACTCAGGTATAGTGTAGCTTTTTGAAATTTAAAGATCAATTAAAAATATATACCTACAATATCTTTTCTTTACAATCTTAGTTGAGATGGGGAAATTCTAGTAGATACTAAAGTTTATCAACTCAATTATAATTTACTAGACTTCCGCCCGCGGCTTCGCTCGCGTGGACAGGAAATTAATATAGCCTATGACATTTCGTAAAGATGTAGCTTTCTAACGGTGAAAGAATAAAAAAAACGGTTTAGTAGTTTTTGAGTTAAAACCCTACAAACATAAAACAAATCTTTCCTCTGTATAATATTAGTATAGATAATAATTTCCCGGAACTTTTTTGTGCTTTCAAAATAAATTTTGTCTAAGCCCATATGAAAACAATGAACCACCAGGCATCGTGTCGTTATAATGTAAATGCTTTTTTTAAACGCGACACACGAACACAATCCAATCTCGGCGTCTTTGAAACTTAATCTGATACCGCTTGTGTTCTTACAGTAATTGAAAGCGTATAGAAACATTGTCACGGATCGAAATACTTTATCCAAACAAATACTTGACTTTCTCGAAGCATTGACTGAAGATAACACAAGGTTGATAAAATCGTGACCTTTCAATGCGGTTAAAAATAGAAAAATAATCTATTTACCCATAAGTTTTCTTGTGTTCTTAGAGGAAACTTGTTTGTAGTTCAAAAAATATTGCTTTGTTTAGGAAAAAATAGACTATACAAGCTTATCATGATAACATGCTTGTTAACCCTGAAGGCCTTCAGATTGTAGGGACACAATGTAATCATGAAAGAAAGGCAGAAAGCTATATAAGCAGAAATGCACGCGAATGAGACGAATGAACGGCCTATCAATTACTGCGCTGCACTGCCCCCTAATTACGTAAAAAACGGATATCCAATTGCCATACTCATCCAAAGGAGTTTAATATACATTTCTGCATATTTTTGGACGTATATCTCATTGATACTTTTAAAGAAGCAATGTATATCGTTGAACTATCAAAATGAAAGGTATTGCAACTGAAATTGAAAGATATCGGCTTACATAATTAGGAGGCTGGTCTGAGCGAAAGGTTGTCACTACCCACCTTACTTATAAAAACCCTGTAATCTGAAGTTAAACCATCTCTCACCTAATCCTTACTTAAAATAACTTAAGTTCGGATTAACGCTAAACAGCATTTATGCGTAATGACAACCCGATGTTAATCCGCTGCTAAGCAGCAGATAAATATTAATCGAACTTTATAAGTGAGACGGTAAGGGTTTCGTGAAAAATAACCATGGACATTTTTAACCCACAAAAGAGACTTTAATTTAGCAGGCCCGTAAACTTCCACAGCCGGACAGTGACAGTGCTCGCTTAGGGATTTGGTGGCCCTTATAATACGCAACACATCAATCCTTAAAAGCTGTTTCCCGTATTTTAACTTGCGTCCTGAGGGATCTGTATCACGCACCTGGGTATAACTATATTAGGTTTTAATCTATGTTAATACCAAATTAAATCTAGATCTATTTAGCTACTTTAAACAGGCAGACAGACAGAGTATCTTTAGCATTTAGTAACAATAGTACTGCCGTATTTCCCGTATTGAGGAGCTCGTGGCTAAGTAACAGCCGCACGGTTCGACCGATCAAAGGTTAAGCTGCGCTTGGCGCGGTCGGTCCGTGGATGGGTGACCATCTTTGTCATAGCGAGGACTCCTCCGTGCCTCGGAAAGCACGTTAAGCTGTTGGTCCCGGTTGTCATTTGTACATCTTTGACAGTCGTTACGGGTAGTCAGAAGCCAGAAAGTCTGACAACCAGTCTTACCAAGGGGTTCCGTGTTACCCGGTAACTGGGTTGTGGAGGTCAGATTGGCAGTCGCTCCATGTAAAACACTGGTACTCAGCTGCATCCGGTTAAGACTGGAAGCCGACCCCAACATAGTTGGGAAAAAAGGCTAGGCAGATGATGAGTACTCCCGTATTTCGTATGAACGCCCTTTCTTTAATCCTACTTATATTATAAATGCGAAAGTTTGTAAAGATGTATATACATGGATTTTTGTTACTCTTTAAATTATGTCATTATTCATTAAAGTACATAATTAATAAAAAAAACACGTTAAATTTCGTGCTGAAATATATTTTGCGCGAGAAGTTGCAAGCTACTGGTGGCCAAAGTCCTAACATAAGTAGTTACTACATTCAAATAAAGTATAGCCTAACTGTAAGATGAAACAATAATGTACGTAGTTGGTATTCGAATTTATCGACTTCAGGGGTATCCTGCAGTCGCTAAATAGAAGCAAATTAAATCCCGGGCCGTACCTGACTAAACCCTTATCACAAATAGCGCAGTTTCTATCTACATCTCGACCGTACAAATCCCCAGTTCCTAGACGCAAGGGTCATTAACTATTAATGTAATGATATTTAAAGTCCAACTTTCACCAACTGTCCACAGAGCTCAAATCAAGATTGATAAACACCACCCAATTTTCCACGGCATAAAATTTACGGATCATGTCATATAAACCGTCCTCCATAATCCCTTATCACCAGAACTTAAGTCCCCGAATAATTAAACAATGTTAAGATTTTTGTACGCTTATTACAAAGTAGTAAGGTCCAAAATGGAGTGTTGTATTTATCAGATTTTATTAAGAGTCAATGAATGAAGGCGTTCGTTGGCAATTTGCTTCGACGAGGAATACCTAAATAATTAATTTCATTGACATTTGGAAGTGAAAGAACCCTCATTTGCACTTTACTTCGTCATTAGATATTGGGTGCAGATTCAATTTAAATTCGCTATAATAAAGAAACTTATATGAATAGAGCATTAACGATGTTGACACGAGAAATGTTCCTTAAATTTCTTTCATTACGAATCCATTGCTCTCTTCCTTTGAATGAAAGTAATTAAATAAAATTCAACGACAAGCAATGTTTATCAAACCTCCGTCCTCAACAGTGAAATGAGATACATTGTTTAAATGGAGCTGTAAGTAAGTCACTTTGTTTTTTTATGTCTGAAAAAATAAATGTTCTTTGGGCCCATCGTACGAAAACATAAACCGACAGGCACCATGTCGTGTAATCTAAATGAAGATCCTTATTAAAGCCTTTTAGAAATCCTCAATTATTTCGTTAAAATATACATATATAACTGGTTATTTCTCGAAGATAATCCGTTAAGTCAGAACTTAACTGTCAAACTTTAGCACTTACGTTTGTCTGGCGAAATAATGACTCTGTTCCTAAGATCTATTTATCAAGAAGTAAAGATGAGTATGTACATATGTATATTGTGTGTATTTTGAATTAGACACTGGTATATCCAAATCAGTTGCTTGGCGGAACGTACAAATCAATTCTCCGAGATAATTGGGTCTAGCTAGTCTCTCGGTTTAGTCGTATCTATAGTCCATCAAAGAAGATACAAAGATCTAATCCTAGACAGTAGTCGCTTGCCCTGGTGTGCATAAAATCTTGGGTAAGGTTCGGGTTAGGTATCCTAAAATATATACCTAATAAGTGGGAATGTGAGTTTGTTAATTTCTTTATTACGCTTTTACAGTAAGACGGTTAATCCGATTTTAATGAAATTTGGTATGCAGGTAGATGGAGCCCAGAAAAGGGTTATAGGATTTATCATTTAAAAACGGTTTTACCTAATGTCTCGGTAAACACATCAAGAGGTTCGCAACTATCATTAAACTTAAAAACGTTTAGTTATCATCATCATCATTATTATTGGACTTTAGTGTCCTACTGCTAGGCACAGGCCTTTTCTCATTCAGAGAAGACTACGAAACTTGCTAGGTAGATTGGCGATTTTAGACTTTTGTAAGTCCAACGTTCTACACGTTAGGAACATTTGCTTGGTGGAAAACTTTACATTACAATCCTTAATTTAATACTTAAACTCAGTATCCCTCTTAGCATTAAGGTTCTTCGACTGTATATTTTCCTATCGAATTTCTATTAACCAAGAGAAGGGGCATTCTCCAACTTTTTAAATTTAATTTGTAACACGAGACTTTCGAGTCAAATACTTTTACATCTTTTATTTATTTCCCTATTGGGACTCGTCGGCTAAAAAGGTCGAATGATGCTTTGAAAAAAAAAGAAACTGTCGGTAAATATTTTATCAGTGTCCCATTGTTTATTACAATATTTAATTCATTATTTACGACTGTATTTATATTATTCAAATTACTTTTGAATTATTATTTGGTGATTTGATTATTACCGACATTGCATACATCAAATTTTAAGTACACATTCATTAAAATATACTCAAACTGCAATTATACCGACAGAATATCAAGTTTTTATTTCAGAGTTTCAAATTTATATTTTCGGCTAACTTTTAAGTACTTTTGCAAAAACAATTGAAGCCTTTTAACAATACAGTATTTTATCATTAAAGCCTTACAGTTACAGAAGGTGTTAGAAGCGTTAGTAATTTCCTATTGACGTCACCAACTAATTGGAACGTGCTCGCTGCATGCCTCGTTCACCACAATCGTCGGATGCAGTTGAAAATCAATTCATGGCTATTCAATCAAGAGTGGGTTCTAATTTACTCTATATTTGATGGTTGGAGGAAAATTATTACAGGTCTTATTTATTTTATTTATTTATAACCAGTTATATTAACAGTATGTATATTACCACACATATAAGTTAAGGTTGAGTATATTACTATGACTATATTATAACTAGACAAAGTTGTAAGTTATATAATAGTGTGTATTATAGGAGCAGTTATGAAAGATAAATAAATGGAATAATAAATGCAGTCATCAAAATGACATAAAGTCATCATATTTTTTTATGGTGGTTTTTCGTCATAATAAAAAGTATTAGACACGCAACTCCCATGATAAGATAATATTATTTTTGTATGAGGCGTAACACTGACTGAATACAAGCTGCAACTGCCAAGATTGAGAAAATACATTACACATGAACGAGGTACTAAAACCTTGTCACTAAAACATTAAGGTTTAATATTGCAGATCATTTTTTTAATTCTCCATTTTTCGTTTGCCATACAATCCACACCACCAATGTTTACTTAAAGTTAAACAAACAAACACACAAACATTTCGGTCAATTCCTATTACGGTAAACTGACCACGTACTTCATTTCCTACTCTTTACAATATAGACGAGTCCGAAACTCATTAAGGTTCGTCGAATGAGAGCGAAAGTTTTTCGTATCTCGAAAGTGAAAGCAAATAAAATAGGTAGTACTTTGCTGAGTGATTAGACTTGCCTTTCATGGGATTCTGTTGATTCGGCCTTTGTTGTTGTTGAACAGAATTTGGTGTTTTGTTATGGTAGTGGTGGGTACATCATCCACCAGGCAAGTACAGTACCAATACCGCGCAGTTACTGTTTTTTTTAGGGATGGGAATTCATCAAATGAGGCTTCCCGCTGTGGGTGGAGCGGGACGAAGTGTCAGGTTTTTACTGACTAAAACCCATCCATGTTCCTTTGCGTTTCAAGGCTGCTGTAACTTTTTCGAACAATCCTGAAGCCCACAGTTGATCATTAAATCGGTTTTGAGAGACAATATTAATGTGTAATTATAATAAATTTGTCTAATTCTTAGATAAACTCTAAGAATTACCCTTGTAAGTTTATCCTGGGCGCCGCTGACTTACGGTGAAAATAAACATCGCGAGGAAACCTAAACTTTTAAAAATTTAATCCCCAATTTGTATTAAGTAAGCATGGTAATCAATATTCGTACATTTTATGAGTGAGTGCGTTTTGCTCAGCAGTGGGACTATAACAACAAAAAGTTTTTAATATATAAAAATGTATCCCTATTTCCCTTTGGGACGCCATAACCCGAGAGCGACTCATCTAATTTGGATGCCAATTTAGGACGAAGATATAGGGGACCCTGGAAACGATTATAGACTAATTAGTCCCTCAGGACGCGGGCGAAACCAAGGGGACTAACTAGTATAAGTTTGTATAACTGTTGTTCTATTTTCATTAGATTAATTATTTTTTTTTAACTATAAAGATCGTAAACTTTAAAGTTTGCTCATTAAAATATTGTGATGTTCGTGCAAAGTACCTCTTTGACAATTATATAGCAAAAATATTTAACGAGTTAATTAATTTTGCTTCAGAATAAACATCTGTAGATAATTTTTAAGCAAGTAAGTTCATTAATATATTTTGTTTAAAGTTTTATGTTAAACAGTATCTCTGTCGTAAATAAACTGAATCAGATACGAAAACAAGAGTTACAACTCTAATTTGAGTTTGTGTAAATTAGACTGTCAACAGTTTGTCAGTTGACCGAGTAAATAATGTTTTTACTTATCCACAGACTTGACATAATAAGAGAATTACGTTCAGTGGGCGTAGCACGAACTTGTTAACATTTTGTCATTTTGACTTATTTCAAAAATTAAAAAATTCAACAGCGAATTGTGTAGGTAAGTCTTATTAATTTTACCATTGTTAAAATTACCTATGTAAGTATATATTCCAAATCATATTAAGCAAATAAAATGTTTTGATCTAAACTTTCCTTTTCTATTCAATTTTTATAAAAAAATAATTTATATTGTTTAAGTGAGACAAGTTTTTTTTAAGCATTATCATCCGCTCGAGTAAGTCCACTGCTGAACGTAGGCTCGTCCTGTATGACACGCCACTGAGCTTGTTCTTCAGTTCTCCGTCAATCCCTGTCAACTGCCTTCCGAATATCAACACCACATCTAGCTACAATGCAGCAATGCGACAAGTAACTTCCACAGCAAATAATTATAAAGAATTATATAAAATCTACTTTTTATAATATTTATGGGCTACAGGTTTCCTAATCTAACAAGCTCAAGTGTTAGAATATTCTCAAATCCACCTGACGGCCTCTGATATGGAATTGTAACAAAGACTGTTGATCAAGGTAGCAGTTGGTGACGACGGCTTCACGTGCCTTACCACGGAGGTATATCACAGCCAACTACGATTTTTTAAAGCGTACAAAGCGATGTCGGGCATCTCGGGAATCGAACCCAAAACCCGTTCGTAGCAGTCGCGTTTTCCCCTACTAGGTAGTCTATGCAGTGTTATAAAATGTTGAGCGAGAAATTGGAACCTATATTTCATTAAAATATGACGCACTTTACCTTATTTTTACTTAAAGCATCTAATCTATACCTTATAAAAAACCCATAATCCAGCTTAAATCTTCAGTCTTTTGTCTAGATTATTAAGGAACACAATCAAATTTTATACCAAAATCTAATTTACATTTGCACGTTAATCATAATTGTCTTGAAAAATATAATTAAATTTTATTACTATTTTAAATTAAGTAGAAAGTAACAAAGCGTGTCGGAACAAGTCTAAAAAAAATCGTAACAAGGTCCCAACGGAAATGTCACCGCCGCCATTAAGATTAATTTTTAAAAGCTCTCTTTGTTAATCAACTTTTTAGACAGTTGATGTGATTTAATTTGAAGGAGAAAGAGCGCGCGTTTTTTTCCTTAGTCATTGTAGTGACGAGTATACAGAATAGCCGTAGACACTATTCATGCAGAAAAAACTTATTGATCGTAGTTTAAAATAGACTTTCACTTTTCACTTCGAACTGGTACCCTAAGTACAGTGACAGTTCAACTGCATGTATTTCTTACTAGCTTCCCGTCAGCGGCTTCGCCCGCGATATTTTAGCTAATGGATACAAAAACTTGACAAATTATATACTCAAACCTTCCTCATTAATCACTCTATCTATTAAAAAAAAACCGCATCAAAATCCGTTGCGTAGTTTTAAAGATTTAAGCATACATAGGGATATAGGGACAGAGAAAGCGACTTTGTTTTATACTATGTAGTGAAGTATTTATTCTATTCTAGTTTCATGCAATTTCACCCTCGTCCTGAGGGAATTACACAATGCACCCGGATAAGAAGTAGCCTTTAACCATCTCCAGAGTCCCATCTCCATACCGAATACTGCATATCTCTATACCGAAGTTCATATGAATCGGTTCAGCCATTTTGCTGTGAAAGCGTAACAAACATATAAAAAACAAAGAAAGGTGCGGCGAAAAACATAACCCTTTTCTTTGCAGTCCAGTAAAAACTCACATTCGCAATTATAATATCATCTGGATACTTACAACCCTTATATTATATGAATTCAATTTTAAGGTACTTCTATAATATAAGTATGTAGAAAAAAATACTTAGTATGGTCAGGGACTCGTTTGCTCGAATTTCGATATTTGCATTTGTAGAGAAAGATAAAAAGAGAGTGAAATTTTCATGAAGGAAGCATAACGCTTTTTCCTTACGTGAAGATTTGACGTAAATTACGTTAAGGAACTTCATTCCTAAAAATATGTATAGAAAAGAAAACATCTCTCATTTTTGCATTATTTTATCTATTTCTTTCACTCCTGAATGCGCTGGAATGCCTCACTTTAGATTGCCTAACGAGATCACTTAGCGACGGCCGCTTTAAAAATGTAATAAGTGCAGGGAATGCGTTCCGGGTTCCAAATGACCCATTTTAAAACGACATTTATATCTCAAATTACGACTGTATATTGAAGGTTTTAATGTAGGTGAACGAAAACAACGCTTTATCTACATAGTTTGTAATCTTATATTTATAGACTCTGCCTAAGCTGGGGGCATACTTTAACACACCGAAATTAAATTTGGAAATACCGAGCATAGACGATAACTTTTTGTGTGGTGCGATCTGCATACAACTATCCATATGTAAAAAAAATGCAACGTACGAAACTTCAATCGAATCTTCGTTTTCCCTCAGACATATAGAAGACTGGGATAAGCGATCGATAGGTAGGCGAAAATGGATTGCGGCTTTGCTCGTCATTCAAATTTCGAACACCCGTTTCACCTTTAAGTTTCTAATTTCCAAAAATGTTGTCCTAGTAGACGCTTACATCATGAAAGGTATATCTATATAGGCACTGCCAAAATTGCAAGCTTGTAGCCACAACTGTCAATCACGACAAGTTATTATAATATGTATAGAAGACAAATTGTTTCCCGCGGTTTCACCCGCATCCTGAGGGATCTACTTCTCGTACCCGGATAAAACTATCCCAGGTCCTTCTCCGAGATCAAATTTCATCTCAATCAGTTTAGCCGTTTTTGAGTAAAAGTTTAACAAGCAGACAGATAGACAGTTTTTTTTTCGGATGTAGGTATAAGATTAGTTGATATAGGATCATACGTACTCCCAAAAAACATACTGTCTATCCTTATTATATTAGCAAGAGCTATGACCTAATTTAATATTTGGCCTACGTCCCAAAACTTTTATGAACACATCTTATAAACTCTCCTTTATTTAGTTCAACGATACAATATGAAAATAAATTTCAGTTTGCGGCTCGTATGGCTTAAAAAAAATTTGAACCACAGGTTTATTGAAAAACTTCCGACCAAAGCGGAGTGCACTTCAGAGGCGGAGCGAAATTCATAACAAATGCCATTGGGGCCAAGTAGGCTTATAATGTAATGCTCTGTTTATTACCAAAAATGTGTTATTGAAATTATTATTTTTTTCTTTACTGTTTTCCGCAGTTTCATTCCTGTCCTGGGGGAATTTCTTCTCGGATTAAGATAAAAACTCTGTATACTAATTTTCCAGGGTTCAAGCTATCTTAAGTAAGGAACACCGTGGTGGTTTTAGCCGGTAAGAGTCCGGCACTGTTCCCGGCCAACCCATTGGGCCGGGTTCGTCCATGAGGATTTCCCCACGTAAAAAAAAAAAAAAAGGTTTCAAGCTATCTTCATACCAAGTTTCATATCTAAATCGTTACTAATAGAAACAAACTTAAATTCACTTTTTTAATTTCAATAAGGATTCGTGCAAGATATTCACCTGTACTAATATTGTGTATATTGTAATACTAAAGTAAGTTTTTCATGGTCAGACCGCTAAACCAATGTGAACGAAATTTGGTGAAGACATAGGAACTTGTATTTGTATACCTAGCTCGAATGGAACAGTTGCCTATTGATATATAAAAATGAAAATTTATGTAATGTTAGAAATACCAATTTAACTTTACATTAATTCATTGTAAATTTCTGTCGGCTACTCAACGTTTTTAATTATACTATGTCTACTTTTAATCCACCTAGAGAATGGGTTACACTATTTATAGGAGGTCTATTGTCTGCCTTGTATCAGCTTAACTGTGGGTACTGCAGTGTGCTAAAGTAATTTCACCGAAAATCTTCAAAGGGTAACAAAAGGGGTGTTCAGAGCGCAATGAAGCTGCAATTCATAGATCGATTCTCTGTTTTCGTACCAAAGCATCCTCAATGTATGCACCCTAAAGCAATGAGCACTTTGACGTTCATATCCTATGAAACATCAGATTGCTAATTCTCAAACAATTTTAAACTCGTTCAATTTCAGAATGACCGACTTCGTAATAACATTTCTAAATAATCCCAAAGAAACTTTGAATTTAAAACCTAATTATTTCCCGGATAAGTAAGTTATATCCAGCCAGTTTTTAGAGCAGAACAAATTAAAAGCGACGCTATATCACTACTCGTTTCAAACGGAATATTCTCGGAGATTAAGCGCTTTTTTGGTTTTGCGACAGAATTTTAGTAAAGTCATACAGGCCATACCGATACGTGGACCTAATGTTCTAAATAAATTGCTTCGCAAGCTGTTATAGTGCGCTAAACTGAAAACGCTTGAATAGCTGTTTGACTCTAGTGGTTTAAAAATGGAACTTAAAATCTTCATAATTTTTGCGTGCCGTTTAGGTTTATATTGGTATATATGATAAATAGTTTTGTCGAATTATTTTCGCCAATTTTCAGATAAGACCTGTTCATTTGATATTCGTCTTAGATTAAATCTCAGTGCTTTTTCATAGTAAAAATATTTTTATAGGATTCTATCTAATATGATTCAATATTACCTTGATAAAAGGCATTTTTTATTATTTTTTTCTAGACACGTTATTACTGGTGATATTGAGTTCGTAGCCGACGTCCCGCGAGTATAATAAAGTCACCAAGAAACCTTGTTACTTGTACTAGGTCGGTGACCCAATGTCATCTTATAAGTGAAAAAATTTACTACAGATATTAGGAATTAGGTTAGACTTTTTATTAAAATAAGAAAAAAAGATATTCGTTTACCCCAAATGAAAAAATGGGACACTATATTATCTGGCTATGGGTAGCTGTTGTATTTCTTACTGTAGTTTTAATTAAAATAAAAAGCTGAAACAGCGGCTGTGTAAGCAATTTTTGATAATATGGTTGGAATTTTTGTACACTATGCCAGTATTGGAAAGGTAAAAATAAGCACTTACACCAACTGAACATAATTTTATATTATAGGGTTCGAAGGTATTTTAATCCCAGCACTTTCTGATCATAATATTATTTTGTATTTTTGGTCAACATGTTTTGTTTATTTTGGTTTAAACAACTACGTGTATTGAAATACAAAATTATAAGACAGAACATTTTGACGTATATTTTTATAGGATGCTGATAAACAGTATACAGTTCGAGAGTGCTATTACTTGATATAGGTACTAGTGTTCATACTAATAATTATGTTATTGTCCGGTTAAGCAGGTTGAATGCTGTTAGAAGCACCCAGCAAGAGGTCATGCCCCTAATCTTGCTGGGTGCTTATGCAGAAAAAAAAATGTAGAATATTGGGGCGAAAGGTCGGGGCATCGCATCATCATCAGCCTATATAATGTCCCACTGCTGGGCACAGGCCTCTTCTCATACAGAGAAGGCATGAGCATTAATTACCACGCTTGCTCAAGGCGGATTGGCGATTTCAGACTTTTTTAAGTCCAGTAGGTTTCCTCACGATGTTTTCCTTCACCGTTAGTCAGTGACGTCTAATATATACTTAGAAAGTACATATGACTTTAGAAAAGTCACATTGGTACTTGCCAGGTTTCGAACCCACACACTCGTACATGAGAAGCAGGTCCCTTAACCACTAGGCCACCACGACTTTTTTTATTTATTTTTTTGGCATCGCATAGGTGATTGAATTTTAAGGATTCAAGGAAGCCCATAGTGTAACTACTGAATTAACACGCAGAACGCGCAGCTTCATTTTGTAGAACAGAACCTAGCATAGTTAAAATAAATAAACGTTTATCTAACACTAGCTGTTTACCGCGGTTTCGCCCGTGTCCCGAGGGATAAACTTAACACACTCCAATAAAAACCATCTCCTTGCCCAAGATTTAAACTATTCCCATACCAAATTTCATCTAAATCGGTTCAGCGGTTTAAGCGTTTATAATATTAATAAAATTATAGATAGTCACAGCCACTAGCTAGGTCAGGACATTACAGCTCACCTGTTTGCTTTAACGCAAATAAAATAATATTTAGTCAATTGTAATTCGGAGATCGATGGTGACCTTATTATGGATTCATAATAGCCTCTCAAACCGACCGCAAATTGCTATCACCCTGACTACCAGCCGATCGATCTTATGAACTTATTGTAAGACAAATTGGATCCGGACATTTTGCTGGCGAGACCTTGGTAGTAAAGTTTAAATAGGTCAATGTACTTTGGTGATTAGGAAAAAATGTGTTTTTTTCAATTTTTTTAGGGTGGTCTAAACAAGGGAGGTCTGTATTGTTAGCTGGTATTTAATCTGGAGCATTCATGAGCTCTAAAGACGGAGATGAACATTGTCATTAAACGGTATTATTCACTTGAATTTGAAATTGTCATAATATGACATAATATGTCAAATGGTGTGAATTTGATAGTAAGTATTTTTTTTTTTTCTTAAGAAAAACGTTGCCCCACACTAGGAATTACTCCTGTGTCGTGGGTGCGTTTACAAACATACATTACACATGCACAAACACCCAGACCCGGAACAATTTTAGTTGTCCCGTGCGGGAATCGAACCCGCGACACGCCGCGCAGCAGCCAATTGCTCAGCCACTGCGCCAAACGTGCCGTCAAAATTTATTTAAGACGACGACAGAAATTCCGTCAAATAAACAAACATAACAACGCATATAATGTAGTACTATATACTTACATATATGATACGTCACAAAAATGTCTATGGTGTTCACACTTTAAAAGCTTCTTAAAGATGCTGCTGTCGAAATTGAATGATCCTGAATTTATTAAATTTATTAATTCTTTGATTTTTTTCCTTGCTAATTTTGTTGTAATCTGTAACCTTCAAAGTGTCCTACAGATGTGGCCGACCCAGTTCTCTAAATCGGCTATCCCACAATGTCCAGGCCGATCAATCATCACTGACAGGGCTATTGTAGCCAATACGCTCGACACTGTTGTGATAGATCTATTTAAGTGTTCACAAAGATTGGCCATGTTACATGTTACACGTCACGAGTTTTGTAATAAAAGCCTTTGAAAATAATACTAACACTAGATTTCCGCCAGCATCTTCACCCGCGTGGACTATACGAATTCAAATAAAAAATTACAGAGTTTCATACAAACTTTGCCTCCCTCTTTCACCTCCATAGGGGTAGAATTTCGGAAATTCCTTTCTTATCGGATGCCTAAGTCATACAAAGAACACACCGTCTCTACGATCAGCGGTTTAGGCTGCGTGGATCCGTCAGTCATTCAAGACAAAGCTTAAGACTTAAGCACCCGTTTCCTTAATGATGCATATACCCACATGAAATTACTCGATTGGTTAGTTCGCTCAAACATGTACTAACATGCTACAGTTAATGAACATGCCAACAGAATCACTAAATGCATAGGTTATCCCAACTTTATTAATATTTATAAATGCGAAACTGAGTTTGTTTGCATGTTACGCTTTCACGGTAAGTTATAGGTTTTTTATCCGGGAGCGTAAAGTAGTTCCGATGGGACGTGGGAAACCGCGGGACACAACTAATATAAAATACACTGTTACCTCAAATTTATCGAACGCAATGCAATTTCTCTTTGATGGTTTACATCTCCCATTCATTCGCTCACTTTTCAATACGGAGAAAGTCTAATTAGCCATCGTGTATTTTATAGCCGTTTCCAGCGAAAACTTTTTGTTTTAAAATTCAATCTTTCTTTTGAATTTAAAAAATAAAAACCGATTCACCTTAATAAACATTTTCGAATTCCAAATTAAAGAACTAATGAGGTGAAAATTAGGTCAGAAGTGATTCCATTCATCATAAAAGTTAAGATATTATAAATAAGTTGACACAGTTATAGTATATGACCAATCTACTCATATTTCCTACTGAAAGTGGTTTTATGGGATAAATGTAATGACGCGAAAGGAATATATGGAGTGTAGTAATATAATGTAATGTAAGTAAGGCTTCAAAATAAAACATGGATTCAATCTTTTTAAAAGAAAAACATTAGCGCGAAAATTAAAACACGGGCACAGGCAGCCTTTAAACAAATCTCTTAGGTTCAGAATTATAATAACAAATCATTTGAAAGTCCACAAGGTTAAAAAATATTTTTTCAAGGACGGACTATGAAGGTATCATGTTCCTTTAATGCAAATTTTCCTACAAAGAATTTCTCGCAAGGTGTAGTATTTTTACGGCGTTCAGATAATGAGCTCGTCCATCAAGAGCATGCTTAGAAAACTGTTGTTTAAAAAAGGAATGCGGCTGGAGGTTTCTTCTATTAAATAAATGTGTTTAGTTTTCAAAATAATGTTAAACTATGTATAAATCCGCTACCATACACTGATTATTATTTACGTGAATTGAAACATTAGTCTGTACTTTCAAAATTCGGTTGAACCGCAGACATCATCTGCCTAGCCTTTTCCAGCACCAGTGTTTTACAGACTGCCTATCTGACCTCCACAACCCAGTTACCAGACAACAGGATACACCTTGGTAAGACTGCTTCTCAGACTTTCTGGCTTCTGACTACCCGTAACGACTGTTAAAGATCTACAAAAGACAACAAGTACCAACGGCTTCACATGATTTCCGAGACACGGAGGAGACTCGGTGGTTTAACTGACAGCCCGACCGCGCCAAGCGTAGCTTAATTCAACATGTCATTTATGTTACATCGTGGTGGAAACGGGTGAGCTACCATAAGGCTATTATACTCCAAACGACGGGAACCTATCGTTAAAATTAAATACTGTAACAGCTATTTAAATTTATCGCTAGGACACATAAGACATCCTGACTAGATTACTTAAAGTGACTTAATCAGTCTCTTAATCGGTCATGTTTCTCCGTCAATTAAGGTATCCTTGGTTATATACTACAACCTTTCCGATAACAAAGATATTTTGTAAAAGAAATAAACTATCTTGTATAGTTTCAGCTATTTATGAAATATAGCACGTGGGATGGTTGCTAGACCCGATTTTAGATGGCTAATTTTGCGAGCAAAGGTGAAACCGCTTTGGTACTTTACCTGTAAATTGTTTTAGATTTTGGCCTGTTTACAACATCTGTTGGGTTTGATTTATATAAGGATCTACATATAAAATTTGTGATTTTCAAGGATAAACCTCATTACCCTGAAAATTTAAATAAGCCTAATCCCTGATATACACCGAGCTTAATTTGGTAAACCATTGACATCATAATTTTATTTAAGCGTATGTTTGTACACCATTCTGAGAAGCTCGTGGCTAAGTAACAGCCGCACGGTTCGACCGATCAAAGGTTAAGCTACACTTAGCGCGGTCGGTCCGTGGATGGGTGACCATCTATGTCATAGTGAGACTCCTCCGTGCCTCGGAAAGTACGTTAAGCTGTTGGTCCCGGTTGTCATTTATAGATCTTTTACAGTCGTTACGGGTAGTCAGAAGCCAGAAAGTCTGACAACCAGTCTTACCAAGGGGTACCGTGTTACCCGGTAACTGGGTTGTGGAGGTCAGATAGGCAGTCGCTCTATGTAAAACACTGGTACTCAGCTGCATCTGGTTTAGACTGGTAGCCGACCCCAACATAGTTGGGAAAAGGCTAGGCAGATAATGTTTGTACACCATTCACGCAAAAACCATTATAACCTGAATGTACACATATAGGATACTTTTTAAGCGGGTACACAAAATAGTTTCCTTAGGAAGAAACCGCGGGACACAGCTAGGAATAAAGTTAGCTTAGCCGTGATAGTTTTCCTTTTATGTTCATTACATGTGCTACGTCTGTGAATTTTTTGCACATTTCTAGGTACAGCCATTCAAAAGTTAGAGGGGGTGCTCGTATCGACAAAAAATTGCACTTAAAAGCTAGATATTTCGCAAATGACTTGCTTAACTGAAAAATGGTCTTAACATACCCATAATATTTTTAAACAAAGTGATACGCAAGAAAAAAAATCATCCCGAATTTACGTGTTTGGGAGCTACCCTAAAAAAATATTTTTCATAATTTTATTTTACCACTTTGTCGGCGTGATCATTATACATCTCTTTTAAAATTTCAGCTTTCTAGTACTGAGTGACCTCTGAGCTATGCCGCGAACAGACAGATATGGCGAAACTATAAGGATTCCTTGTCGGACTACGGAACCCTAAAAAACTATTAATAAAAACGTAATAAAAAATGACAATGCTCGAATAAAAACGTCACAATAAATTCCGTCGAAATTAAACTCACTTTGTTTACAAAAAAAATCTCTTTCATTCCATTCCGAACCCATCTACCTCATAAGACGTTTATTAAATTTTCAACTGTACCTACAAACAAGTCTGGTAACAAGGCCCGGAGAATTCAGGTTTCACCTGACTTTTATTACCCCATCTCTGTTTTATTTAGACCCATTCTTTTGCTGTCGCCCCGGTAAAGAATATGTAGCATATTTTATCCGACATTGCTAGTCTTTCACATTTGTACTCGCATCTTAATTGGTTCGTAGAAATTTAGTACTGACGTTGTAATTATCAAAAATACTCTTGGATATCAGTATGAATGATGTATGTATTTTTCATAGTTATTTGGGTAACAAACAGTATTTTTCGTTTTGACCATATTTTCAGACAAGCATAAAAAAACTTTTACATAGCATAGTTGTAAGTCCGAATTGTACCAATTTTAGTAGGTACAATCGCCAACACACAATGTATCGAGCAATAAAAATCAAAAAATATCGACTCTTCAAATACCATGTGCGCTGCCTGAAATAATACTCGGCCAGTCACCACGACAGAACGAACAAATTGCATATTTATCTCGATGTCCGCATCGGTTCCATTGCATTTTATATCGATTGGTTTTGAACCACTCGCCGTCTAAATTGCTATTGCATTGTTACTAGGTATTGTTGTGGAAATGTTAAGTGCTAAGGAACAGGATTTTAATGTGAATACATTTTCAAAGATATATTATATTACATGTTTCCCGTAGTTTCGTACTGCTGACCCACTCGGATAAAAAGTAGCCTAAAACCGTCTCCACGTTCCCCTATTTTCGTACAACATTTCATTTAAATCAATTCACCTTCTTATTCGGGTGTGTAAAAAAGTACCCGAAAGATGCGAGTGAAGTCGCGGAAAACAACTAGTTAATCATAAAACTGGAAACATATTCGAGTTTTCTTTCTTTTTTCTTAAAACTCCCGCGTGGTTCTACTACAATGTTAATACACTACACAAAGTAAATTGAGAGCAACTGTACTTCTTTCTTTAAAACTTCAAATTTGATATTAGGACAAAGTGTATCTACCTTCTTACTCTTTATGAAGTTAAAGTTCATCAGTCCTTGTTTTGGCAAATGCCTGTACCTAGTTTAATATTCGTTACGGTTCTAAAGTTAATGAAATTTTGAACTCTTTCCGAAAATTGGTTGCCACCACTTGAGTCCGTATTATCCAGACAAATGAATAGGTATGTATCTTATCAATCTATTTTAGTAAAGTACGTAACTCATAAAAATAGTATTCAAAGTTTTGGTGATGAACATATACACATTCATTGCTCCCAAGTATAGTTCTACCGTTTTTCACATTCTCGAATTATCAGTTAACGTCAATAAGTAACACCCCAACACCCCACAGATTTAATACAGAATCTAGCACCTTGTCCCAATTCCTAAACATCGTATGTCCTACATACAGTTCTCCGCTATAAATCAGACATCAATTCGGCTCACTAACTCAATTGCTCACTCTCACGTCTTCACCCTATCTCGGGTCAGTTTACACTCGCCTTGATAAATTAAACGATTTATGGGAACATCTCCGTCTTGGTTCGTCTTGATGATAAGCTCCTACTTGTACGCCACGCAATGGATGTGATTCAGTGGTTCTTTGCCGTAAATCAGTCAGGGGGTGACGTGATTTCCGCCGCGTAGGAATGATAGCAAAATAATGAAGATTATGAGTTATGCTTAAAATTATTTTTGTTTTGAGAAATGATCGTACATTTTTAATAGCGTTTTTTGGTGCTATTTTCCTATTATCGCATGAGCCAAATACTACTCTTGTAGTAGTTTAATATAATTTTCGCCTATTTATTATCAAACTGCAAGCAAAGGGTTCTTCCCCCGAAAAAAAAAGAAAACGCACGATCTTCTATAAATAGGATATAATCAAATTGTAGCAAACCATGTCTGTACATTATAGATATTGAAGAAAAAATATCTTAGTCTTCATTACAGCAATACAAGCCAAATATGTCACTAAGGTAATCCAATTCAGTGTGAAAAAGAGATGTAACGCACACTATAATCTAAATAACTAAAACACTTCAGTACATTGATAAAATGCCAGATTAAAAAAACCCCATAATCGTTTGTAAGAAGCGAGCTTTGAACCCTACGCGCTACTACGATATATAGCACTAAATATTGATTGCCAAGCATGAAACTTCTTAGAAAACCCATTTGAAAACATAATAAATGGACTATGCAAAGTTCCGTTTAATGCATTATTTTTCCCGACTCGGACAGGTGCGGCCATATTGCACTAGCATTGATAAATGGCTTGGTAAGCATTAATAATGACCATAATGAGATGGGATTTTCCGATGCAGTGGAATTTAAAAAAGTAGTACAAATTACTATTAGGTGAATATATTGATTTTTAGAAGCTATTGACGACTCTAATTCGAATTCTATTAGTTTGTTTATCTCTTCCTATCTTCCCACTCTATTTAGTAAAAGGAACATAAACCTTATTCTAATTGAATGTGTATAAGACTAACATGAAAAGACTACAAATCAAAATCTGAGCTGTAGCTGAATTATTAATCTAAAATATAGGCATATTTTTTTAATGTACAGCCAGTAACATAAAAATATGATATTCTATATTCGTAAAGGATAACATAGATGAATAATAAGAGAAATTAAAGTGATTAATATAATAAGGATCACACACACAGTAAGGGTGATGAAACACGTACATCTATTGCACCGATTGTACCAAAATACAATAAAATTATTGAAGAAATATTTAAATAATTATGTACTTACCAAGAGGAAAAATAAATTCATAAATTTTACTGACACCAATACTTTTCACAATGAAGATAAAGTTCTAGATAAAGTCTCCGCTTTTGTGAAGCTATTTTAAAAAGTTCATGCCTAGACTAGACTCACAAATCATGAAAGATTTTACGTGCCAAACAGGTAATAAATATAAGTTCTAGCAATATAATAATTCATAGTGAGAAATATTCGCTTTATTTTCTTCACAATGCAATAAAAGAACAATAACAAAGCATTCTTTATTATTGTTGAAACTCTTGTCAGAAGTAACTTTCGACTAAGCTACCTATATAATACTTTATGTATAGAAACTCAGTAATCATAATCTGCCTAGCCTTTTCACAACTATGTTGGGGTCGGCTTCCAGTCTAAACTGAATGTAGCTGCGTACCTACCAGTGCTTTACATGGAGCGACTGCCTATCTGACCCCCACAACCCAGTTTGACGGGTAACACGGTACCCCTTGGTAAGATTAGTTGTAAGACTTTCTGGCTTCTGACTACCCGTAACAACATAACGTGATTTCCGAGGCACGGAGGAGTCTTGCTATGACAAAGATGGTCACCCATCCACGGACGGACCGCGCTAAGGGCAGCTTAACCTTTGATCGGTTGAATCGTGCGGCTGTTACATGGCCACGAGCTCCTCTATATATACATAGTATAGAAACGGCGGCGATATACGACTTTGGCCCTTTTAAAGCTAATGATTACGCTTTAACGACTTGCTTTCATGATTTGAAAAGTATATATACTAAACTAGAGCATATGCTTGATAATTTTGTATAACGTTTTTTTTAATTACGTATTTATAACATTGTATAAAAAAATCATGAAGTTAGGTCTAACGCAGAAGAAAAACTGAGTTTTACATAGAATTTATCAAGCGGGTTTTAATGAAACCTGTACCATTTTATAGAAAAGTTAATTATCTGTCTTTTTGTATACGTATATTTTTTTTAAATCGTACATTTACGTCAATTTTTGTGCTTTTGTCAAAACGTTGAGTTGAAATTACGGAGGGGCTCCACCGGGCGACGGGGGCAGTACGTCTGTGACCACTGTCACGGGTAGACGCTGTCATTCAGAGCGAGCACATTACGATGTAAATAAATTATTATTTGTGATAAGATGACTGGTGAATTATAATTATTACATTGAAAAGGCACTACATGCGGATAAAATATTTTTTTGATGTGAATAACGTGTTTTCAAACCAAAACATCCATAATCTGTCATAATCTAAAATGTGTGTATCTAAATTTGGCAGGACAAATATATTTTGTTATTGACTTACTAAATAATTAAATGTACTTTAGGATTTAAATATGTATTTCTTTTAATACATTGCGTATTCAAAACGAGAATATTGCATACCTCATTTAAATTTTACATGTAGGTCGGAGAAAATCGTCAAAATTAAAATTCTTTCATGTTATGTTACAATATTTCCTAATAGTTTGGAATTTATAGAAATAGTAGCTATAAGTCAGGGCATGGAATGATATCTTAGAACAAAACTTAATGGTTTGTAAATAAAACGGTTTATCATGGGTAACAAGGTGGCGCTATTCTAAATTATTACCAACTAGCTTCTGCCAGCGACTTCGTCCGCGTGGAATAGTGGTGCTCGGCTCCTATTGGTCTCAGCATGATGATATATAGCTTATAGCCTTCCTCGATAAATGGACTATCTAACACTGAAAGAATTATTTAAATCGGACCAGCGGTTCCTGAGATTAGCACGTTTAAACAAAATGACAACATTTCCCTTCACTGCTCTGCTCCTATTGATTGTAGCGTGATGAAAAGTATACTATAACCATCTCAGGAGTATGACAAATATTATTGTACCAAGTTTCGTTAAAATCCGTCGAGTAGTTTTTGTTTCTATAGAGTTTATACAGACAGACAGACAGACAGACAGACAGACAGACAGACAGACGGACAGACAGACAGACAGACAAAAATTTTACTGATTGCATTTTTAAGTATAGATGAAAATATTTTTCTAAACACGTGAATTTGGGTTCGAGTTTCTTTGCTACGAGACGAATTTGAAAAAAAATGCAAAATATGATAAAAAAATAAGCTTACGCTATTAAAAGAGTATTGTAAAATGTAAAATTGTAAAATGTATTGTATTGTCTGACTATTTTAGCTAGACCATTTTCCTATTTTGGATTGGTTACATTAGTTTTATTTTTAGGGTTCCGTAGTCCGACAAGGAACCCTTATAGTTTCGCAATGTCCGTCTGTCTGTCTGTTCGCGGCATAGCTCGAGAGGCTCTTGGTACTAGAAAGCTGAAATTTAGTATAGATATGTGTATTGATCACGCCGAAAAAGTGGTAAAAATGAATAAAAAAAATAAAATAATTTAGTGGAGCACCCGAACACGTGAAATGAGGATGAATATTTTTTTTTGTTGCGTAACCCTTCATGTAGGGTATCGTTAGATAGGTCTTTCAAAAATAAAAAAAACTAACTTTCGAAAACTATCACGGCAAAGTAGGCTTCACCGGTTACATGGTTATAGTTGACTAACTAAGACCTACTACGGAATCCTACTGCGTGTGGCCTGACACGCACTTGGCCGGTTTATTTAAGGATAGGAAATCATCAAATGACTCCACTCGCTGTGAGCCGAGCTTGAGGAAGTATCAGATTATTACTGACTAAAACCTATCCATGTTCCTTTCTTTGCCCTTTGCGTTCTCTTTCGACAAAATTCTCAACAATTTCGTAGCCCAAGCATCAGCTCTCAATCAGAAACGGCTTCACCGGTTACATGGTTATAGTTGACTAACTAAGACCTACTACGGAATCCTACTGCGTGTGGCCCGACACGCACTTGGCCGGTTTTTTACTGGTAACATTGGGTAGTGATGCTTTACATAGCAACCATTTTCGAAGTTTAGTAAAAACGCCAAGTAAGCAGTCACATATGATATACATATTAATCTATTAGTCAAGGTATCTAATGTGGGATAATATTATATACACACAATCTAAAAGATAAGACAAAGCATAGTGTTTTAGAAATGAAGGTCCTACTTCACTATGCCACTCCTATGTTTTATTTTCAACACCAAATAGTATCCGACAGAACGTCGATTTTTGGCTAGGCCTAAGCCGATTAATAGGCATTCGCTTAATTCTTTGGCTAAAGCTCTGATAAATAAAAAGGACTTGATCTTCTTTAATTTTTGGTCTAGAAGTCAAAGACAGAAGAACTGAAAATGAAAAAAAAAAGATATATTCAAATAGTATATTTAAGGTTCCGAACCAAAATAGTAAAAAGTAACCCTTATGGGATGCGACTTTCTCTGTCTGTCTGTCAGAGCTGATAATTACTTCAGATATAACTAACCTTATCGATTTGGAATAATTGTTGAAATATATCGCAAATGGATAAAGTAGAAAAAAAAACTACCTATTACTTTCGAGGAAAAATGGGAATTAAAATTACAAAGTGTAGTTTCTACGTCATCATAATTATGAAAGGGCTTGATATAAAGGCTTGATGCATATTCTAATATTTTTTATGATTTCTTCGACATCTTTTGGTATACGAATTAAATTTTAAAAAAACTCTCCGTAGTTTGTAAAACAAACATTTCACATGAAATAATTAGACTTCCGTACATTTTTCTCTTAAATGCTTTTCTTAATATGGTATTTCGACCATTTTCTAATTCCAAGGTTATGTTTGAATTCCGATGAATTGTAATAAGAAAACTAAATGAAAATTGAGCTACTGCATGTCAATTTAATAATCTTTTTATAAAAAAAACTGTCAATTTTTGCGGTGAGTTTTTCTGATAAAATATATTATAAAAAACCTTATATTAGTAATATAAGGTAAAAAGATAAAGATCAAAAATATTTAAATCGGTAATTATAAATGATTTCAAAGTCAAAAATCGATATTGCATCTTTCTAAAAGATTATCGAAATGCCATACAATGGTAGGATTTTTTTCCATTACTTTATTTCTTCAATAATGCATGAAACCATGGAAAAGGGTCGTACAAATTTGGTGCTTGAAAATGTAACAGCTAATTCTCATTAAGACAAAGTCTATATCCGAATTTAGCACATTAATTTTTGCATTGACTTTTTGCTTTGCGGCACTTTCAAAATTGGGCCCAAAACGGGTGATATTCCATTGTTCATGATAGGTAAAAATTTAAAAAATCCTGGTCATAATCGGAATCTTTACTATCCCACTTTTGGGTATGACATAGATATGCATTAGCATTAATTATCACGCTTTTTAGGGTTCCGTAGCCAAATGGCAAAAACGGAACCCTTATAGATTCGTCATGTCTGTCTGTCTGTCTGTCTGTCTGTCTGTCCGTCCGTATGTCACAGCCATTTTTTTCCGAAACTATAAGAACTATACTGTTGAAATTTGGTAAGTAGATGTATTTTGTGAACCGCTTTAAGATTTTGACACAAAAATAGAAAAAAAGCAATAAATTTTGGGGGTCCCCATACTTAGAACTGAAACTCAAAAATTTTTTTTTCATCAAACCCATACGTGTGGGGTATCTATGGATAGGTCTTGAAAAATTATATTGAGGTTTCTAATATCACTTTTTTCTAAACTGAATAGTTTGCGCGGGAGGCACTTCCAAAGTGGTAAAATGTGTGTCCCCCCCCTGTAACTTCTAAAATAAAAGAATGATAAATCTAAAAAAAATATATGATGTAGATTACCATGCAAACTTTCATTGAAAATTGGTTTGAATGAGATCTAGCAGGTAGTTTTTAAGTAATCAGCAATTTTCCTCTACAAACAAACTTAATTATGCGGTCGGAAAAAAACAAGATAATTGCGACTTTATTGCGTATTTTTTCTTTCCAATGGTCGGAACCCTCGGTGCGCGAGTCCGACTCGCACTTGGCCGGTTTTTCAAGGTGGATTGGTGATTTCAGACCGTGTAGTCCAGGTTTCCTCACGATGTTTTCCTTCACCGTTAGTCAATGGTGTCTAAGTTATACTAAAAAAAGTGCATGTAAAACTTTGGAATAGTCAGATTCGTAATTTCTAGGTTTCGAAGTTCCAATCTGCATACTCATAAATGAGATGCAGGTGCCTTAGCAAAGAAGCCACAATGACTTTTTACTAATATGTTCGGTGTATCAACTTAATAATATAAATATAATTACCTGCAGCTTATTTAAATATTAACATCATTTGTAATACACTCTCACTTACTTTTAGGTCTTTAAACGTAATAGATTATTCAATTTCGGTTCTGTTGGTGTCAAAACTTAGGCCAATTTTAAGCTAATGGTTCGGCCAAAGCTGATGCCAAAGGTTTGGTCGGACACTTTACAGATGGATCAGAAACGTCGGACTAATTAACTGGCTTCCAGGCTCTCCTTACAAAACTAATATGATTTTCCTATACAAGTGAAGATGAGCTGAAGTTATTTGAGAAGCAGCAGATGTCGTAAAATGCAAATATGAAAAAAACTTGCGTGCATTTCTGTTAGAAGAGCTCAAACTGGACACCAATATGGCCTAAAAATTAACTCCTATGGTGCGATTTTGTCTGTCTGTCTGTCCATCTTTCACAGCGGATTAATTCAAGAATGCTAGTTGTCAGAATTTTTTCTTGAAACTTGTAACAATTCAGATCGATAAACATGTTTTGCAGATTAAAGAAATTGAAAATATTTTTGCTTTTCTGGCAAACGAAGTATGCAGTGGGGGTTGGAAATTTAAAATTAGTGTTTCGAAGTATTACTCAGACAGATATTATTTGTATTTCTATTTTTATATCTTAGACATGCATATCAAAATACAATATGTGACTGTCCTTAGAATCTCTACATAATATTATGGTCACCCGTCAAAGTTCTTCAAAATATAAAATGACAACCGTGCGGTGTGCATTGCGGGGTCGCGGGGGGGAAGCTCAAGCTCCGCCCATTTGCTCAAGGTCATTGGCGGTAGTCGTCGTCTTAAGTTGCAATTTAGGTGACTATCTCCGGAGGGACCGGTCAGTACGCTGACGAGTCTCCGCCTACATTTTTACATATATATTTTACATTGTTTCGGAAAGTGCCACAGGCTTCAATATTTCTCCCAGACAATTTTAGTCCACTACTTCAGTCAATTTTAGTCTACTACTACTTTCTTTGATTTGGGACTCATCTATAAATCCTTTTGTTACAAAATACATAAATTCAAAACATAAAAATGTTTTGTTATGTACATATTGTGTTTCATTTCTTTTTTTTTTATGCAATAAAAGTTCAAAAACTACAACACTAAACATTCACAAACAAAAAATACAGTTCTAAACCTATTCACGTCGTAACGGTTCACACGTTTCGTCACAAATAACTAGAATTTTAAACTATTTGAATAAAAAACGAAACCTAAAACCAGACGCGAATCAAACTGTATTTTTAAGCCCAGTCCATTGAAAATAACAGCTTACCTAAATCCCTGTCCAATAACACCGCAATTTTCTACCCTCTATTTTTTATAACCACCGCGTCTACCCTCGGTTCCTACCTAGTATAATTTTCAAATAAAATACATTTAGCTGGGAGCACAATCGCGAAAACCGGCTGCGTTTTAAGCATTGTAATGGTCTAGATAAAAAAATAATTCTCAGATTTTATTCTCTCCACTGGTATAAACGTAGAAATAATATTGTTACTAGCTCGCTCACGGGTTCGTAAGGACTCTGTGCCCGAATAAATATATACTTATACAGCGGTGGACTCGTTAACACCACACAAAGTGTTAAAAATACTGGAATGAAATTATTTTTTTACGGACACGTCGATTCCTTAGGATTCGTTTTAGGTGCATTGGCGTTTTATTATTTTAACTTTTTTGTTTTTTTTTTCCTATCATTACTAAGTTCATTGTATTTGGTAAATATCTGACGATGCCGAAAAACCGACTATCGCTTATTATTATTATTTAATAACGACCTCCCTGTTTTATTACCTTGAGATATGATTTTGACATAGTACAAGTACCTAATGAAAAAAAAAATCTTTTGCGACGAAATATCGATTAATACCTCATTAAAAATGGGCATGTTAAAACAAATAATTTATCCAAAATTTAACAAAGTAAATTTGCAAAGGTGCACACATCATTACCACACTTTAAAAAGGCGATATCAAATTATGTAAATAAAATACTAACAAACCTTGCACATCTGGTCGAAGTCATAAAACAAAAGCACCAAAGTTTGGTGGCTTCTACACCACAGTTTATAGAGGTATATTTAGGATCATAGAAAGAAGTAGAAGTAGATGAGACATAATATCAATTTTATTGCTAAGATCATAGTATTAAGTCACCAGCCTTGGTAGACTATACACGCAGAATCACTTAAACATAAACTTATTTGATTTTTAGTCAAGCCATGTCTTGTTTACTTAGGTACTTACGTTCGAAAATAATAAACTATCTTTCAATAATTATGCTAGCTAGAAATAAGGCAATAGGGGCTGCAGGATTATTCGAAAAAATATTCGCGGCTTTGGGACTCAAAGGGCGTGGGAAAGTGTGTTTCAGTTACTCGTAGTAAGAGTCGAACACTTCCTTCCATTCCATCGATTTTCATCATAAAAATGAAATAAGAAAGCATATAATTAACGTGAAATCCTATCATTAGTAAACAAATCGATCAATAGATCGTTTATTAATTTCTGGCGTTGGTAGTCGATCTCCTTCGACTCGTCAAGAGACGCTGTAACTATTCCAGTTGCTGTTTGCAGAGTGCTGTTGTAATCAAAAGCACATGAGATATTTCTACTCTATTTCTGGAATGACAATGCAGATGCATTATCACAGATAATAATATCACAGATGTGATTCCTCTTTATACGAATAGGTAACAGTTACCATTTACCATACTTTATTTTTAAGGATATTATTATGTTTACAATTATTTTTTTAATTTACACTTTGTACATATTCAAGGCACTTAGGTGAATCGCCTTGGTTGTGAGCAAAGTGTGAGTCATGTTTTCCTTGCTTCATTGTTCTCTGTTAATCTAGTTCCGCCTCACTCCGATAGTTTGTGCCCCATTCAGTCACCTATGGTACCATGCCAGTACATTTTGCGGTCACTGGTTTACGTTTATTGCAATAATAAACTTGTGCTACGGAGAGTGAACTGATGGATGATAAGGACAAAGTTTTTGGTGATAACGGAGTCGGGACAGAACATGACAAGACCATTTTGTGGACTTGGTTCTGGTTGAAAAGAAATAAACATGAAGTCTAAAAACTTTGGCTTGAAATAAAACTTACCTCATCAAATGATTTATCATTAGGTTCAATATAGGTACCACCAATAGATACCCGTTTACAAAAACCTTCCTAACCGTAGTTTTGTTTACTAGATTTAAATATAATAGGGTATAGAGTCACCTACATAAAATAAAAATATTACTGGCATAATGTGACCATTGCCTATAGCAACAGACATTATTTCGTGGTACCAATACTGGTCAAGTAAGTAATTTTTCTCTTATTTTGATCAGTCCGGGTGGTACAAGCAGACACACTTTCTTTTAATAATAGAATTAGCAACCCGTTTACACAAGAATTGTCAAAGAAACTTGTCTCATTTTAGTCCATTTAACCAGCAAAAACAATTGCGTCACATAATCACTATTCAAACCAAATAATCAATTATCGAAACTTGTTGGTTTGCCCCGTTAGCACTCGTTCGATACAATTAAAAGTCAGATAATGGAAATTATAACAAACGAGTATTTAATCGTGATCTTTACGTACCTAAAGTTAACAAGCTGTGATGTTTACAGAGGCAACCGAGTGAGTTTATTACTTAACTGGCTATTACTAGCCGGGGATCGGTTCCTTACTACTGGTTCACGATTACGATAGATAAAATTACATTTAAACTAGCCATTCCCCGCGATCTGTATAAAAAGTAGTCTATAATAGTTTTCAAGATCACATCCTTCTCCGCACCAAACTTCATTTAAATCGGTTCAGCCGTTTTACCGTGAAAGCATAACAAATACACAAACAAACTCACTTTAGCATTCATAATATTAGTTCCGATTAGTTAGGGCTAGCTGAACTGACAGAGTGCTGTCTTGTCCTGATACATCGTAATCATCGGCCTTTTTCCAACTTTGTTGGGTTCGGCTTCCAGATTAAACGGGTCCAGCTGAATACCAGACATTGAAATTTAATGACAAAATTACATGGAGTGACAACCCAGTTACGGGGTAAAGCGATACGCCCTGGCAAGACTGGTTGTCAGGTTTACTAGCTTCTGGTTACCTGTAACGACTGTCATATATCTACAAATGATAGCCAGGACCAATGGCATAACGTACTTTCCGAGGCACGGAGGACTTTCGGTATAAGATGGTGACCCATTATTGGAAAGACCGCGGTAGGTATAGCTTAGCCTTGATTGATCGACCCCTGCGGCTGTTATTTAGCTAGAAGTTATTCTTGTTCCAATACATTTCAATTAAATTAATATTCCAGAAAAGCAGCTTCCAGTTCGACCCGAATTTTCCAATTTTTCAGGCCGTTGTTTTTTTATTTGCTCACCTTTTTGGATTATTACAAAGCTTATTAAAAATGTTCCTTTAAGCCGGTCCTATACACTTAAAATTAGACCTGCTATTAGACAGACGTTATTTCTATATTATTCTCATATTAGGCCAGGTAAAAAGTGGGCGAGAATATTACAATTAACTGGACCCATATCTGGATCAAAATTCCATGCAGAACTATTCACATTATATTTAAGTGCAGAAAAAGGCAATCCATTTTCTGAAAACTATCCTCTACTTTTAATTTTCTTTTGAACTTAATTTCACGCTTCGTATACAGTGTCCAAAATTGATGGAAGACCTATTAAAAGTCTTTTTTACTTTTTACCCACGCGTTTGCAACTTCAAATACGTTTTCTGTTCATTTTTGTAAAAAGTGTCTTTGAAAAAAAAAAAAAAAAAATAAGCACGCCGCCGCGGCAATGTTTGTTCCTACGTCATTATTAGACAGGAATTGCGTCACGTATGTCAGTTACGGCTGGCGAGCGGTAAAAGGGATCGCGCTGGAGCTTGGCAAAAATTTTACACGATTAATCCCCACTTCCCACAAATTTGGACGTCGCGTCGCTCCGATAAATATCGTTCCGGGTAGTTAGACTCGCAATCCGACACGGTAAAATGCTAGCAGCCTGAAATAAATACGCAGTTCAGACGCTTTTTTACGATTATTTTTCCAATACTAGGATTCAGTTCTTTGTAAGGGCGAACAGAGGTTAGTCGATAAGAAGAACATCGTTGCAAAAGTCTAATTTCCTACGAGTTTTATTTAAGGTTTTTATAATAATTGTGATGATGAAATACATTTACCTATTATTCCACGAATAATATTCGAAAAAGACAACGAATTACAAATCATAATTGATTATCAATAATCGATGCACAATATACGAGAAAATATTTATCTTTGTTTAATAATATTATAAAAAGATTTTTATATATTTCATAGGTTTGTATATTTTATCGTCTTTTTATATATTTTATCTTCTGTGAAAATTCTTTGATTAATTATTTTTTTTCTAGCGCTAAGTATGTTTTTTAAATAGAAACCACATTAGAAATCCTAGTGAATAAAACTCGAACTCTCAAAAGTAAAATCGTTATCGAGAACAAAAGGTAACCAGTATTGTCTTGGAAGATGCTAACTGACTTGTGTGGCAATTACGGAGAGCCGTTAATGATGTTATTGTTCATCGAGTTTGTTTACGTTTGAACTGCCTGAAAGCGTATTGTATTTGACTATCATAGCTTACTAATATTAAATTATAAATTGAATATGAAATTGTTTGTGTGTAACGCTTTCACCTGTTTACTATCTCCAGTGTTCAAGCTATTTGTCCATACCAAATTTGATCTAAATTCGTATAACCAAAAACGTGTAAAACTGTAACTAACCAACACTTATCGAAATCAGTTCAGCAGTATTGCATGATAGCGTTATAAACATACATACATACATTTATCTCCACAAACATAAGTAGGACTTACGCCCATACTTAGTCATGTAATCTATCTGTAAAATTGTAGAAATCATTTTAAAATTACTTTGAAGGATTTCCTGTACAAATCCTACCATTAGTCAGCAATGCTACAGAAAGATATGTTATTAGGAACGGACATTAAACTGTCCCAAAGCGAGCCACATGAAAAGGAGGATTTGGGGGAAATCCAGAAACTGATGAAGGTTGGCAATGCACTCAGTAACTGTCGAATAAAGACCAAAGTGAATTTCGACATACAAGCTTCTGCGCGCGGTTTCATCCTGTTTCGCCTGATATTTTTCGGGAATAAAAAGTATCCTATCAAGTTAATAAAATATCTGCGTACCAAATTTCAACCTAGTCCTTTCAGCAAATTTCCAGTGATTGCTTACATACGAACTTTCACATTTAATCTAAATATATATATATCTATATCTAAATATATATAAAACTCAAAGGTGACTGACATAGTGATCTATCAACGCACAGCCCAAACCACTGGAGGGATCGGGCTGAAATTTGGCATGCAGGTAGATGTTATGACGTAGGCATCCGCTAAGAAAGGATTTTGATAAATTCTACCCCCAAGAGGGTGAAAAAGGGGGGCAAATGTTGTATGAAACTCGGTCATTTTTTAACTCACGCGGGCGAAGCCGCTGGCGGAAAGCTAGTATATTATATTACATATTTGCAGAATTGCGATAGATTCTCATGAATATAATCGTATGTATAATTCATATGCGACTTTAATCTAGGATTCGAATTGAATTACTGAATGAATATTGTTCGAGAAATGCTATATTCTGAGCTACCGCTAAACCAATTAAATGAACAATATCATCCTGTGTTCCCTGGCCAAGAATAAATCAACCTTTCCCTTAGCGTGCGTGCCCTTGGTGACGACTAAGGGATTATATCAGAATGGTATCGTAAAGCCCTTACGACTGAAGCAAGAAGGGCTAAAGGTCAAACAAGGTTTACTAAATAATAGTACTTGAGCAAAAACAAAATTGTTGCTACCCAAATTTTTGACTTAATTTTTGTCTTTCATTTTTAAAATACATGTAAGTTTTTTGTTCAAGAGTAGTCACTTGGAAGACAGGGGTCTCTTCCTCGCTCTTCTTCTCGCTGTTCAATTCGTCATCATGTCCGCCACTCTAATAAATCGTGTTCATTATTTTACATCAGATTTATCGTATGATGTTGTAAAACAATGCCGTACCAACACGTGTTTTTGCAATCACTTTTCAGGTGTGAGTGAGAGACACAGCTCCTAACGTCGTTTAGCATCGTCACTTTTTCACAACGAAACTATACCTGCTGTGGGATGTTATGGTAAGATCCCATGATTTCTACCCAATTTATATTTTATATTTCATTATTTTTATTAAAACCAAATTATATTTCATTATTTGCCTAAATGAATAAGTTAAGTTTTAAACAGCTATCGGTTTGCATTTTCATTCATTCCAACGTATCGGAATTGTTTTGGGAACGTTCATTGAATATTTAAAGATCTAAAAATAAATTCGCTCCAAGCTCTTTGCACTTCGGCGTGTGATACATAATTTATTGAATACTAGTCCCAAATGACTGAAAAATATCTTACATTTAAAATAAAAATATGAAAATTTAACGTCGGCAATTCATGCAAGGGTCTTTATTTATAAGCGTTAACACTCTCTTGGGGAATGCCGTCGTGATTAGGTATAATATGCCTTGCTCGAATCAATTTGTTCATCCCTTCTAAATAATACGTTTTAAGTGACCTATTTAATGCTTCCAACATTATTTTATGCGCGAGTGCAGAGTCTTGTAGACTCACCAGAGACTCCCATTCGATTGCACTCGCGATCGATTTATTGGCCACACCTCAGTTGGAATTTACTGGCAATACTCTCAACGCTCCGGTGATATAAAATTCAAAACGAACGTACACTCGTATTTGGAATGGAATAGTAAATACGAAATGGTCGTTATCTTTTAGAAAATGACGCCTTTTAAACTTAAGTGGGTTATTCGCTATTCTTTTTAAGAATATGGAATTATTTTAAATATTTGAACAAGGAAAGGACCGAATTAAAAAACAACAGCTTGTTTTTTAAGACCTATTCTTTGTTGAACATTTTTTTTACATTTCAAGCCAGTTTGAAAACATAAAGAATCTTATTTTTGACGTCCTTGGCGATGTTTTTAATTTGTTCCATACAAAACATTCTGGAAAAATAATCACTCTACATTCAAACATTAATGAATAACAAATCTTAAGCTTTTCTTCTTAAACAATGTCGTACAAAATCAATTTCCTTAAAAGCAATTGAAGCAAATACATCGAACATTCAAGTGTTAATCCAATTGGGTTCCAACAAAGGACGAACTTCAGTACAAGACAACTGACGTCACTTGCTAGCACTGCTACGTTCGCGCGTTCTTATCATATGTTACAGCAACCGCTAATACTTGTAAATCCTTAGAGTTTCTAATGTGATTTTCACCCTTGAGCTGTGACCTCGTTCTGGTAAATTGAACGTGTATTTTGTCTCACTTCAGTGGATTTGAGTCGACGACGGTACCTAATCATCACAATGTGCTTTACTATATGTGTGACCTCATAATGTTGCGTTGGTATTATTTATCGCGAATGGTGATTCGTTCTCATTGGCAAGATTATCTCCAGTCCTTTTAGTGTTAATTTAATGTTCGTCGTAACTTAGTAGAGAAAAGTATAAAATATAATTACCCGTTGTTGTAAGTAAATGGGATTTTCATAAATTGAATCAGCTTTAAAACAAATTGATTTAATCAAAACATAGTTTGACATACCAAATTATACTTTTGTCTATAATCGACCTAAGTATTCGAAAATTTAATACATAGAATAAACATCGATTAAAAATAAGCCAATACAAAGTCTTAGAATAGGTTAGTAATAATGTTAGAACATGATTAAGTATCTGATCGGAACATCTGACGTCACGCGTATGAAACATGGCTTGTATGGAGTCATCTGCTACTATCTGATCTAACACATATGATTGATCGATTTTCCTAGACTTTCCTTCAGTTCAGACTTAGGTCGCGTCTGTTTATTAGCGAAGATATTTTAGATGTCTCAAAATCGTGTAGCATCGATAAAGGTTTACATGAAACGACTTGTTAAACTTTGTAAATTGACGCCTTTATTTTTTTACTCAGCCACTATTTATGGAATATGGCAATTACTTTGTACGTGTATACGAACTTTCTTCAGTCCGCGGCGTCACTAGAGTCGTATGCATATAAAACAATGCCTGTAACACTTAGAGATAATGTAGCTATCAATTAGTTTAAATAAAATAATAAAAAAAACCTCTTTATAACATATGGTGTAGATTGAAGTATGGCCACACGCGAGGGCTTAATGCAAAGAGTAGAGTACTGACATTTAAAGTATATTTTAATGCAAAGCTAAATACTGATTCACAATTAACTGCGATGTTTTTTTTTTATTGATATATGAAATTTTGCATTAGTAAATACTAATATTCTATCTATATCTTCTATACTTATAATAAATCTGTAGAGAGGTCAATTCTGTACATGAAATATATTTCCAAAATAACTATCAGGGGGTGATTAGGGATCGATACTGATGCCAAAAATACAATCAGTAAAATTTTTGTCTGTCTGTCTGTATAAACTCTATAGAAACAAAAACTACTCGACGGATTTTAACGAAACTTGGTACAATTATTTGTCGTACTCCTGAGATGGTTATAGAATACTTTTCATCACGCTACAATCAATAGGAGCAGAGCAGTGAAGGGAAATGTTGTCATTTTTTTTAAACGCGCTAATCTCAGGTACCGCTGGTCCGATTTAAATAATTATTTCAGTGTTAGATAGTCCATTTATCGAGGAAGGCTATAGGCTATATATCATTACGCTAAGACCAATAGGAGCGCAGCACCACTATTCTACGCGGACGAAGTCGCTGGCAGAAGCTAGTCAATAATAATTCGTAAGGCAATAAATATTTTATCATGATCTAGATAATTTCATACATATTTTTGAATTCATGTATTTTAATTTGATTTCTTGTAATATGGAATTAAAACCAGTTTTTTGCATGCCAATTATATACGATGCGACATGCTGTGCTATGGAATGATTAAATTACATCGATGTAATCATGTTTCTCGCGAAATTAAATTCTTTCTTTATTTAAATGACGAATCAATCTGTAGATGATTCCTATCTAGAAGTGGTGAGAAAATCCTACCTAATGTCAAACATGAAAATGATTTGTTAACTATTCACCCCACACAACACCTAAGTACCATACATAACCATATTTCTAGCAAATTAATAATTATATACTATTTCTACTAAAATATGAGAATAATAATTGTGATACACAGGCCTTATTAAATCCTAAAAACATTTGTGAATAAAATGAATTTGTAAGTTTAACAATGACATTTTATTACAATCCCTTTTAAAATATAATGAGGACGCCCAGAATAAGGATCCGACGAGGGCTTTTAATGTTATTAAAATTAATATGATCCACCAAAAGATAGCTGAAGTAACTTTCTTATTAAAATTAAAGTCCCAAAAGGTTCATTATTTGTATACATTTATTTACATAACAAAATTTACAAGCAAAAAATATGAACAATGTAAAAACGAAAATGAAAATGGCGTTAATTGTTAATTTTTTTATATAGTCGTTCTCAAGTGTATACAGTCCATTATTTTTCGGGAAATGGATTTACTAAATTTCCCTGCTGTGTAATAGAAAATGTCATTATTTAAATTCTTTTCTTGTTTATTACGCTCAAACGACTGAAGTAAAAAAAAATGTACAAAACATTTTTTTTAATTCTATTGAGTTCTAAAAATGAATACAGTTTTTATGGCTGTCGGCGTTTAGTTTACTGACGGGTTGAAAAGGGGCGATGTCACGTAGTCAACGTGTTCGAATGACGTAATTACAATAGAATGCAGAATTCAAATATTCGTATTGATATACATAAGGAAACCTGCAATATTTCAACGTAACTGTAAACATTGCCATTGCAGAAGCATTTAAGCATTGAAGCATTTAAATAGTAGTTGCTTTTTTATCATTGCTTTTTGCACTAATGCGCCATGCCAACCTCGTCAGGTACAGCTTTTAATACAATCATGAAATAAAAGAAAATACTTGAATAAGATATCACTAAAGAAATATGACGACGTCATTGTGTCAAAATGCTGAGTAATTCGACTGATGACTGACGCTGAGATATATATGTTAGTCTTGCGGAAATCGAACCCGCAACACACAGCCACTACGCCAAACGTGCCGTAAATTAAATTAAATGTTAACAACGTGATAAGACCTTACACGGAACAATTAACTCAAAACAATTCCAAAACTTTGCAACACCAACCGACCCTTATACGCAACGTTAAAACTGAGCTTAATACTAAAACCAATACAATTCAAATGAAATCTTACAATCCAAAACAATTGTGGTTTCAGATACATTTCTATAAAGGACACTTTAGAACTGTAACAATGTTGCATCAGGTAATAAAAGCTGTTACGACCTACTTCAGCAGTGTCGATGGTCTCTAACGACCTCAAACATGGCTACCCTCCAATAATGGCGTTGTTTTCGGGGTTCGGAAATGCGACGGACGCAAAGGAAATTCAACTGGGCGTAGGAATTCAAATGCCCTATTGCTAACTGTGCCTAACAGTAGTAGTTCGGGCCAACGGCTCCTGGAGTACTGTGGCCTAGATGCACTGCGTTGAAAGAATAATACCTATTGTTTTGTTTGTTTTATAAAAACTTTGCCTCAAAACTTAGAATGTCACCTTATATTATAGGTATGTATAACAGATAATAATATTACATTTAATTGGTTCGCATTATTAGGATGAGTTAAATAGTATTTTACACGTTAAACAACAAACTCGCAAATAGGTATTTAATTCAGATCGGAAACATAAACTTGTTTGTGCTTGGCGAGTCCTTGGAATATAATGATGTTATATACTCGTTTGGTTAACCCATTCACCCGTGCCCATCACATACCAAAGCTGAGATCCCAATAGATCACATCGGCGTAATATTCACGCATGAGTGGCAGAAGGGTACCTACCGTTATGATGTGATTAGTACACAGACACTAATGACGTCATAGTATGGTCAATGGTTGTCCTCGGGGAATATAATATTATGAAGTATGGGTAGAAGCATCCACAGGGGTAAAATACCTTTTAGTACAATAAACCTAAAGGTTTTAGGGAAACTTAGTTGAACATTGAATTTTAACAGGTAAAATACGTGAATAACAAATTCTTAACTAATATTATGAATACGTCAGTAAGTTTGTTTATTTATTCATTTGTTCGTGTTCCTGGAAAAACGGCTAAACCGATTTGGATGAAATTTGGTACGGGGATAGAACCCAAGGAGACGATTATAGGCTCGGAAAAAGCTAGTAAATTATATTTTTCTTTGGGTACATAATATAGTTCTCTCAGGTTTTAAGTGAAACCATGGGAAACAGCGAGTTTTAATACATATAAATGTTTCAGGCTGTTGCAGAGTGTTAATTCGAATTATTTATTCACTATTGTTATCTCACTGACTACAAATAATTCATATAATAAATTATTATTTTTCCAAGAAACATTGATAATGTAAATAGATATTGGAAAGTTTCATTACAATAAATAAATAATTAATTTAAAGTCTGTGATTAAATTGGAAATCATTTTTGAGGCTTATTAGTTACTAAATTAAAACTCGTAATGGTATAGCTTTTAATCCCTGCAATTACTTTATAACAAATTGATTAAAATATCAAGTCCTTTTTAATTACCTTTATTAAAATCTTCAGAGACATTTTCATGAAATGGCTTTTGTAATTTTTGAATATTTTTTATATTTTAAGTTCAATTATGCAACCATAGAGTGGAGATCAAGATGAGTAATATATGATGAGCACTTATAGGTCCATATAGTCCGACATGGCTATTTATGAACGTGGCTGAAAAGTGAACTAACGCTAGCCACCATCTTGAAATATAATTTTGGTGATACCGGCCAAGGGAAAATTCTTACCCAACTTTTAGTAAAAATATAGCGCTATTTATTATGACTAGATTTTGTCCTTGAAATAGGTTAGAAAAGGCAATGATGATCTGCGATGCCTCTGGTGTTGTAGATATCCATCGGCCGCGGTGACTACTTAATAATCAGGAGGGTTTCGGCTTGTGAGCCACCTACTAACATTCAAATGTGTGTTAAATGTTTAAATATTGCATTTTATTGTTTTCAATTTAAGATTATTATTATAACTTAATTGAATGATGAATTAATGAATTGCTATCTATCATGTTATGATTAACTTAAAAAAATGGAAATTTCCATTAATTGGTATCGTCATCACTGAAAATGACATTTCAAGATGGTGGCTAGCGTTAGTTCACCTATGAGCCACGTTCATAAATAGCCATGTCGGACTATAACCTATACGAAAGGATCTCTTTAAATTCAAAGTGACATGTTGTAATTCATTCATAGATTGATTTCGCAAACCCATCGTTCAATTTATCTGTCATTCTAGCAAAAAGCTCTCCATCAAAGAGAATGCAATACTACTCTCCATAACATCGAAGTGTGTTCCGCAATATCAAAAATGTTGAATGAAAACTTAATGATTTTTCAATTTTATTTCGATGATTTATAACTTGATAATATGACCTATGTTCCTGTTACATTATAATAGAGAAGAATCAATAAAAAATATGTCATTTACGTTGTAAAAATATGCTAAATGGAATTCGCTTAAACTTCATTTTAGGTAAGTAATTTGAAAAAAATTTTTAGGAACCTGGATAAATACCGTCTAAATACGAATATCAGCATAATATGGTGGTAATATGCTCAACTTACAAATGATTTAGGTATTACGTTTGTGTGGACAATTCTTGCTCCTAGCTCTTAAACTTTACAGCATTACGCCATTACACTGCAGGCCCGCAAAAAGAGCACAACAATCAAAACATTTGAAACACCAAACATAAGAAGATGAGGTCACGTACAAACAATAAAGCTCGCCATAACGGAGGTAACATCACATTAGATCACACAACATCTAGAGTAATCGTAAAGGGACGATAAAATTCCCATACACTTGCACTGTGTGTAAAACGATGTAATTTAAAATGGTTGTGCTGAGACGAGAGTGGCATGATTGTTGCTACTGTTAAAATGTTGATAGGAATTTTAAGTTTGCTGTGTTCCTATTTTGTTACACTGTCTATACTTGAGTAATTATAGAAAAGTATATACATATATATAAAAACTGATAAAATACGTGCACAATAAAGAATTGACTATAAGAAATCCTAACTAAAACTATAAATGCGAATGTGAGTTTGTTTGTCGCTTTCATGTGAAATTTTGGTATTAGGATAGATGAAAACATAAAGTTCAAGGTCTTACCTATTAAAACTCATCCGTGTTACTTCTATTTGCGTTCTAGGGCCGCGGTAACTCCTTTGTATTATCCCGCAACGCTAACCCACGCTTGTCAAACAATTATAAATCTTGCATAATGAATTAGTTGACTGTACTTCAAATACAATGCAACGATGCTAGATAATGCAAACGTGCCTGATCAAACATCGGAACAAGCGTAGCAGCGTAGTCGGAATAGCGTAGCGCTACGAGCACTTTCATGCAATCGTCGTAGCGGCAAACAAAGTCGAATACAGCAACTAAATATGGAACTTTTTATACGTACATCTAATGTTGTATATAAAAATATATTACCACTATGATGCGAAATTTTAATGAATTATTGATAAAGTTCTACCTAAATATTTTGCGATCGGTTATGACCGGTAAGTCGAACAGCAATTAACTAGATACTTTTACTTTATATGAAGCGAATTTGGTCCTTTACTGGTAAACAATTAAATAAATATGCTTGTAAAACTGATTTCATTAAAACATACAATATATACTTTATTTCTTTGTTTATTGGTTTTAGATTTTAAAATACATTTTTTTAAGATAAATTACAAATTTTACACTTAAGGACAAGACCAAAAATAAATGAGATATAACATAAGTCGAAAATGTAGCACATATTATTGAATCGATTAATACTCCTACCCAAACGGATATCCTGTATAATATAGATTTCAATTACGAACAAAATTGATGGCCCGTACGCCATCTTCTGACCGGGAATATTGAAGTACGAGATCTCATGTAGGCAACCTAAAATAATGGATCGGGGATCCCTACATTGTTGTACGCTTCCAGTGTGAGATGAAATTGCGATTATATTTTGATGGAATCATCTAGTTTTTGTAAAATTGAAAAAAATCTTACATCTCTTCTATCAGATAGTGAACTTATTTTCTTAAGAAAATATAGATAAGGTTTAATTATTTTAAAGCATATAAATTACATTTATGACTTATAAATATTTATTAGAGCTGTTTCCCGCGGTTTCACTCGCGTCCACCCGAAAATAAACGTAGTCTAAGTTACTCCTTATTACATCAGCTATCTGCCAATAAAAGTCCCGTCAAAATCAGACCAGCCATTTCAGAGATTAACCGGAACAAACAGACAGACAGACAAAAATTTTAAAAAATGTTATTTTGGTACATGTAGTAAAAAACGGTTATTTCAATATTACAAACAGACACTCCAATTTTATTTAGATTTATAGATAGTGGACATCAAAATTACACGAGGAACTTTATGGCTGGCTTATCTACTGAAGTCCGTAAAGTCATGCAGATCTGATGTTTATTTTTTAAATAGTTCAATTAAAACAACATCACATTCGCCGCTTTATCAACATCGTAGATCTAAAGTTAACGTACGATTGGGCCTTGATATATAGCATGAAGTTCTTAATACTTCCTATATGCGTATAACTTACCATATCGTATCCAGAAGCGATCGTGGATAATTTATGTGTAATAAATCTTCAAAGTTAACCCTGTTCTGAGCATAATTCATATCAATATCATTACACCCGCCGATGGGTCCGATCCACACGTGGCACAAATATTATGATTAGGAACAAAGAGAGTATATAATGTCCTTAAGCTATGGCAATTCACTTACAATTTAGGTACAATTTCTGCCGAGAAGCATGCATTGGAGCGCGTCAAAGAACATTTTAGTAAGCTATAAAATTTTAAATGTCTATACAGTAATTAAAATTCATATTCATGTTTCTATAATTATAATGATTATAAAAAATGAATCCCTACTTCCCTTGGTACGCCATAACTTCAGAACTATTCAATCGCATTGGATGAAATAGATAGGGAAGATAGAAATTTGATACGGTGAGGCTGTCAATTATAGCTTTTTATTCGGGTATTAGTTCCCTCGGGACGCGGGTAAAACTGCGGGAAACAGTTAGTAACTTTTAAACTTTGGAATGCGGAATTCTGTCCGAGCTGGTAGGCTCCGGTCGGCCCTAGTCCGGTTTGTACGCACTCTGTATAAATTGCTGGGCTCCACGAGCACGTGGTCGGAACTGAACACATTCGGCTGTTGTTAGGTCAGTTTGATACTTTAAAAAACCGGCAGTGGGTGCTGACTGACCACGAAATGTGTGACGTAATTATAGTAATCTGTGGCGTGCGACTACTAGAAAATGTACTAGTATCCGCTCCATTGCGCCCTGACTCGCACCTAACGGTAATAATATTATACCTGAGACGAAATACTAAGTATCATGTTTTTTATCAATATCGGTTCAGGACTATGGATAAAATCATAACAAATACAATTACTTTAACATTATATATTAAGTTTGTACCTGTATTAATATTCAATTAATTAACAAAGTTATTTCAGAGTCGAATTGATATTGAGTTAAAGTATTATTTTCCTGAATTCCTGAAATAAATATAACACCAGCATTAATTCGATATGATCAACGGAATGGTAGTTGCCAATTTTGTTGTTTCGCTGTAATGTTTTAACAGACTATTATTATGCCATACTGTTTTATAGCTTAACGAAAAATTATCATGTTATATATTTAATACTATACAGGGGCCTTACCATGACGTGCCAAATTAAGAACAGTTTCATAGGGAAAAAGAGACAGTGCTATACGACGTTAGTAGCGGTGTCTCGCTTTTACACCTGAATAGCGATTGCAAATACACATGGTACGGCCACAGAACTTACTGATCAAATGCACGTGGCTGAATTGAAAAATGTGCTAGGCATCATCTAAATACCTTTATTATACTTTTTTTCCCGTATGTTATGATTATATGTATGTATTTTATATATGTCACCGTAAGGGTACGAATAAATATGTAGTTAGAATAGTAATTGTTAGTATGGTTTAACACGGGACGATTATAAACTACCGAAAATGAATACGTAATATTGTAAACAGTTAGTACAGTTCACTGTTTTTCGTCAATTTATAACCTTACGAGTAAAATTACAAACTAACGGTACTCAGTCTTACAGACATAGTATATAAGTCAAATTCCTTGGCAAACTCTGTAACCTTAACGGCTTCTCAGTTTGAAATTAGGAATTGATGAGAAGGTTTTTTATTTCATACTTGAGAAATTCAGATACAAGAAATAGTTAAATATCAAATCCTAAAACCCGTAATGCCCTAATAATTTCATTCGAGAACGTTTATGGCTAAACTATCAACAGAATACTCACAAGAACTATCAATTGGTCGTTATCACAACCTGTTGACAAACTTCGCTAAGTTTCCATAACTTCACACTGGCATTAATGGTTTGCTATATACCATACATGCTATCGTAAAATATCTAAAATATAACATGACTGGCTGCTTGTATAAACGCAAATTAATTTTGAATACCAAGATAATATCATTTAAAAGTTTGTAAGGACTTTTTATAATATTTTTCAATCAGAATTCTGATGGTTTATTATAAAATACGCGTCTATTTTTTACTTATTATGGGTCTAGTACGAATCACTTTTGAATAGAATATACTCGTTTTTTGGATGCTGTAAATTATTAAATATGCATTTTAAAAATAAAAAAAGCTTTGTAAGGTTTGTATTTATGATTCGTTACATTAGTGCTAGACCTCAGGTCATATTATATGCGATTAATATGGAATTTATTTTTCGTTTAAATGAAAAAATATAGAATGATTACAAATCATTGTAACGCGACAAAAACGACTGAACGCATTATGAAACTTGGCACACACATTATAAACCATATTCTGGATTTACGCAGATTTTTTGAAAAATATATGTAAATGTTCCACAGCACGAAAAGCGGGTGAAACCTTGGAGAAATGCTAGTGTCACAATAAGGATAATATTTCCGAATAACACTAGTATCATAAACATAATATTTCCAGAACATTCCGTAGTAGTAGATCAGCTCAACTAGTATTTTCGATTATGTTTAAGGAAAAAAAATACAAGTGACTTTCTTAGATATTTTTCCCGTTCTTCAATTGAATGTGTATGAGTGATTCGCCCGATTGATTCCTTAGTGAACAGCACAGTGTGAACTAGAATACAAAGTGAATCCGAATCTTATGTAATAACATTGTCAAGGATAGTTTCTTTGACGTATCAGAGCTTTTCCATTGAAAAGAACGGGAACAATTGTTTTCGGGAACGCTTTGGCAGTCTGTTTGAGATGTGTCGTAGAAATGTTTCTGAAAGATATGTCTATATTTGTTTGGGTATTTCAAAGAGAACAGAGAACAGAAAAAATCTAAGCTTATTTTCTTAAGCATAGATTTTTTCTGTTTGTCTTAAAATGATAGCAATTCTAACGTTGTTTGTAAAATACAAAATATTTTTTATGTAATAGTGAAATGCTACCATATGTTTTGTATTTTAGTTTTATATAAAAATCGAAATCGGTATAGGTAATGCGTGACGAAAACACAAGTCCGTTGGAAGTATTAGAATTATAATTTAATATGTTTTTATATATAAAACAAACTTTTTACAGATAAGTATTCATACATGTGCTATTGCAGTTAAATATTGTACAAGTAAAGAAAAAAACGAATGAAATAGACCAGATTTATTGACAAATGAACAAACAGATTATTTGCTTACAAATAATAATCGATTTCAACACCAAAAATGGCAAGTATACAAAATAGTATATAAATATAATTCATAAACCACATCTCACAAAAAATCTATAAAATTCAAATCTTTAATATCAGTATCAACAACTTAAAATATCACAATAAAAATTTATAAAAAAAATCCATTTCCATTTAAATCCATTGCTATACGGTTATACCAATGATAAAAGTCAGTCGTTTCCCTACATTCTAGATTGAACAGAGCACAATCTAAAAAGCAATTTCCTTCCCGACTTATTTCCTTAAAACGAGTCACCGGAACTTTACAGTGAATCAAACAACTCAATATTTGATTTATATAGAATTAAAGTTGACTGATATCCGATATCTAACTGTTGCAAATAATAAACGAAAAAAAAAATAGAACAGAAAAACCAATAAAAATATTAGTTTTGCTACGTAATGAAGACATAGATATTCACTTCCCTCAAAGATATTAGCAGTAGGTAATATAATAGGTAGAAAGTCCTTTCATATAGTTAGTTGTTATGGAAGAGGTATACAAAAGAAACATGTAATTATAGAACGAAAGAATGGTGTCATTAAGAAAGCAGGTCAGCGACCGTCACATGAAGGTTACATGGTTATGCCATCAATATTACAATATAAGCATGAGACACGGAAAATCAACTTAATTATTATGGCTTATTAACACATTATGATACGGATCGCGTTCCATTAAACTTTTGAGAAATACAATAAAATATATTAAATTGCGTCTCTATAGTAGTAAACAACATACATCGACATATAGCAAGTAATCACATACGAGAGAATGAGCGCAAAATCTGTGAACACTGCGGGGACGGGTTTCGTTGCATATCCAAGTATGACGATCATCCTTGCTGCTGTAAACATTCTAAATAGACTTATTCCGATGTCTGGAGGCGGTCTTGTCGTTACGTATAGAGCTCCGACCAACCAGAATGGAGCTAAGTTCTTCAGCTCCGATAAATAAGCTCGTCGGACGATGTCGGGGTTTGGGAATATGCCTTTCCTCACCCAAGTCATGGCCGCCATAGGACTCAGCGCCAATAATTTCACCACCAACAGTGCAGAATGTACCATGTATGTTTGAGTCAGTGGATGATCTAAAGTTATTGTTATCGTCATTTTTATTTTAGTGCTTTAACTGTTTTTATTTACTTTATAAATTTTGACGTTTGAATGACACTTACAGTTTTTTTATGAATGATAAAATTTATAAGTTTGGTTAGAGGTCATTTGGCGTTCAGCAATGTAGGAAATGAAAATATATTATCTGCCTAAATAGGAGAGAGTATGCGTATTGTCTCATTGCGTGGAGTCATAAACTTGAGAGAATTTCATTAGCTTTACCATACGTTAGCTTAGCAGTACATAAAAAGAGTATAAATGTAATCCCTAGAAAATATAAAGAAACTGCTGCATATTTTGTTATTATTCCGAAGCCAATGGTCTTAACTGCTTTTTATATCGCTTAATTAATACATGCCTTATTTGATTGAGATTAAAGCATCATTTCCGTCAGAGAGAATATAGAATCTGTCTGGCTGGACTAGGGCATACTGGGAACTATCAAGTCTCCGTAAGGTTAAAGTGATTAGATTTCAATGCGGGAGACATGGAGCTTCGTTTATTTAAACAATAGGATATTATACGCTAATGGCCTCTCCAGTTTTTTTTCAGACTTTGTTTGCCATTTTAACATGTGTTATGATGAAACGATTGCGTAAAACTAGTTTAATGCCCACCTAGATTCAAACCCATGATAATGTAAGCAAGAGTTATTATCATAGGACCACTCCTGTTCTCCAGTAATTGAGTACGAATGGGGTCCTAACTCAAACAGTGTTATTCGCAGGTGTGACATCTCTTTACGACTAAATGTAAATAGTAAGTTGCAAATGTGTAATTATCTCTGTGACTGAGTTTAGTAACTACAACTATAATATGATAAAGCAACACATGGATTTCTAGTACAAAAGATCTAGCACAGAAACCTTAAAGAAATAACATACGCACTTGCCAACGAACGTATTTTCAAGCAACCAAAAAATTCTGGCAACGCTCCAAAAATTTTCAGACAAAGTTGATGACACGGTGTCATATTCAAGCGCAAAGCCAGCAATTTGAATTCAGAACTTTCTTTGAATGTGTCTGCAAACCACTGCCAAGCTTGCAGCACACTGCTGCGCCCCAAGTTTCATCTTTTATCATCACTTTGTAGGCAAACGACTTCCTAGCAACATTGCTCATTAGTTAAAGCAGGTGCAATTGCTATTCAGTGTTGTTGCCAATTTAAATGGTACATTAAAGATGCTCCGTTTTTAGGGTTCCGTAGTCCGACAAGGAACCCTTATAGTTTTGCCATGTCCGTCTGTCTGTCTGTCCACGGCATAGCTAAGAGGTTCTTGGTACTTGAAAGCTGAAATTTAGTATATATGTATGTAAATTTAGTAAAAAATATTAAAGGTGTGTGTATATACATGTGCCAATTTTGGATAAAGTGAGCAATTTGCGAAATATCTAGCTTTTAAGTACAAATTTTTGTTCGTTACGATAATCAACCTCAGAGTAACCTCTAACTTTTGAATGACTGTCCCTAAAAATGTGAAAAAGTTCACAGACGTAGCACATGTAATAAGGAAAACTATCACCCTACTGCGCGTGGCCCGACACGCACTTGGCCGGTTTTTTTAGTAACTTCGTATATAGAATGTACTGAAGACGGTACTGGAAATACGTGGCTGTTTAACAGTAATTTGAATTAGAAAAGCCATGTTATAGGTGAAAAAGACTATAAGCGGCCGGTTGCATGATAATTCAAAAAACCGGCCAAGTGCGTGTCGGGCCACGCGCAGTAGGGTTCCGTAGTGGGTCTCAGTTAGTCGACTATAACTCTGTAACCGGTTAAGCCTACTTAGCCGTGATAGTTTTCCTTGTAAGTTCATTACATGTGCTACGTCTGTGATTTTTTTCACATTTCTAGGTACAGCCATTCAAAAGTTAGAGGGGGGGGTAACTCGTATCGAACAAAAAATTTCACTTAAAATCTAGATATTTCGCAAATGGCTCGCTTAACCGAAAAATGATCTTCACACACCCATAATATTTTTGAAAGACCTATCTAACGATACCCCACACGAAGGGGTACGCGAGAAAAAAAATATTCATCCCTACTTTACATGTTTGGGAGCTACCCTAAAAAAAAATATTTGTCAAAATTTTATTTTACCACTTTCTCGGCGTGATCAATATACATATTCGTACCAAATTTCAGCTTTCTAATAACAAAAACCATGGAGCTACGCCGCGGACAGACAGACAGACAGACAGACAGACAGACAGACAGACAGACGGACAGAGCGAAACTATAAGGGTTCCTTGTCGGACTACGGAACCCTAAAAATGAGATAAGGGTAGTTTATTCGTAAAGACCTTAATGCTCTGGTTGTATTAATATTGTATAGGTATTAATTAACTCTCTCCCTATATATTAATTAACTCGTAGTATATATGTAGTAACTATGTAGTATTTTATAGTTTAAGGTTAATTATTGTATTTGTAGCTGTTCTATTTTAGCTCTACAGCAATAATTTATGATCTTATGAATTATTTATAGGTCTACTCGCGTTAGCTTTATAAAGGTTCTGTGGTTTCGCTCCAAAGGCTCGCTTTTCCACTAAGTTTGTGAACGAAGCCAACAAGCCAACTTTCAAGATTGTGAACCTAAAGCGAACGCACCCATCGGGAAATCTCCAAACTTTCAAATTTGACTATTGAATTCAAAAGTTAAAGTAAATAAACTGACTAGGCTATACAGAATAAGAATAAGAATAAGAATAATTTATTAGTCCACTGTTACAATCTTCACAATAAAATCTAAATAATTGTAGCCTTAATTATTGTAACTAGAATAAAAATACACAATGTTTAAACAACGGTCTCCAAACTAGGCAATGCCTGTATCTTGGTGACCAGAGTTGCGGTAACATAAATAAGTTTTACAACATTCTCGTTGATATGGAAGTGAACACAAGGTATTTGGTATAATTTTGGTGAGACTAATATTAAAAAGAAAGAGAAAAAAAAGTAATACTTATATCTAATTTAACTTGTGATTATTTTAGTTGTATTCGTGAGTGCGAGTGTAGTAAGTGTGTGAGTGAGTGTGTGAGTTGTGTATGCGAGTGTGGGTGAGTTTGAATGTGAGTATGTGAGAGTGTGTGATTGAGGTACGAGGCTAGTAGGTTATTTATCAGCTAAGAATTTCCTCAATGTCGTTGTAAGATAATGTAAGTATTAATTTTTGGGTAACTTTTTTACAAGACTGAATGCTCAGACTTTTAATTTCGCAACGCTTGATAATATTGTTGTAGATATGCAAGTGCGAATAGAAGGGACAGCGTCTAGCCAAAAGACTGGTGACATTAGGAAGAGGGATATGCATTACACGTTTTGAAAGGAGAGTGTGGTATTCAGGTCTTCTTTTTATAGCTTTATGTGCGAGTAATGTGGCGCTAAGGATGTATAAGTTGCGTACACGTAGAACAGGAAATTCACTGAAAAGTGTTTCTGTTGGATATCTGAAAGGTTTTCTAAGCATTACTTTGATAACAGCCCTTTGCGCTCTTTCTATTTCTATAAATGTGCTTTTCTCTGCTCCAACCCAGATGGAGATTCCATATTGGAGTACTGATTGGCATAGGCCAAAGTATATAGTTTGTAAAATTTTAATGGGAGTGCAGTCACGTATTTTCTTCATGATGTAAATGAGTTTTCTGACACGACCCGAAAGCATGGTAATGTGTGGTTTAAAGGATAAGTTTTGATCTATTGTAATACCCAAGTATTTAAGGGAGGAAATACGGTCTATTATAGAACAACTACAGGTTACAAGTGGAGAGTTATGTGGGTTGTTACACGTATGGAATTTGAGTTTTAAGTGCGGCGGAGGACTGGAAGCTAATGTTTTGAAGAAGGCTATGTGCTTTGTCTTTTTACATTAAGGGTAAGAAGGTTTCTGTCAAGAGCTTCGGCTATAGTAGTAAGACCTTTCTCTGCAAGTTGATACACTTGAGCCCAGGTTTTGTCATGGAATATAATAGCCGTGTCGTCTGCTTATGAAATTATTTCTGCGTTAGGTGGTGCCGCGTTGAGTATATCATTCATATAGAAGGCAAAGAGGGTCGGACCAAGGGTACAGCCCTGAGGAATGCCAAAACTGATTGGTTGTAATCCACTACAATTGTCACCAACCTTGACTAACTGCTGACGATTTGAGAGATAGCTCGTAAACCAGTCTAGTGCATTGCCACGTATTCCTATTCCCTCTAGTTTAGAGAGCAGAAGATCTATAGATATTGTATCGAAAACTTTTGCTAGATCTAGGAAAGTTCCTATTACACATTCTCCGTTTTCAATGAAAGTGGCTATTGAGTTGGTCAATAATGTTGTGGCGTCTTCAGTTGATTTGCCACTTCGGAAGCCAAATTGTCTATTTGATATTAGGTTGTGATTTTCCAAAAAGTTTACTAGACGGCAGTTAACGACTTTCTCTAATAGTTTTGACAGAATGCTCAAAAGGGCTATTGGACGATAGTTCTCTGGTAATTCTTTAGGACCATTCTTGTATATAGGACGGACATAGGCGACTTTCCAGCAATCTGGAAATAATCCTTTTTCTAAACTTAGATTAAAGATATGGGTAAGCGGTTTCAGTAGAGATTTTTTAAATTTTATGATCAGTCGTGCACTGATTCCATCTAATCCAGGGGCACTGTCTTTTAAGTTGATTTATGAGCTTTTCTATTTCTGTTTCGTCGGTAGGGTGAAAGAAGAAAGAGTGCAGGGGGGTTGAAGTTGGTATATAGTTGCTGGCTAGGGATGTTTGCGTCTCAGATATTCGTGACAATATGTGGTCCGATAGATTTTTTCCCAGTGACGTAAAATATTCATTACACTTATTTAATGAGTTAACTGGATCTTGTTCATGTGCCAGTAGTTGCGTAGAATCATTTTCGCGGATATTGGAACAGTATATAGATTTAATGGTATCCCAAAGTTTTTTTGGATCTTGACAGTTTTCATTGACGAATTTGGTATTATATACATTTCTGAGCTTGAATAACAGATCATTACAGAAATTTCTATATCTAATGTATACTAGTCGTCGTATTTCGTCATTTGGATGAGCTCTTAAGGCTAGGTGAAGTTTATCACGATGTCTAGTGCACCTTAAGAGACCTGGAGTCATCCATGGTTTAATAGTGAATTTACTCCGGCTGATTTTAATACTGCGTGAGTTTTTTGTTATTGATGCGGAAAGTGTTTTGATTAGTAAACTTACAGCAAAGTTAGTACAGTTAGAGTTAAGAACCTCTTTCCAGTCAGTATTATTCAGATCTGCGACTACTGCATCATCATCTGTTTTTTGCCTCCATCTGGGTTTGGAATATTTGGGGTGACTAATTTCTTGTGATATAGAGGCCATTACAATGTCGTGGTCCGTAATTGAACATTTACATATGATTCCTATTGTTTCATGATTAGATTTAACAAATATGTGGTCCAGACAAGAATGGTCTCTAGTTGGCTCCGTTATCGCTGGTAGGAGACCATGTGTAGCCAATAGGCACAGGTATTCACTGTGTTTGATGTTGGTTGTATTACAAATGTCAATATTAAGGTCACCTGTTACTATTATTGTTGGATTTTTTATTTCGTTCAGGACCGTGTCCAAGGATGTTGTGAAATTATCTATGTTAACATATGATGGTGACCGGTAGATTCCTAGTAAAGCAACTTTTTTATCCATAATTATAAGAATGCTGTCGGCATCTGCAACTTTAGGTTCTAGCACAGTAATGTTCCATGTCGATTTGATGTAAATAATTATACCGCCATTTTTATTTAGTTGCGTGTTTGTTCGGGAAACTGTATACCCAGGTATCGGTTCAAGTATTGTACCTTCATTTAACCAGCATTCAGTTAAAACTATAGCATCAAAATCTGTATTAAGGCGTTTAATAGCCACGTAAAAGTTGTCAAAGTTACGTTGATAACTCCTGATGTTGAAATTTAGCACTTTAAAGTTAATATGATTGTTTGATAGCAGTTTCCTACATTCTTCTAAGTTGTTACGTGTGTGACAATTTATGCTTACGTTTTTATCGATATCTTTTAATTAGTCAAGTGAAGCCATTTAGAAGTAGACAACAAGTATAAATAAAAGCGTAAATAATATGTAATGTCACTATAAAGATTTCAGATATCAGCCGTAGGAAACTTTGGATGTTCTGAGTGTTAAATAAGAGTGATTGTGTATCGGTTATATTAACAGGAGTGGTTTTCGCAAGCCAATGAATTTGGGCGATGTAGACAACGTATGAGTATGTATGAGAATGATTGTGTTGCATCCTTGGTCTGGTGGTTAGTGTTTGGGTGTGTGTATTTGTTTGTATGTATTTTGAGTAACACGGTAGTGTGTGTATTGTAGAACAAAAGTAAAAAAATAAAATATAGTATTTCAAGTAATAGTAACAAAGTAGTATTCTAAAATTAAAAAATAATTCTAGTGCAAAGTTACACTTAAAATGAGTATAGACTCGTAGTAGTAGCACAAAATTTGAAAAAAGTAAATAACCAAAATAATATTTTAAATGAGAATAAGAAAACAAAGAAATAAAAAAGTTGTACTGTTTAACATCCAGACACGGCACCTCGCTAGACATTAGACGGAGCAGAAGGCGGATTTACCTGTGTGAGTCGCTCATTAACGTAAACATTCCTTTCAGCTCCAGCTATCTCTATATCTGATGAGGTGAGGGTCCTCCTAGTTTTTGCAGCTTTCAGGAAATCATCGCGTTTGTATCGACGTACAAAACGAACAACTAAAGTGAGGGTTTGATAATCACCTGTGTCCGCAGTCTTTTGGCGGCGGGGTCCCACACGAGTCACGAAGTCTATATCTTGTTCCTCTATGGTTACACCTATTTTATGGGTCATAACTCGAATAATATGAAGCGGGTTTTCATTTTTGTACTCATTGACACCAGCGATCTCTAGATCATTTTTAAAGGTTAACTGAGTTTGGGTGTTCAGCTGATCGCGCAGGTTATGTATAGTGTTGTTGAGAGTAATTAATTCTTCTTCGCGCTTCTCTAGCGATTTAATTCTCGTATCGTTTTCCTCAAGACGGGAATAGCATTGAGTGAGGTGTTCACTTAAGTATGTGATGTGAGTCTTTAAGTCCCCCACATCGCCACGCAATAGCTGTATCTCGGAGCTAAGAGAGCGTAGGATCTCTGAGTCAGAACTATTGGTATTAGAAGGTAAGCTAACGGACAAACTAGAGTTCTGATCCACTTTGCTAGAAGAGGCAATGGTAGAGTTCTTAGTAGGTTTGTCCGGGCGGGGTACTTCGGTCCTCCCTGGGGTGGTGGTTCTCTCTATTTCCTTATTTTTACATGTTAGGCAAATCCAGTTCGTTTTTGTTTCGCTAGATAATTTAGTTTGATTACCAGCATTAGCACAGGCAACATGAAATAAAAGCTCACATTTAGAGCATTTTATGTTGGTTGATTTTAGAACTTTTTGGCACGAAGCGCAGATATTAGACATTATTATTTAGTTGTAGGTATCAAATAGCGTAAACAAACACAATTCGGTGGGTCAATTCCTGGAATCCAACGCAGTGTCCGCGCGTTGATACAGAGTGACAGAGACGAATTATTTTTTTGGCGCAGCTCTTCTCGTTTACTCGAGGTGGGGTGGGGCCTACCTCGGCGCTCTGCGATTTCGCTTGCGATTTTGGGTGAAATTGTTCGTATTAGAAAGCACTGCACTTTGAAGCTAATAACTGTTTTTGTAAGAGTCAATATTAAGTAACACTTTAATATAATTTGAAGAGAAAAAAAAAATATTTTTGAACACACGTCCACTCTTCACCAATCTTTCGCGCAACTCCAACTCCAAGAAGAACTCCTGTTTCTATGGAATGCCTACATATACATACATACTACATAAAAATACTATTTGAAAGTGATCAATACCCACGCGTATGCGTTACCATTATACATTCCATATTTCACAGTAAAAAAATAATGTCGAATACCTTTAAGTTATTTTCAAAATCTTCATTGTACTTGTCTGTTCAATTCGACGTACGTAAATCCATACTACAATACTTTATTAGCCTTACCAATGAAAAGCAATCATAAAAGTACCTGATTAAACGAGAAGCTACAACAATAAACTTCGACATAAAAGAAAAACAGCCGGCATATGATAAAGTTTTACATTATATTGACAAAAATATACATGATCTTTTTCCCTTTATAGCCACATAAATCCTACGACACATTGTTCATATGAATTTCAAATGCACAAACATTTTTGTGAAGCTATTCCGGTACCTTTATAGCGCGTTCCTGTAAGTGTATACTACACATGCGCCCATAAAACTTGTTATTGCAAACGACACGAAGAACGCGGTTTCTGTGGCCATTTTTGGTAACTTCTGTACATAACCCAGGGCTGATACGATGCGTGCGGCGACGTACAAGCGGAGGAGGGACCTAGCAGTTATTGGATCTGGAGACGTCGTCATATATAGGGCTGCCACCAGCCAGAAAGGGGTCAAGTTCTTCAAGTCACTTATGTTCGCACGCTGGACTTTTTCTGGGTTACACATCACACTGGCTAAGGGAACTAGGGCTAGCAGTTTTAGTGCTAGTATAGCAGAGTATAGGAAGTAGCTCTGCATTAGAAGCGAGCACGGCGTGGCACAGGCCATTCTGATATTAAATTATGATATAATTATTTTATGTATACTTTGTCAATTTAATGTTTATGTGTCATAAATTTGTCATAGTGTTCTAGAGTATACTATAGAGTATAAGTAGAAATGCTGAATTGCCATTGATACCTCTTTGATTTATAATTAGGTTTTTATTGAAGTTTACTGAATTTCATTTAGAGAAAAACTGATTTGAATTGTAATTTTGAGAGATAAATTAAATTGGGATGGTAATATTAGAGCTATTTTCTGTCGTGGTAACACACTTATGAGTAATGGGGTACGATACGACCATGCGGATATGCTCAGCTAACACTGATCAAATCAATTAATTTATACTCCAATTAAATTGGGGTATTGATCCATAATTGGTATTTTTGTCCCTGCCAACGATGATTGACGATCCTTATGTAATGTCATCAAACATTTATTTTAAATTACGCCAATTAATTAGTCGGTAGGCAATCAATTTTGGGGATAATTAAATCAGATATTAATATAAATTGCAATAATTAAGCGGGATTTTACGCATAAAATATCAAAAATAATAATTGGATAGCTTACCTGCTGTCTTGCTAATTAACACAGAATTGCAAAAAAAGAGACTGTGGAGGTAATAGAGGTAATAATGTTAATTTTCCCAATTGCGTAGGTTTAGGAAAATATGTATATTCTACTCTCCCTCTCCTCATTCTTCTCTCTTGTGGACCATCATTGAGTCTGTCCTCAATTGTGCTTTACTGAAATATATTTTATGAATTTAAAGTAATATCTTTGCCTTTACTTTATTCACTTCTGAGAGCCACACTTCTGCTCGAGACGTCGAGGCGACAAGTAGTATTATGAATGAACTGTTATTTTAACTTTTAACCAGATTTGATAGAAAAAGATTATTTTTCTTTATTCGTGCAATGTAATCGAGGATTTCGTGGTAAGTAACAGCCGCACAGGTCGATCGACCAAAGCTTAAGCTACGCATAGCGCGGTTGATCTGAGGATGGGTGACCATTAATGTCATAGCGAGACTCCTCCGTGCCTCGGAAAGCACGTTAAGCTGTTGGTCCCGGTTGTCATTTGTAGATTTTGACAGTCGATTAAGATTTTAGATTATTTATTAGAGATTAAGATTGGTTGTCAGACTTTCTGGCTTCTGCTACACGTAAGTAGCAGAAGCCAGAAAGTCTGACAACCAATCTTACCATGGGGTACAGTTTCGACTGGAAGCCGACCCCAACATTGTTAGGAAAAGGCTAGGCAGATGATGAACCAGACTTAATAAGGATAAGGATTTTTTCTTTTTTCGTAAAATGTAACGTAATGTAAATTAGATTGGATTGCGAACCCGTACATTCTGAGCTGCGCTTACATTTGCTAAGTAAAAACAACTTTGTTATGCACTAACAATAACCCTAGAACCTCTATGTAAGCAATAAACGGCCCTCATAAGCGATGCTCTGTAGTTTACTGCGTTGCAACATAACATACATTACTACTTAGTACCTCAGGGAATATTCTTAGAGACAACAAAGTGCAAACGACTACAGCTGAGCGAGTTGCTTGCCGCTAGTCCTTTCCTGTCACGTCGGCAATGAATTACCTTTCCAAACTTGCTCGCTCGTGACGAAGTAGTGTGTGGAGTGGAAGAGATATTTTTAAGTTATATGATGTGTTGACGTTGATATGAAAAGTGAGACCTTTTCTGATTGGAGAATTTATATTCACAGACACTCGAGAGCAGTAACTTCGAGCCAGTATTTTTTTTATTACAAAATGTTTGAAAACTATGTTATTGAAATATGCATTAATAACCTTTTTCAGCCTGTATATACATATAACTGAATAACGAACGTGATACATAAAAATGATTAAATTGATCATTAAAAAAGACTAGAAAATCACTAGATATACATATCATCAAAACCTTGTATTAATACTTGCTGTAGTCTGATGAGGTATCAGACTTTCACAACACTAATATAAAAATTCAACCTCAAACTTAATTTAACTTTGTAAACCCCGTATACTTGGCTAAGTTGAGACTTACAATGTAAGTACATCGCAATACTTCCATGTCGAGCCCCAAGGAACCTTCTCGAAGGAGGATAAGTCAAGAATTCTTGTTACCGTCTTAACCCCTAGTGGCATTAGTTTAAACGCAGGCTCATTGCAGGCACTCTAAAAGTTAACACCTATTTACCATGTATGTGCCTTTTGAACTACAAGTTTAAATTAATGTTAGTATATTCTTCAACGCTTATTCATACTATTCGAAGCAAGTATTATGAGCGAGTTACGCAGTCATACTTGTATGTCAAAATTGTCGTGGTGGCCAAGTGGTTAAGGCACCTTTCTTTTTTTTTTTTTTTTTTGTTTTCGCTGGGAAAAAATGCGTTACGCATACCCCCCATCCAGCGGAATGGGGGGGTATGTGGGACTCCCCGGGCAAGCCCGGTATACCCACTAAAACAACCCAGCGGGATTCCCGCATCGTCTGAAAGGAGAGGGACTGGGAAACCGGCGTAGCCTTTACGTCCAGTCCCCCTCGACGAATGCCCGCCCTACGCGGCGGGCCCCTCACGTCCTCCCCATGGGGGGAGGGTCGGGAATGTCCAAAGGAGGTGGTGTGGAGTGCAATGCGGGCGGAGGTGCCCCCGCACCTGCCGCCCGCTCATCACCACCTTGAGGAGGGAGAGGATCTTCGCCGCGCATCCAGGTCCCCTCTCTAAGAGCGAGAGGGGAGGGGAGTACGCGGGAGACCGCGACGTCCGCGGGGGTGCGATGCTCAGTCGGACATCGCACCCCTCTCATTTGCAGCCGCCGAGGTTCCCGCCACGGGAACAACGGCGCGAGAATCTTGAGACGCAGGCCCGACCGGCGCCCGCACTTTGCCCTTCTTGGGGGAAGGGTTGCAATTCCTCCCCGTCATGATATGCCCCGCAGGGCGGCCGCTGGCAGCGCACACAGCGCAGTGCGGCGTGGCAGCCTTGCAGGAGGCGGCTTTGTGGCCGTCCTTGCCGCAGCGGTAGCAGACATCTGTCCTGTCTTTAGTGGACGGACAGAGAGCCCGGGTGTGGCCAATGCCGAAGCACCTGTAGCAGCGCAGCGGCGCGGCCACAAGTGCCCGGACTGCACCCGAGCTTAATCCCACAAGGAGCCGCCCTTTTCCAAGGACGGCTTTGGCGGCGGCGACTGGGCACTCGAGCCGCATGGCACCCATGCCGCCGCGGCCGGGTCTGATGTCCCGGCCCTGCACCGCTGCGACGCTGCAGCCCCCAATGGCTGCGACTGCCGCCACCACCTCCTCCTTGGTGACCGAATCGTCGAGGTCGGTCACCTCCAAGGCCGCCGTCTTGACCGGTCGGGCCACCTTCGCCGAGTCCGCGATGGCCTCTCTCAGCTTTGCCACGAAGAGGTCGGCGTTGGCGTTGCCCTCCGCCCCCGGGAACTCAAAGATTCGAGCCCCGGTTTGAGTCTGTCGGCATGAGACTCTGCCGATCCCCAGCTGGACGGGGTCGGCGTTGGCACGCGCCCGCATCAGCACTGACAAATATGTCTCCCCCCGCTCCGCATCCTCCGCGGTGAGCGTCACAACGACGGCCGCGGTCTTGGGGGGAACGAGCTTTCCCCCTCTCTTCATCCCCTTACCCGCGCCAGTCTTCGGCTGACTGGGAGTCGCGGTGGTGGGGGCAGCAGGCGCGGCCGGTGCCGACTTCTTCCCCTTTCCCTTGCCCTTGCCCTTCTTGACCACTTCGGTCCAGCTCTGATGGCAGGGCGGAGTGGCGGAAGGCAGGGGGGCGTCCGCCCTTTGCGAGGAGGGACCCGGCTCGCTTCGCCTCTTGTCCGCTGCAAGCGGAGGCCGAAGGCGCTTCTCCGGCAGGAGCCGGTCCTCTATGCCTGCTAGGCAGGCTCTGGTGAAGGCCCGCTCCTCCATAACAACCTTTCGGACGACATCCTCAAGGTTGGAGGGCGGGGCCTCTGCCGCAGGCGACGGCGCGGCCTGGCTAGGCCGGGCGGTGACGTCGGCCAGCTTCTGGTGAAGCTGGCTCACCTCTAACTGCAGGCGATCGACCTTCGCCTGCAGTTGTCTCGTTTCATCAGTGGCCTTTCTGGCCACCAACTCCTCAATGATGCCGCGCATGCTCGCGGCGCGGCATTTGAGGGCCTTTTGTATGGTCCCCTTGAGGTTGGAGGATTTGGACGCGACCTCCACGATCTCCTCCTCGTCTTCCTTCGCCATCCGTGCCAACTCGGCCACAGAGTGGTCAGCGTATAACAAGCGGGACGCGCCGTACCCGGACTTGACCCGGGCAGCTTGCGCCCGCTGCTCCTTCGCGGCAACCCGCTCCTCTAGCTCCTTCTGAAGCATCTCCCACCGGGCCAGGTCCAGCTGGCGTTGGGCATCCGCAAGGCCCACGTCGTGGGTGGTCGATGCAACCGCGGGCTTCTTCGCAGAACCCCTCGAGGAACCCGAAGACCCTCCCCGCAAATAGGCGCGCTTGCGCGACATCGGCCTGGACTCGCCCGCGTCAGACCCGAGTGAGCTGAGATCGTCGTCGGAGAACTCCGACAGCCCAATCTCCCCCTCAAAGAAGCTCGCCGCAGACGGCGCGCGGCTTGCTTCGGACGCCGAAGCGTCGGTTTGGCCCTGAAAAGGGCCTTTGGGTTGGCCCTGAGAAGGGCCTTTTGGTTGGCCCTGAAAAGGGCCTTTTGGTTGGCCCTGAAAAGGGCCTTTTGGTTGGCCCTGAGAAGGGCCTTTTTTCGGCTTACGGAAACGCCCGAGGGCGTCCCGCGGAGATTGAGACATAGTCTCCCGATCAGTCGTAGCACGCAAGTCACAAATAAGTCGCTACGATGCACAGCACACTTTAGCCGAGCCCAGCCTGCCACTCCGTTACGGTGGTCAGGACTGGGTCGTTACCAGGGGACACGACGTGGACGTATGTGCTGTGGGGGGTCCCTCAAGTGGTTAAGGCACCTGCATCTCGTGTACGAGTGTGCGGGTTCGAAACCTGGCCATCACTAATTTGAATTTTCTTAAGTTATATGTAATTTAGAAGGTGTCTTGTTAGGTATCTAATGTAAAGAATTTTCACCAGTGAACAATGTATTATCACAACTTTACAAATCAGTTTGTCATCGGTTTATCCCCAGACATTATGACACAATAGGTTGTGCCAATCAATTCTTATTTTCGACACAATTGTCAATTTATAACAATGCATTATATTTGGTAGTTCCAGCGTAATATTCACCTTTTAAACCCTCTGGGAAAGAGAAATATTTTTTGACCTTTATCAAGATTTTTACACGGTGAGAATTTAATTTATATATCGTTTTTCAGACAATAATCCGTCTAGATGGAAAGATTATTTTGTTTTTTCTCTTGTGAGATTATCTACTGCCCTAGAAAGAAATAAATATAATTACAAAAAAAAAAAAATTTTTCTTCAAACATCTGTGACGTCATAAACTTTGGATTTTGACACAACGGCTCTTTTATGACTACCTACCTATTACCTATATTTACGATCTGCAGGCATTTTTACTGACGGGGGGTCACAAAGTAGAATTAACATTTTGTAGCACAATTTCCAACATACTTTGTTTCAAACTTCTGCACAGTTTAACCAAGAATAAAGTGCTTACGGTATGACATTCATAAGTTCTTAAGTTCTAAGCGCATCGTGAAAGTTTTAATTAAAAAATCTGAATACCATGAAGGTAGTTGGAAACAATTTTTAAATTCTAATCATCTTTCTTAAAGACTTGAACGTCTTAAGTGGGCAGCCGCAGGAAGTGAGCTGCTTCACCTTTTGTGAGGAAATTTCCTTTGAGCTTTGAAATTCATTATATTTTTTATTTTATTCTTCTTTCGAGTTTAAACTGATTAGTCAGTACGTATTTTCGATTGTGAAACCTACGCTTGCGCTTCGCTTCAAACATATGTTACAATTACCGCCTTTGCATATCACTGATATTCCTGTAACCTATGTGGAACAAAAAATATTAAAATTTACTTCTAAATTGTATTAGAAAATATTAATTCATTTACATGCTTAAAACTACTTAAGGTTAAAAATGTAAAACATAGTAGTTTAGTACATCATACTCGTATATGCTTAAACTATGATAATAAAATACAAAATTAAGATTATAATATTTGTTTATTTGTTAGTTAGTTTGCCAAATAAAATAAAAAAAAAGCGTGTATAAAACTTAAAATCTTAACCCACTTAGAAAGTTCTCACGAATCATTCCGAATCAAACGTTGGCGTATTTGAGCGGATTAAAGAACTCAACATTAATCTGATGCGAACCTACTCTCGACGCGAGGGAACTTAAGCCGGGAGGGCTTAGATGTGAAGTGGCCCTTAAGGAACTTCCTTGCTTTTGTCCCTTCGTTTACGAATCAAGAATACTGGTGTAAAGATTACAATCGAGAAAATTAAGAAGAATCCAATTCAAAAATGATTGAATTGTGTAACATCACGCCTGTTCTAAAGTCGCTCTAAAATAGTATACAGAGGTGCAGGTACCTATCTACACAACCCATGAAGTATTTACCAGCATCATCATCAGCCTAATTATTATCCCACTGCTGGGCATAGGCTTCTTCTCATACAGAGAAGGTATGAGCATTGATCACCACGCTTGCTCAAGGCGGATTGACTTTTTAGTTCAGGTTCCTCACGATACTATTTGCTTTTAGTCGGTAGTAGAAACCAAAGGGAATACAATACTACGTAAGGTAGAAACTACATGTCTTTAGAAAAGTCACATTGGTACTTGCCAGGCTTCCAACCCTTATTTCACCAGCTTTGCATGCCAAGCTGTTGCCATCGACTGGGCACAACTCTACACTTGCTCTACACTAGACGAAACAAATTCCACATAAGCTAACATACTTCAGTCTATCCTAATCTTAATACAATAAATGAGGAAAATTAGTGCATATTTTTTAAGGTTTCACGGCAAAACGGCTGAACCGGTTTGGATGAAATTTGGTACAGAGAAGTCCCTATGGAGACAGTACTTTTATCCGGGTGCGTAAAGTTCCCTAGGAACGCGAGGAAAACCGCGAAAAACAGCATAGAATAAATTCTTGTACCTACTAGTACTTATTCTTGATCAGCAAAAACAAAATCTTCTTCTTCTATACTTATAATAAATCTGCAGAGAGGTCAATTCTGTACATGAAATATATTTCCAAAATAACTATCAGGGGGTGATTAGGGATCGATACTGATGCCAAAAATGCAATCAGTAAAATTTTTGTCAAGGAGAATACAATACTACGTTTGTCTGTCTGTCTGTCGGTCTGTCTGTCTGTCTGTCTGTCTGTATAAACTCTATAGAAACAAAAACTACTCGACGGATCTTAACGAAACTTGGTACAATTATTTATCATACTCCTGAGATGGTTATAGTATACTTTTCAGCACGCTACAATCAATAGGAGCAGAGCAGTGAAGGGAAATGTTGTCATTTTGTTTAAACGCGCTAATCTCAGGAACCGCTGGTCCGAATTAAATAATTCTTTCAGTGTTAGATAGTCCATTTATCGAGGAAGGCTATAGGCTATCGGAGCACCACTATTCCACGCGGACGAAGTCGCTGGCAGAAGCTAGTAGTAAATAAAATACAAAAACTACAAAATTAAATATTTATTTCGCTCATGTTTAATGTTTGGCAGTTTTGATGATTTTTTTTAGTATTTACTTCCATATTCAGTTATCACGACTTTGTTGATTACTCTGATTCTGATTCTGGTTGCGATTGCATCGGTTCGACTGATTACGATTGTCTTGATTAGAGTCCAGGGAACCTGCAAAAGCAAAAAATTAAATATTAAGATAAGTACCTACACTGATAACAAACGAAAGTAAGCCTTCTCCGGTTCTCTCTAAGATTAAACCGCTGTTCATAAAAATTAGAACTTCTCTCTATTTACAGAATAACATTATCATCATCCATTGTCTGTTCACTGCTGGACATAGGTTTCTCCCATGGCACCGCACTGAGTTCGTTCTTCCTCTAATACCTGGGTAAACATGCCCACACCCCTCCTTGATATGATAATTATTATTAGAATGCATGCAGAAGTCCTTTGAAGACATTAGCTACTAGCATGGGCTAGTTACAGACAAACATTAGTACCTACTTAAAATCAATGAAATAACTGTAGGTATACTTACGTTGGCCACTGGAGTCCTGTTGCCTATTGTACTGGTTCTGATTGCCAGATTGATTGGACTGGTTGGAAGGCCTATTGCACCGCGATTGATTTCCACTCCACCCAGACGACTGACTTGTGTACCTACGCCCAACGCGCATAGCCTTTACCGCACACGATTCGGCTCTTGGAAGGCAATTCATGATGACTTTAAATTTAAACTAAAAAAAAACTTCAATACTTCAACTAAGTTGTAAACATGGCGAATTATATTTTATTAAAAAAGTGACTGTTACCTTTGATGTCAAATGAAGTTTGTTTCCTTTTTGTTCGAAAGATGAAAAGAAGCAAAGAGAATAAATTTAGATATTTTTTCATGATTTGTTAAGGAGGTCGGTAAGCCGAGACCAAAGCGTTGTATCTTATCGTGTTTTCATAAATTGAAGTTTTTACAAAACAGAATGGATTAAACATAGTCTTTATTTGATGACGTAGGTACACAATGGGGCTGCAGGATTGTCGAAAAATTTACCGCGGCCCCGGAACACAAAGGGCAAAAAAAGGAACATGGATAGGGTTTTAGTCAGTCAAAGTCTGATAGGTACTCCCTCCCATTTCTCCTACAGCAGGAGAAGACATTGGATGATTTCCTATCCCTAAAAAATAATCATTATTGTTCGTACAACTTTTCAAGGCATAGACAGTCTCAATATAAACGGATAACCACCACGGACTAACTGCGACAAAGGTAGTTTAACCTTGATTACCTAATCTACCCGGGTAGCTGTTGCTAAGCAACGAGCTTTTCCATAAAAACCGTGTATACTAATGTCACATATTTGCAAAGAAAATCATACTCATGAATATCTAACGAATTGAGTGATTTTATATTCAAACTGAGATCAACTGACAGAGTTCAAATGTTAGGCATGAAGAAGGTTTTGATTCTATGTTTACACTTAATTCAGAAGTAATATATTCGAGAGGAGACGTAAAAAAAAAAATTCAAAAAAATTCAAAAACGTTTATTGAAATTAGGCTAATTCAATTAGCTCTTTTTCACGTCAAAATACATTATGACAGCACCCCAAAATGCCCACCCTTCACTGCTTCCTAGTGTTATGGCTGGAAAGAAGAAGCAGTGATGAACAAACTTCCCAGCAACACAGCTGTCTATTACAGTTTAACTTTATATATTTGTCATATTTGTTTTACAATATAAATTATAATACACCGAATTTACAATACAAATGTGTACACTTTTATATTATCCACTTTACAGCTGCCATCTGTTTTTATCGCTAAAATAGTCGTTTAAATTTTAATAGGCTTTTTTGATAAGATTTTCTTTAATTTTAATTTTAAAAGTATTATATGGCAATTCTAATAAATTAATTGGGATTTTATTATAAATGCGTGTACAAAGCCCCGCAAACGAACCATGCACTTTATGCAAACGATGGTAAGTCGCGGTCAACTTATGTTTATTTCTAGTATTAAAATTATGAATATCACTGTTTTTACTAAAATAAAGTGCGCAGGGATGTTTACACCTAGTAGCTCAAAAAAAATATGATGTTATAGTTCGACATGGCTATTTATGAACGTGGCTGACAAGTGAACTTACGCTAGCCACCATCTTGAAATGTAATTTTCAGTGATAATGATACCAATTAATCGAAATTTCCATTTTTTTAAATAAATCATGACATGATAAATAGCAATTTATTAATCCATCATTTACGTTTTAATAATAATCTTACATTGTGGCTCACAAACCCAAACCCTCCTGATAATTAACTACTTAATTATCAGGAGATAATTAAGTAGTTACCGCGGCCGATGGATATCTACAACACCAGGGGCATCGCAGATCATCATTGCCCTTTCTGAACTATTTCAAGGACAAAATCTAGTCTTATTGAATAGTACTATATTTTTACTTATACATAGTTGGTAAGAATTTTTCCTTGGCCGGTATCACCAAAATGACATTTCAAGATGGTGGCTTGCGTTAGTTCACCTCTCAGCCACGTTCATAAATAGCCATGTCGGACTATACGACGTGAAACGGGATAACTGTCAGTCGAAATCTGTCGAATCCTACTAATTTAACTATGAAAGTTTGTGAGGATATATTAAGATATTTATTATTATTACAAAAAAAAAAAAAAAAAAAAAAAAAAAAAAAAAAAAAAAAAAAAAAAAAAAAAAAAAAAAAAAAAAAGACGACCTGAGTGGTTTAGTGGTCAACATGCCGGAATGCCACGCAAGGGGTCCCGGGTTCAATTCCCGGCCGGGCAGAAATTGAAATGATGAATTTTAATTTCTGTAGCGGGTCTGGGTGTTTCTATGTATAATATGTATGTATTTATAAAAATATATAAGTAGTATATCCGTTAAGCTAGCACCCATAACACAAGCATGCTTGCATTGCTTACTTTGGGGCTAGATGGCGCTGTGTGAAATTGTCCAAAGATATTTATTTATTTATTATTATTTATTATGTGTGTATGTAATTTCATCCTAATCTATCCATGTTTTACTTGAAAGAACTACAATCATATATCCTCAAAATCTTTCGCATGTATAGGTAATATTAGAAGGATATATTGAGTTCAAAAGAATACAGATACTTTTTAGGGTTCCGTAGTCCGACAAGGAACCCTTATAGTTATGCCATGTCCGTCTATCTGTCTGTCTGTCTGTCTGTCCGCGGCATAGCTTCGAAGTTCTTGATACTAGAACTCTGAAATTTGGTATGGATACGTATATTGATCACGCCAAGAAAGTGGTAAAATAAAATTTAAAAAAATATATTTTTTGGGGTAGCTCCCAAACACGTAGTGTTCGTGTGGGGTATCGTTAGATAGGTCTTTCAAAATTATTATGGGTGTGTCAAGACCATTTTTCGGTTAAGCGAGCTATTTGCGAAATATCTAGCTTTTAAGTGCAATTTTTTGTTCGATACGAGCATGCCCCCCCCCCCTCTAACTTTTGAATGGCTGTACCTAGATTTGTGAAAAATATCACAGACGTAGCACATGTAGGCATAGTAGGCTTAACCGGTTACAGAGTTATAGTCGACTAACTAACTCCTGCTACGGAACCCTACAGCGCGTGGCCCGACACGCACTTGGCCGGTTTTTTAATATCTATGTGATCTTTATTAGTATGGGTTTCAAATTGTTCTATGCGCCTAGTTTCTAGTTTTGACGTTTTATAAGTACCTGTAATTGGTCTACATAAAATAAAAACCTTTTGAATTTGACTCTTACTCTATAAAAAAAAATATTATGTTATACGTATGTAAAAAAAAACATAGATACAGATTTAATTTATTACGACAGAAAAAAACATTATAATAACAGAGCAGATTACATCAAAGGCTGAAATTTACTCCAAAAATAACGAAAATATAAAACAAAGCAAAATAATTTAAGACTGCCGTGATGCTACAAATGCCAAAGGTATTTTATTTCCCATCTTGACATACCGGGTCTGTATCACTTATTTCGTTTACGTGTCTATCCTTTTAGCAAATATTGCGTAGGCTTTGAGATTGACAGCTCTCCACCCCTCTTCCACCACTAAGATAGAACTGCTATATTTAGGGTTGCTTTGATCACTATCAATGGAGGGAGCTATTCAAATTTAAATTTAGCTCTTTATAATATAAAATCGGCTCGAGCTAATTAGCAGCGTATTCTTTAACAACCTTTAAAATCTTTAAATCACAATCTAAGACTTTTGGTTAAATGCCTTAAGCACGACATGCCTTTTGACGGGACACGAAGCCCCCCACGGCACGCCCTCCGGAAACATTCATACCTAAGTCCAGCTTCACATACTTTACCCACAACTCAAGACATTCTACGTCATACCACCTCTTAGAAATTCTCGTGATGTGCCACGTTAGTACCGATAGCAGCGAAACGTAAAATTAAGCGAACAATAAAATGCAAAATCTTTTACGGAATATAGTTTGAATTTTTATTATTACGTAAACGTGTTCACCCACTTTCTTTGCTGGCCGTACTTCGCTGTATAAAATTTCAGTTCGTGTCTGACAGGTATGCAGGCTACTGTAACCCTCTGTAACCTTAGCTGTGTGTGAGAGAGTGAGTGGGGTTTGATCCAACACATAGGCCCAGTATGCAAAGTCCATTTACGATACATGATACGTCTTTGTTAATTTGACAGACAAAAGTAATAAAATAAGTATATTTTTGTTCAAAAATCAGTATGATAAAATTAAATTACTATAAGAATTTGATACAGATGGCTATAAATGGTGATAAAAGAGGAGTTTGGGGCAGTCAGTCCTCGAAAGCGAGAGTCCAGTAGAGAGTACCTACAGGTTTGAAGCGACTTGAGTGGCACAAATTTAAAATTGATTAATGCTTGAAATTAGTTTTTTTTTTATCTAGAATCTACGATATTACTGCATATATTAATTTAAAAAATCTCTCAAATATCTTTTACTCATTTAATTTCTCATACTTAAAATAGCATTCCTTTTCTCAGAATGCATCAACTATCTGCGTCTTACTCTGTATATTTTAACTACTCTGCTATATGTACATGAAATTGCATTCTCGACGTCGTGGAGTCGTCGCCGGTATTAACTTTGTATTAACATGAAGTGCATACGGTGCATTTCTTGGCTCAACTCGATTTCCATATCAGCGTAATGTAATTAACAAGTGAAGGAACTTAAAAGCAGCACATTGGGAGTATGGGTCCAGCTTTTAAGAAAATCCTCACTACTATTGTAAACTTGCTGTTTCCCGCGGTTTCACTTGCGTAGCGAGGGAACTTCTTCACGGACCCGGATAAAAAGTAACCTATAACATTTTCTAGGGCCCCTTCTATCTACGTACCAAAATTTATCTAAATCGGTTCTATAGATCCTGAGATTACTCCCTACAACCTCATAAATTTACAAACTTTAACTTTATTATAAACTAGCTTCTGCCCGCGACAATGTTTGCTTTGTTTAATATACCGGGATAAAAACAATACCTTATAGATAATTCTACAAGATATAAATAAGGAAAAAAATCCTAAATTTTCGTTTATAAAACATCAAGTTAAAAAATACATTAACATGCAAAATATTACACGCCAACATAACTTTTTGTACGTCTCGTCTAACACATAAATAATGAAGGAACAACTCTAAAAACTTTATACAACGTAATTAGTAATCTAGGGTGCCTTAATTATTCCCCAGACAGTGTAAAAAGGTCCCTGTTTTTATACTAGCGTATAATTGTAGAACACGGCTTAAGAGCTCATTTTAAATTACCTAGCTACTGTACAAAAAGGTAACTTTATAAAGTTGTATAAGAGAATAAAATAAATAAGAAATATAACATGCTGAAATTCAGATTCAGTATTCAGGGGGCCTACTCTAACTCAACAAAAATAAAGATTCGATAGAATTTTCGTACATTTCTTTATGGGTTTTAGGGCGGTAAGATGCAAAAATGTAGTATAGGTATAATATATTCCTCTATGTACAGAGTATCAGATCGCACCTTACCGCATTGCAAAAAAGTTATCGTCTATTCTCGATTTCCAAAGTTTCGTTTCGGTGAGTTAAAGTAGAACCTAGTTTTATCGCATCTTTTTTTATCGCAAAACGCATCTTTTTATACATATGGATACCATACACAATACTTTAGTAAATGTGAAAGCAACGCTATGGTAACATTTTATAGCGTTTGTAATGGTCAGATTTTTTATTCACAGACCATACACTCTAGCTACCCTTGCCATAAATGCTACCTAAACAACTCCCTTCAAAATTAAACAATTATTTTAATAGTAGTTATTCGTGTTTGTAATAAATCGTGTTTTATGTAGCATATTAGTACTAAATCATTTTTATTTTTGGTAACATTTAAAATTCCAAGTGAAATTAAAGTCTCATAAACAATAGTCCATCTAAAACGAACTCTATGGTCGACTTCGAAACTTTAAAGTGATTTTTATTGAATGGTTTCGATGCAATTTATTAAGCCATTAAATGCAGACGTTATTAGCGAAGAACGTTTAAAAGTTTTTATTTTCTTTCAAGTAGTACTTCAATTAAAACTATACGATACGATATTTTATTGTTTTAGTTTTGAATAGCGTAGAAAATAAATTATTTTATCGTACGGTAAAATTTAGTAACTACTTTATGACTACCAAAGTTCAGATAGCTATTGTTACAGTATCAACGTAAGTTGCATACCTTCTTTTTGTGAAAATATGCCTTTTCCCAGCAGTGGGATAATAAATAGGCTGACAGTATTTTTTTATGTAATTCTTCTTCTGCTTATCGTGCGGGCTGCAGGTTTTTACCAACATAACAAGGCCTAGTGTCAGAGTTTTCTCAAATCCACCTGACGGTCTCTGACATGGAATTATAACAACAACTGCTATCAAGGTAACAGCCGGGGCCAACGGCTTCCCACGCACACGTGGGTGTTACACCACCAACTTCCTGACTCCGGGCTGCTTTATGAAAATTTCTAAAACCCTCAAAGCGATTTCGGTCCGACCCGAGAATGGAACCCGAGACCGCGTTTACAGCAGTCGCGTTATGCGACCACTAGACCAAACTAAAGAGGCAGTCAAGTGTAATTAAAATAAATAAGAAGTGCGTGTGTGTGTGTGTGTGTTACTTAATGGTAAGATCGGTAAGTGGTCAGCGTCGTTTATGAACAACTAAAAATAACAAAGGCATCGCAGATTAATTTTCATCCCAGAGATGTTTCGTGTACGAATAATTACGTCAGCTCCAATAACCTTAGAAATATGTGTAGTAGTACCTCTCCAAATAAACTTCACAAGGAGGTACAGAAAAAATCCTTATAAAACACATGGCTAATAATAAACTCTTTCACTAAGTAAATAAAACAACTAGGGAATTGTCGGAACAAACATAAATCAGTGCATCCAACTTGTGAACCAGGCACCGTCTCCGAACGATGTGAGATGTGAGCTAAGTTTGCTTCAAGTTGAAGCGTCACTTAGTTTTAACAGGTATGACAAGTTTTATGTAGAATTTACATTTATCTTTTAAAATCACTGCATAGGTACTTTATATTCTTTTTTTAAACATAATAAAAATTTGCGTGGTTTAAAAATATTAATATACTAGCGAACCGACACACGTTTTACTGTTTAACATTGGCGTTGTTATGAAAACGATAACATCTACCAGGTCCAATTATATTTTCAAGCTATCCAGGGATGCACTCAAATATACATACAAAATTTCATTCATATCATTCAAGCGGTTTAGGAGTTAGGTGACAAACACACGTACGAAGAATAATACATAAAAATATTTTTTTATATATAGAAATGTAACATGCTAAACCTTCAAAGAATCAAAATTAATTTCCCACGCATCTGGATTAAAACTATCTTGTCCTCTGGGGGCCTACTCTAACTCACCGAAACGAAACTTCGGAACGAACAAGAATAGACGATATTTTTTTTGTGGTGCGGTAAGGTGCGATCTGATGCTCTGTACATAGAGTGATGTACTTATACTATCCAAATATAACAATTGCTTGAACCTTACCGCCCTAAAATTCGCAAGGAAAGGCTCCGAATTTTAAACGAAACTTCGTTTTCGTTGAGTTAGAGTAGGCCCAATCTTAGTAAATTACATTGAAATGGATCTAGCAGTTACTGTGATATTATTTATAATAGCGTGTGGATTATGTATACCTATAGAATAAGTAACCAAAAGGTGGCTTGTTTTAAGTTGTTTAATAGAGAATCGTTTAGACCGAATGAAAATTAGTTACAAGTAGTCGACGAGCTCTAACTTGACATATTTCAGTCACGGCCTTTATTTACGTCTATCAAGATCTTATAAAAATAAACTTTCCATAAAATATTTTTATAATCTGTCACAGTTGACTTACAGCTTGGCAAAAAAGTCTAGAAACGTAACTAATTTTTTTTATTGCTGGCAGCCCCTGGCAATTAATATCGTTCTGTTTATATACTCTGTGGTTCTGTGTCGTTCGATGTAAACAAAGTTCGCGAGTTACTTATTTTTTTATTTCGACCATGAAAACGGCAATAAAACTACGTTATAATAAATAAAACCATTCAGAGTTACTAGCAAGGAAACAATTCATAAGGTTTATAGGCGATATCTGGTCAAACATGAGGCTGAAACTCTTCTTTCCGATCTCGACGATATTTACCAAAGTACCGCCATAATTACAGGTATGTAAGAGTTTGTTTTGTTGTATTTAGTTGTATCAAGTGTTAATTTATGATCTCTATTTTGTTTTGAATTGCTTGAATTCGAAATAAGTGAAATTTTGAACAATAAACATCGCGCATATAGGTTATGTTTACGTTTTGTCTTTGACACTTTGGTATAGCGCGACTAGATAAAATTTATACTTGAGTGTTATACTTTTTTGCCAAGCTGTATTCATTTCGACACAGTGATGTTTATATTCAGGTCCCAAAACTTTTGTATGCGAATAAAAGAAATTCTTATCGAGTTCTCGAATGAATAGAAAAAAAATTGTGTTCATTTTTATTAGAATAACTTTTACACGTATCAACAAAAGAAGTCGTTTTCATATATTCGTGTTTACGAGTTAAACGATTCTTTATATCTCATTCAGTGAGATAATGAGGACTGGATGTCAATGTCATCTGCAGAGTAAATATATCTTAATTACTGTACACGTACAGTCTCAGAAAAGTTTTTTTGATAAATTACATTGATGAGTTTATTGTAACGAAGTTCAGAAAATATTTTTGCTGTTTTTTTTTTACATTAAAGTTAAAGGTCATAGCTCATTAGAGCCACCCGGCACCCACTACGCACCGCCTCGCCTCCTGCGGCTTGTATTCTTTATATGGACTTGTATGGGTATACGCTCACTACATCAACTCCGTAGCGTCACTGGATCGTCTCGGTACGACCGAGCCCTCCACGCGCGTCCCGAGTGTACCGCGAGCTGCCTTTTTTTTCTGATTGTAAATCATCAAATGACCCCTCCCGCCGTTAGTGTCAGACTCTTACTGACTCTTACTGAAACCCATCCATGTTCCTTCCTCAGCCCTTTGTATTCCGGGGGCGCGGTATCTCTTTCGAACGTCTCGCAGACCGCGCGCTGCCTGCGAATGATTATGCTAATTGTTAACAAACTACTAGAAAACTCATTGAGCAAGCGACGTCCACTCGTTGACCGCGCGGGATCCACTGGTTGACAACGCGAGGTCCACTGCTGCGGCATCCACCCGTGGACCACCTGTCGACAAGAGTGGACGCCGTGCGACGAGGTGGTGCGGAGTAGGTGCCGGCTCTAATGAGCTGTGACCTTTACAGTAAGAAATAATAAATTATATTTAAAAAATATTATCGCTGATAAGTAAATAGTTTTAAGCTTATTTTGAAGTTGTATAAATGAGTAGTTATAGAGTAGTACTTAATATAAGTTTTCTGCAATATGTAATAATAAAAAATAATTTTTTTTTTTATATTATTTTTGAAAATGTCTTCTTTATTATGCGTGATTGTTCAAAAGAGCAACCGCGGCCCTGATGATTTTCCATCCCCAAAAAAATAATTGCCCTTTCTTTATTATTATAAAATACTAAAAAATAAATTGGTATCTCCCTAATTTAAAATCTTCTTTCAATTTCTCCAGGTTTCAACATAAATAAGTTCCAATAAAGAAACGGATAAGTCGATTGGATTAACCATTTCCTAGAAGTAATGCCACTGGGTATTTACTGGGACTTTAGTAGTAGTGGTAAATTACACTAAACCTGAATATATTTCGTCTATTTAGCTCTTTAGATTCCCAAACCGTAATAAGCTTAAAAGAAGACCGTTTAAAGGAAATTGGACTCTAAAATTTGAGTTATACAGTTTATAATTATCATTCGCTGGTGAAGAGTTTGAAACCGCTACTCGTGCTCAGAGATCCTAGTTTCAATTTCCGGGTCAAGCAAATAGTTCTTGAATTTATTCACTGAGAATTCGTCAATACAAGCTCAATATCTGAAATTTTCTTTTCTTTTTTTAATTCAGTGCAGCAAATAACTAATTAAACAAATTGCACTTTTTTATAAAAAAAAATGGATAAAACAAAAATATATGACTATAATAGTTATTATGTGGCTAAGTTAGGAAGCTAGGTTAGGTTTAGGCGGTCTATTTTCCACAACTCCACGACAAGCGGCGTATTTTGCAAGAGGGAACTATTCATAAGGCAGCTGTTGGAGGAAATCTGAAGGTCGAGCTCAGTGGCGTGTCATGGGCGTGGCCTATGTCCATTGTGTACTTACACGGACTGATGATGATGGCTTAAAATAAAATATATATTCCTCAATCACACATATTGAATTTAAACACATCGCACACTGCGTAGACAAATTTTCCCGAAACATGTTTGTACATTTACGATTTTATCGTAAAATACAGTGCTGCAACAATATTTAATGTCAAGCCCGACATTCTGCATCGCTGCAACTCCTGGTTAATGCATGCCACGCAAAACTTGACCGTTTTATGGTTTGAACTGAGGCCAAAATACATAACATCACGTACTCACTGAGGGGGTAAACAGAAGTGTACACGCAGCATTGCCAGTTCACAGTTCCATGTGAAAGAGGATCATGTTTCTGTTGTTTTGTCAAATCTGCAATTGGAACGAATAGAAAACTCAATGACGTTTTTGTCATGTAAAGTTCAAACTATGACCCTTCGCTCAGCACCTATACTTATAAAACCGATAAAATCGATCATGTGACTATAAGGGTAATTTTGATGGCACGTTTGGCGTAGTGCTGCGCTGCATGTCGCAGGTTCGATTCCCGCACGCGATGGTGAAAAAGTAATGTATGTGTGTAAACACACCTAAGATACAGAAGTAATTCCGTAATTTTTAATAAAAAACGATGAATTCAAAAAAATATATATTCGTAGCTTAATAAAAGCTACGAATATATATTTTTAGCTTCCATATAAAACACATTTATACGTGTCCGAACTACAGCAAACACAAACCGTAGTAACATACTGTTTCGTGTGACTCCTTTGTGTTCCCACTGATATGCCTACACACATGCAACTCACTGATTTAACAGTTCAACTGAACCGAAGGCTAAGCAATGTTAACCTTTGTAGACTGCTACGATGAACGCTACGAATCCGTAGCAGAGACGTAGCATTGTTGCTACGCCTGAATGCATACCGCCCCGGAAAAGCTTTACAGGCTTATACGATCTACCTTTGCTTAATGTATTCTAGGAATAATAGTTCCTAGAACGCATTAGGGTTAAAGCTAGAGTTACCGCGTAAAATATTAAAAAGGGGACGCGAACAATAAAATGACCCTTGTCCTTAATGCAATGCGTTGAGCTGGAAATATGGTAATGTGTCGCCAATCATCCTCCATCCAAGCGGGTTCCTTCCATACATTATTCATACGTCTATTTAATTTCAGTGAACAAAACAATTATGACTACACGGTAATATTATTTTAATTTATAAATATTTTTCGTAAATACTGTTTGGAATAATTAAATTCTTTTGAAATTGTTGACAACATTTTTGCTTTCGAATTTTAATTGCGAAGTATTGAAATGATTTTTCAATGCAGCTGCGGCCAATTATTCATTTTCAGAAAATAATAATTATATCCATTAAGAATTTTATTAGATTTTTACATAGCTTCTAAGCAGAAGAAACAGTCTGTTAATAATATTCCGGGATTATTTAGCTTTTTATTATTTAAAGATTTTAAAATTCATTATGTAAGCAATTCCAAAAATTACCTGTTACAGAGAAACTCACAAATACTTATTTACAATATTCGTTTAGATTTATAAGTCGGCAGCAGCTTAACGCTAGAGCTTGAAACGTGAGAAAGTTTTTTTGTTTAATTGTTACGCTTTCACGGTAATACGGCTGAAATAATTAAGATAAAATTGAGTACGGGGATAATTTAAATTGTAGAAAAGGAGGAAAGGTACAAGTAGTTGCAATATAATAATTTATTTGTAGCTTAAAAATGCTAGGAGTAGCATTTATATAGAAAGTAGAAAGAAGTACCCTACGTACACCTTATGTGCAGAACAGGCGATGTATGGAACTCAATATTCGAGATGTCATGCCAAATACATTGCAGTGGTGCGGGCGATCCACCTGACGTACAACGTGATTTTTATTGTTGAGATTCAATACTTTTGCTTGTGTTTTTGAAGATTTAATATTTCAATAACAGTACTAATAACCAAAAGGATGTTTCAGTATTTTTTTTTTATTAGTTTTTTTTCCAGTGCCAAGTTTTTTCAGACCACTGTACAACGAAAATGGCTTAAGATGTTTTTGTTTTGTCTTTGTATCTTATTAAGTCATTTCTATATACCTTTACTTTCGTCTGAAATTAACATTGAAAGGTAAAAAAAAAACCTAGTTCCTAGAAATCCATCTTTTTCAAAGAGAAACCTGGTAACCTAATAAAAACTATTTTTCAAAATCGTGATTATAATAACTTGTCTATGGTCTCAATTTCTTCTCAAAATTTTAACAATACCCTGGCTTAGATGAATGTTGACAAATAGTCGTGATTAATCTATTGAAATAAATCAAATAGTAATTTGTCTCTGAAATTGAAAATTCCTGTTAGCCGCAAATGAAATAAAACCAGGCAATAACCATTATTTGGTTTTAAAACATTTGTTTCATATATTTGATATTATATATATGTATCGTAGATATATATAGATTATCTATGTATAATATGCATGAATGACTCTGTCTATTGATGAAACAACCTTGAAACCGCATTAAAATCCGTTGCGTAGTTTAAAAGAACTAAGCGTACAAAAAGACTCAGTAAAAAGTATTCCTAAAATTTTGAATATTTTTAGCACCTAGGTACGTATTTTTTTGCAGAATATTTATACTCAATTCAATCAATCAAATGGGTCAATAATCATGCTTGCATATCTAGTACGATTCTATAGCGTAGACTACAATATAGTCCAGTAATATTAGTCAAACTAGGGCAAGTATCTCGAAATGAGAGATAGTCAGCTATAAAGTTGTGTAAACTTTTATCTATCTATACTTATAATAAATCTGTAGAGAGGTCAATTCTGTACCTGAAATATATTTCCAAAATAACTATCAGGGGGTGATTAAGGATAGATACTGATACCAAAAATGCAATCAGTAACATTTTTGTCTGTCTGTCTGTCTGTCTGTATAAACTCTATAGAAACAAAAACTACTCGACGGATTTTAACGAAACTTGGTACAATTATTTGTCATACTCCTGAGATGGTTATAGTATACTTTTCATCACGCTACAATCATTAGGAGCAGAGCAGTGAAGGGAAATGTTGTCATTTTGTATAAACGCGCTAATCTCAGGAACCGCTGGTCCGATTTATATAATTCTTTCAGTGTTAGATAGTCCATTTATCGAGGAAGGTTATAGGCTATATATCATCACGCTAAGACCAATAGGAGCGGAGCACCACTATTCCATGCGGACGAAGTCGCTGGCAGAAGCTAGTTTTAAAATAAAGGTACAAAATAAAGGTTATACAAGTTTATAGCTAACTATCCCGTATTCCAAGTGAAACCCTTAATATTCCTGGACTAATACATATTATTCTGGTCTATGATTTAACTTGCCCTTTTTGTACTATATATATATTTATCATAGTACAGTTTCCGACAAGTAATAAAACATTCATTTAGACTTTCTGTTATTGGAGCAAAAGGTCCAGTATTAAAAGTAACGCGGTGATGGATGCGTCTTCTTTCTTCGTATGACAAGATGAATCTCCCTGTGAAACATTTACAAACTTATATCAGCCCTACATTGTACTTTATAAATAATAATTATAATTTACACAATAAGCGTACATATCAGTCTTAATAAAAGCTACGATAACTTTTGTACCCTTTATTATTTATACAAAGCAACCTACGTAAATTAAAGTTCTCTTTTTGCGTTATCATCTTTTTATAGTTAATGCCGAGCTATCTTTGGGTACCTTTGTAAATTAGCCTTTGTTTTAATTTTGGCTAAATTAGGCAGGTTGTTTTTCTTTCCAACTATTGTGATTTATGACTGTTAGTACCACGGTTTTCATTTTTTTTAATTATAAATAAATTTAAACAATTAAAATATTAAATTACTGTGTTGAAACTTTGGTAATTTAAGTATAATTGTAAAATGTGTAACAAATAGCTATTTCCAGAAGTTTCATTCCAGTTCTGATGGAACTGGTTCACGCACTCTGATAGAATCAAAACTGTACTATGTCTGCATCTGTATATAATATGACGTCACAAGTGCCGCTGTTAAAGTTGAGATACTAGGGTTGTGTCTTGAGCCAGTATTATTGTAATTTTTCTAGTAGAATTTTCTCAGTAGCATTCAGGAATTGTTGAGCGTAGGTAGTCTAGATTTGTGTCTAATTAGCTCATGGCAATAGGCTCGTCCCCAATTCATGAGACCTAAAGAAATTTGCCGTAATTATACCAGTGTAGTACAAAGATGTTTCTAACAACTCTGCTTAGAACCTCAGGGCAAAACAGCCTTAATAATATGTAACATCTAAGAACATTAACAGCAGTCCTTTGAACGTCATGATAAAGTGATGTTGAACTCTTATAAATGAATTAATTGCAGACCGAATGGTTCATTGGTGCCACCCGACTCCGGAAATGATTAAACTTGATAATGTGAAAAGTAAGGCTTCGTTCAGATTTATTCCACTGATAAATGACCAAATTAACGGAATCTGGACTATTCGTTTAATTAGCAAAGTCCCGTCGAAATTACGAATTGCCGGTAATTAATGATGGAAATTTTGAATCAAAATTTGTTAAGTTTTATTTTTTCCGTTTTATTATATTTTTAAATTGATTTTTAAATTAAACATTATAAATACATCTATTTGTATGGATATTTATAGCGAATTAAATTCATTTTGGTGTGTAGTTATATCTTATTTTTCAGTATTTCATATTGATAAACGCATAATGATAAACTAGCTATTTCTTACAAATTTGACTCGCGCCCCAATGGACATTACAAAACCCGGATTAAAAAAACAAATTAATAAACAATCTCACTTTCGCATTTATAATAAATATTTGTTAGGAACATACATATGTTTGATATTGCGAAATATATATCTACTGATGACACTTTCTCTACCATTCTCTAATATATTTGCAAGCACTTAATTTATAGTTGAAGAAATATTCGATCATCGTAAAATATACAATTCCCGCGCAGACCAATCAGATTCCCTCATCCATCAAAACGTTGCGACACACAGGACCATAAAGCTTGTTACATTTTATACCCAATTCTATTATTTTATGACTGCCTTCTGTTACCGTCAAAATGACGTACATCGTTTATTTTATCTGTTTTACAAATGGCCGTTATTATTAGATATTGTCATGACATTCATGTATAAATCAATGAGCTATAAAACAAAAATATCACAATAAATGTGCCAGCTCTACCCCATCACTATAAAATTTCGATGCATTCAAATAGCTACTTTATGTCTTTGAATTAAGGTTCAGTATTGGAATCGGTTAGGATTTTTAGTTGTTTTTTCTAACAGCTTTTGGCTTTCCGGAATTGAAAAATGTTGAAGTGTGTAAAAACATAGTCGCGGTACGCATGCATTTTTGTTTTATGCAAACGTGTGCCCGTTGATACAGTGTTAGTTTCAACGTCACTGGATTTTGTGGAGCATCGACTACAGTTCATTGACACAGTAGTAAATCTAAAACATAAAATAGAATTTTCGTTTGGTCTTATGCGTTCCGATGTCTTTCATCATTTCATATTTTACGTAGTGCCTGTGCCCGCGATATTTTTCTATGAAAAAGGCCTTGTAACTTATTGTGCTTAACAACTACATATATAGTGAGAAACAGAAATAGATAAATCATAAACCTCCTTTTGGCGGGCCGTGGTCGGGTAAAAATCAATTTGTGTTGAACCCAAAATGATCAAAATTAACGCAAAATAAAACAAATATTGAAGTTCTTTTTTGTGGTCTCCAAAAATAAAATAACAATTACCATTCAATTATTATACTAATTATTTAGTCTATTAAAAATACATATACTTGAAAACTAACAAATATAATCATAATCAAAGCCACCCCAAAGTCACCATTAAACAAGATTTTATTAACAATTTCAACGTGAAATTATCAACTAAGAACTCGCAAGTACATTAAATTTGAAACTGAGTAAACAGTTACAAACTTGTGACGTCATATATGTGGAAATAAGGTCTGTTACCCCATTCCCGCGCAACCGGTGTGAGGAGACGCGGCGTAATTTCTTAGCAATTTCGTCATCCCGTGCGCGGTGCGGTATGAAAATCCGTCACAAGCTACCAAATTATGAAAGCCCCCAAATTGAAACGACACGATGAAAAACGTGTTCATTTTGTTGGAACTCTGTATTCGTTAATTTAGAAGGTAGAAAGAAGAGAAAGTAATAGCATTGTACACGCATTACGTTTTACGTAAGACGATTACGTTTGATCACGATAACTCGAGACATTTACCACATTTATGGATAAGCCTTTTAGATTTTTATATATCACATGCTAAACTGACCGATTATGATTTAAATCCTAGTTAAACAGACAAATGAATATGTTTTAACGCAATCCATCTTTCTATCGGATTTTGTTCGCTACGTCGCTCGCTTGACAGAGTTATAAAAATATCTGTCTCTTTCATTCTTATACTTTTCACAAGGTTTATTAAAAAAGAGTCGCATAATTATATGTGAAGGAACCAAAGTCCATTGTATCGTCAAATATATCGTTCATCAACCGTCCAACTGTGCCAGCTTACAGAAATATATTTTTTAATTTAGTATCAATATTTATTCATCTACTACGAAATATAAGTTCGATATTTTACAGTATACCTTATTATATTTGCTCGATCCGATCACCATATCCGTATCGCCGACGCGTATCATGATCTCATATGTGGACGGACGGGTCATGCTATCGATACGCCGCTCTAACGCGATACGCCAAACCTTTTGTACCGCGTCGAGTCGGTTTTTGGTCCGATCATTAAAGGATATATGGATACGATTCTGAAGAGACGGTGTGAACAGAAGCGTCCACTAATAGGTATGGCACGACATATGGATACAGCTTATGGACCAGAAATAACTTTTCCTCTGTCTACCTTATCTTATCTATAAATATAAAAAATAATAAAATAATAAAAAATAATCTGGCTCGTAAACTGAAATGTAGTAATTTGAAACGTAGTTCATTGAGGGTTTAAACAATGAGAAAAAAATATAATAAATGTAGGTAATACGAAGTTCACAGGGTCTAGTTTATATTATTTTGTACAAATTATTTAAATGTGTTATTCCAGATATAACCAGTTCTATTTCAGATAATATAACATACCTTAAACAACATTCCGTGTAACCGAGCATGTGGTAATCATAAAACTTGGCCCATTTACTCACAACGGTTGCTCTCGTCCCCGACCCGAATCTACATACAAGAAAAAACTTTTTTTTATTCCCCAAAGTACCGGGGAAACATCCGCAAATGCTGTGATTCGACATCCGATTGATTTGTGTGATTTTGCAAGGTAGTTTTTGTATGCGCGGGAATATTGAATAGCTTTGCCGTTTATGTCAGCTGAGCGTTCATTTATGATTGCGTGTTTTGTTCGGTTTTTATTTTAGACTAGCTGTTTCCTGCGGTTCCACCTGTGTCCTGAACTGTTTTTATAACACACTCGGATAAAAAGCCTGTAACCGTATCAAGGGTAGCGTATATCTCCGTACCAAATTTTATCCAAATCGGTGAACAATGATTAGATAATTGTGACGGAAGCGTAAGCATAAATAAACAAACTCACTTTCGTATTCATTGTTAGTTACAATTACGATTTTAGTTATTTGCATTTGTTTTACTTTTTTTTGGCAGTATAAATTCGTGAAAACTTGTTTTGCAATCTTTTTAAAGCTCATTGATTGCTATCGAACACGCATGTTTTCTTTTACAATTTTTATCAGCCTTTTAGAAATATTTGCTGAAATTAAGGTAAACTGAAGGCTTTATAGAAAAACGTGTATGAGAACAAAATATTCTCACACACGTTAGAAGACATAAGCAATTGATACACGAACACCATTCGCTTTTGAAGATAAAGTGAATTTCATCTTTTGAAAATTCATTAAGAATTCATAGGTGAGCGTTGAGACTTTGACCCAATAAGATAATTTCGATGGTACCTACGCACAAAAGGACATGTCTAAAATGGCGGTTCTTTTTTTATTGCACAATTGGCTTTAGATTGTCCACTTATTCATTGTAAATATAAAACTTGTTCTCATATACGATTTGTAAACGACGTTAAATACGTAATATTAAAAAAAAAAATTATACAGGTATATGCATATGGACAATCTTTTCTTGTGTGTGTGTATGTTTTCTTGCCTACATATTCTTTAAAAATAGTAGCCAATCAGAAAATGGGAACTTGACTTCCCTAGTCATTGAGCCAGTATAAATATTTCATCAACTTCAATAACCATTTCAAAACTTAATTCTCAAAACCACACGAAAGACGTGAACTATTATCGACTTCGAAATTGAAAATTAACATCCAATGCCGTACAACCCTTGACTTTTTAAATGCAAATTGACTTACCCTAAAGTTGTTAAGAGCTAAACTTTAGCTTTCCGTTACCTTATTCGATGGATAATATTAATTAAATTCAGGGTTCCCATTCAAGATGGTAGATATATTCGTCCCTAGTGGCAAAGCAACAGCTACTTACTTTTGGGGCTTGATACCAACTTTGAGACGTGTTTAAGATCAACCTTGTAAACTTTAATGTGTTTAAAGGTAAGTTCTTCGTGTTCAATCTGAGTTAGTACCTAGTACAAAGTTCTATGTGTTACATAAATCTATTCTTGTGTGACCTTACCCAACAAGCAAAATTTGGTCTTACAGGTATCCTAAGACCACCTTTTCTTTACCCTTATAGCATACTTACAAATGTCTGTAAGTGTGGAATTGGGCGCACTTTGTAAGAATATTTGCTCTTACAGTTGTTGTATTATGGTCTTATTGAGTATATTTTTACTCTTACAATCATCTTGCTAATGCAATTGCAAGGACAAATATCTTACAAGTGTCTTACACTGGCATTCTGTAAGGTTAAAAAGACTTTAAGTGATGTTCTTAATGCCATTCTAAGTGTGATAGCCCTTGAATTCCTCTCTGTGATCTCATTGTAAGTGTATTATTCCAAAAGAGGTGAAACAAAATGTGCAAGGTGGATAAAAAAAATGTAAGTCTAACTTCTTATGTGTTATTTACTAAAAAAATAACTCAAATATATTAATGCTTTATTATTTCTTCACAGCCAATGATCTTGATATTATATTGCTGAACAATCTGGCAGAGTAGATTGGCTGGATAGATTTACAAATAAATAACAATATTTTCACGGGCCCTTTCCAAAATGTGATTAGAATATTATAATTATAGTTAATTATTTGTGAAGTTAAATGTGAATCAAATATCTTAATGTGTCTGTTTCCAATAGGATTATTGTAAGAGTGATACATCTTATTTAACACTTGTTAAGTCAATTATAAGTCTTTTGCTCTTCTTAAACACTGACTTGAGACAATCTATCTGTGGCTATGTTTATAATTTATAGGGTTCCTTATGAAATAGTTGGGAAACAAAATATTTATTATTTAGTGACATAATTATAATTATGAGTAGAATGTTGCAAATTAAAATAATTTACGTTAGATGATTTTAGAGCTATAAGGCAAGAAGTGCAATTATTAGCCATTATGAATTATAGGTAAAGCGAATTAAGAAGGTACCTACCAAACAAATAGAATTCGGTGGTCAATTTTTCTTGGAATCCGACGCAGCTGTTAGACGCGAGCACGCGCAGCGTGTAATTCCCGGTAGTGCGACCGAGACGAATTATTTTTTCGGCGCAACCCTTCTCGTTTACCCGAGGTGAAGAGGAGCCTACCTCAGCACTGCGCGATCCCGCTCGCGAATTTTATTGTTATTTTTGTGAAATTGTCTTTGATAAACACAGCACTTTGAAGCAAATAACTGTTCTTGTAAGAGTCAATATCAACTAACACTTTTATTTCCTTTTAAATTTGTATAAACTAAACACACAGTTATCGCTGGGCTTTATTACAGCGTCAACGCGTCTAATGAATATTTTGTCTATAAAACGGATTCTAAATTAATGCGAGATAGATATTAGATATTATCTTGCAAAATCGTATAATTGACAAAGTACTATTTAAGTATTATTACATCTGTGCTCGTGCAGAATAAGTTAATATTGTTTTGTTTCCAGATTATCTAAAATATGCCATATAAAATTGTTCAAACTATTGAAAAAGGCCGACCTGTGTTGACTGCTGTACCTCATAATTGGGAACATAATGGAATTTTATACTGGCCAAAAAAACATGAAAAATTAAGGAGAATAGAAAATTCATTACCTGAAGCAAATTGGCGGACAATTAATTGTATCTTAAAAAGATCAAATTTATCTAATTTCACACAGGCTGAATCAGAAATAGATGATATGAGCAACCTTTCTGATACTGAAACAGACAGTGACAATAAGCTTATTACTAAAAATCGTCCTACAACATCCTACAATCAATCCTACAACGAAATGGCAAGAGAGTGTTGTATGGTGAGTACTGTAGCGTTCAATACTTTGATAATAATAATAATATAAGTAGCCTCGTGTGTAATTTAAGTGTTTTTTATTGTTTCCGTAGTCTCAACCGCAACCCGTAATTGAAAAATTGATAACAGAAGACACATTTCAACACTCGCAATTTCAAACGTCGCAAAACTCGATTATTATAAATCATAGTCCTCCATCTAATTTTCCTACTGTTCAACCAATTTCTCTAAAAAATGGTATGCCAACACCAGCTCAAAATAATGTTGTAACACTAATTAATGAAGAAACCTCGGTACTTATGACTGAAAATTACGAAAGTAATGCTGTTCCACCACCTGTACCTGAGCAGAATACTATTATGAGTAATGAAATCACTATATATGAAGTTCTAGCTACAATCTTGCATAAATTCGAACAGGTTCAAGAAGATATTAGGACACTAGCTGGTGAATTTAAAATGATTACTTCAAATCAGGAAGCTCTTTTTCAAAATCAAAATAATATTCTATTGAAATTTGCAGAAAGCCAAACGCAATTTGATGAATTTATACACAGGTCTTGTGGGTCAACAGGAAATAACAAAAAACCTGACGTGAAGCCTATTAGTAACAAGAAAGAGTTACAAGAATTAGAACTTCTCTTAGCTGATCCTGATTTTAAAGCAAAGCTTAGGAACAATTTAGAAGTCGTATGTAGCAAGGGTAAAAATAGAGGAAAAAATAATGCATATCGCTGGCCCCGGGCAATATAGCGGTAAACACCGGTTACGTCCTTTTTAATGTTATTTGATTTTTAGCTTCTCTGAGTACCAATCTATCACTCTTATTTTTTTCAGATTTTTAAAATAATATTTCTCTAGAGTAAATTACAATAACAGCTTTATTGCATGGAAAATTCTCTTACGACTAAGTTATGTATTATTGCATTACTCTAAGAAACATTACACAAAAAACCGGTGAACATCTTTACACTTAATTTCTAAACAATGAATAACAGTAATAAATTTAACCGCGTTTTTTGGAAATAAACGTATTATATCAATAAACTGTAAACACTTAATACGAAGTAATCACAAGAGATTTTATTCTGTACAAGCTATTACGCCTTTCATCCCGTAAATTTATTGCAACCCCGGCGACGTACTGTCGCGTTACGCTAAACGCCACCCCTTTCACTCCTACGCATAATTAATGATTACCGCATGCTTTCTAGCATCATTTTGGTTCGGAACCTTAAATATACTTAAGGCCTGATCTATTTGAATATATCTCTTTTTTTTCGTTTTCAGTTCTTCTGTCTTTGACTTCTAGACCAAAAATTAAAGAAGATCGAGTTCTTTTTAGGGTTCCGTAGTCCGACAAGGAACCCTTATAGTTTCGCCATGTCCGTCTGTCTGTCTGTCTGTCCGCGGCATAGCTCCGAGGTTCTTGTTACTAGGAAGCTGAAATTTAGTATGTATATGTATATTGATCACGCCGAGAAAGTGGTAAAATAAAATTTAGAAAAATATTTTTTTTAGGGTAGCTCCCAAACACGTAAAGCGGGGATGAATATTTTTTTTCTCGCGTACCCCTCCTTGTGGGGTATCGTTAGATAGGTCTTCTAAAAATATTATGGGTGTGTCAAGACCATTTTTCGGTTAAGCGAGCAATTTGTGAAATATCTAGATTTTAAGTGAACATTTTTGTTCGATACGAGTTACCCCCCCTCTAACTTTTGAAAAACTCGTAGCACATGTAATGAACTTACAAGGAATACTATCACGGCTAAGTAGGCTTAACCGTTTACAGAGTTATAGTCGACTAACTAAGACCTACTACGGAACCCTACTGCGCGTGGCCCGACACGCACTTGGCCGGTTTTATTTATCAGGGCTTTAGCCAAAGAATTAAGCGATTGCCTATTAATCGGCTTAGGCCTAGCCAAAAATCGACGATCTGTCGGATACTATTTGTTGTTGAAAATAAAACATTAGAGTGGCATAGTGAAGTAGGACCTTTATTTCTAAAACACTTTGCTTCGTCTTATCTTTTAGATTATGTGTATATAATATTATCCCACATTAGATACCTTGACTAATAGATTAATATGTATATCATATGTAATAGACTGCTTACTTGGCGTTTCTACTAAACTTTAAAAAATGGTTGCTATGTAACGCATCACTACCCAATGTTACCAGTAAAAAACCGGCCAAATGCGTGTCGGGCCACGCGCAGTAGGATTCCGTAGTAGGTCTTAGTTAGTCGACTATAACTCTGTAACCGGTGAAGCCTACTTAGCCTCGATAGTTTTCGAAAGTTATTTTTTTTATTTTTCAAAGACCTATCTAACGATACCCTACATGAAGGGTTACGCAAGAAAAAAAAATCATCCCCACTTCACGTGTTCGGGAGCTCCACTAAATTATTATTATTTTTTAAATTATTTTTACCACTTTTTCGGCGTGATCAATACACATATCTATACTAAATTTCAGCTTTCTAGTACCAAGAGCCTCTGAGCTATGCCGCGAACAGACAGACAGACGGACATTGCGAAACTGTAAGGGTTCCTTGTCGGACTACGGAACCCTAAAAATAGAACTAATGTAACCAATCCAAAATAGGAAAATGGTCTAGCTAAAATAGTCAGACAATACAATACATTTTACAATTTTATCATATTCTGCATTTTTTTTCAAATTCGTCTCGTAGCAAAGAAACTCGAACCCAAATTCACGTGTTTAGAAAAATATTTTCATTGGTAATTATTTAGAATTGCGCCACCTTGTTAACCATGGATAAACCGTTTTATTTACAAACTATTAAGTTTTGGTCTAAGATATCATCCCATGCCCCGACTTATAGCTACTACTATACTATTTCTATAAATTCCAAACTATTAGGAAATAAACATGAAAGAATTTTAATTTTGACGACTATATCCAACCTACATGTAAAATTTAAATAAGGTATGCAATATTCTCGTTTTGAATACGCAAAGTATTAAAAGAAATACATATTTAAATCCTAAAATACATTTAATTATTTAGTAAGTCAATAACAAAATATATTTGTCCTGCCAAATTTAGATACACACATTTTAGATTATGACAGATTATGGATGATTTGGTTTGAAAACACGTTATTCACATCAAAAAAATATTTTATCCGCATGTAGTGCCTTTTCAATGTAATAATTATAATTCACTAGTCATCTTATCACAAATATAATAATTTATTTACATCGTAATGTGCTCGCTCTGAGTGACAGCGTCTACCCGTGACAGTGGTCACAGACGTACTGCCCCCGTCGCCCGGTGGACCCCTCCGTAATTTCAACTATGTACGATTAAAAAAAAATATACGTATACAAAAAGACAGATAATTAACTTTTCTATAAAATGGTACAGGTTTCATTAAAATCCGCTTAATAAATTCTATGTAAAACTCAGTTTTTCTTCTGCGTTAGACCTAACTTTATGTTTTTTTTATACAATGTTATAAATACATAATTAAAAAAACGGTACACAAGATTATCAAGCATATGCTCTAGTTATATATACTTTTCAAATCATGAAAGCAAGTCGTTAAAGCGTGATCATTAGCTTTAAAGGGGTCAAAGTCGTATATCGCCGCCTTAAACAAAAATTAGGTAGTAGAAACATAAAAAAATAAAAATACGGTCTAAAATGGTTAAAAATAAAAACAAATCACATTTTAAGGTCGGTCTGTTACAATGGTTACATAAAAATATGTTTCATTGATAGGATTCTAAAATAGCGATAGTGGATGATACAGCTAAGATTTGGCTACAAAATTTCCCTGAAGAAGGTGGTAATCGGCTGGTACGCTCGAGATCTAAAGTGGAAATTACGTCGTATTATTTTCTTACATTCTTGAATCTCAGTGGTCGGTGTGTTTATAAAGTCATTAATGATGTTGCAATTGAAACAGTATCGTCTATAGTTTGTATTATAATTTTTTTCAGTTATTTCATTAAATATTTATACCATAACAATTATTTTTAAAAGGTTATATTGGTAAAAAAATTAGCTTTCATTTGACATTTTGAACGCCTGTGTTGGATCACTGTACGCTGCACTATAAACAAATTTGCTTCTTTTATTTTTCCTGTAAAATTCGATTTTGTATATTACCGCTTTATTGCCCGGGGCCAGCGATATGTTCTTATTGATATTCTGTTTCAAAGAAGCTTTTTGTGTGAATGTTCTTGGGCTGGTGGATCCAGAACAGAGCAGTCGAAGACTTGTCTTAAAAGTTTTACAAACATTTTTGATTTGTTTTTCTCAGTTCTTTACGATTCAGACCCTGATTTTAGGAAGCCAGATTGTGAGAAGTTCTTTAAGACTGTTTTAAAAAACTCACGGCAACGCTGTGAAAGTAAACAAATTAGAATGTCTACAATGAGACATCGAGCGAGAATTACAAAAATAGCTCCACGCTCTCCTACAAACGTCCTCAATGGTGGTGAACTGATAAACGGACTCAAATCACAAGGTAAGAGGGAAACAATCACAAGTGCTGAAGCATTACTTGTACCTGAAGCAAACTGTCAAGGCACAACTTCTAAGAAGCCATCAAACGAACTACTTCTAGGGTCATCTACGAAGCCGTCTATTAATGAAAATAGTCTAGAAGAGGAAAGTGATAGTCTCTGCTAGTTATACACACATGTATCCCCCACACCACACACGTACACAACACAAACACAATACACATTCATTCATTTGATATCATATTATAATATTATTTTAGTAGAATATTACACATATTCTAAATTTTATAAAGAGAAGAAAAAAAAATACGTGTCTATTATTTTTTCGTATGATAACTAGGAGGTTGATCTCATTGTGATAATGTTGATTAGAGAGATATTTTGATGATTATCTAGCTTGAATCTTTGCAATTCAAGATTTAAAATCCTCTAAAATTATTTCAGTAGAATGTGCAGAAGTTGCACTGTACTTAGTTCTTTTTTCTTTGCACTTTCTAAAGAAAGAAACAAATTTATTTTTAAGTTTTCTAATTTTGTTTATGTAAGTGTCTAATTAAAAGTTACAACGAAAAGTGTTCAACGAAACTTATCTGTGATTTAAGTACTTACTACAAATGCACGTAGTAATTTAGTTAAGTTTAAGTATGTTATAATAATTGATTTCTATGTTCTAACCAAATGTAAGAGATATTTTTTAATTTTTTCTTTTGTTTTTAGTTTTGATGAGTAGACCTAAATGTTTGGAAAAAATAAAGAGAAGTAATTAAACTACAATATTGTCTTACTTTTTGTTTTATTTCACAGCGTATGTAATAAAGGGATAAAAAATAGCTCTGAGTTGTGCTCAATTTTAACTAATTTGCACTTTACCTTTGATACTTCACAGACCATTTTAATTTTATTACAGTTATTACAGTTATTACATTTCTTCTCGCAACTGTAGATTTCTTTCATAATCTATTTTCTCCTCGTCTGATTCACTTTCGCTTTCAGCCAAAAAAGAAAAATCTCTCTGTTCAAAATTATTAGTACTATTATTGCTTTTTGGTTGTAAGGAACCATCATACGAATAGCTAATATTTCGTTCTATCGTGATATTTAGCTAAGATTCCAGTGGCTTTTGTGATAATTCACAGTATTTTTTATTAACTTTACTTCGATATGCTCCACTTCTTTTGAATCGCTTCCATTTATTTAAATCCATTTTCTTGAAATGATACGCAGAAGGCAACACAATATTTGAGGTTATATCAAATATTTAAAAGAGATGTCTTAAGTCTCTTATAAGATAACATGATCTTACAAAAGCCTTCAAACGTACCTCTATTCTTTAAAGTGACTTAGATAAAACAAATTGCACTTAAAGACGTTTGGTTTTACAGCAGTTATACACAAGGCTTTAGTAAGAGTAAAAGCCTAATGACACACTAAATGAAGATACCACTAAGAACGAATATACTTCTAAGATGCTTTACTAAGTGCAAATTATGATTAAGACCTATTAATCTTATAAAATGCACTTGTAAAACTTTCATTCTGACAAATGTTTTATAAATATTTCTTCCAAACGTCTACAAGAGTGCTTAGTAAATTTAAATGCTCTTTAAGCACGAAATGTCTTTTAACATGCCTTTGTAAGATAAGCCTTCTTAGTCAGGATGGAAATAAACCTTTTATAATGTCTTAATTCTTATAAAAGATGTGTTATAAAGCAATTTTGCTTGTTGGGTATTTAGGTCTAATAGCTAAAATATGCTACTATTTGGAGCCACTATCTATGAGAGAAGGTGTATAGACCGGGTGAGGGATTCTTCATATCTTCATTCTTCAAGGTTGATGTAATTTGACACAGTATATACCAACATCCCATCAATTATTAGCAATCCACACTTAGTTGACATCACATGATCATCATCTTTACCTCATTACAGCCCTTTAATTAACCTTCTACTGCTTAATGCTAATCCTCTGTAATCTGTACATAATCCCTCAGTCGCTACAGTACCATTGATCTACCCCTAAAGACATATAAAACTCGCAATAAGAAGCGACCTCACAAAAGCAATTACGGATATTATGAGTCTGTTCATATATTCCAACATTTGCACAGGTAGACGCCTCGCCTATACCTGGGAACGTGATGGAATTTCGATAAACGCCGCCGGCCGCAGACGACGACGTTCCGATGCAAAAATTGACGTTCTTTGCGAGCTCGCTTCCAAGATATTACAGCATAGTAAATGGCAAGAAATGAGGGTGCTACTACGCTTCCTTATATTATTCAGTAAGACGTTAAAGTGGTTAGCATTCCTGCTTAAAAGAAATTGAATAAGTTCTCAAACGACCGATATTTTTGAACAAGCTTTTAGTTTAGATTGGTAAATAGGAATGCAAGTAGAGTTTAGTTTAATCACAAACAAAGAATTAAAGAAAATTAACAAAAAATACTGACCGAAATCTTGCCGAAAAACCCCTAACAAAAGTAATTCCTCTAAAAAAACCGTTTACAACGCATAAAAAGTATATTACCGAGATAAGAGCCACTTTCAGTCTCAGGTGAGATGTTTTTAGCTTTAACCTTCATTAATTAGGTAGAGAAAAAGATGTAATTAATGAAGACTTTCTTGGCTTTATCGCAGATTTTCTTACGATTTCCTGGAGTTTAATGAAACAAGTTGTTAACCATACATTAATTGTGCTGCAAATAATGGTTACACACTATTGTAGTAACGAGAAACTGAAATTTAAAAATGTATTCCGAGATTGCAGACAGACAGAGTAAGAGCAGGTAGAATATTTAACGAATTATTTATAATTAATAAACAAAAAAAAATGGTTTTCTAATACGATACTCAATTACTCAAGATTGACATTAGGATGTACATTGGACATACAAAATATTCTCAATCAAATGGCTGCATATATGTATGTGTTTTTGACAAGTTCTTTGCTTGTCTATCGTGGTATACATTCCTAATATTGTCGGGATTCAAACTGTAAACATTGTTACCCAATAATCTCCTTCGACAGGGTCCAAGCCCTACAAAAAACATCTCTACTAAACCTCACCTAAAAACGAATGAAATAAATTTATTCCACTCCTAACAATGTCATAAAAACAAAAAATGGAAAGACAAACATCACGTATGGATTTGCCTAAAATGTGTCGGGTTTTTTACATAACCCTCACCTTTGCACTGAAATGCTGAAATAGGGATCGTGGTGAACTAAACTAGACGATGTCACACGTACTCGGGCTTAACTGACTTGAAGGGGACATACATATACTGGTAGAGGATTATTTTATAGGTATAGAAACTAAAATTTTATTTTGATTTCGAAACTTTTTTATAATGTCTTTATTATTCCCACAGAAATAGACAGAGATGGCATTTCGAGTGTGCTTATTTTATTTCAAGGGAACAAATTACCCCTACTAAACAACCTGAGATAAAAATATTGTCGTACAATAAAAAAATATCTTCATCAGTGCCGGATTAAGCAAGCGCGGGGCCCGTAGCAAATTTGACCGAGGGGCCCTTGATCTGCTTTGGGTATTTAAGTATATAAATATGTTTCACTAAAAAAATTACTCTCACGCGAATTAGGCTGGTTGGGATGCGCGAGGCCCCTTTAGGTGCGGCAACTTTAATCCGGCACTTCATCAAAACATGTTTAAATGTCACTCAAAATACAAATCTTCCGTAGAAAACTGGTACTTGACGTTATAAATAACTTTCTAACCAAAAGTAGTAAAGAAAACGTCTCGTGACATTTTTATTTTATTTAGAGATGGCAGTTAATAATTGCTTTTGCAAGTTTTAAGGGCAAAGTGTACGTATAACGTCTCGCTCCGTCGACCTTCAGAAGTAAAGAACAACAGCTGAAAGACATCAGGGACACGTCGATTTAAATTTACGAAAAGATTATCGGGACTTTTGTACCTCGTATTGTTTGTTTTAATTTATTAATTTACTAGCTTTCCGCCCGCGGCTTCGCCCACGTGGACATTTTTTACACCTTGAATTACATTATTCAAGTTTGAGTAGGGATCCCTAATTATTTCTGGAAATAAATATAGTCTATGACACTTTGTAAAGATGTAGCTTTCTAACGGTGAAAGATTTTTTAAAATCGGTCCAGTAGTTTTTGAGTTAAAGCCCTACAAACAAACAAACAAATCTTTCCTCTTTATATCTCTTGTTAGGTAGCAGCAAGTGCGCAGACACCCCGACGTTGATTTTTATATTAACTTTATAAAACATATTATACGACATGAGATTTAAGGGTCAAATTCAAATGACAAATTAATCGCTTTGTTGGAGCGGTTCCGTTGCCGTGCTTGCATGGTGTGCCTTTACTCTAGATTCTAGAACTACTAAAGCTTCTAATCTCAAAAAGAATAAAAAACAAAGAACAATTTCCAGTTAATTAACGGAACCAGAACACTAATTAGTGACGACGTAATACCCCTTTAACTTTCCAATCCCTAGCACTATCAATCATCCGTAGTACCTAATGGAAAGGTCAACGCGTATATTACGCTAATAAATAACAGCTGATGTATCACCGAACATTATTGTTTAAATAAATCATTGACTGATATTGGGTCAAGCTCTGTTTGTCGGAAGTAATATTCGCGAATAAGTTTTTTAATATGCCCCGGCCGTCATAACCTCTAGTACGTGCTTCATCGCTTTTTCGGTGCATGAAATTGACTGCAAGCTTTTTATTTTCATATTAGCTTTCCGCCCGCGGCTTCGCCCGCGTGGTATTTTTTTTTACACCTTCGGTTACATTATTCAAGCTTTAGTAGGGATCCCTAATTATTTCAGGAAATAATAATAGCCTATGACACTTCGTAAAGATGTAGCTTTCTAACGGTAACTTTTCTGGTTGATTTTTTACACCTTGTATCCGAAAAACCCAATCCAACCCATCTTACGGAATTAATTATATTTTTTAAAATAAAATTTAGCCTATGTTACTCGTGGATAATGTAGCTTTCGAATGGTGAAAGAATTTTTAAAATCAGTCCAGTAGTTTTTGAGCCTATTCATTACAAACAAACAAACAAACAAAGTTTTCCTCTTTATAATATTAGTGTAGACTAGATTTCTGCCAGTGGCTTCGCCCGCGTGGGCTATACGAATTAACAACAAATTAAACATTACACAGTTTCATATAAACTTTGACCCCTCTTTGACCCTTCTTTGGGTTAGAATTTCAGAAAATCCTTTCTTATCAGATGTCTACGTCATACAAAGAACACACCCTCCAAGTTTGAGGTCTCTACGATCAGCAGTTTAGGCTGTGCGTTGATCCATCAGTAATTCAGGACAAAGCATTTTATAAGTATAGATTTCAATATTTAGTTCAACACCGTGATCTACGCTACGCTATACATACATTAGCTAACATGTACGAAAAACATAAAATTACATACATTCTAATTTATTTCTAAAATGTAGGATTTGAATGAATTAGGATTTTTGTAGGATGTGCTATTTTCTATCATCTACTGATTATTCAAGTAGATTTTAGTCTAAGTGCATTCGTTTCTGCTCGAGTGACGTTCGTCGATATGAATCACCAGTTACTTAGTCACGCTGTTTGTTAGAGCCAGTCGTATCACCTTACTGTTACCTACTCATCAATTATAATCAATCGATTATTATACTTCTCGGGGGTCGTACCCGCGAATCCCGAGAGAATTACTTCGCACATCCGAATAATTACTATTCTATGCCTTTCCTCAAGACTCAAACTATCTCCATAACCAATCCGCTCAGTAGTTGTATCGTGAAAGCGCATAATTCATCATTCATCATCGGATCATTTTACTATCCGCCTGTTGGGTAAAGGCCTACTCTCATATAAAAAAGCATGAGCATTAATCACAACAATTGCTCAAGGCGTATTGGCGATTTAAGACATTTTCACTCCAGGTTTCCTTACTATGTTTTCACCCAGCCGTGTCTAAAATACACTAAGAAAGTGTTATGTCTTATTAGTTTATATTATATGTGCTTATGGGGGAACAAGCCAAACTCAATATTATGCCTACTGAATCAACATTGCAAGAAATATACTACAGATATCGGACCAGTCCTGGATTTGTCAATAGGCCGTATAGGCCGCGGCCTAGGGGCGGCACAATCCTAGGGGCGGCAGATTTCAGAGGACACTCACATGATTTCAGAGGATAAAAGTCAAACAAGTTTACTGGTTTTCTCATGGTTTTTTATACTAATACGTTAAATCCCTATAGAAACGTATTCCTATCGAAAATTATCAATCCTAGGTACCTACTGTTATGTTATTGTACCTATTTTATCTAAATTACTGCGTGGCGTGAGTATTGGAGGAGAGCGGGGGGCGGGCGGCAGTGGCTCAACGTAACCACCAGGGGCGTAGCTACCGCCGTATCAATGATACGGAGCCCCGGGGGCATGGGAGCCCCGACAAGTTTCTGACATCATATTGACGTATGCTAAACGCTTAATAAAGCAGGCGCCCAAATTTTGGTAGCAATGGACAGATTCAACATTTTTATTAGGGTTCCGTCCGCGAACCCCTTGTTTTCTGTTCTGTACAAAGTAAAAATTTTGAGTAGTTTGCATAAATCACACAGAATGTAAGCCTGGATGTCGAAGAATTCTTCATTACTTTGGCTTTATTTTTTTACAGTTATCACTTAAATAAAAGCGTGAGCAGAGGCGTAGCTACCCAGGGGCTAGGCGGGGCAGTGCCTCGGGGCTCCCAAAACCTAATTAGCCAACCTTACTGAACTTAACCATATTGAACTAGCGAAAATCTCTCCTATTTTCGGAAACAAAATAAAATAGGTTGCAACATCAACAATCATGGCAAATTATTAAAAAAATATTATTACCCATGCCCATAATTATCATGCTAAAAAAGAAATTCGCGCTCGCTTCGCTCGCGTTTTCAATTACATAATCTTATTTCTTTTCAGAGTCCGTTTTCGTTACAATTTATTGAAAAATATAATTATCATGTTAAAAAAAAGTTCGCGCTCGCGCTTCTGATTACGTATATATTTTTTTTCAGATTCTGTTTTTGATACAATTTATTGAAAAATGTTATACCCTATAATCATCATGCTAAAAAAAATTCGCGCTCGCTACGCTCGCGCTTTCGATTACGTGAATTTTTCTATTTATTTACAAACTTTGTTTTTGTTTCTATTTATTTAAAAATATTATTCCCAATAATAAACATGCTAAAAAAATTTATATATTTCTTTTCAAGCTCTACTTTTGTTACTATTCCTTGAAAAATATTATTTCTAATAAAATTATCATGCTAAAAAAGCTTATTTTCTCAATTTGCAATTTTTCAAGGATTTTGCAATTTTCCTCAACAAATTTAATTATGCGGTCGAAAAAAAAAACAATATCCCGACTCGCACTTGGCCGGTTTTTGTTATTTAACTTTAGTGTTTTCCTTAATACAAATATAAAATTATTATTTTAGGAAGGTACATGGGCGGCGGAAATAAAGTGGCCTACACTCATAAAAAATATAAATCCGGCACTGTATCGGACACTTCGATTTCTCTAGACAATTGAGTAGTGCAGGCTATTTCAAAATCTTATGCATGTGAAATGACGTGGATCGGTGACAAAGTTTACTAGGTTTATATTATCTTCATAGATTTGAAGATGCAGCATACAATACTAGAGTCTAGTCTAGATCGATGTTATTTTTATACGCACGCTTTATTTGGCTATTGTTTTTGCCTCTGACATCCGTAAATATAGTTGGTAACATGGTGTATTAATTGATTAATAATGATCATAAATTTGATCACTAATCTTTACTAATACTATGCAAAAGTGAGTTTTTTGTTACGCTTTCATGATAAAATGGCTGCACCGATTAGGACGATATTTGGAACGTAGATAGATGATTGCTAGGGTAGGGAGATGATTAAAGGTAATACGAGTGCGTCAAGTGGTTCTCTCCTATTATTTAATAAATACGTAGTAATCTGAGTAGGTAGCACAAAAGACTTGTTGAATTTATAATATACATTATACAATGTGTAAAAAAAATAAGCAATAACATTTAAGGGTATGTACATATATCAAGTATAGATGCTACTGATAAAATCTTATTATTAAATCTGTTAACTTTTTTTTTTATATTTTTTTTTTTCACTAAATTTTAATAGGCTTATTAGGCTAGTTGACGAATAGGTAGAAAATAAGGGGTAACTTATTTACGAACTCGGCATTATTGATCTATAAATTTGAGTTTATTAACCCATTTTTAAGGCTGTAACCTATTTTTTTTTAACAAAAACTGTTACTTCTTTTTGTTCTAAAACTATAAGATCCCATAAGATTTCCAGTTCCTAATACGGCGCAAAAGATTTGTTATCACCGAATGTGTAGCCCGCTTAAATTTTATTGCTTATTTTTTTTACACGTTGTATATACATTAATAAAAGCTGTAAAAATTTTACAAGAAATGCAAATGAGCATCTATTAAAATGTTAACCCTAATTAAAAAGCTAAGTTCAGTTTGATAGCTCAAATGCTAAAATGGAATACTGACGTTAAACATAGAACGTACCTACTTTTGGAAGAAAATTTCTTTGAGCACTTTTTCACGACCCTTCTTAAAAGGATTAGAATGGAATAGTATCTTTGAAAGGTTTCAAACAAGAATAAATACTTTGCAAATAGCTGCAAATTGAATAAAAGAATACGCATTTGAAAATCTATTTATTATTCACTATAAAATAAAAGTCTCATGCTACACTTAAGCTGATAGAACTATATTTTATTTAATTCCGACTGAATTGTGTGATTCGAACAGCCTGAATAAATAAATCTGTATTTCAGTTTTAATTTATGCTAAAATGTTTTAAATCATCAACACAAAAAAACGATTATCCATTGTTATTAGGTAAATAATTTAATCTATAACATTTAAATTATCATGACAAAAACTACGTATTTCTTATCGGCGGCTAATTTTAAAGATTTTAACTTAGATATATATTAGGTAATGATTAGTAGTTTGTAGGTCCATAAACCATCGTTTTGGGTACTGGCGGCTTATTAGCAATAACAATACTCCAGTATTAAATGAAATCAAATAATCGATAACCATATCAAAGTATTCGTGTTTACTTGATTTCAACTTTTTTAATGAACAATTTAAATTATTTTAAAGCGAAATTCTGCTAGTACTACAAGACTAAAACACAAAAAGCAATTAAACTATTCGAGAATCCTAACATCGAATAAACGACAACCGATGTACTAAACATTTATTTCTAAACCCCAGACTTCGCAGCTACGATCTAAGTTCCCACAAAAAGCTAGAAATTGAATGCTGGCTAGATCTTTGTGGGTTATAGCCGGCTTTGTGGCGAGATACAAATAATGTTAAGTGTCAGATTCACACGTAGCCCAGTGAACGAGCGGCTCATATTATATTCATGAGCGGAGCGGGCTACCAATGTCCGCTCGATACATTCGTCCTTCTGTGCCTGTGTGTCCGTATTATGAGATGTTAAAATGATCCAGGTTTCAGTGTGAGAAAGAGACGCATGTATATAGGGCGATCAGTACCGCATCTGTTTCGCAGATTTTCCTACATGGCCCGTGATTTCAAGAGTTTGTAATGTTCACAGTATTACTTAGTGAGTTTATTTTAGGTAGATACATAAAACTTTATTGAGTTCACATTATATTGTTTTTATTTAAATTCAATGTTTTCCTAGAATTATGTATACAGTTCAGATTTCTTGACACTGTACACTGTACACACTGGACACTGTACACACATAGATACTGTAGATTCAAAATACTATTTATAATGTCAGTTTTATGTTGTTACAACTTTTATTTTTGCCCTAAATCAGCCTTATTGCTGTTTCTGTTTTAAGTGTGATTGAATGACAATGTTATCTCAGAATATCCATCAATGAGACATTTTAGTGTTGTCTTTTAGATAGTAGGTAACGCACCTACACGATGCCTTAAATTGAAGATGTCTTTTCCTAGCACCCATAACCGTTTTCTTTTTTCCCATTAAATAAATATATAAAAGATTAAAATGAACTGAACAAAATTCATAGAGTAGATTGTCAATTACAGAAGAATTTCCCAAGCCAATTCTATATGTAGCATAGATTTTCATTACGACACAAATTATGTTAATACCATTCACCAAACACAAAAATGTATTCAATCAAAATTCTTCAAAGCTAACACAAATGTATGGATACCTTTTTCTGAATAGTCAAAACCTTTTTTCTCCACTTTCCGCTCCTCGTTGTACAAGTAACCGTCCCTTATCCTTTAGCCTTTTAAGAATACACAGTAAAGGGTCAGTACTTATCGTAAACCCTACCAGCACAGAAGTTGCCTTTATATAGACTTAGTTCTTCTATTGTTGTGATAAAATATGTTTCTGTAAGTATGTATTTTACTATATCTACTTCGATTCTGGTTTGTAGATAATACCAACAAATATAAAGTAAAGGGGAGGTCATTTGCAACCAAATGACATCTGATGACCCCGATGCAAATGTCGACTATTTCCGATTAATTTGAAAAGGCCAACTGTAACTTATGAAGAGACTTAATAGTCCATTACCTACCTACAATTAAGTTTTTTTACAACTACTTATTGAAGATAGAAGTACGATGGAAGTGGAATAAAGATATAATAATTGATAATAATAAATCGTATTGCGTAGGTACCTATCGATACATCGGTAATAATTGTTCAGACTTCGATTCATTAATAACGTTAACGCAATCACGTCACTAGTGAAGTCAGTGAAGTGTATTTTCGATAATACTTAATTAATTCTATGAGTGAATTGTGTAAGTCCATAATTGTCTTTATGAGAATGTGAACGAGATAATAACCTTAACTAACTACTTGATTTTCATGTCTCTTTTACTCTTTCTACTTTTAGGTACTTTGTTCGTCTAAATTGGTGTGCCTAGGTAAATATAACTGATATTTTAAAGTATGATCTTTCTTTTAACGGCTAATCTACTTGTTTTACGGATAAACTCTATCTCCTTCCCCGGGTTTCAAGCTATCTCTATACCAATTTTCATTATAATCGGTTCAGCCGTTTACCGTGAAAGCGTAACAGACAAACTGAGATAATTATTTTCACGTATAATAGTTGTACTACTCTCCTCTGGACCACACCTCACAATAAAAACTCCATTAAAATGCAGATATTGTTCAATATCTCTATGCTTAAGTATCTTATTTGCTCACCCTACATAGCTTCAAAAAAATACTTACATAGAAAAGATTTAAAATTATATTAACCATGATATTTTTTATATATTCAATCTGAAATTCGGGGCTTCGTTTGAAGTGTCGATGTTCTTCGACACAGAAAAGTTGACTCGTTTACTCTTTAAAGAGGACTTTGCTCATCCATTCATTTTTTTTTCTACCCCAATTTTATTTGGCTTTTTTTTCCATTTGAGTTTTATACCCAGTACGAATGTCGAGAATTCGGAATTAGCCAATTTTCTGTGAAGGTTTTATTTCTGATGGAAATTCGATTCACATTTTTGTTCAAGTGAATGTATGAATAGCCGATCAGACAATTAAGATATTTATTTTCTATATATTTTCATGGTTATTCAATTATTGGTTAAATTATTATATTTTTAGATGATAAAATAATATCGGAATATTTGTAACGAAAACATTCAAACATTCATTGAAGCTTTCACTACGATATTTCGTAGCCTAAGTTTGTGAGAGTGGATGTATGTATAAATATGTAAATATAAGTTACTCTTTTATGCAAAACTGCTAAATGGATTTGGATAAAAATTGTACACACATAGTTCTTAACCTGAATTATAAAATCGAATACTTTTCGTCCATAATATATCTGAGCCCAAATCCTAGTCTACGTAGATAGGCGAAGTCGCGGGCAGGAGCTATAATAATACTAAATAAAGCATTTAATTCCTATTTCGAATACCCAGTCGAGTATTTAAACAAAGTTAGTCTTACTTTATTAATTGATCTCCAGGGAACAGTCGAAAATTACGACCTGAATAATATAAAACAATTATAAAAGGACTAAACTATAATATTATAAGCTAAATGCTACGCAGAAAAACAAAATTAACGCAAAGTATATTTTGCTCTCTTTAACTCAACTAAAGTTGACAATTGCCATGACACGCGGTACAACCCCGAAGAGATTCTTTATATTTTATAATCTTTACGGTCCAGTAGCTAGGTTCTTCCCTAGTTTTCCATTACTTATGTAGGTACTCTGTGTTTATTTGCCATCATCATCTGACTAACCTTTTCCCAACTATGTTGGGGTTGGCTTCCAGTCTAAACCGGATGCAGTTGAGTGCCAGTGTTTTACATGGAGCGACTGCCTATCTGACCTCCACAACCCAGTTACCGGATAACACGGTACCCCTTTCTGGTTTCAGACTACCCGTAACGACTGTCAAAGATCAACAAATGACAACCAGGACCAACAGCTTAACGTGTTTTCCGAGGCACGGAGGAGTCTCGCTATGACATAGATACACGGACCGACCACGCCAAGCGCAGCTTACCTTTGGTCAGTCGAACCGTGCGGCTGTTACTTAGTCACGAGCTCCTCTTGGCAAGGAAACACAGAGGTGTTTCCACTTAATTCCAATAATTGTAAACAAAACCAAGCCAGCATTCAAAAATACTTCTTAATTTAAAAGTTTTTCGGCCTACTGAAAACCTACCTACAAAACAATTAGCGATAAAAATATAAGGTAAGTTAGGCAATTAATAGTAATATGTTAAAAAAAAACCCTTCATAATAATTCTTAATAGTACAGCTACTTCCTGGTCTTTCTATAGCTGCCTTATTTATTTCAGTAAAAGAAAAAGTAAAAATCCCCGAACTTAACAAGTCCATTGAAACTTTGTCTAAGTGAAAATCTTTTACTTCTGACGCATCGTAATTTCGGAGGACAGGGGCCACCGTTGTTTTTCTATTTAACCAGCCCTTTCCATTATAAGTCTGGTAACTTAGTTTTTGAACGAGCGCCTTGGGCACGGGTTTAAAAGCAGGGTTGCCAAGTTATAAAATACAAGTTCGTTTTAGTAGGGTTGGTCAGGACTTTAGTTACTAGAGGAAAGCTTGTGGAAGGTTAACTGTGACAGCCTAAAGTGCTTTTTACACTGGGCTACTACGTTAGCGTTAAAGTTAAGTTGTACCTAATATTTAATTGGGAATTAAGTTTTAATTTTATTTTTATTACTGCATCACAGAAAAGTACCCTCTTCTCAGGAAAGAGAATTTCTAAACTTAAGAATATATCCTTTTTATTCCGCCCTAATATTTTATTTATATATTTAATTAGATTGTTTGTTAACCTACACTTTTGGTAAAATGGCAAAACCGATTTAGATGAAATATAGTATGGAGATAGAATATCTAAGGACGGTTATAGGCTACTTTTATTCGGGTGCTTAAAGTAGTTACCTCCGAGTGCAGGTAATACCTCAGGAAACAGCTATAGTTAAAACATACACCATCATAGGCAGTTTATGACATGCAAGACTGGATGTAGACATCAGGCTTTTATAAAGTGCCGGTTTTAACCTTTCCTCTCTAAATGTTTTGTAAGAAATCAAAACAATTCGGATATTTATTTTTCCTTTTTAACAGAAGGGGGAGGCAGCATAAGCATTGATAACCACGCTTGCTCAAACTGGATTAGCAATTTCAGGCTTTTTAAGATTACTCACTATATTTTCCTTATGGTGTACCTTCCAGCAGTACCCAAGATACACGTAGAAAACAAATATTATAACTTTGAAAATAATGTGACATTTGTAATTTTTTCTGCGCATTCGTGCTTAAGAATCGGACCTCTTAAACCTTTAGGCCACGAATTTCATTTTTTCTTTTAGTGTTTTATTAAGTTTCCTAACTTTTAGTGGGTAATTATTTTAAAGTATATTCGTGTGACATTGATATGGGTTTGTTCGCGAACATTATTGTGATACAATCATGAGTGATAGCTTTTACTATGTGATGTGATAGATTATAACTTTTATAAACGAGATTATTTTGTTTGATGATTACGAAACAACATTGTGGACGGAAATTCCATATTAAAATAGGTACATCATCACAAAGCATCTTATATAGGTACGTAGGTACTGTGTTAATTATAAATCAAACATGAATTGTCCTATCGTTATAATTCGTAAGTTCCTATGTAATAAACCTCCCCAAAACATTCATTTGGGTATCTTGCTTGAATTTCATAAAAACTACCAGTTTAATCCAGTTGAAAAATGTACGCCCCCACACAAAGTCCGACCTTTTTAAAGACTCACAATAGTTCTGACGGTTGCTACTTTACTGATCTTAAGGAGCTCCCAACGTTTGAATGAAGGTTTGAACCCTTTGAGTTTCGCTGCCAAAGGCACAAGGCACAGTCGTACCAAACGATGCCTTTGCAAATTTTTATCTACAATTATAGAAAACGCCGTAAGTTAGTATCAATGCTTTGCAAAAATATGAAATAGGTAGGACCTAGCTCTGTACTTAGATTATATACATGTCGAGATGGAGCGTCAAGTGCGCGCAAACGTGTCAATAAGTGTCAGCCAACAATTAGCTCACAAGTGCTTACCCGCCGATCAGTACAGTACGTAACCGTCGGTAAACCTTGTCGTAACTAATAAGTCTATTATTTTTATGTGATTTATGGGAGAATTGTAGTAACTGTTATCATTATTTACACACACAGAGACGTATACGCACAGTGTAAAACGACGCCTGCACGCACACATGCTTGAAATCGTTGACTCGTTTTCTTTGTTATGATTGTAGCGCGACGCTCCATCTAGACATGTATATAATCTAAGGCTCTGTAGTCAAATTTTACCTAAAAACCCAATTCTTCTAATTCAGAACAAAAAAAATCTTACACTTACTGTTCAAAAATGTACACTTTTCTCAAAGAGGTAGACAGAATTATACCTTCATATGTTTGTACTACCTACATACCGCCAGTAATATGGGTTACCTATTGCTATCGATCAGGTACAAAATATATATCTGTGTGTGCGTTGCTAATTAGCAATCTCTGACAGAAACCCCAATGACATCGCTCAACTTACCCTACACGCGCTGAAATCCGAACATAATCGGAAAGTGGATTTAGTAAGATAAAGACATACTTAGTTAAAAAAAAAGAAAGCTTTTTCGCAGACCATCAAAAAATTTAATCCTTATCCGGCAGCCCTACAAACTAATCTGGTTCATTTCTATTTACTTTTTCTTATTTACGTACCTACGTATTGCGTGAATCAGATTGAAGAGTGTCTTACCCGGTCAAAAGTTTTATATGTGTTTACCCAAAATCCCTTCAGGAAGGGGATTAAGGATACATGTCTGTTTTCTTTTATTATTCGGTCCCTAATATGGTTTGGGGACCGCTACTTTTATCATGTCAATGAAGTTTGAAGACCCATGTTGCTTAGAAGAAATTCGGGGACTATCGCGCGTGTGACAATGGAACTTTAATTTGACTTCTTTCTTGGTTTTTGATGATTCGATATAACCACAGCTGAGGTTAAACATTTTACGAGTGTAGGTAAGTTTTTTTGATAGAATATTATATTCAGAGCAAGGATTAGTATAATATAGAGTGAGTTATTCTATTTTATCTTTATTAGAAGAAACAAAAGTCGAAAAAAGGGAAATTGTATTAAAAGAATAAAATCCATGTAGGTTTATTTTTTATTAGATTAGATAAATTTATTTTGCAGTCACGATCTCACCCTAGCCTATTTACAATCAGAATTACACATGTAATTAAAAAATATCAAGCAGATAGTTACTTGTTTTTTTCAGTACAATACCAACAAAATTATTGAAAAATTAAATGACAAAGGATATCAGTGAAAATTTAATTTGTGAGCTCGTCGGCTTAATTAATGGACGAGCGAGGCTTTGGAGCTTAGTCTTTGAATAGGTAATAGTGTTGCGCAGGTAATAATGGCAGTAAGGGATGCAAAATTACATGCCGGATTATATTTTTTTGGGTGGGAAATCATCAAATGACTCCTGCCGCCGCGGGCGGGGCGGGAGTTTACTACTGGTTAACTAAATAGGTACTTATTTAAAAAAAACATACCTACTAAACATTTTTTTCACCTATCACAATTACGATAAATTAATAATTAGTTACCTAACGCATCTCAAACCACAGCTGTCATAAGGCACGATATAATTATGGTAGTTTTTATCCGGGTAAGGTACACGAAGTACCTATGTAGTTCTATCAGGGCGTTGGTGAAATCGTGAGAAAAAAACGAGGACAAGAGGATGATAAATTGAAAATTAGCTGTTACCTACGTAACTTATTAAAATAGGTTGATCATTACTTAGAGCTAACTCTTAACGGGTTCTTCATTAAATACGCTTTTAAAAAGAATGTAATACAAAACAGAAGAAAATCAATAGAACCTATTTAAAAACCCGCGCCAATTAAAGAGTACCCACGCATTCACAATAAGCAGTAGGAAAGGGCACTTCATACATGTAAGCTCGTGAATTTCAATGAGTAATTCACTTAGCGCCGTCGCTCTACGCTAGTCGCTACCGCTACTGGGTTTATTTAGTTATAGGTACTGATCCAATTTATTTTTCTTATTTTATCATTTTCACCAATAAGAAAATAGGTGTAGGAACATACAGACCATAATAACTATAATAAGTATGCCCTAAAAAATACATGCCGAACTTGTGGGATAAGCAGAAACGCCAAAAAATGGCTATAAAAAAACTTAAGAGGTTCAACTAATGCGGTCCTTGATCTTCCCCACATTCCTATAATATGCTTCCGAAACTTGTAACCTGAAAGAACAGTTAGGGTAAGAAAGTGCGGGGTATCCCGTAGATAGACTACTCGCCGCACAAACGCTACACTTATAATTTAATATTATAAATGCGAAAGTTAAAAAAAATATTTCTGCCTGATACGCTTTCGCTACACTTCACTCACTGCCTTGTTGGTCTAGTACAGGGGTCTCCAAACTTTGAAGCCTTGGGGCCATAATATTTTTTTCGGTATGTTGCAAGGGCCATAACAATTTTATTTTTTCTGCCGACCTAAGCAAACATAGGCTTTTATTGCATTACAATTACTATTGATTGTACATTGTGACACGTAACGACATCTAGTGTTGAGTAGTGATACTATGTACTGTTCTAGGTAGGTACCTACTATCTGATTCTATTTCAGCTTCATATCATTCTGTGTTTTTATTCTCTTCCATTCAACTTATCACAGCAATAATATTAAAACATTACCAAAACCTCACTTGTGCTCTAAATATGGGTGATTTTAATCGGTAAGAGACCGGCACGGCTCGTTTTCAACTTTAAAACGCGTCGAGACATAATTATCTGGTAGGATCACCAAAATGCCTTCCTATGTATGAGGAGGTAGAGGTAAGGAGGACGATCTCATATGGGGGACAAGTACAAAAAGTGTCCAGCTGTAAGCTGTGAATTAATAATATTTCAAAAACCCTCCAAAATGGCGCTCACGCAGTTACAGGGTATGAATGTTGCAGTTGTAGACGGAGTGAAGTATGCAGTGGTTAGTGTTCGGTGTTTTGTTTTATTTATCCGGTCGTCTACGATATCGCCATTATGTACACAGAGATAGTTTTCCTTACCTCTACCCTCCATACGTTCGAGCAGAACTTGTAAAAAACATCAAAAAGAAACGGGAGGAAATAAATACTTCATCTATAGGAGTGAGAAAACTATTAAAAAAATAAAATTTCAAAATCGACTATGACAATTAGGTAGTTAGGTACCTACTCTACATAACCTATTTAAACAACAAAAAAAAAAGCTATCTCAGTCTATAGTCGGGATTTTCCTTAACATTGTTTTGGATTTTTAGGTAAAATTGATTTAGTTAAAATCCTAAAGTTAAAGGTCCTAAATTCTAGGAGGCTACGAACTACTCTTGGTTTATCATTTTCTTCCATACAATTTCCATGGCTCATTATAATTTAATTCTTATCTATGCATATATACCAGTGCCAATAACTTTTGAAAACAAAAAAAATAATAGTAGGATGAAACCTATTGGAAAAGGAGGAGAATACAATAAAAATGATAGGAAAAATAAATTACGGGCGATCTGAGGTCGGGAAGTGGGGGGGAGGGGGGGTTAAAGTTAAAAAAACGGTTTATCTCAATTTCCGGCAAAACTACAAGTCCTATGAAAAAAAGTTAAATGGCAAAGTTGTAGGTAATAAAAAGATCTACAACTTTTGTATTAACATTTTTTTCACATAACCTCAAAATTTATGTGAAAAATTCAAAAAACCAAGTTTTTGGTTTTTTATTTTTATCTTTTACAATAATTAATTTTTTTTCACGAAATTTGGTGAAAACTTACCTTTTTATGTCCCAAACACACTGTAATTTATTTGATTTAAAATAATTATTTTTTCACCCTTATTTTGACTTAATATCGAAAAAACACCCTAATTCTCAATCGAAAATTCTCGTGTCAAAATATCACTTTTTTTTTAAAAGTCGATGGTTTTTTTGTTCGTTGAAATCTCTACTTGCAGATGGTATAAAAAAATATTTACATTGCTGAGGAAAATGTTCTCAGAAAATATAAAGAAACGCTACGAAATAACAGTAAGCCAGGCCTAGATCCTTCTAGCAACTCCCCACTTCTCTATGAAATACCTTTTGATGAGCTAAAAGGTATTTCATAGAGAGGTCCGAGGTTCCGTAAGTCACTCAGATACATAAGTTATCTTAAAATAGCAATAAATAGGCATCTACGCAAAAAAATTAAGCCGGTCTAGGCCTTACTACCTGTTATTTCGTAGCGTTTCTTTATATTTTCTGAGAACATTTTCCTTAGCAATGTAAATATTTTTTTATACCATCTGAAAGTAGAGATTTCAACGAACAAAAAGACCATTGACTTTTTAAAAAAAAGTGATATTTTGACACGAGAATTTTCGATTGAAAATTAGGGTGTTTTTTCGATATTAAGTCAAAATAAGGGTGAAAAAATAATTATTTTAAATCAAATAAATTACAGTGTGTTTGGGACATAAAAAGGTAAGTTTTCACCAAATTTCGTGAAAAAAATTTAATTATTGTAAAAGATAAAAATAAAAAACCAAAAACTTGGTTTTTTGAATTTTTCACATAAATTTTGAGGTTATGTGAAAAAGTGTTAATACAAATGTTGTAGATCTTTTTATTACCTACAACTTTGCCATTTAACTTTTTTTCATAGGACTTGTAGTTTTGCCGGAAATTGAGATAAACCGTTTTCTTAACTTTAACCCCCCCCTCCCCCCCACTTCCCGACCTCAGATCGCCCGTAATTTATTTTTCCTATCATTTTTATTGTATTCTCCTCCTTTTCCAATGGGTTTCATCCTACTATTATTTAATTCACTTTTTACCGTTTTTAGAGCCTAAAAGCACTGGCCTAATAACAGAAAAAGAATAATTAAAATACCAAACAGATATTGATATCCAATTTATCAAACTACAATTAATTAATCAAAATTTAATTGACTAAATTTTGCTTAAATGTGGTAAATTAAAACATTTCAAACAAAATCGAATATTACTTAATTAAGTATCGAAACATTTTAGGCAAATTTCGATAATCGACTAAAACTATGTTTACTCCACGTCACATCACTGGTTTTAGTGTGAAGAAATCGTTTTTTCTCTTGTCGGCAATCAGTGGAAGCGTAGTTTAGAATTTTTGATAAATATTAAAATTGACTGATATTAAACGATATTCAAAGATGAAGAAAGTAATATTTGTTTGTTTGTTATCACTCTCTGTGTGCCTCAGCGTACCAACTCAACAACCAGGTAAGGAAAACTGAATTACAATTTTGAGACTTAAAAGTGTTTCATAAGAATTTTCTCACGATAAGATGCGTAGTTCTGACGTTGTAGTAATAAATGGTGTTCTTTCGCTTAAGCGCGTATGGTGTTTCGATTTATGCAAATTGGCTATCGATTTTTGGTGTGATGTTGAGATTTGGTATTCCACGCAGTATTGTCAAGGTCAAGGAAATATTAGTTGTTCCTGTACAAGTTGATCGCTGAGATTTTTTATGACGCGGCAATGTTGCGGTAATGCAGCATTAATACATAATCCAAGTTGTTGTTGACGTCCATTGGCGTAATTAAAAAAAAACAAAAAAAATCTAAATACCCGTTAATGGTATTCTGAGATCCAGTCTAACAAGCTCGAGAACGTCGTTATTGCACAATTATTTGTTAATGTATTGCCCAATAAACTTAAGGGACAGGTTAAGAGATATTAGATTTCCCTTTGTCAGGTGACTGTGTTTTAATTGTATTGGCATTATGACCAATACTTTGGCCAAGTTCAATGAGCTAGTTAAAAAGGTGCCAAGTTTTTTTACTGCATTCTTTATTTAAAACTATACTTCCCTGTATATGGCAGTCTTGCCAACTCAAATATATGTAACATTGCCTGCAAAGACTCGCTTATTTGTCATTATGTGTCTTAAACTGTCTATTACTAAATGCAAGAAGTCCATTAACACAAATTTCTAATTGCAACCTAACATGTAAGGTGTTATCGAACCAGTAAAAACTGTAACGAAATTTGACAATACAGGAACTAAAGTCATTGATATGAAAGAGTTGGCATTCAACATGCAATAAGAATTTTATTATACTGACTTTGTAGTTAATGTGAATAAACATGATTATCATATCATAACATCATGCTTTTTTCCTGAAGGACTTAAATGTACTCATGTACACATAAATTTTCAATTTCTGTTGATGCCACATTTAATAGAAAGACTTGTTTTATTGTCATTAAACAGTCACAAATCTACCTAGAAATCAAACGTCTCACGCCCATATGTATCGCTTGCAATCTGAATTGTGAATAATTCCAATAAAACACAAACATAGTACTGTTTACATAGCTGTCTGCATTTTATTTACAAAAGAGCATTGTTAGATAAAGCTGCCGCACACATGTTGTTAGTGTTTTGTTTTTTTTTTTCAATACCTAACCTGGTTTAAGCATTGTAATACATCAAGTCATCAACCTCTGCCACTCTGGTCACCTTTACCAGATCATTAAAGATGTTAATTATTAAAGAATAATATTTGGTTAAATTTTTGTATTCTACAGTGAATTATCCAAGTGTTTGGAGGAGCAAGGATAAACTTGCTATAGTAATTTTATGTCTTTGAACACCATGTTGGTCCCTAGAAACTGACATACAATAGTTTTTTTGCCATTTTAATTTACTTAAACCTACTTCCTTCCTCTTTAATACTAATTATGTTAAGTGAATTAGTTCATTATTTCCTGCAAATCTAATCTAACAAACCAATTGTGTGTGTTACAATACAGTGAATTACATAATTCTGATGTTTCCTCAAGTTAGAATATTTTTGCCATTTTTATTTTTCCCATTCCTAACAACACAAGTGTTTTTAGGGTTACAAACAAAATGGTAACACTTTGTGTCTGTCCATTTGTCACAACTTATTTATTTGTATCTACTTATGCTATTGACATTTGATTTGGAACAGTTATAAATAATGTTTGTATTGCAAATTAAAGAACTTGTAAAATAATATTGCTTTCATGAAAAAAGTATGGCTTGGTCTGCAAATTCACATAATTTTTTTTGTTTTCTTTTATACATATCTGTTAGTTATTTGTATAATTGCACCTGGCAAATTGTTATACCTACTGGTTTTGAGTGGTTATTTTTAGGTTTTATAAATAAAACAGAAATCTACCTACAAAAACATTCAAGTCAGTCAAGCTTTTTGTCTTAATTGTTACAGTTCTAGTAGTTACGTTATAATATTTGTAAGGATTAATAAATTAGACCTACTAATTATGAATACTATATAGTTTGTGGCAGGGCCAATTTCCTTATATGTAGATGTTTATAATGTTATAAGAAATCCCTAGGTCATCATGCATTTTCTGCATAATTTAGGAATGTAGGCAGATCTTGTACCTAACATCCTTATACCTGTGGACATAAATAAAGATTTTTGATTTAATTGATTGATTTTGTTATTAGATTCACATAAATTGATACAACAACACTACAACTATTAAAATTTATTTTGAGTAAAACAACATAGGAAGTAGTTCAACATAGGGATTTCGAGAGGTGTCTTGTAATTTGACAATCAAAAAGTGCTGATTTCAGCCTAATATGAACAAATATTTTTTGATTTATTTGTATTGTAAAGCATATAAGTGCTTACACTACACCTAGAATAAGTTATTAAAGCATTTGTTTTTCTACCTTACTGCAAAATAATTATCATAAAATATTGGTCTAAGATCCGGGCCTACATCGACATTCATCGAGTTGATAATAGAATCAAACATATTTTATAATAAATTTCGTATAATAGAAAATATATTAAAAGTGGGTTGACAACAAAAATCCTGGACAGAATATTTTTAATTATTTTTTAAAAAACTGTTTTTTATAAAATTTTGCAACATGATGATAATAATAAAATTTTATACTGGACTTAAAGTATAAAACATATAGAATGTGCTGACGTAGGGTTGACTATTATTTACCTGGACGAACTACTGGGTTGACAGGTATAAAAGGTATGTAAATTCTAGTTACTTTCACTGATTTGATAATAGAAAAAAAATTATATCAGCATAAGCGCTGTTTTATTCCGAACACGATGATATAGGGTTGACTGCAAAAAATTCGGTCCTAATAGGGGTATACAAGTTTTAAAGATTTAAATTTCAACGCGTGTGGAAATTAGTGATAGATAGATCCGAGGTAAGTATACCGTGTGATAATAAAGGACCGAACATTGCAGTCGTGTCTGATGGGATCGTGAATATAAGAAAGTGCACATGCTCGGTATATAAACTATATGGAGAGTAGAGGTACCCCTGCTACCCTCCATATTGTAAACAGTACGCGTTATTTTGGAGCAACTGACATTTGAATTCAGTATGCGTTATTTCGGAGCAACTGAAAATATTTTTTTTGTCTTATTTTCTTGGGAAAAAATTAAAAAAATAATAAAAATGTGAAAAGGTAGAAATTGAAAAACAAAAAAAAAACAGGCCGAGGTCCTTCAGAAAAAATATTTTTCAAATTATTTGTTTGATAAAAACGAATTCAACGAACGTTAAAATTGTGATATATTTCGAATTCTATTAGATAATAATTGGAGGAATCATATATTATGTACTTTACATATATTATGTATTACGCACTCTAGGGTTAAAGCAAATCTTGCATCAATTATTCCAACAACACATCACACCTGTTTCGCCCCGAAGGATCAGAAAGAGTAGGTACAGCAGCCAAAAACGAAAGGTTTTTATTTTATGTAGTGCAATTATTTATGTCCAGTTGCCAAATGATATTTGCTTATATAACCTAGTGTGCTGGAAAGCGGAGTGTTTTGGTTTATGTTTACAGAACACAGGCTGTGTTGTGTACCAAAACGTGTAGTTAGGCTATGGAAGGCACACTTGATTGACATGCAAGTTTTACTGTGAATGCAAGTTTATGGAGAAGCATTAGGAAGGAAAACTCCATTATCCTGCTCTCTCTCTGTGGCCAACAATGTTTGGTGTGAAAGCAGCCTTAATACGATTCTTATTTTGCGATAATGTATCGAAAATGAAGGACTGCCGCAAAGTGCAATATCACCCGTACACTTCGCCGTCTCAGCTGATACCTACACGTCGACTGTTAGACATAGGCAAGCCCAAGGATCTCCATTAATTTGCATTCAGGCATGGCACACTGCACACTGTTTGTACTACTTATTTATCTGAGTTTGATTAACTAAAATATAATAATAAAAAGATATGTGAAGCTAAAAATCGAGCGTCAGCAAAAACTATGTAGAGACTGAACAGGTTTTTTTTCTCAAGGTTACAGTAGATTTTATATGCATTACTATGATCGTTTAAGAGTTAACTGCTAATTTATTGGTGTATTTTGTTTAGGCGTAACATTTTACTTTTGAACATTTGGACATCTTGACCAGCAGCAAAGGGTGACGCTGATACGATTCCCGCACGGAACAAATATTTATTTGATTGAATATATGTACATAAAGTCTTTACCTTCCTCGTGACAGATACGATTCTTGCTTTGTAATAAACTGAATTTAAATTTGCGCTCATTATTTTAGAGACATCGCAGCAAGCAGTAAATGCTACTACAAACACTACGGCCACCGATTCGAAGCCTAATGCACCAAAAACTGAACTCCCTGTAACGGATACTGAAACTGCAGCTAAAAGCCCAGCAAATGCGACAGCAACTCAGAATGCTACAGTCACAAACGCTACGCAATCTACACCTTCAAATGAGACTTCTTCCAAAACGAACGACACTAAACCAGCGGAGAAGAATAATACGACAGACACTAAAACTACCACAGAGGCTCCTGTGAAAACTACTGAAAAGGTAGAAGCGCCTAAAGACAAGAATGCTACTACGCCTGTTCCTGTCGCTAACGGTACTACTGCAGAGACGGGAGGCAAGAAAAACGAAACTACAACGCCTAAGGGTGATAACGTCAGCCCTACTGCTGCGCCAGTCGAAGCAAAAACCAGAGCGTAAGTACTTTTCATTTTATTATCGCTCATGAAGTTTATAATCTAACCAAATAGTCACTTAGAACTCATTACCCACCTGTAATTTTACAACTTTATCGCAAACGGTCATGAGTACCTATAGGGGTTCCATAATCATCTATAGAACCCTAAAAATGTTCATCGCGGTGAATCGAATAGCCACCGGCATTAAAATTCAATTTTTTTAACCACGAATCACATTAGGCCAAATTATTTATCTAGGTATAAGGAAAATCGTAACGTTCACTAAAGGAAATGGAACAATCCTATTTAATGTTCCGTGTCCATAATCATCATCGTTACTAATTCATACAGGTATCGATTATTGCACACTAACAAACAAACGCGCAGGACATTGACGTATCTGTGCTATCTTTAGATTATATAAAAGTGGCACTTAATTTGTTCAAGTGTGCTCGGTGTCTCGGCACTCTCGGCTCTGGAGTGGAGTAGGTATTTGAATTAGTAATCGGATATGGGTGATGGTTGCTTTTTGTTTCGTACATACTGACTTTTCAGTGGCTGATTTTCCTCTCTCAAAAAATACAGGGAAAAAACTTTATTAATACATTCCTACTGATAAGACCCGTGGGTTTATATACGATGCAAATACCTATTCAAAAACGGTATTCTTTATTATATTTGAGATTTTCGTCATTCAAAATTGTTTTAAGATTCTCAGTGTTTAGGTATCTTCTTAGCATTGCAGGAAGTTAGTGATAAACAAAGGTTATCATACATTGATTGCCATTCATTCACATTTATACTGTTAAACTGTGCATTTGTTATCTAGAACATTAGCATAGGAGATGACAATGAAACTACACAGAGATACTTGCGTCATTATAAACAAATTATCGTTCGCTCGTGTATACTATCTATCTAGTTCGAACAGGCAGTATAAAAATAAATATTTTTTAGATAAAAAAATCTTTACTAAAATATTTTTGTGGTCAAAACATTGCTCACACTAATTGTCAGAAAAAGGAGCTGATTTGAATTATAATTTTTATCATATTAGCTATAATTATAATTATTTCTTGTAGCTGTTTACAACGCGGCGCGGCGGTATAAACAGATTCTCAGTATGCTAATATTTTTATAACATTAATTTACAACATGTTTGTTTATTTTTCAGATTCGATGGACCAAGCTTCATCGGAGGCATCATACTGACTCTGGGTCTCCTCGCCATCGGCTTCATGGGATTCAAGTATTATAAGAACCAAACCGAAAGGAACTACCACACTCTCTAAATATTGTTAAGTTTCGCCCTATTTTAAGTGCACCTAATTACGTATAAGATTTATTTTATAAAAGGGGAATTTATTTTGTTTTATTACAATTTTCAAACTATCGAGTGCACTTTAGTGAATACAGGTATATTATACATTATAACATGTAAATTTTGTTCATCTCAATATTTTGATAACGTATCTTAGCTTTTCCGAATTTATATATATTAGAGAGTATTCACTAGCGTTCGTATAGCGTCTGTCCTCAACGAGTGCTAGTGATGCATTCCTTGGGTGGTTGGTCGATTAGGTCATAATTTTACAACTCGAATTTTAAATTTGTTCTCTTTTAAATAGTTTAAGACTTGTAACTTCTAGTAGATTGTTTGGCATTTATTTTTCTATTTTGCATGCTTTAAGTATTTAAGCATGGTATTTCTGTATCTATAATTTCGAATCCGCCGGGTTTTTATACCAGAGTTATTACATTCGTAATATATGAAAATATATGTGATTTGTACATTTGGAATCTATAGATGTTTATATACCGAATTTATAAGATTCAAAAATTATTAAAATTAGAATGGGCCACTGATGATTACCATCATACTATTTCATCTTTGAGTGCAATTTAGTTGTAGTGTTGATGTTCTTTTTCTTGTGAACTGTGCCATGTTTCGGATTTCAATATGGAACACTGCATTTGGTAAAATTTATATACAGCTTCGTACACACTATATTTCAAAGATAGCCATTAAGTATATTTATTAATGTTAAGTGTTATTGTAAGGAAACGCAATGTGATGATGAAAATAAGGGTCTAAAGTAGTACCTATATTGGTTTGGCATAATCAAGTTTACCGAATCTCGTTAAATCGACTAAATTACAAACTAGTTTCTCATCTCTAAACTCTTCAAGAGAATCTCGAAATTTCAATTATATCTCAACTTTAACTTTTTTGTGTCAAACCATAACCAATTCTGTATATTTTGTTTTTTATTTTTGTGATTTTAACACGCTATTTGTAAACTGGGGAAAGTTGATTCCATCCTAAAGTGCTCTTAAATCTGAACTATTTATGGATAGTTATTCGAAAGGTTTACATGCCACTATAAAAATTCTGTCTTATCTTACTACTGCTACCTACTCATGTCTGTCAATGGTTATGTTAAATAAAGGTATACATATATCGTAAGTTTTTATTTCGTTTTCCACACATAGATTAATGAGAACAGTAAATACATCAAAACCCTGGCCTGTCACCGGGACATAGCTTACATTGGCTTACATAATACTGATACAGGTGTTTGATTCTTATAATTAGGCAGATATTTAAATATCATTACATAATTTTTGAAGATAAAGATCTACTACGAAATTACATATAACGTCACACGCTTTTAAACCTTAAAGAGTACAGTAAAACACGATTTCTTTTTTAAATATACGAACGTAATTACCATATTGTAGGTTTGGTTATTTAATTAACACAGTTTTCCTTTCTATATTTTACATGTTGACAGAAAGCAGGAACAGACTTAAGAGCTTTAAAAAGGCGTAATTGTAATTTTATTACAAAAAATAAACACTTCCTACCCAATAAATAATCCTACCCACAAATTATAAACGGCTGGCTGTCATGAACTATCATACAACAAATGCAAACCAAATTTTAAAAAAATGCTTGCATGTGTATCAATTTCATCATGATCCCATTAACTTTTGACCTTTAGCACCAGCATAAACAGGTCAACTTGTTTATGATCTCAGACCATTTTTTATAATACGTGTTGAGCATAGTACTCCTAAAAATAGATAGTAACATCTAACATTTAAAAAGTAAGTAAAGCTCATATGATAGCGGCACCGCGCCGTTTTAGGTGGTAGGGTCTACCGCTTTTCAGTCTTTCAAACACTGGCATAGGACTTCTTTCTATCAAAGTAAATCAGGATTTCTTCCTGCCTCTGACTAATGAGGCATTTTGATTTCGAGGTTACTCAGCATCACTGCTTGAAAATAATTGATAAATAGATTTACTAACCACAGGCCCAACATTGCGGTTTAGTTCACCATATTTCAAATGGGCTAGCAGGCTCTCGCCTTCTTTTCTATCACATTTTACGTATGCATTTATTAGAGCACGCGGCGTGCGGTATTTGTTAGTTATCGCCAAAGCTTTTTCAACCGACATTCCTTTTAGCTGCAGCAGTATTTTGATAAAGGTCTCAGTCACTGTGAGTGCTTTGGTTTTCGCTGATGATTTGTTGAAGTATTCAAATGTCATCAGATATTCGCCTTTGGGATCTTCACTGCGGCCTCTTAGATTTTTGTCCTGAAATGGAAGATACCAATTTACTAATAAAGCACTAGTTAGATGAAAGGTAATAGTAGGTATTACTATAAATGTGAAAGTGTGTTTGTTTGCTAAACTTTCATAGAAAAACAGCTGAATCAATTAAATGAAATTTCACAATCACTGTTACAGGCATACTTTTCATCCAGATGCATTAAGTAGTTCTCTCGGGATGCTAGTGTAAAATGCAGTAAACTGGTAGTTGTGAATAAGTCTTGAATAAAGTTCAATAAAATTTTAGTTTCGTCTATGCTACACCTATATAAGTTGAATGAATAAGGTTGTTAGTAAATGTACCCCACATCCAGATGCATTAAAATTACCTTAAATCGAATGGTGAGTCTTTTGGTCATCATTGCCAAAAATCTTACAGAATTTGTAAGAGAATCTGTCATATGAACTTTGAAACCATCTTGAACTCTTGTATTAGCCAAGGCCTGCATCAAACTCTGTACAGGCAATCCCACATGCTTGTTTTTCCCATAATTTTCTACCATATAAATTACATTATCCAGACCACATTTACGCAGTCTGAATTTCTGCTCATGGAATCTTCCATCTTTAATACTGGCACCGAGATCATCCATCCTCTTCCGTTCAACAACAAAAGGTAGAACAAGCTCATGTTCTTGATTGTCTTTGCTTCTTGCAATCCATGTGAAGTCACCAACTTTTAGGCTCCTGTATTCATGATTCAAGTCTGGATACTTTTTAAATTGAGCAACTGTTGGATCATTCTTCTTTTTAAGCCTGTAAACACCAAGAGAATAATCAATTTTTAAAATATACGAGTTTACCAAGAGATTAGACACTTTAAAATACAAGAGTTTTTGTTTTTTAATTTGTTCTAGATGACTTGGTATGAAACATTTAAATTTCTATATGTCCAAGTTTCTTTCACCTTTGTCTTTTATCATAAAGACTATTTTATTATTTATTATGTAGTGTATTAATTATATTGTACTAATTAGAGCCCTCTAAATTTGCAACGCCTGGAAAAGGTGCTAGGCTGGACATTATTATGTTATATTTAAGAACTTGTAACCCTAGTGTGCAAATAAATATTTTGAGTTTGAGTTTTTTGCTATTATTTGATAAGTTGATGAAAATAAAATGTGAAATCTTAAACATTTAATAAAGAGAAACAAGATACATACCCACCAGTTTCATTCTTATCAATCAGTAATATTATATCAAATGAGCCAGGTACCAACTCAATAACATCCTTTAAGTATACAATTCCAGATGTAGATGGAACTTCATCAGCAACCGCACTACTACTTTGATTAGCAAAAGCACTGCTGGTTGACGGACCATCATTGAAAATTATATCATTAACAGTAGGAACACTCTTGGCATCTTCTAAAATCTCTCTAGCCAGTACCTTGCCATTTTCAGTCAACTGGTATTCAGCCTTTTTCTTCTTAATTTTTTCAACTAATCCTTTGTTCACTAACCTTGTCATATTAGACCAAGCTGTATAGAATGTGTCTGGTTTCGGTCGCACGAATGACTCTTCAGAATATTTTTGAGCTTTTTCCATCAAGTCTTCTTTTGATAATGAAGGTTTCTCTGGGTTTTCTACGCTCTGTTCTAGTAATGCAACGAGTAATGCGTAACCTCCTGATCTATGAGCGGGCTTATACTTCTTTTTATCTTTTTTTGTGACATTATCAGTGCTAGTAGGGCAGTCTAGGTCTATTACAACAATTTTTGACTTAGGGGCTTCAATTTTAGGTAGTTTTTCAGGGTTAATGAGCAGATAATTGTCTGATACTGGACTGTTGCTTCTGCTCCTTGTAATATACTTGTTGAATGATATAGGTGATGTGGTTGATGTAGGGCTCTCGGAACGTCTCTTCCGAGGTCTTATGTCATCACACCTTGAATCACAGTACTGGGACAGAGCTAAATTGTGATTGTAGCTATTTAAGCACTTATCAAGATACATACACAGCTTTTTATCAAATCCTTTCAGTATCATACATTCAGCTCCTGATTTTAATGGCAAAGGGTACTTGGATAATGATTCCGTTGCCTCTTTGAGCATAGGTTCAAGACTGCTTTTCTTTAATTTGGCTTCTTCATATGTATTTGATAACCAGTCTTCAAAAAGTGGATTTGGTCTTAGCCGTTTGAAGTTGACTTTCTGAGATGTAGATGATATTTGCATATTGAATGGTTTGTAAGGGTTTATTGAATAATTTAATTTAATTACCTAATGTTTATAATGTTGACTAGAATATAAAATTCGTGATTAATTCTAATTTCTACATGTACTCGAAAGAATAAAAAGATCAATCGGATCAATTTACAATTTTATCTCACTGGTCATTCGAGAGTGATTAAGTTTGATATGTACAAAAAGAGCTTCCACGAAAGGTTTTAGGGATAGTCACCCACCAGAACGTGATACCCAATTCACACACAGTTTCCTCTTCACCGGTAAATACCACAACACCACAGTTATTACCGAAATGAAAGTACATAGGTAGGTAGGTACCTATTCCCTATTCCCCAATGTCAACAGCAGAGAGCAGACTCAGTTGGACTCAGTCAGACAGACTGAGACACCTGAGACAGAGACACTAGAGACAGACAAAGAAAGATGTCAAAATAAACAATCAATAATTATTTATCATAAATTGCCATTATTAATTTATTGAGATGTTTTTGTAAATGGCATGGTACATCATAAAATCGACTAAACTAAAAAGAAAAGACAGGAATCAGGACTTTAAAACACAGTAAAAGTAATATTTTTTTATCTGTATTGTAGAAAACATTCAAATTGTCATCTTTTTTGTTTCTGTGTCTACGCTTTTTTGTATATCTGGAAAAAATATGTCAGTGATTATTAATAAACTACTAATTAGTAGAAATTGAATTCAATTGCAAATTAGGTACCATCATTATTATACTTTCATTAAACCTCCCATTCCCTAATGATGCAAAGGTACGTCAAAGTAAAATGTACGCTAACGACAACACTGCTATCGTTAGTACTGCACAATATAATATTACATATTAAATATAGTAAAGTTTGTAAGGACGGATATTTATAAATCTTACATCGAATGCAATAAATACGATAAGAACTTGGGTCATACTTGGTACACAGACATTTTTGCATTCTTAATGACTCGGTAGGCAGAAGCTATAACTTATCTTAGTAACCAGTTTTAAAATTCATTCAAAACACATTCATTCAACATGTGTATTATTTTGATTCAATTCTTTTTTTTAGGTACTTAAAATGAGGATCAGTAATGTAATAGCAAATTCAATAAAACTAGTATCTATGTTATTCTTTATGACATAAGAATGATATATCTTTTTGAATTATCGAAATCGGACCATTACTTATGAAGATATTAAGTAATAAACATTTGCCGTTCCGGCCGCTAAAAATTAATGTCCGCGGGAGCGTGTGACGTCACTCCAACGGAACCGAGCGCAGTCTGCATTCATATTTCACTATTCGGCGGAGCTGCGACGCGGTTGGTCAGTATATTTGGCAATTTATTTTACGTAAAGTGTTGTTAGAGTGTGTTTTGTGATATTTGAGTATAAAACGTCCTAAAATATGAGTACTAATAAAGTAGAGGCTGGTTTTGTGCGAGCTCAGTCAGATAATCTTCCAAAGGTGGATTCTTTCATGACATTTGATTATCTCAGTGATCTAGTTCTAAGTTAATCTACGTTACTTATTAGTAATCTTAAAATATTGATTTAAAATCTTTAGGCCTCCACACAATCGGCTATTATCGCGGTGAATCGCTGTACATTGCTGTGAACTCTCAAAAACTCTTGAGAGTTTTTCATCCAACGCAGCAATGTATAGCAAATCACCGCGATCATCGGTGATTGTGTGGAGGCAGCAGTAGGTAGGTGTAAAAAATAATGAATATAATGTATTGGTACAGAAATCTTGATAAACAAATGTTGTTTTCGTTCATTCCTATGCGGATCATTTCGCGGATGGCTATTTAACCAACTTGCGCTTTATTTAGTTCATAGTTCCCTATATACTTGTCGATCTATAACGGAAACCTTAATATTGGTTTTCAATGGCTATTTTTTGCCACCTCGTTCATTGTTACAAATAATTCATTCAGTATGTACCTACTTAGGATGGCTTGAAAAAATCATCATCAATCATCTCTTTACAACAGGATACCATTTTGAAGAAGTTTTGCGTTTTTCGGCACGTTAAAAATAATTTTTCTAAGGTAATAATAGAAGTATTTGTACATTTTGGCACTATACAATATTAATACATGTTTGAAAAGGTGAATTAGACACAAATCGGACACTTAATTTGTTTGAAAGTCACAATTAATCAAACAAAACACTGCGCGCCATACTGCTGCCAACGGCTAACCGTTGGAGTGACGTCACAGCTATCGCGGCGACCGCTCGGTGAACTTCGCTAGTAATTTGGTCATAACTTCGTCAATTTTTATCGTAGATCAAAAATTTTTGCACTGTATGTTAAGGATTACTTAGCTCTACAAATCTGCATTGTCAACTAAAAACGTTACGGATCCTCATTATCTCGTTGCCACGTTGGTTAAACCTTAAATAGTTTATAGTACATTTTGAGAACAATTAATTGGCAATACTAATTTTCTATAATCTACTACAGAATTTTAAGTCGCAGCGTCGTGTATTTTGTTAATATTTTTATGTAATACGAACGGAAGCAGATTAATTATTTGTGATGTAGTGGAGTGTGCTAAAAAGCAGCAAAATGTCGCTCGAAATCCCGTTGATGAGCACCGATGAGGTGATTGTTTGATACGATGTAAAAAAAATATTTTTCTCCTTAGAGTGTCAGTGTCGTATTCATATTTTTTTCTGTATTTATTAAGGTGATTGAATTAGATCCAGAGCAGTTACCTTCTGGAGATGAAGTGCTTAGTATACTACAACAAGAAAGATCCCAGCTTAATGTCTGGATCAATGTTGCTGTAAGTAAACTTAACCTAAAATGATTGTTTATACCAGTTACACGTAGCTCAGTCAAATACTTTTTAGAAGCCGTAAAGTAAATTTGCCCAGATATTTACGTATAGAGCAAATTAATGCATATCACGTAACTATTCCATATTTTAATTACGAAACAATAATAAGTTATGTAGCTACATGTTTTTAATGGTTCCATATTCAGTAACATTAATTTGATAAAAGTAAGCGATTACTATTCGCTCTGCTCACTCCCCTTACAAATTGCATATTGAAGTACTTTGGAACATTAATGTTTGATTGAAGTTCAAATTTAGTTTTGTGAAAGGTATTGTTATAAAGAATCCTTACATTATTGCATTTTATAATATTACAAATTCGAAAGTTACTCTGCTGCTACACTTTCATGGAAAATTTAGAACCGATTAGATACAATTTGGAACGGAGAATGGAGATAATTGAACCCTGAGGAAGAACAAAAAGTATTGTATACTTTTTATCTTTTATCTGGGTTAATAAAATATGTGGAAAAATATAACATTATACATTTATGAATAACTCTAAATATGATAATAATTTTCTTTCAGCTTGCATATTACAAACAAAAGAAGATCGATGACTTCCTCAAAATACTGGAGGCGTCTCGTACGGACGCCAACATTGACTATAGGGACTTTGAAAGAGATCAGATGCGAGCCCTCGACATGCTGGCCGCATACTATGTCCAAGAAGCCAATAAAGAAAAGGTTAAAGACAAGAAGAAGGAGTTGTTTACAAAAGCAACTCTCCTTTATACAATGGCCGATAAAATCATCATGTATGATCAAGTGAGTTGTTTTATTATTTGGAAATAGCTTACGAAAAAAAAACTGTAATATTTTAAGACATACTTTTAAAAAATTTATTGTTAAACACTTTTCTATATTCTAGAACCATCTTCTCGGCCGTGCCTATTTCTGCCTTCTTGAAGGCGATAAAATGGAGCAAGCAGATGCCCAGTTCAACTTTGTACTGAATCAGTCACCCAACAATGTTCCCTCATTGCTTGGCAAGGCCTGTATTGCGTTTAACCGAAAGGATTACAGGGGAGCATTGGCTTTTTACAAGAAAGCTTTGAGAACTAATCCGGATAGCCCAGCAGCCTTACGATTGGGTATGGGCCACTGTTTCATGAAGCTAAATAATCAGGAAAAAGCAAGGTAATTATATGTTGTTTGTTCATTTGTTTGATGGTTGAAATTAAATTTAACAATATTTAAACCCAAAATTTGATATGTAATTGATGTGAAACATTTATTTATGTAAATAGAGATGTAAACTGTCTGTGTACTTAGTATACTTCAATCTATTAATTTTATTTTATTTGGCAGTTATTCACAAATGTTCACACACTGCTGCAATATTATCTTGTGAATAATAGTTTTTTTTTATTCAGGATGGCTTTTGAGAGAGCTTTACAACTAGATCCACAGTGTGTAGGAGCACTTGTTGGTTTGTCTATCCTCAAACTCAATCTGCAAGAGAGTGAGTCAAACAAAATGGCTGTGATTATGTTATCAAAAGCCTATGCAATTGATCCCAAAAATCCTATGGTTTTGAACCATCTGGCTAACCATTTCTTTTTCAAAAAGGTAAGTTCTGATTTTGGTATAGTTAGATTCTTCCCCTTATATTTGACAGTGTACTGGACACAATATGACAGACAAGCTTTAACATAGGGATAATCTATAAAAGTTTCTTAAAAATAAAATTCTGATTAGATTTTTTAGATGATATAACTATATTTGACCATAAAAACATTCTTTTAAGCCCTATTTGAGTTATGATCAAAATATTGCATTAAAATAATCTTCTACTATCATACTTTAAACAAAATTACAATTCCGTTTGAACACTTAAGAACATAACAACAAAGTAGTGCTTAAGGATACAAACTAACATAATGTTGTACCAGGACTACAGCAAGGTACAACACCTAGCGTTGCATGCGTTCCACAACACTGAGAACGAAGCCATGCGTGCTGAGAGTTGTCACCACCTCGCGCGAGCCTTCCACGCACAGGGCGACTGTGACCAAGCCTTCCAGTACTACTACCAAGCGACACAGTTCGCGCCGCCCAACTTTGTGTTACCACATTACGGGCTGGGACAGATGTATATTTATAGAGGGGATACGGAAAATGTGAGTTTGTATTTGGAATTAGGTTATATTTTATAGCTATTTCCTCTGTGCTACTATTTAGCATTTAATGTATGGTTTACTCCATCTAATATTTTCGTTTATGTCATTATTGAAGCAAATATAGAACTCTGGACATAGAGTTAACCCTTTTGATTAGATTCATTTTGGGTGTATTTAGCATTCCTTGGAAGCATCACTTATTTGTCTGGCCATATAATTTAGTGTTTGCATGCTTCAAATATTCAATCTATTTACATAAATATTGAATATTGTTCCAAGTTTTTTCTTATTAGTTATTACTTTGTAGGCAGCCCAGTGCTTTGAAAAAGTGCTGAAAGTACAGCCGGGCAACTATGAAACAATGAAGATTTTGGGATCCTTATATGCCAACTCACCTTCACAGTCAAAGAGAGATATTGCTCGACAGCATCTAAAGAAAGTTACAGAACAGTTTCCTGACGATGTTGAAGCTTGGATAGAATTGGCACAAATATTGGAACAAAATGATTTGCAGGTAACATGGCATCAGTTTACAGAATTTGTCACCTGTTGGCCTTTGGCCGCCATATTGGTCTTGTGTGTCCAACATTTGTTGTTGTTCTAGGGCTCTCTAAACGCATATAGCACAGCAATGAAGATTCTCAAAGAGAAAGTGAATGCAGATATACCGGCGGAAATATTAAACAATGTGGCAGCCCTGCATTATAGACTAGGAAACTTGAATGAAGCTAAGAATTATTTGGAAGAAGCACTTGAAAGGTAAAGTAAAATAAAATACTAGATATTTTGATTGAAATCATGGTTAGTTCATGAGTGTCGAAAATAATAATATCTAATTATTTATATCGCGTCGCACAGTAAAATATCAGTTGTCTTCATCTATAATCATAATTTGTTCGGGACGGATTATCAAATACCTCTCTCTACCAGCAAACTTATAAACTCCTCTCAGATTTCGTAAAAGCTTGCCCTTATGACGCGTCTGTGTCACTATACTGAACATCTCTCATCACGAACAACATTCCACCTTTTTAGAGAGAAAGCAGACGCTGAAACATTGGACGCTCAATACTACAACTCTATAGCCGTGACCACTATGTACAACTTGGCGCGGCTGAACGAGGCGCTATGTGTGTACAACAAGGCAGAGAAACTTTACAAAGACATATTGAAGGAGCATCCCAATTATATTGATTGTTATTTGAGGTAAGAAAATCATAAACCTTTGTCAGGTACAACCTTGAGCTTTTTCTGAACAGTTATTATAAACTGAATCGGGTATTCTCGGGTACAGTCAAGATTAATCGTGATTAAAATTATAAAGTCGTATGAATTTTCACTTTTATGCTATCGATTTTCCCTAAAATGAACATATTTGCAAAGAGATAATTGTTAACTTTGATTTGAAATGCCTTTAGACCCGACTGTTTAGAAGTTCTAATTCAGATTATTGGCTACCATTGTGTAATTTGTTGTGTTGTGTGTTTTGAAATATGGCAACATTTTTACAGATTAGGCTGCATGGCTCGCGACAAGGGTCAGATCTACGAAGCTTCTGATTGGTTCAAGGAAGCTCTCAAAGTGAACACAGAGCACCCCGACACATGGTCGTTACTAGGCAACCTGCATTTAGCTCAGCAAGAGTGGGGACCGGGCCAGAAGAAGTTTGAGAGGATATTACAGAACTCCAGCACGTCTAACGATGCTTATTCGCTGATCGCTCTTGGTGAGTGTTCTTTTATTATGTCATTGCAGCTTTTTGGAGTTTTATTCCCATCTGTTTGTGTTAAGTAAGTAAGTGTTAAGTACCAATGGTGCAACCCAGCTTGTTGAAAATGTTTGGTCATTTTTTTTCCATTATATAGTTTTAAATGTAATATCAATTTTGTCTTCAATACTATCTGTCTATTACTCAGGTAATGTATGGCTCCAAACCCTACACCAGCCCTGCCGCGAGAAAGACAGAGAGAAGCGTCATCAGGAGCGAGCGCTCACCATGTACAAGCAAGTGCTTAAGAACGACCCCAAAAATATATGGGCAGCCAACGGCATCGGATGCGTACTCGCGCATAAGGTAAACTATATTTTATTTTAAAGAGTTACCGCAGCCCTGGAATGCAATAGAAGAAACATGGGTTTATTTGAGGATGAAAACATAATAGGTACTCCACTTGAATACACTTAACCTTAGTTCTTAAAAAACAATTGTTTTTTTTTGTCAGAACTTTTTCCGTTAAAAGTTCTGTATGTGATTAAATCGTCAGCCAGTTATTAGCTATTTACATGAATATTTACTACATATTTACGAACTTGTTGTGTGTATGTGTATCTTTGGCACAGGGTTGTGTTAACGAGGCTCGTGACATTTTCGCGCAAGTCCGTGAAGCGACGGCCGACTTCCCCGACGTGTGGATGAACATCGCCCATATTTACGTAGAACAGAAACAGTATATTAACGCTATACAAATGGTGAGTTTTGTTTTTATGTATACTAATTAAAAAAATAAAAAATAATAAAAAAGTTTTTTTTTTAATATAAAAGGTATTACTTTTGTATTAAAAATGGTAAAGTTCGAAGTACAGTTATAGCTAAGGTTAAATATGTATTTAAACTTTTGACCGCCACAGACTACATGACTGAATAAAATTGTAGTTTGGCACCGAGAGCACACTTTTTGCGTTTTTTTTTCTGACGTGGCGGTCAAAGGGTGATACAGACAATGTATTCCAAAAATAATTGCACAAGATTTCGTTTGTTAGTACGAGAACTGCGTGCGCAAGTTCCGCATGCACCACGACGTGGAGTGGCTGACGTGGGTGGCGCGCGCGCAGACGCTGGCGGGCCGCGCCGGCGCCGCGCGGGCGTCCCTGCTGCGCGCGCGCCGCGTGGCCCCGCACGACGCCGCGCTCGCCTACAACACCGCGCTCACGCTGCGCCGCCGCGCCGCGCTCGTGCTGAAGGACGACCGCTCCGACCTGCGCCTGGTGCTGCGCGCCGTGCACGAGCTGCACGTGTCGCACCGCCACTTCTCGCGCCTGGCCGCCGCCGCGCCCGACGCGCAGGCCGCGCGCCCCGACAGCGCCGCCGCCGCCGCCGAGGCGCGCACCTGCGCCGACCTGCTGTCCCAGGCGCAGTGGCACGTGGCCCGCGCGCGCCGCCAGCACGACGAGGAGGTCACCCTGCGCGACCGCCAGCGCGAGCAGCGGGAGGCCTTCCGCAGGCAACAGGTACCCGCACACACACACACATACAGTGGCACGTGGCCCGCGCGCGCCGCCAGCACACAGAGGAGGTCACCCTGCGCGACCGCCAGCGCGAGCAGCGGGAGGCCTTCCGCAGGCAACAGGTACCCGCACACACACACACATACAGTGGCACGTGGCCCGCGCGCGCCGCCAGCACGACGAGGAGGTCACCCTGCGCGACCGCCAGCGCGAGCAGCGGGAGGCCTTCCGCAGGCAACAGGTACCCGCACACACACACACATACAGTGGCACGTGGCCCGCGCGCGCCGCCAGCACACAGAGGAGGTCACCCTGCGCGACCGCCAGCGCGAGCAGCGGGAGGCCTTCCGCAGGCAACAGGTACCCGCACACACACACACATACAGTGGCACGTGGCCCGCGCGCGCCGCCAGCACACAGAGGAGGTCACCCTGCGCGACCGCCAGCGCGAGCAGCGGGAGGCCTTCCGCAGGCAACAGGTACCCGCACACACACACACATACAGTGGCACGTGGCCCGCGCGCGCCGCCAGCACGACGAGGAGGTCACCCTGCGCGACCGCCAGCGCGAGCAGCGGGAGGCCTTCCGCAGGCAACAGGTACCCGCACACACACACACATACAGTGGCACGTGGCCCGCGCGCGCCGCCAGCACACAGAGGAGGTCACCCTGCGCGACCGCCAGCGCGAGCAGCGGGAGGCCTTCCGCAGGCAACAGGTACCCGCACACACACACACATACAGTGGCACGTGGCCCGCGCGCGCCGCCAGCACGACGAGGAGGTCACCCTGCGCGACCGCCAGCGCGAGCAGCGGGAGGCCTTCCGCAGGCAACAGGTACCCGCACACACACACACATACAGTGGCACGTGGCCCGCGCGCGCCGCCAGCACACAGAGGAGGTCACCCTGCGCGACCGCCAGCGCGAGCAGCCGGAGGCCTTTCGCAGGCAACAGGTACCCGCACACACACACACATACAGTGGCACGTGGCCCGCGCGCGCCGCCAGCACACAGAGGAGGTCACCCTGCGCGACCGCCAGCGCGAGCAGCGGGAGGCCTTCCGCAGGCAACAGGTACCCGCACACACACACACATACAGTGGCACGTGGCCCGCGCGCGCCGCCAGCACACAGAGGAGGTCACCCTGCGCGACCGCCAGCGCGAGCAGCGGGAGGCCTTCCGCAGGCAACAGGTACCCGCACACACACACACATACAGTGGCACGTGGCCCGCGCGCGCCGCCAGCACACAGAGGAGGTCACCCTGCGCGACCGCCAGCGCGAGCAGCGGGAGGCCTTCCGCAGGCAACAGGTACCCGCACACACACACACATACAGTGGCACGTGGCCCGCGCGCGCCGCCAGCACACAGAGGAGGTCACCCTGCGCGACCGCCAGCGCGAGCAGCGGGAGGCCTTCCGCAGGCAACAGGTACCCGCACACACACACACATACAGTGGCACGTGGCCCGCGCGCGCCGCCAGCACGACGAGGAGGTCACCCTGCGCGACCGCCAGCGCGAGCAGCGGGAGGCCTTCCGCAGGCAACAGGTACCCGCACACACACACACATACAGTGGCACGTGGCCCGCGCGCGCCGCCAGCACACAGAGGAGGTCACCCTGCGCGACCGCCAGCGCGAGCAGCGGGAGGCCTTCCGCAGGCAACAGGTACCCGCACACACACACACATACAGTGGCACGTGGCCCGCGCGCGCCGCCAGCACACAGAGGAGGTCACCCTGCGCGACCGCCAGCGCGAGCAGCGGGAGGCCTTCCGCAGGCAACAGGTACCCGCACACACACACACATACAGTGGCACGTGGCCCGCGCGCGCCGCCAGCACACAGAGGAGGTCACCCTGCGCGACCGCCAGCGCGAGCAGCGGGAGGCCTTCCGCAGGCAACAGGTACCCGCACACACACACACATACAGTGGCACGTGGCCCGCGCGCGCCGCCAGCACGACGAGGAGGTCACCCTGCGCGACCGCCAGCGCGAGCAGCGGGAGGCCTTCCGCAGGCAACAGGTACCCGCACACACACACACATACAGTGGCACGTGGCCCGCGCGCGCCGCCAGCACACAGAGGAGGTCACCCTGCGCGACCGCCAGCGCGAGCAGCGGGAGGCCTTCCGCAGGCAACAGGTACCCGCACACACACACACATACAGTGGCACGTGGCCCGCGCGCGCCGCCAGCACACAGAGGAGGTCACCCTGCGCGACCGCCAGCGCGAGCAGCGGGAGGCCTTCCGCAGGCAACAGGTACCCGCACACACACACATACAGTGGCACGTGGCCCGCGCGCGCCGCCAGCACACAGAGGAGGTCACCCTGCGCGACCGCCAGCGCGAGCAGCGGGAGGCCTTCCGCAGGCAACAGGTACCCGCACACACACACACATACAGTGGCACGTGGCCCGCGCGCGCCGCCAGCACACAGAGGAGGTCACCCTGCGCGACCGCCAGCGCGAGCAGCGGGAGGCCTTCCGCAGGCAACAGGTACCCGCACACACACACACATACAGTGGCACGTGGCCCGCGCGCGCCGCCAGCACGACGAGGAGGTCACCCTGCGCGACCGCCAGCGCGAGCAGCGGGAGGCCTTCCGCAGGCAACAGGTACCCGCACACACACACACATACAGTGGCACGTGGCCCGCGCGCGCCGCCAGCACGACGAGGAGGTCACCCTGCGCGACCGCCAGCGCGAGCAGCGGGAGGCCTTCCGCAGGCAACAGGTACCCGCACACACACACACATACAGTGGCACGTGACCCGCGCGCGCCGCCAGTACGACGAGAAAATCAATCAGTCACACCAAGGGGTATCCTGTTACCCTGTAACTGAGTTGTAGAAGTCAGATAGGCGTCGCTGCCTGTAAAATACTGGTAATCTGAAGACGTAATTTGAAGGGCTGATGATGATATTAACAAAACCTACTCAATACAGGAAGAAGAACGCAAACGTCGCGAAGAAGAACAACAGAAGAGTACAGTGGAGATGTTACAAAAGCGACAAGAATACAAAGAGAAGACCAAGAACGCTTTACTATTCGCCGACATGCCATCTGAGAACAAGTCGAAGGGCGGCCGCGGCAGAAGGCGAGACGAGTATGTTTCTGATTCGCCTGGCAGTGGCAGCGAAGGACCTAGGGAAGAGGGGTAAGTTATTTCTAACTCATAATAACCTGTATCTTTTCTAAAACAGACCGATAAAGTACAGTATATTTGCTTTCTTTTCTAGCATATGTCGTTTTCACAGATTCATTGCTAAAAATACAAAACCATACTTAAGTTTCCAACACAATAGAATTCCACGAAATATTTTGTTTTTTTTACCACCTGGAAGTCATATATCACTTCTAGCTTCTTTTTATTCAAATGTGTGACGTCATAGTGGCGAAGCTGGATACTGGATGGATATGACAGATTATGTATTTAGTGTAAAACCCTAAATAAGGGAAGTTTGTAATAAAGGCGCCCTTAATTTAAGAACCTGATTAAGTGTAATGTAATAACCCTTTGTGGATTATATTTTATAATTTTCATATCTATAAATCACAATCTTAATTTCCAGTCGCGAGCCGAAGCAGCGTAAACGCAAGCGCGAGCCAGGCGAGGGTCGCAAGAAGTCGCGCAAGAACAGGCGCGGCTCGGGTAGTGACAGCGACCCACCGAAGAAGCGAGGCAGGAAGAAGGTTAGTTCTAAATATTAATTAAAGTATTGTGGGGGTAGGTTTATATGTTGTTGGATGTACTTCAATGAGGGACACATGATGGGTAATATACGTTTACTGACTGGTACCAGATTACATAACTATTAATTATAAACTACATTTCGACCTAACTGATTGGGTGCGGGGAGACGACTGCTGCGCCGCGCTAATACCACCGCGCGCCTGTACGCTAAACTCATGCGTCAGCAGTACGTCTCAGTTTACAATGAACTGTGTCCCTACAGTATTACTAAAAAAAAACTTGTGAAGATATATGTTTGTTACTCTTTCACGCAAAAACTAATGAATGGATTTTGATGAAATTTGCTACACACGTAGTTTATAACCTAGATTAACATATTGGATACTAGGTGCGCGATTTTGTTCTCTCGGGATGCAGGATGAAACCGCGGAATACAGTTAGCGTTTTAATAAATTGTATAATTGTGTTTCTAACTTTTTAGGGTTCCGTAACCTAAATAGAAAAACGGAGCCCTTATAGAATCACTTCTTTGTCTCTGCCTTCAAAACGAAGTAAAATTTTCTGGTCCTAAATTCCGAAACTTTACGATTCAATCATTCATATTACAACGATTATCAAACAATTATATTATCAACAGGGTGAAAAAGGTATCGGCAAGCGCGAAAAAGCACGAGCAGCGAAAGCTGCCGATGAAAAACTCAGCGCGAAACAACGCGCGAAAATCGTTTCCAAGGAAACGATATCGACTTCAGAGTCAGAATCTGATGCCTCTCGCAAGTCGCGCAGCAGAAGTCGCAGTGGGAGTGGAAGTCGCAGCGGGGGAAGTAGAAGCCGCAGTCCGCCCGCCAATAAGGGACGCAAGAGGATTATGTCTGCATCTGACAGTGATAGGTAGGATTTTATTACTCCTTATAAAACTTTAGTAACGAATTCCTGAGTTGCAAGCGTATGAAATATTATCATTGAGAACGACTCGACTTACATTGTACATGAATATGGTTGTTATTATTTCCATAATTGTTTGACCACCATTTTATTTATTTGAATATCAACCGGAAATTATGCACCCGTAAAAAGTCAGGTCACCACGCTAGTTATATAAAAATACTAGCTGCCCCGCGCGACTTCGTTCGCGTGGTATGCAACTCCTACCCAACTCCTACCCAACTCCTACCCAACTCCTACCCTTTTTTTTTATCCTATGTCCTTTTCCTGGTTCCAAGCTGCCTCCCCTCCAATTTTCAGCCAAATCGGTTCAGCCGATCTTGAGTTATAAGTGGTGTAACTAACACGACTTTCTTTTATATATATAGATTACGCCTTTAACTTTCAGGTCCAAAAGTCGTTCAAGATCACGGTCAAAGTCCAAATCTCGCAGTCGGTCAGGCTCCGCCAAGAGTCGTTCAAGGTCCAAAAGCAAATCCCGTTCCAAGAGTCGCTCCAGATCTAAAGGGCGGTCTAGGTAAGATCTATTTATTACGTAAATTTCCTTTTGTCGTATTATACTCTTTGTACCCCTGTTGTAGAACAGTTTTTAGATAAAAATTATACTAACTTGATTTTTACCTATATTTTAGGTCGAAAAGCGGATCAAGATCAAAAAGCCGTTCTAGGTCGAAGAGCAGGTCCCGTTCGAAAAGCCGATCTCGTTCGAAGAGTCGCTCCAAATCCAAAAGTGTTTCCAGATCACGGTCCAGGTAAGAACCATCTGATTCCTAATTATTTTTGAAGAGGTAGGGAAACAAGTCCCTAGTTTAAATCCTTACTTAATATTATAAATGCGAAAGTAACTCTGTCTGTCTGTTACGCTTTCACGCCAAACCTGTACTGGACCGATATAAATGAAATTTGGTACAGAGATAGAATAGACCCTGAGGAAAAACATAGGCTACTTTTTACCCGGGTGCGCTAAGTAGTTCCCTCGGGATGCGGGTGAAACCGCGGGAAACAGCTAGTCTTCGATAATTGTAAAACGGACTCCTCACGGTGCGTGTGATTGGAGTCCGAACCGACACACCGTGGAAAGACTATCGTTGGTAGTAGCGCAGACACATCTTTTACGTACGTGTAGTGAGCGATAAACCTCAGAATTACGCTCTGTTGGAAACCAGCTTTAAAATCACTTTGATGACTTTCTATTTGCAGCTGGTTAAGGATGTTAGTGGGTGGGTTCCTTAACTGTTTCGGGGGAACATTACCATAAATCTTTCATACAGGCATAATTTTAATGTCAATTAATGTACCAAAGCAGTTGAGCAAGAGCAGAAGAGCAAGAACACCCTGTTCTACCTACTAATAAAAATTGTTATTCCACAGGTCAAAGAGCAGATCTCGTTCCAAATCCAAAAGCGTATCAAGATCTAGATCACGTTCGAGATCTAAAAGCGGATCTCGGAGCAGATCGGGTTCTAGAGCCGGATCTCGCGCGTCCAGATCACGCTCACGATCTGGTTCTAGATCAAGATCCGGATCCAGAAATTCTCGACCAGACACACCGGTCTCTAGGAAATCCGTATCTGCGAGTGAAGATGAAGCTTAGATTAGGATGTAAATATTTGACTTTGGTTTTTCCTGTAATTTTCATTACCTACAAGGTAAGAGTGAATTACATTTTCAGTTTTGTTGATAAGTATATATTTGCAAAAGTTGTACTTTCGTTGTTTTAAATTTTTGGACCGGTATGAGAATACGTGGCGCTTTGTATGTGCTAACTCTGTTTCTGGCACAGAGTGACTTATTTTACCCGAAATTTATTTGTATTTACCACGACGAATGAATGTAAAATCAAAAACCGATGGCCATGCTTGAATAGGGTCTTGAATCGTAAAGCTCCATCTGAGTCATAAAAGAAGCTTAAATTGGACATTCTCTATGAAGTCACAATAATTATATATATACATATATTTTATACACATAGCTTCCTCCTGTATAGCTTTTAAAAGATGTTCTTCCAATTTAATGAAATGGACTTATATCATGTTGTGTTTCTGGCTTAGTTTCTTGGTTATCATAGAAAGTCGGGGCGGTGTTAACAGAAATAATTAAGACAATTCAATTTCAACTCTAAATACATTGTGCATAAAGTATAAAATTGTACAACAAATAGTTTAGTACACTGACAATTTATCAATCAAGTGAAGTTTACTCAAATAAAATGCTTGCAAAGACTATTTAATAAAAGGTAACATGTTCACATATTTGGTGTTATGTTTACACACTGCACACTAAAGTTCTAAATGTGTGTTGAAATTGACACGAAATAATTCTGCATAAGTTTGGCACAATATTATTAATGTGTGACACGATCACCTTGTCCTATATACAAAAAAGGTTGCATTGTACGTAATGGTAAATGGTGTGGTTAAATGGTCTGAGTATCTATAATTTCATGGTGTGTTTCGCTATTCCGACGATCTGCTAACCCTTACATCTCACTGTTAATGTTTCCTTTGACTGTTTCGAATCCTCCTTATTTCTCGATCTTGTTTAAAACTTGTAATATGTTCTGATAATTTAATGAGCGATGATTGTAACTGAATAAAATGAGAAAAATACCAATATTGTGTTTTTTTATCGTTTATCCGTCGTTAGAATCAAATAATACAACAACATCATGAAAACATTGTATATTTAAGTCCCAATTTAGAGTACATATTTAAATTATTCGCATTTTAATTTCAAGAAACTCAATATATTTATACATCGTTTTATTGTGTTTAGCGTTTAAATAACTTGCAACATTTTAATAAATAGCTTAAATATTTTACAATTAACATAACACAACCATCATATTGGTGAAATAACATCATTTGTTAGAAACTCTTATAAAACAAAGTAACTATAATGTGTAGAATACAAGTTGTATATACGACACTGAAAAGGTTGAAATGTCAAGACTCGAAGATATCGAGTTCAATGCATGGACAGCATGTTTATTTCTAATATACATGTTTAAACTGAGTCGACTAGCGAGTTCTTTGTTTATACACATCACGTGTTCACGTGCACGCTCACTTTTTGATTTTCATATCGTATTAGCGAAAGTATATGAGGATGTACGTTTGTTACTCTTTCAACGTAATAATTACTGAATTGATTTGGATGGAATTTGGTACACACGTAGTTTAGAACCTGGATACATATGGCATACTTTTTTCTGGACGTGTGAAGAACCTGTGGATGCGGGTGAAACCGCGGGAAAAAGCTAGAGTTATAATATTGTTGGTATTCAGAGTCATGAGAGATGTTTTTCAATCTTTTCAGTTTACAAAATATACACCCTGAAAAAGTATAAGACAATTCCAAAGTTACAATCTCAATTTACTGATAGATTTATCTAATGGACTAAAAATGTTCACTATTAAAATCTTAATACTTACTTTTAATAATTGAGCGTCATAATAACTTTGCTAGAATTTCAGATAAAATAATATCAACAATTAGATATATTTTGCTAAAAGTACATTATATCGGAACGGAATTCGTTTAACAATAAAAGTTGAGGAAATTGCATAACCGTAATAAATTGCTCACTCTATAGAATAATTATAATTAAAACAATAAAGCTCAATTGAGAATCATATTCCGCTACAAAACTGAAAATAGTGTTGGACTTCTCAATTTGAATGAATATCAAAATCCGCGGTCAGCCTTCACTAAGTTTAAATGTTCTAAATCTTACAAAATCTCGATAAGTACAATTTCTCACAATTGATAGAAACTAGATTTCAAAATGTTATATAAAGATTTCTATTTTAATATTTGAGAATAAAAATTGAGTCAAAATTCGAACATGTGGCAGTTTTCGGTTTCTTTATAATCAAGATTACCCAGTTATTGCTAGGTATAATAAAATGGAGCATTTAGATATAAATTACTAAAACTATTTAACTTTAATGTGCGCTAATATATTATACTAAACTATTCATGACTAGTATTCTAGGTAGTCAGTGTTTCTATAGCTAATATTTGGTGAGATTAAACATTATATTGAATGATTACATTTTTAGGTATTTAGATACACTATAATCTTCCAGTCAAATGTTTTTGTTATTAAAATTAAATTCTTTCTCAATAGCTTCATACATGTCTAATGATGTATGTGAAACTGAAATAAGAGGGGATGCAAAATCGATAAATTTAGTCGTTTTCTTAATTTTTATAAATGCCCAAGTCGCATTTAAGCAATTGCGTTTTATAAGGTGTTCTAATGGAATTAAATTTAAGCAGTAGCAGGTCTAAGCTTGGACCATATCGGTGGGACACGTTTTTTATAGCCAAAGATCACTGCTGTTAAATATTTAAAGTAATATCTTTACACCCTTGCTTCAACCACTTCTGCAGTAATATTATGACAAAAACATTCTTAGAATGATGAAATACGAAAAGGCGGTATGTCTTAAAACTACATGGGAATGACTAGCCATAATATGACAATCGCTTCTTAGGACGACATTTAGACCTTACAATACGAGTATTCCGTGTGTAACCACACCACTGAATATTTTTTGGTAACCACACCACCGTAATGAAGTTCTTATTCAAAACTTATGCATTTATCGATATCAATTATTACACGTTACACACCACTAGTCGGCAGTGGTGTGGTTACCAATAAATAACTGTAAACGACACCCCAGTGGTGTCGTTGATACGCACGGAGTATTCTAATACTTCGAGTATCAATAATACGAATGCGGGTTCTTTACAAACAATACATAATTATAGTGATCATCGTCCTACAAAGATCCTATTTAGTAAATTACCAGGTCGAAGTTTATCGACCTTATTTTCTTAGCAATAAGGTTGAAAAATGGTTGAGTAGAAGTTACTCGTACCTTTATTACACAGGTATAGTATAAATCTGTTTATGTTTCTTATATCATTCCGTAAATACATTATTCTTTAACATAATAGTCCCTAACTTAGAATATAGCTGGAGACGGCGCGGCGTATGATGTTGATTTTAATATTTTTTTTGAAAATACTTTCTGTTCTATTCGAAAATCTTTTCAAGGATGATATAAGCTCGAACGGCGCAAATTGTTAGTATCTTACATCAAACTTTGTATAAATTGTTATCAATAATTTGGTATAAATCATTTTTGATCTTTTCTAGAAAATAATAGTTTTTATAATGTTAAAAATAGTGATATCAACTTGTTTAAAGGTAGAAATGTATGAATTTGATTTTAGCTACTCCTAGCAATACATCGAATTTTAACTGTGGTGTAAATATGCTGCCTCCAGTATATTGTTCTAACGTCTCTATCACATATACATACTTACATTAACAGGCCTCTTTAGCGATTTGCGCGCCGTTGGTCTGCGCGAAGGTGACTGTGCCGTTAGGGACAGCCTGTGGGCCTCCTAGGAACGAAGTGAAGGTCGTGTCTCTACTCATTGGGGGTTCCAAACCTTCGATAGGTATGCAGTCTAAAGTCGGTACTGTGTATTCCCTGGGAAAGTGACGAAAAAAATGTAGAAGAAAATGCTATGTAGTTAACATAATTATAGTAAAAATTGAAATAAACTTACATAGAAACATTATCCTGCGACTGCACAGAGTCGTTGACTAGCTGCGGCAGTCTGTCAGGCTGTGGCGCCGGCTGTCGCGTCGGGCGTGCACTGAACAGAAACACGCCAACCATCGCCAGCATGTACGACAGGAAATATAGGGCGTGGAACTGTAATTTAAGATTTTTATTGAACTACTTGACCAATTACAAAAAAAAATGTTTTTAATAGAAAGCTGCATTTTGTGTGAGTGTTATAGGCTATGTTTATGTGAATATATCATGGGTAATGAAAATAACAACACTAAATACAAACTCACCTTGAATTGAAATATATACATCCCAGCAATGAGAGTGTAGTAATCAGCTGACAGGAACGATAGATGCAATATTATAGACCCAGCATCCCTCAGCATAAAACACTGTAAAATCTGGAATATTGTCTGTACTGAGCAGTAGCTACCCAGCTGTACTATGGTGTCCAAATCATACCAGTTAAATGCCATTAGTTCACTGAATTCTAGGAAAAATGTCTGGGTACATGATACCACACTGCCTATCAGGCCGAGGAAGGCCAGGTAGTCTGAGCAGGATAGTGTTGTCAGCATCATTTCTTGGAGTACTGTGACCATGGCATAGAGTAAAGAGCCAGCGAGGCAAAGCATGTCGCCGACTAGCTGGTTTTTACCTGAAAGATAAAGAAACAGTGTAAGGAAATGTAACATTTTTGATATGAAAATGCATGTAACAAAATGAGCAAAACACAGTTTATTTATTTACAGTTCAGCAGTAGTGAAAACTAAGTGAGGCAAAATTCTATTGATGTAAGATAATATCCTCAAATTTAATCTCTAAAAATATATTAAAACAAGACAAGTGGTAATCAGCAGCCTGGACTTCATTATTATTTTTATAAAAAGCCGAAATCTACATGTTTTCAAAATCTCAAATAAAAGTGACTTGGTGTCTGACTGTTGCTGATAGAAGACAAAATAGAGGGTTAAAAATTAAGTAACTACATACCATCAGTGGGTGCTCCCTCAACATCAGCCCACACAACGCAGACAACTGCCATCAAGCCCATGGTAGCACCAGCTACATGGACCACACCGAGTCTCTGCCCTCTCCATGCACCACCCACTAATGCGGCTCCTACACCGCTGCAGGCTAGCAGCTGTCAGCTCAGCACTGATGTGAACCGCTGTGACATCACCAGCAGCCAGCTCGCCGTTACATCCAGGGTACATGATATTATAACTACCCACCATTTCCTACAAAATTAAGAAGAAAATTGACTATAAAAAATGATGTCACATGTTTTTATTAAGTTTTTCTTTCCATAATAGAAGTCGGAATTCATTAGTGACATCTACCAACAAAAAAAGTTATTAAAAGGCTTTTATTATATATATAGATAATAGAGATATAGATATTTCAAAACAGTTCTAGCTTCTTACAAAAGAAAACAAACAATAAAATATAGTTTTCACTTACTTGGACAAAGTTTTGAGCCCATTACAGAGCAAGGATGGTGTGAATAGTATAAAGAGCGTCAAGTACGGAACCACAAGTTGCCCAGTAGTGGGGAACTGCCAAGTAGCACTTTGCAACAATGTGGTCAATATACATTTACCACTGAGTAGCAATGACAACACTTGTCCCAGAAGAATGCTTCGCCACACCCGCCTGAATCCGATAAAAAGGAATAGGTATAACACTTTTGTTTTTAAAACAAGCAATAAATAAAAAGAACTCCAAATACTACTAGCCATCGCCCGAGCTCCGAAAAGTACTCTTCAATTTTATCACTGAAAGTGGGGTCTTCCATTATTCTCTTGGACGTAGACAGAATATTTAACTACAAATTGAATTGTTCAGGATAAAATCCTCGAAGATAATCAAGATATTAAAATAAACAGCCATAATTTTCTTCACACGGGCTGAAAGGCAAAACAAAATTTGACAATTAAAAATTTCGTTCTAAAACATTCTTTATCAGTGAACGACCACAAAAGATTTGAAAAGAATATTTAATTTGCAGTACCTTCCTAATTTGTGTATTTGGCTAAAATATCTTATTAAAAGATAATCAAAGGTTGAATTTCTCAATAATTAATTTTAAAATTATACTAAGATGCTGAATGGGCTGCATTCCGAACAATAACGCACAAAATCCTGTCAAACCAAACAAATCTTTACGAACGAACATGTTCAGTCAGTTCTTCTGAATTGGAAGTTGTGTTTGTTTTTACTCCTCTTTCTTTCTATTTGTGTAATTAGAAGCTAACTGATTCATTTACATTATTTTCATTCTTCTTAGCGAAATACTCTGTAATAATTATGGGAGATGGTAAGTTATAACTTCACTTTATTAACGCTTAACAAGTTTGTGCATAGATAGCGTTCTTTAATTTTGGTTATTTCGTTATTTTTCAGAGGATGTTATTCGTAGAAGACTGCTAATAGATGGTGATGGAACAGGAGACGACAGACGATTGAATGTGCTCCTGAAAACGTTAATAAAATGGTGTAATAGCACTGACGAGAAACCTGAAGAGAGGTTAGAATTACAGATCGAAAAATTACTGTGATGTTATTGCATTTATTCCTCTTTAGATAATGTAAATGAACACAATCATTTTGTTACAGCAAGGCAACCCACGACCGCATGCTCGCTCAACTAGCGCAATGTGAATTTGCCGTAACCAAATCTCAACTAGGTTCAGAAATGATGGCGGCAGAATTAAAAAGTTACGAAGCCATGTCAAAAATACTAGAGAAATCTATAGAAGTAGCTAAAAGCAATATAGAAAAGAGTAAGGCAGATCTAGCACAAGCAAAGACAGTACGCAAGAATCGCATTGAGTATGATGTTTTGGCAAAGGTAATAAGTGAACAGCCTGACAGAAAGGAGACTTTAGAACGTCTGGGCACTTTAAAAACAGAACTGGCCAGTTTGGAATCTACTAAACAGCAGTTGGAAAGCCGTTTAGCTTTAAGAAAGAAACAATTTCATGTTTTGGTTACTTCAATACACCAGTTGCAAGCGTTGTTGGATGAGCCAGATGACACTGAATCTGTCTCTGATGATATAGATATGAAGGATATTTTGAATGAACCTTAGATGTTATAGTTTTAAATATTTAATGTCAGTCTACCTTTTAGGAATGTAATTCATCATTTTAAGAAACTTTTCTCATTGACTGGTAAACTTATTTAAGTATGGCCTTTCTTGAAATACTATTCTGTAATAGGGTATGTGCAGCTATATAAAAAAATATCAAATGTATTTAATTTTACTCCGAAACACCTGCTAATAAATTAATTATTCACCATTAAAAATTATGGGCGTACATACATACATGGTTGAATAAAGAACCTCTTTTCTCAGTTGGTTAAATAATTCAACTTTTTAATCTGTTATTTACATAACCAGAAACAATGAACGCTACAATGCATTTAAATATGATATCAGCAGAGGAAGTGTAATTAACTAACAGTAAAGTAAACAACACAATATTTCTTTATGTTATTAATTATATTAAGTTTAATAATAATATTAAGAGATACATAATTATGTAACAAAATTAGCCTGGTATGCATAAGCAAAAGTACATATCTGCCTAAACTAATTTTGTTTCCTAAAATTTGTAATTTTTCATTTATGCATAATTTTTATGATTATTCTAGTTCTTTTAGGTAATACCATAAGAAAAATCTGCACATACCTTATTGTAGTCAAGTAAAAAGTATTTTTTTTGTTGAGAAAAGTTGATTTTTAATCTGCAAGTATTTTAATTTTTGTAATGAGAGTACTCTAAATGATAAGTAACATTTTATCTAAGCATTTTGTATTGTATCATGGCTCATGCTGTTTATAAATATATTATGCATGATTATTTTTGACAGTGTAATGTTTACAAGTTTTATTCATATCATGTCCCCTCCTTTATTCCCTATTTATATCTGTTTTTATATACCATGAGGTCAAAAAATCAATTACAGGTGATTTGGGCTATATTGTGTCATCATCATCTGTCTAGCCTTTACCCAACTATGTTGGGGTCGGCTTCCAGTCTAAACTGCATGCAGCTACCTACCAGTGTTTTCCATGGAGTGACTGCCTATCTGACCTCCACAACCTAGTTACCGGGTAATACGATACACCTTGGTAAGACTGGTTGTCAAACTTTCTGGCTTCTGACTACCCGTAATGACTGTCAAAGATCTACAAATGACAGCCGAGGTACGGAGGAGTCTCGGTATGACACAGATGGTCACCCATACACGGACCGACCGCGCCAAGCGTAGCTTAACCTTTGATCGGTCGAACCGTGCGACTGTTACATAGCCATGAGCTCCTCGGGGTAGGTATTATGATAGTTATTGCTTACTATTACCATTTAAAAAAAAATATAGGGCTGGCAATTTCTTTACGCACATTCACCAAACGCTATAGTTGACGCGTCTATGCATCGTACAGTACCTACTGTTAACACAAGTACAATGGCGTCGACGTCCACTCGTAGTTTCGGGATGTAAATTTGAATGCATGTTACTGCCCTACGCCCCATACCATGAGCTACATCTTGACGGGAGGCAAATCGTATAGGTAATATTGGTTTAGGATATTAATCATCATCGGCGATCAACGGTTAACTGTAGTGGTACTCTTGTACTCTGCCTGTCTTAAAGACACAGTATAATTTTAATTTTTTAAGAGAAAAAGTATATTATTTCTACCTATTTACCGTTGGTAGTTGTAAGTGCATTAATTTTTATAAAAAAACTTCCAGTATTGCACAACACAATTAATTATCCTACCATACAATTAATTGTCATTATCAAAAGGTTACACATATAGAGGGTAGTTAGACAGAAAAAGGGAACTAAATAATTTACCTACCTACTTAATTAAAAGAATATTATGTACGTGGGTAACCCAAAAAAGGTAAGTTCTAAGAAAATACAGTTTTCTTGAAGGTGGCAATAGTTAATTCAACGCTGAACTCCATTAATGTTTTAAAACCGTTTACCTTGGGTCGCGAACAAACAGAATGTCCAGTTTTTATACATAGTGTATCTAAGTGGTAAATATTTTGTTTTACTTCATTATTACTGGATACAAGTGACGTAATTACCTACTAGCCGTGTCAGCGATAGAGGCTGTCATGGGAATAAGCGAGGTCGCCTTTGTAGTTATTTTAGTATTCAGTGTTTGTTTACACAAAGAGTCACATGAGTCAGTAGTTAACCTATCCTGAAATTCCTCTACAGTTATTTCAAAATAATCTATCTTATCATCATCGACCTTTTTACTATCCCACACTTGGCTAAAGGCCTCTTAGTTGGGGCGGGAGGTATAGTATTAGCCCTTTCTCCGGGCGCGCTTAGAAATTTTATTTTATTTTACACTTATATTGCTTCGTGCCAGTTTTCGAACCCGCACACTCGTACACGACTAAGTCTATTTACCCATAGGTAACTCTTGGCGTTATTCCTTTCTGTGCATACATACTTTGTTGTTATTACAATGTTTTAGAAGACTAGATGGAATGGGGGAATACAATAGGTATCTATTGTTTTACGTAGAAAGACAGACAGTAGGCCTTTCACACTAAGAAAACCTAAAGGTCCTGTACATATACATTCTTTTTAATAAACCATTACCTACTGTCCCACCGTTGGGCAAAGATCTCCCCCATCCTTTTCCACTCTTCTCTTTGAGTTTCCTTATCTGTCCTGTCCGTCCTAAATGCATCCATTTCAGCGTTTTCTAGGTCTGCCTCGGCGACGTTTTCCATCTTCAGGTACCCACAGCGTAGCTACATTTTATTGACAGCTCTAATTTAATTTATTAATATCAAGTGCTTTTTAATTGGAAGACTAAATTAATTAAGCAGGTCTGTCTGCTTAACAGCTACACCCTCGGCAAGTCGAACACAAAGTTATTGAGTTCAAAAAAGGTAAGTCGAGGGAAATTACTGGGCATTGAGCTAGTCAGTTTACTAAATGTTCTATAATTTAAGCCACCGTGATTAGGTATTAAATGTTGTATTAGATGTGTACGTAGTAAAAAGCCTGTTAACTGAAACAATTCGTAATACCTCAATTTGTGCTAGAAATCTACCAAGAAACGGATATCGTATTATATAGCTACCTAAGTAATAGGTAGCGCAAGCCAAGATCTGTGCTTGAGTAATCATGATCCATCAGATCTAGTAATTGAGTAATCATGTTCGTTAACGGGCTCTGTTAGTAAGGACCGGTAATTTCAAAATTTACATTTAATTCTTAGTGTTAAACAGAATCTCTTAAGCTCAAATAACTGTACATTGTTCTCACATTTTTTTCCATTGATACCAATGTAAACTAAAACATGTTGAAAAAGAGTAACTATGCAGTTTCTTACCCATTCTTCTCCATAGGAATCTACGCTTTGGAACAGGAAAGACAAACTTGTGCCTAATTATTTACTATTCAAAAGCGCCTGTTAAAGTTCTAACTGTAATAAATGTTTTGATTTTTATTTCTGTAGATATTCTATATTTGATAAAAATACTAAGGTACGTTATAAACTGAGAGGCGAGCGTACTTTGATGTGTTATCTAGTATTTCCATGCCCTATGTACCTGTTTATTTAGGTACCTAGTGTAACAACAACAAATAAAAAGGAATGCTAGATCACTTTTTCAACATTTTTAGTGTTCGTGTGTTGCGTGGCTCTATCTGAAATTCACAAGAATTCCCTAATGTATCCATCAAAATGTATCGTCGAAAAGTCAATAAGACTAAATTAATTAATAATCCACCTGCGGAACGTACAGTCGATAAGAAAATACTGACAAATTTTTTTCCCACAGAGTTAGAAAATAAAAAGCTGTGAGCAGGCAAGATGGCGACTAGAATAGAATGGAGACATGGATAGAGAAAAGGAATGATGAAATTAACGAGATCATAATTGTTTTAACATCAACAAATCCCAGAAAAACAATGTCTATAATGAAGTCCGCGACAGTACTTACATTGTCAAAAAAACTAAAGTTGAACGCGCAAGTCTACGTCGGGACTTACGTAAAGGCAGCACTCGTCACTTCGTTTGAGCGGCCCTGTTGAACGCACGCGACCGACCCGCATCGTCCGCGCTACAACTAAACACGTTTCATAAAAGAAAATGCCTTCCTGGTGGGACTACCTCCACTTTAATAGACAGTACAATAACAAAAGAAACTTAGAGGAAGGCCTTTTTCAAATTGCTTCGCAAACTTGCAATATTTTGGTAAAAGTTAACAACACTAATAACATTAATCTTACGAGGAATAATAGGAGTGATGAGTACGGTTGTGCCGGACCTCCTAAAAACAAGAGCTCGATGCAGATCTGCGTGCCCAAGTTCAGAAAGAATTCCATCACGTCTGGCTGCAATCCTGGCCTATCCGTGAGTACGCTTTAAGTTAGTTAAAAACTTTTAAACAAACTTCATTTACTCACGCAATACCTTTGTCTTTCTACATAAGTTAAACAACAATAGTAGGTATTTTAATTTGTCAAAGTTTTGAGTTAGCCTTTTTTACTAGCGTAATGAAACTAGGTCATCACCGACCTAGTAAAGTGGTAATTGTAAAAGAAAATTGCATTGTCATTTGCTTAAATATAGCCAATACTGACGTCAGTAATTTAAAAATACGTGTGTATTAGACTGAAATTACTTACAACTATAATACAGTGTAAAAGCGGTTGGGCGGCCGCGCGGGGACACGAAACTTTTTGAACGAACAACTTACGTCCTTGTCTTCAGTGTAAAAGATGCATTAGGCGCGCACGGCATGTGCAGTCCACCATCATAGTTCATTGGTAATATACGATATCCAATAACAGTGCTAAAACATCGGGTGAACCGCGAAGTGAATTGTGTCGCTGTTACTTAAACATTCACAAGCTGATTCCGTTTGAGGTGGGCGAACTTGCTAACTGGTGTTGATTATGTTGTGTTTATATTGTTTTTTTATGGCGGCGTGCGGCGATGCGTCCGTTGCTACTATATCGATTTTATGTGAAGGAAGACATCGGTCGCAACAGACCCCGTCGGCCCGACGGACGACCTTGTTCCAATTATTCACTAAAATGAGGTTTTATTTGCTATATTTGTCATTTTTTCGGATATAGGCTAAACTACTCAGATTCTAGACTTTTTAAAAGTTTTTTTTATTATTATTTATCGCGTCACAATACCATTATTATTCGAAAAAGTTCTGATTTGTTTTACAGTGATTCATAATATTTTCACTTTCACGAAAACTTTAACTGAACATTTTAGTACATACTTAAACGAATAATTATGCAATTTATTGTGGGAATATATAAATTACTAAACTGTGTACCTATAATTTGAACTTACTCGTCAGTTTTATTTGAAGTTGAAAATGCTAATCAGAGCAAACTTTTATTACGACAAAAAGTCTTTTTCAAGACTGTTTATCTGATTAAGGGTAGATTCGACCAAACCTGAATTTATACAAGAATAACTATGCGGAAAATAATATATACCACGATTTTATTCTTGAGTAAATCATTAGTCGTTTGTCCATGCAATCTAGCGTATAGCTTTACTTGGATAAGCTACTCACGAATAGCGAAGTGAATGTGAACGAATGTAATACGCGGCCAAAAAAAATTGCTCTACAAACGGGAGGGTGCAGCAGCATAACTCATGTCAACTCTAATTTGTCGTATTATAGCGTGGAAAAGTAACTGCCAAGCGACAAAGCCCTTTAAATAAATTAAAAAAAATAAAATAAAAATGTCAGTGAATTAAAATGACAGCATAAGTCAATAGGGCGCCATTTTGTTATTCCTTGAATAAACTTCTTATTCCACGCAAAATGGTGGTATAGTGACTATTCCCAAATAGACTCGTTATTCCTCGAATTGTAGTTGGTTAAACGTGAAATTGATTTATTCTCGAGTGATAAGCGATCTACGCCGAGAATAAAATTTATTCCAGTTTGGTCGAATCCGCCCTTACACTTCTGTATATTATTGCACTCAAATCTACTATATTATAAACAATTAGGTACATAAACTTATCACTATAACTAATAGTTTGCTCAAACTCGACAAAATAATACCTACTACTGGATTAAAAAACTGTAGCCCATTCTCGTCTACGTCGTTAGTTAGATTGGCCATCTGATATTTGGAAGTAGGCTAGCTTTGCATTAGCATAACACAAAAACCTTTCCATTTGTATCAACAGTAAAGGTCGTAGTTCTACTGTTCCTCGACTCGGTTCAAAGAAATGTTATAATCCACATATCAATCTCATCTTGATACATAAATATCACGTCGTATAAATACATTTTAATATTTTAGTTACTAATAAACCATGACAATATTAATGTTACGTTTTTTTATTTAAATGTTGATAAAGAATACAAAAGAGTTTTTCGTTAGTAATTTCATTCTACGAAATATCGTAGCAGACTACGAATTTCGTAGCGCACGGCTACGAGCTACGGTTAAATTCCTAGATGTAGTTAAAATTTAGTTTTTAAATGTAACTAGATAAACTATTTTAAGAGGTGCGGAGTGTTCTGTACAGTGAATACTAAAAAGATTTGTGTTTAAATTTTTTTTCCCTTACGGATCTGTTTTGCGAATATTTTTCATGGCCACGTAATCTGTAAAAATTATAACCCGGATAGGCGCCTGAACATCATTTCAAACATTACCCCCAATGAAGTCACTGATGCTGCACGATTGTCTAGACGTTATTTACTGTCTAAAGGACTCCAAGGTTAAATCCGACATCGGCAAGGAGCTCTATTCCTGACTGACATTGCACACACTCGATAAAAACTCATAAGCTTGACATGACACCTAATAATGTGAAGAAAGGTGTTTAACAACCTTTAGCTGACCCCTTTACTTTTATAGGGGTGTAAAAAACATCGTAAACCCGGTAGAACCTATAGAATTTGTATTGTAAAAACTTTATACGATCTATTGCAGACTGGAATTGCCTATAATCATGGCGCGTTAAAATTGATTCCACGAACGAGATTGCCGGCAATTACTTTCAACCTTTTTTATTTTGGTATTACTTGTTCATGTTTTATGAGACCTATAAATGGAAATATGCTATTATAATTAATATGAAATGAATGCATGCACATAGATAATATTTATTTATAGACTAATATAAATCATAATGTAAGCCGTCCTGTGCGATACTGGTATCCATTATATAATCAAAATGATATTCTATTTTTAAACCAATGCACTTTTCGGAAACCGGGCTCCAGAATATATTGGCTAAAAATTGGACCTCAACAGTAGATCGGGAGGTAAGACGAGGCGGACTTAGTCATAAAATTGATAACATGTATTTGTATCTTCTACTACGGATGTATTCAGAGCCTGATAAAGCTTCGAGTAACCTTTGTACCAGGAAAATATGGATCCTATAAATGAAAATACGTATTCTATCATAATTAATATGAAATGGATATAATGGAATATTTATTCATAGACAGGCAAGCTCTGGCTCTAGCAGACCCCGTCAATTCTATATTACGGACCGTAGTTCGTCACTAGATCGTGCAATACAATTATACATATTATACACATGATATTATACACAAGTATACCTGTGTAATAATTTTACCCATATCCCAGTAAAACACAAACGACGAGGTACTGGTGTACCGCAATTGACATGCTAATATCGCGTGCCGCCAAACAATACATTTGCATATCACTTTGTTGAGTATATCCACCATTGATTTGAAGGCTTATTCGGGGATTTGATTAATCAATTTTTTGGTGGCACTTGTTAATAGGGATTTAGGGAATACAAAGCCACGATTTTGCGTGTTAGTATCCGGTGTTCACTATCCAAAAATAAAACAGGAAAAATCTTGGAAAAATCAGAAAAGCAATAGGTGGTTAGGCAAAAACATCATATCATTTCGTCAAAAGTCAGGGAAAAGCTGAAAGTCTTGAAAAAAATCATTATTCCAAAGAATTATGTTGGTCATATTACTAAATAGAAATTCGCGCTCTTTTCACTCAGGAAAATGTGGTAAAGTGATCAGGAACAATAAGAGAATAGTCAGGGATATTGTTTGGCATTTGGAGTAGACACTGGACACCCTGATATAGGAAAATAATTTCTATTTCTACCTTTACGAATTGCATTTCGCGAAGGTATTCATAAATTGATGATGACGCATTCTTTTTTAAAATAACAACGATTTACGGCTTCCATTAAAATGAAATATCGCATGACAAAGATGATCGGAAACATCGTAATTTAATAGTTTCCTGGCTTATTTATAATCCTTCAAATACAACCAGAGGCTTGCACGCAAGTCATTACAAGCGTAGTTCCTTGTCGCTGTCGTTAAAGTTTTTATGCCCAGAATTAATCTGTACACATAAAATGCTTTGTCCTGAATGACTGACGGATCAATGCACAGCCTAAACCGCTGATCGTAGAGACCTGAAACTTAGAGGGTGTGTTCTTTTTATGACGTATGCATCCGATAAGAAAGGATTTTTCGAAATTCTACCCCTAAGGGGGTGAAAAATGGGAGCAAAGATTGTATGAAACTCTGACATTTTTAATTTGAATTCGTATAGCCCACGCGGGCGAAGCCGCTAGCGAAAAGCTAGTCCTCTTTATAAATCTTTGTTCATTTGTTAAAACAAATATAATAAAAACTAGCAGTTTCCCGCAATTTCACTCGCGTTCTGAGGGAATCATTATATGCACCCAAAACTCTTCTTAGTGGATGCTTACAACTTAATAGGCATGAACTCAGGTTTCAGCTTTGCGTTGATATATCAGTCACTGCAGTCAGTCTGGACAAGTTGTTATAATTATATGCAGATAAAGTATACAAACCATTTCTTTATGCCGTGCAAATATCACTAACAAATAAAAAAGGTGATAAAAATTCTAATGCTTTTTTTGTTGAATAAATTCGGATGGAACTTCACAATTATATACTACGTACTCATATGTTATAAAAAATACTATAATTATTCTGTACGGCTAATAAATAGGTACTTACATTTAAATGTATATCATGTCTAACGTGTTATTTATTTTATCGAAACAAGCCTGATCTTATGTAAGAGACGAACAAATATTTAACATCTGCACCAAGCAAAGCTTTTAAGTTATTTACAGGGTGCCGAATTTGTGATCGCTTATTTTATTTGCTAACACTCCCGGGGCGGGGTTTGATTGATGCTCCTTTGTTTCGGTTAACAATTGCCGATTTGAGAAATATTCGTAGTCGTATGTTTATGTCAGTAAATATCATGATCAATGAGAAATATTTTAAATATCAATAGACATAAGTTTTTGCTTAAATATATAGGTAGTCAAAATAAATTCCAAAATAATCTATAGCTTTTGTAATATTCCTTACACATATGATGCTTGCATATCTTTGAATGACAAAATAGATTCTTAAAAGAGTAACTAACATCCATACATTCATTGTCAAAAACTTTTGCATTTATAATATAATATTACTAGGATTATACAATTTTAGATTGATGTCCACGGGAAAAATAATTTCTGTTTTTACATATATTTGCATCTAAAATGCTAAGAAATCATCTTGAACTGCTTTTTCCAAACTTTAGCATTTACAATGCTAAGAAAACGTCACAATTGCGATCGCACAAAACATTTCAGTACCTATAAAGCCATTTCATTTCATATATTTTTATATTCGACGCACCTAAATGTGGCGTGCGATTGCACGATATGCATCGCGTTTCCCCCTCCTCCCCTCCCGTAGTAAATTGTATTTACTATAACGACTATAAGCATGTGCACAGCAAGTTGCAGTACAGCAATCTAGTAAATACTTGGCGGAGCTCGTTTGAGTAGCTGTTCGAATCGATACATCCGATGTGACCGTTTTTTGTACCATAAGTAGATTTGAATAAAGCCATAAATTAAAATAGAAAAGCATTTCAGTTACATAAGTATAACTTACAGAATGCTTAAACCACTTCAAATGAAATACGTTCACATTTTTTATGCGCAGACAGCTGCAAAAAGATGAAAAAAAACTGTGAATTAATAACGATATTCTCCCGAAGTATTGATGGAGTTTAATAAATGAGGCGTTGTTGAATAATATCGAACGTATATTGAGTGAATAGAATTAATTATAAATATATCTTTTGATCTTTTTACTCAATCCTCACTTACTAATATTATAAATACGAAAGTAACTCTGTATGTCTGTTTGTTACGCTTTGACCGTAAAATAGCTGAACTGATTTGGATGTTTACTACCTACAAAACGGTCACCCATCCATGTAGATACAGACTTTAACATAACGATTACATTAAAAAACCGGCCGTGCTAGGGCCACTGTTCTGAATATACCTACATAATTATTTGTATCTCGACAGAGTGAACTAACAAGTCATAGAAGTCAGCCATTTATCTTGTAAAAGTTAATTGTTTTTTTTTACAACATGGTTGACCTTCGCTGATTAACCTTGACCCCGGGTCACTCTGACCTTAACTGATTAGCTAGATACGAACATGGTGCCTGTGAAATGAGGTCATACCTAACTTAAATGTTACACCATCATTTTGTGTTGCAGAAATAAGAAAAAAACATGGCTAAACGATTTATTTGTAATGTAATAAATTACTCTACTGTGTGCAACTAGTGTGACTTTTCATAAGAAAAACAAAGACCTATTTGAATTAAAAAAAAAATGACTTTTGACTCAATAGGCTGCCCGCGACTTCAACTGCATTGTCTTGTCTTATATACCGTGATAAAAAGTATTTATTTAGTAAAGTATTCTATTGGCTGGTTGCACTAATTTTTTTATCATAAACTTTTACGAATATCACAAAACATAATAACACTAATTAGCATACTTTTATTAATACCTTTTATGTTATCAAAACATAGATATAATAAGTAACCAAACATAATACCATAAATATTTAGACGAAAAACATAAAACAATATCAAAATTATTCCATTTTGACAGATCTTGAATCACAAATCTGCAGCTTCACGTACAATTGAATTGATATTTTTTGGTGCAACTTTTATCCCAATCCGTTCAGTAGTTTTTGTGTGAAAGAGCAACAAACATACATCCTCACAAATCCTTTAGTAGAATTATCGATCATAATTTCAGACATTGACACCCTTCTTACAATAACTTCTTCTTTCCTTTACGTAGGTAATTTAGACGCAATTTAGACCACAACGTTAGACCTATATTTTATGCTCGGCGAACTATGAATCACCCCCACGCCGCGTTCCTAATTTAATTATTCTACCTGACCATTCTTAAAACGAACTAGCTCCTTATACCTTCCACCGTATTGTAATCATAACACCAAATCTACCCAACCTGTTTTATCGGTAACACAGTCTGCCCTGCGAAGGCCAATTTACCAAGAACGCCAATACGTGCGTCCGTTTGTACGAGAACGAGCATATTTTGCATAATGCATTCTATTTTCGTACAACCATGCCTGTAACAGTATCGAAAAGACAAAGGCTTGCAAGAAAGTAAGAACAGTTTAGGGTGAACTAGGCCAGGGGCGAGATGCATAGATCGATAGGCAGCTTTCTAATGCACCATGAATTATTTATAGGTTTTGGGACTGATCGGGGAGTAAAGTAGGACTTTTACATGTGAATAAGCTACGTGGCAATTGAAAATTATTGCATCATTCGCGTACCAATAAATGCAGATGTTTACGTAATCAGCCTGTATATTCCCAGAATAGGGACTCTGGCGTATAGGAATGTCTCAGGAGACATGGTGTCAAAAGAATATTTCAATTACAAATCTCTTGTAAAGTATCGGATTGATAAGGACATGCGATTTATTTATTGTTAATCTATATTTCTAACGCTCTGTAACTGTTTTACTTAATAGTAGATTGATAGATACATTGACTGTGGCTTTTAACTACAGTTTGTGGCGCTCTCGTCCGTCTTACAGTTAAGTCGTTTATCATACTTCAAATTGGGTACAAATACCGGGATAAAAAGTATCCTCTATTTAATCCTACTACTTTTACAAATCTGTTTAGCCATTTTTGAGATTAGCGTAAACACAGCTCCTTTACAAATTTATTATATGTATTATGATGATGAACTCCTATCCCTATACTTTTTTTGCAGATTTTCTATGTTACGTACTTAATTAAATTGGCAACCAAAACCTAGAACTTGTTTGTACTTGTCCCAAATAAACACCATAAATTCTACTGACATAGTGTTAACACCAACATAAATAATAACGGTCCACATTTTGAGGTCATTGTCAAACACTTAATATCGATCAAAACAATTAAGTTAGGAATCGATTTGTACGAAAATGTCCTACAAATTGTAACAAGTAATGAATATTAATCGTATTATCCCTTGCGTGTGGCTTCCAAGCAATAACTATTAACCGACTACGACTATGTAAATTGCTTTTGGAAATACTTTTAATGTGTACGTGGTTTAAGATAATATGCGTCTACGGAAGTGAATATTAGTGTTTCGATCAAAATTATGGAGAAAGCGTTGTTTCAGGGCTAACAGTAGATTGGTAGTCTTCTAAAATCGGACGAAGAGTAGACATTGGTAAGCCTAGGTAATATAGTAGGTAGATAGACTAAGTCAGACTTCAGTAGAACGTTTCATTTGACATGCATACAGTACGTATAATATGTATCAAATTAACCACTTATGGAGAAATGTATGCTTACGAACCTTGTAATATTCTAAGTACGCACTAAACTAATACTTATATATACGAACCTATATGTACTTATTTATTTTTGACTTTCAAAATATTTTGAAATATCTTTTTCCCTGCGGCTTCACCCGAGTAAACGGATAAAAAGTATCCTCTGTGTTAATCCAGGTTTTAAACTATATGTGTACCAAATCTCATCTCAACTCATTCATGTTTTTGCGCGAAAGAGTAATTGATATACATACATCCTCTCGAATCGCATTTATAAAATTTGTATGATTATTTTACACCAATACTTGTTGAACAAACTTTTCTTTGTACGTAATTCTTTTTGACCCCGACGTAGTTAAATTACTTAGAAGTTCATGGCTTAAGTTCTACAGTTCAAAGAGCAGAAGCGCACGACCTTTTTTTTTAGTTATAGATAAGCTAAACTGCCTTACAAGTTTGTTAGCACTTGTCAGGCGCATGGATGAGCGGGGTGTTGCTTAAACGTATACGCTGCACGTTATTATAACCAAAATGCATAGCATGTATGTGGTTCGCGAGCCTTTTGCGAGTAGACCTTACACGGGCACAATCTAGAACCTCTTTCCTGTAACTGCATTGTTGATCTAATAGTCGCAAACGTTAGTTTTCTGTGAAGAGCGCAGTTTTCCTTCATAATGTTCATACCCCTTGTATATTAGAATATATTTCACGAAGATTTAACAAATTTGGTTAAACATAGTAGTGAAACCGTTAATGTTTATTAAACTTAAAAAGCAATCCGTCGGTCAAGTTCAATTTAAATAGAATGTAAAATATAAAACATTGTTAAGTTTAATATCATATTTCGTAACTAAAAATATCGAAGATATTCGATATGTTTTCTCTAACAACCCAGACGGGACCTCCCTTCGTAGAATACACATCATAAATAGGTCTAAAAAACTGGCGATGTAAAATCAGCGGAAAAAAATAAAAAAAACACCAGAATTTGTTGCTTTTTTGTTGCTAATTAGTTGCTAAAAAAATAATTTTGTTGCTCCGTCCGATCGCAAAAAATCGGCAATAACGCTAACTTTCGATTAAGATAGCGTGGAAATCACTGGATGTAGACTTATCGATTAAGCGAATAGGGGTCAATTTGTTGCTAATTTGTTGCTGAAAGATGTTAGGAAAAAAAATAAAAAATAATAATAAAATAATAAAAAAAAATAAAAATCGGCGGAAAACAATAAAAAAAACACCAGAATTTGTTGCCTTTTTAGGGTTCCGTAGCCAAATGGCAAAAACGGAACCCTTATAGATTCGTCATGTCTGTCTGTCTGTCTGTCTGTCTGTCTGTCCGTCCGTATGTCACAGCCATTATTTTCCGAAACTATAAGAACTATATCGTTGAAATTTGGTAAGTAGATGTATTCTGTGAACCGCTTTAAGATTTTGACATAAAAATAGAAAAAAAGCAATAAATTTTGGGGGTCCCCATACTTAGAACTGAAACTCAAAAAATTTTTTTTCATCAAACCCATACGTGTGGGGTATCTATGGATAGGTCTTCAAAAATGATATTGAGGTTTCTAATATCATTTTTTTCTAAACTGAATAGTTTGCGCGATAGGCACTTCCAAAGTGGTAAAATGTGTGTCCCCCCCCTGTAACTTCTAAAATAAGAGAATGATAAAACTAAAAAAAATATATGATGTAGATTACAATGCAAACTTCCATTGAAAATTGGTTTGAACGAGATCTAGTAAGTAGTTTTTAAGTAATCAGCAATTTTCCCCTACAAACAAACTTAATTATGCGGTCGGAAAAAAACAAAATAATTGCGACTTTATTGCGTATTTTTTCTTTCCAATGGTCGGAACCCTCGGTGCGCGAGTCCGATTCGCACTTGGCCGGTTTTTGTTGCTAATTAGTTGCTAAAAAATTTATTTTGTTGCTCCGTCCGATCGCAAAAAATCGGCAATAACGCTAACTTTCGATTAAGATAGCGTGGAAATCACTGGATGTAGACTTATCGATCAAGCGAATAGGGGTCAATTTGTTGCTGAAAGATGTTAGGAAAAAAAATAAAAAAAAATAAAAAAAAATGTTTTTTTACCCGACTGCGACATAAGGAGGGTTATGTTTTTCGAGTGTATGTATGTATGTCCATTTCTTTGGCACGCCCTACAGCCCAAACGGCTGGACGGTTTTTGACATATGAGGTGTCGTTGGATTTGTCTAAATTATTGTAGTGATATAGGCTATATAGATTTTCAAAATGGCGCCCGCAAATGGTGGAATGGGGGGGGGGAAAGTTGAATTTTTTTCTTACCATAGCAATCTGGGTATCAAATGAAAGCTAGTAAAAAGACCAGTTCAAATATATATATATATATATAATATATATATTTTTGTAATATATATGTTATCATTATGTTTAAACAGTGTTTTATTTAACACAAAAAAAGTTAAGAATAAAAACACAAATAAAAAAAATAATTATAATAATAATATAATAAGAGTATTTTTACGCAGTACGGTTTTTTGATTTTTTTAATTTATATTTTTTTTAATTATGCCAAAATGGATAATATCCACGCCAGCTTAATTCTTGAGATTTCCGTGAAAAAGTTGAAAGCAAATTTGTTGCTGCTTCTGCTAGATCTTGTCTGAGTACAGAGAGTCAGCAACAAAATAGAAACGGAAAGTCAAGAGACGTTGAAGATTGTTTTAAGAAACCCCCGGCCACGCCAGCTTAACTTTTGACTTTACCATGGAAAAACTATAGTGAAAATTTGTTGCTGCTCATACTGCAGCTTGTATCAACATAAAAAGTCAGCAACAAAATGGAAAAACGGAAGTCAAGAGATGTTGGAGATCGGTTTACAAAAAAACTGGCCACGCCAGCTTAACTCTTGACTTTTCTATGGGAAATACTACTGCTACAATTTGTTGCTGCTCATACTGCAGCTAGTTTGAGTATAGTGAGTCAGCAACAAAATAGAAAAACGGAAGTCAAGAGATGTTGGAGATCGGTTTACAAAAAAACCGGCCACGCTAGCTTAACTCTCGACTTTTCCGTGGGAAAACTATTGCTACAATTTGTTGCTGCTCATACTGCAGCTAGTTTGAGTACAGTGAGTCAGCAACAAAAAAGCAACAAATTCTGGTGGTTTTTTTATTTTTTTCCGCCGTTTTTTTTATATTTTTTTTATTTATTTTATATTTTTTTTATTTTTTTTTTTTTTTTTTCCTAACATCTTTCAGCAACAAATTAGCAACAAATTGACCCCTATTCGCTTGATCGATAAGTCTACATCCAGTGATTTCCACGCTATCTTAATCGAAAGTTAGCGTTATTGCCGATTTTTTGCGATCGGACGAAGCAACAAAATTATTTTTTTAGCAACTAATTAGCAACAAAAAAGCAACAAATTCTGGTGTTTTTTTTATTTTTTTCCGCTGATTTTACATCGCCAGTTTTTTAGACCTATCATAAATAGGAGAATTCAGTATCCCAGCAGTGCAAATGAAGGTTAATTATTTTGTTTATTACAATGTTAAGCATTTCGCGACCTTTAATTAAAGTAATGACGTTACCCTTTTTATTTTCAAGAACCCCCAATAATGACTAAACAGTTTCATTGGAACAATTTGTTTTGCATTTGCCTATTAGAGACGCAGTTAGCATGACGTGTTCGGTACTTTAAAAGCTTTTACATTCACTTAATTAACTGGGGTGACGTTATAGGAATATATTGTTTAACTTATATAATATTACCGATAATTTAACCGAGCACTATGATAACGTAAACATAGGTACATTTTTCTTTCAAATTCTAAATTTTGTCTGGTATGAAGTTTGTCAAGTCGTAAAAGGATATTTAATATATAAGACGAAGGCCAGCTGAATTTAAGCGTAATAGCTACAAAGGTTGTCTGGAAGAGATCGCTTTTAGCGATAAGACCGCCGTTGTACCCATATTTTTAGTTTTAAGTTGTATCTGTCTTCATTTCTTTTTGGTGTACAATAAAGCATATTTCTATTCCATTCTATTCTATTCTACTTAGGCAATAAACAAGCTACAAGGAGCACATTTTAACCACGGATTTCAAACCATTTGATTGGTTGAGTCGAGTGTGTTGTCGAGATCCTTGCTTGAGTATCATTCTATGGGTCTTTGCAATAACATTTCTGAATCTAAGTACATCACACTTATTCAGCTTAATTAATTTATAATTCGTTGACAAGGGTACGATACACCTGACACGTGCACACAATAAAAGTCCATCCACTTATACAAATAAAAAACAAACTCCCATGAATATTCAATGTCAGTATCTAGATAGTACCCAAGTACTTTAAAGTTCATTACTTACTATCAAAGGTTCATGCATTTGCATGATTAGTTTTTTACGAGTTGTCCGTGAAATGTGAAGAGCCGTTAGCGAGAGTCGTAAACCTCACATTTTTATTGGAAAATGCGGGAACTAATTAGAAGCTGAAAGGAAGAGAAATATACGGCCATCGATTTGATATTTTCCTTGGCAACTACTATAGTAACTAACTATACCTACAAGATTATTTTTAGTTGATCGTTATCTCGAGTTTTTCATAATTCATTATATTAGTAAACTAGCTTCCCGCCAGTGGCTTCACCCGCGATATTTTAGCTAATGGATATAAAAACTTGACCAATTAAATACTAAAATCTTCCTCATTAATCACTCTATCTATAAAAAAACCGCATCAAAATCCGTTACGTAGTTTTAAAGATTTAAGCATACATAGGGATATAGGGACAGAGAAAGCGACTTTTTATACTATGTAGTGATAGTGATAATACTCGATGGCAATTAAAAACACGAGCCACGCGAAAAAGTATTCATCGCCACTTTATATAACCCTGCTTTCGAAAAAAAAAAAATATCACATGTTTAATTTTATTTTGCCACGCATCTACATACACAAAATAATATTTTTGCAATATGTAACAAGGGGTCCATCTCAGTATATGTTGAGATACAATATTAGCCATACCATGTTACAGCTTTCTAGTACCAAGAGCCTCTAAGCTATGAGCAGACAGACAGACACAGCTTGAGCCACAAGATACAAGCTCTGTTTAGTTACGGTACACTGATATATTATTGATATTTATGTATGTCATGTCTGTAATACATATTATTTTTGTGTAAAATCTTTTAATTTGACTTTACAGACAGACAGACAGGTATGGCGAAAATATAAGGTTACCTTGTTGACTATAAAACCCTAAAAAGCCTAGCCTGTACACGAAACTGAAAAAAGGTTGGTCTAAAAAGTCATCGTGTCGTTCTCGCATCTACTGTGCGGTTTAAAACCTGGCAAGTACCAATGTGTCTTTCACCACTGACTAACGGCGAAGGAAAACATCGTGAGGAAACCTGGACTAAAATGTCTGAAATCGCCCATCCCCCTTGAGAAAGCGTCAATCGATCATCAATGCTCATGCCTTCTCTGTATGAGAAGAGGCCTTTGCCCAGCAGTGGGATAGTGAAAAAGCCTATGATGAATAAATCTTCATTTAAACAAACAGCAGAGCTAATTAGAAACTTTTAATGCCTCTACGTTAAAAGAACGAAATGTAATAAAATCGTAATAAAAAAGAAACTTAAAGTACAAACAATGTCAAGGCCATGAATAAAGGCGTCCCATGAAATTACGTAACACAATATTAGGCTTGAACTTATAATTAATCATTAACTTATAATCACTTGCGTGACAGACAAAATGTTCCGAAATTTGTTAAAAAGTCACCTTAATTTTACTTCATGATCATTAATTTTGTTTGAAGGTCAAACTTAGTAGTTTCTCTATATTTCTTTTGGTTGCTTTGGTATTTTATTGTACTTTTGGGGAAATTTTAGCAAGAAATAAACCCTAATAACGCGATTTTTTTTAAATCGACTTCCAAAAAAGGAGGAGGTCCTAAATTCAACATTTTTAGGAACTGCTCGTTTACTCATAGTTTCACAAGAAAGCACACAAAAAGGGTTTGTATGAAAGAAAATAAACAATGATAAATAAATTATTCCACAATTCTGTGTCGTCAAAATTACTAATTACTCTTTGAAATAATTGTTATTTACCTGTCAAACTACGTCGTGGAATTCTGGCGACAAATGAGGAGAAAGATTGTTATTTATTTTACATTATTTTATGTTACTTTTACTGTACTAATAAAAGTATTTTTACTTTGATCATTCATCTGCTAAGAACAATGAAACAATAAACATATTTTGATGTATGTCTGTCTGCGAACTGTTATGTCTTATTGTCTTCGATTTTAGTATCGGAGTTTTATTACCTACAATATACATGTTAGTTATTACCCATATTTGTACTTATGTGTACATTGTCCCACATGAAGTTTTAAAGTCTTCTAGCTGACTGATTGTACATACTAGCTTCTGTTTATGGCGTCGCCCGCGTTGTGACATAGATATAAAACCTAGCTTCAAGTTGAATGTTGCTTTCTATTACATTAATATTTTATTGGATCGGTTCAGTAATTTTGTTGGTTGCCACCTACATACAGACTTGCAAATATGGCTATTCATACTATTAATGTAGATAAAAAAGGCGCATAAATTACGTAGAAACAAACCTATACCTATTTATAACCCTCTGTTGTGTTCCTAAAGGCCTCTTCTCATACAGAGAGAGCTAAGAGTTGATCATCACGCTTGCTCAAGGCGGATTGGCGATTTCAGAGTTTTAAGATAAGATACACTTAGAACACACGCACTTTGCACACTCGTATACGAGTTGCAGGTGCCTTAACCGCCATGACTTTAACCTTAACTTGTTTTATAACACGTTGGATTGATCCAGAGTCCAATGCGAAAAAGAGACGATGCTATTCGTCATAATAAGCTCCATCTCACTCTATCACTAGAATCTGTTACCTGTCTACAATTTTAAAATACCAATTTATTTTATTTACTACGTAGGTATGTCGAAATTAGAGAAACTCTAACTGTGACGAAATATACTTAAACATTTTTTTTTACAATTTACCTGCCTTTGAAGATTTAGCTGAAATTAGATTTAAGATACCTACGACTAGACTGTTACTTAAAGTCATTTTCTGTTTGGAATTTTAGAGCACGTTTTAAAACGTGAGGAGAAATAGAATCTTTGGAGAATATTTGTGAAAGCGGTGCAGATAACGTCAGCTCCACACGTGTATTTGAGTGTGCATTTAGAACTGAATTCTCGTTGCTTTGCGATGAATGTCTGGTGCACTATACTACATGAAATGTAGTCTCGCCACGTACGCCATTTTCCTTCAAAAGAGCCACATAAGGTATGCATAGGTCGATTTTATGTATAGAGATAAAATTTCTTTGGGCGTAATATAATATTATGTATCTTGGAATATGCACGAGCGACTGGAGAGTTTAATAGAGCGTTTCATACGCTCTATTAAGCTCTATATGTAAGTGTTGACATTTCTGCCAAATTCGTAACATAGATATTACAATATATCGAATTACTTTTGATGGATACCGAGAACTCGTTAGATACATGAATGAGTAAGGAAAGATTTTGTAGAGTCGTCTGTTAGTCAGTCAATACACTAAAGTCTAGATTTTTATAGTTAATCTACATAAATTTAAATCAATGCGAAAACGTTATCCAAGTGTAGGTATATATTTAACTACGTTTTACTGACGAGTTACGGTAATGTGAAGAAACTGATAAATGCAATCATTTATTTATAAAAATCTTACAACTACTTCCAGTAGCCGGATTAAATAGGCGTATTTTACAGTCATGTTTTTACAATTTTGGTGCTCAAACTAAAAAGTATTTTCTTTTTCCAAGGGCCATGTAGTTCTTGAAAATTGTATCCTTTAGCGATTTAATTGTAAAAGACTACCTACAAGTTTCTGTCATAATATTGCTGAGAATGAAAAGATGAGACTTGTCATAACTTTAGAGCTTCCCTATGTCATACTTAAGTCATCTTATAGGCCTGTCGCCTCTCCCTGTCCTATGTCATCTTTGGGCGACTTTAAGCTTAACGTGCTCCTGAGGGCTTTGGGAGGATTAAAAGCTTATTCAAAATATTGACTGGCAAAGATATATTTAAGCATTAATAATATGATCAAAACAGTAAATTAATTTTAATTGAATAGAAATATTCGTGCAATTGGATAGTCCACATTTGAATAAGCTGGAGGAGTGCGCTTCGTACATTTTATTCGAATATCATGCAAATATCCATTTTAAGTATAATAATAATCTATCTACGATAAAAGATACATTTATCCTCTATTCAGTGTCCAAACATGTTCACGCTATACCGCCATTAGGAAAACAACGGCGCCGACCTTTTTTTTAACAGATAGGTTTCGATACAAACTCTTTTCACTTGTCCTTCGTTATATAAAGTATCGTTAATCATGGTTGATTTATAATGACACTGATCAGCACTCAATACACCAAACCAGGCTTTTTAAAAAAAATAATGAAATGGAACCTCTCGTCACCTAATTAGATTAGTACGTACGACCTACGACCTACGAGGCACCATCAGCCAACCGCAAAAAATATATAGAAGGTCTTGATAGAGAGAAGTGAAGGTCACTTCTGTGGGCCTAAGGGATAAAAGAGCATCATCCTCATTTGTTTTAAAGCTGATCAGCTGTTAGTCTTCTTCTTCTTGTCCTAATCCCATGTTATTTGGAGTGGTCCCATGCAATTAAATTGCACATTCTATAAACCTACCCGGTCAGTCCTTATGCTCACATTACCATTAAATTTCTTTCTGCCTCACGTAATCGTTCCACTTCTTCGGTCTCCCACTCTTTCTACTTCTACACATCACTTAGTTAGTCATTTCTACTCATAACATACGCTATCTTTAAAAACGATTTGCTTTCTAAAACTGTGTCTAAACTAACTCCTCACCTTTGATTCTCGTATCATCCATTTCAACATTATCTTGTGACATCGTGTTTGAATAACTCAATATTAACAACTCTCGACCGTTTTGTGTGAGGCTAGTATTCACTTATTATCATCATCATCAGCCTATATATCGTCCCACTGCAGGTCTCTTCTCATACAGAAAAGGCATGAGCACCACGCTCTGTTAAGGTTTTTATTTGTTATTATTGTTTTAAAGAGTTTTTAGTAGCAGAGTATTTTGTAATTAATAAAATACACATTGCTTTTTTAAGAGAGAAGAGTTTTAATATATTTTAATTAATACCTCCTACCACAGACAAATAAGGGCACAGATTATTATTAGTTGAGCAATGTCCATAGACATAATATACTAACTAATGATTCGGTATATTACTGTTTATATAGATTATTTATATTTATTTCAATATTATTTAACATGCTCAAGGTGGAATGACAAATTCACACTTTTTAAGTCCAGGTTTCCTCACCATGTTAGTCTAAAATGTAATCATGAAGTACAAACGACTTTTGAAAAGTCCCATTGGTGGTTTACCAGGTTTCGAATCTCGCACACGAGAGGCCTTATCGACTAGGCCACCACGACGATGAGTATTCTATAGTCTAATTAATTGTTTACATCACAGTTTACCAATTTTAATGATAGTACTCGTATATTTAAGCCGATGGTAACAGTGAATAATTTACAGGCACAAGTTTTTATTATACGTAGTCAGCTAGCCGATCGAAATGTCACATTTTAATAGGGCTGTTGGAAAAGTTCAATAGTCGGTAATAGCTGATATTATTAAAAACAATAAACAGACGAGTTTAACGACCCGCGCCATTTGAAAATCAATTTGTTTGAATTTGCTTCAAAGTTTGTTGCTTGCTTCAAATGTGACACAAAATGTTTTCCAATTTAGAATTCTGCCGAATGCTGCGCATTAATATAGTATTATTGTTGAAACATATGGCTATTAGAGTTCACTACAGTTTGCAATAAAGTCACGCATAATACTATTGGAGTAAATATCGTCTACTTGGGCGCAGTACATTGGAATTGCAAATATGTGAAGTGAGCACCACCTGCGGTGTGTACTGAGACGTAAATTTTAATGTTCATTGATCTGAAGCAATAGGCATCGTAATCCAATTTTTGAAGAGGTTTTAATTTACACTTGAATAACTTCAAACATAAAAACTATCATTTTGTGGGTAAGAATACTAAAGAAAATTGAAGGTACAATGAAAAGAAATATTCAGAGTCCTCCCTTCTTCTGAAAATTTTCGGTGTTTTCCCCCACCCTGCCAAAGAGCGGCTGTCAGGTAGGGCCCACCACGACTTAGAATATTTTTTTTAGAAAATTTTCGGTGTCCTCCCTCCTCTTGCCTAAGAGCGGCTGTCAGGTAGGGCCCACCACGACTTAGAATATTTTTTTGGAAAATTTTCGGTGTCCTCCCTCCTCCTGCCAAAGAGCGGCTGGCAGGTAGGGCCCACCACGACTTAGAAAATTTTCGGTGTCCTCCCTCCCCCTGCCAAAGAGCGGCTGTCAGGTAGGGCCCACCACGACTTAGAATATTTTTTTTGGAAAATTTTCGGTGTCCTCCCTCCTCCTGCCAAAGAGCGGCTGGCAGGTAGGGCCCACCACGACTTAGAATATTTTTTTTGGAAAATTTTCGGTGTCCTCCCTCCTCCTGCCAAAGAGCGGCTGTCAGGTAGGGCCCACCACGACTTAGAATATTTTTTTTGAAAATTTTCGGTGTCCTCCCTCCCCCTGCCAAAGAGCGGCTGTCAGGTAGGGCCCACCACGACTTAGAATATTTTTTTCGAAAATTTTCGGTGTCCTCCCCCCCCCTGCCAAAGAGCGGCTGTCAGGTAGGGCCCACCACGACTTAGAATATTTTTTTCGAAAATTTTCGGTCCTCCCTCCCCCTGCCAAAGAGCGGCTGTCAGGTAGGGCCCACCACGACTTAGAAAATTTTCGGTGTCCTCCCTCCCCCTGCCAACGAGCGGCTGTCAGGTAGGGCCCACCACGACTTAGAATATTTTTTTCGAAAATTTTCGGTGTCCTCCCTCCCCCTGCCAAAGAGCGGCTGTCAGGTAGGGCCCACCACGACTTAGAATATTTTTTTCGAAAATTTTCGGTGTCCTCCCTCCCCCTGCCAAAGAGCGGCTGTCAGGTAGGGCCCACCACGACTTAGAATATTTTTTTTGAAAATTTTCGGTGTCCCCCCTTCCCCTGCCAAAGAGCGGCTGTCAGGTAGGGCCCACCACGACTTAGAATATTTTTTTCGAAAATTTTCGGTGTCCTCCCTCCCCCTGCCAAAGAGCGGCTGTCAGGTAGGGCCCACCACGACTTAGAATATTTTTTTTGGAAAATTTTCGGTTTCCTCCCTCCTCCTGCCAAAGAGCGGCTGTCAGGTAGGGCCCACCACGACTTAGAATATTTTTTTTGAAAATTTTCGGTGTCCTCCCTCCCCCTGCCAAAGAGCGGCTGTCAGGTAGGGCCCACCACGACTTAGAATATTTTTTTCGAAAATTTTCGGTGTCCTTCCTCCCCCTGCCAAAGAGCGGCTGTCAGGTAGGGCCCACCACGACTTAGAATATTTTTTTCGAAAATTTTCGGTGTCCTCCCTCCCCCTGCCAAAGAGCGGCTGTCAGGTAGGGCCCACCACGACTTAGAATATTTTTTTCGAAAATTTTCGGTGTCCTCCCTCCCCCTGCCAAAGAGCGGCTGTCAGGTAGGGCCCACCACGACTTAGAAAATTTTCGGTGTCCTCCCTCCCCCTGCCAAAGAGCGGCTGTCAGGTAGGGCCCACCACGACTTAGAATATTTTTTTCGAAAATTTTCGGAGTCCTCCCTCCCCCTGCCAAAGAGCGGCTGTCAGGTAGGGCCCACCACGACTTAGAATATTTTTTTCGAAAATTTTCGGTGTCCTCCCTCCTCCTGCCAAAGAACGGCTGTCAGGTAGGGCCCACCACGACTTAGAATATTTGTTTTGAAAATTTTCGGTGTCCTCCCTCCTCCTGCCTAAGAGCGGCTGTCAGGTAGGGCCCACCACGACTTAGAATATTATTTTTAGAAAATTTTCGGTGTCCTCCCTCCTCCTGCCTAAGAGCGGCTGTCAGGTAGGGCCCACCACGACTTAGAATATTTTTTTTGAAAATTTTCGGTGTCCCCCCTTCCCCTGCCAAAGAGCGGCTGTCAGGTAGGGCCCACCACGACTTAGAATATTTTTTTCGAAAATTTTCGGTGTCCTCCCTCCCCCTGCCAAAGAGCGGCTGTCAGGTAGGGCCCACTGTTGGGGAGATGAATTAGCAGACACACAGTTGTATAATAACTCGTGTATTTAATAATAACTGTTACAAAGTACAAACGTAGAGATTATCAAAAACAGGGAAACCATGGACTGACATATATATGTATATTCAAATATAGAAAACATTCTGTTTGTCAGTCAATGCAAACTAGTAGTCTTTTGTACATGAAGGTGATACTCTTCTCAACACACCACCTTCAACTCATGTACTCAATATGTTGAAAACACAAATCACTTTAATATATATAAACCTAAAGCACTAGTAAGTAATTCGTGTCTTACACGAGGCAAAGGCTTGGTGAGGATATCTGCCAACATCTTATCAGATGCCAAATGTTCTAAACTTATAGCTTTATTTTCACGTAGCACATCTCTAATGAAGAAATGCCTTATATCAATGTGCTTACTCTTATTGTGATAAACACCACTATCCTCAGCTAAGCAAATTGCACTTAAGTTATCAGCATGCATTCTTACCTTAGACAATTCGTGTAAACCTAGTTCATTCAACAAGCTATTTAAATAAATTGCCTCTTTCATACCTTCAGCCAAACTTACAAACTCTGCTTCACATGTCGAAGTAGCGACAATGCGTTGCTTTCTTGAAGTCCATGAGATACCTGCACCACCTAGAACGAATACATATCCTGTAAACGATTTTCTATCAATTGCACAGCTACCCCAATCAGCATCAGAATATCCATGAATGCATAGCCCCTTCGGTTTATACACCAAACCATGATTTATCGTACCTTTCAAGTATCGAAGTATCCTTTTTGCAGCTCTCCAATGAGTCTCTTGCGGATTTTCTGCAAACTGAGCCAGTTTTGCAGTAGCATTTGCGATATCCGGTCTAGTCGCAACACTTAAATACATAAGCGCTCCAATCAGCTCTCTATAAGGATATAATTTCCTGCCATCCTTTTCTTTCTCGCTTATTGGTAGTTTTCCTATCTCCATTGGAGTTTGAACAGGATTACAGTTCTCCATGGCAAATTTCTTCAATATATCGCTTATATATCTTTCTTGTGACAAACAATATTCATTGCCATGTTTCTTTATATTAATTCCCAGACAATATGCTGCTTTACCAAAATCTTTTAATTCAAATCTTTTAGCAAGATCCTTCTTAAAATGATCTATAAATTCTCTCTTTTGTGACGCGATCAATATATCATCGACATAAATTACGACAAAAAGATCTGATCCAACTTTGTTGCGCTTGTGATACAAGCAAGGTTCATTCACCGTTGGTCTCAATCCCATTTCTCTTAGTTTGGTGTCCAGTTTAATATTCCACTGTCGACCAGCTTGTTTGAGACCATAAAGAGATTTCTTTAATCGACAAGTATCGCCACCTGCTTTTATATCTTGAAGCATTTTTGCGGCCCTTCCACTTACTGCAGAATTATCATCATCTGCTTTTATAAGTTTCTCTAAACATTCCTTAAGTAACTCAGGAACTTTCATATAAATATCTTCGTTAAGATCTCCATTTAAATATGCGGTATTAATATCTATTTGATCAATGTCCATGCCCAGTTCAACTGCTAAGGCAACCAATAAACGTACTGTTGCTAATCTTGCAACTGGTGCATATGTTTCGTGATATTCCAGACCATATTGTTGACTATATCCCTTTGCGACAAGTCTAGCCTTCTTATTTTCACTATTATCCATATTTATCTTAGTAGTCAAAACATATCGACATCCTACAACGTTTCGGTCAGGAGGCTTTTTCACAATTTCCCATGTGTCATTCTTCACGAGGCTTTTGATTTCCGACTGAATAGCTTTTTCCCAAAGATCCTTTTCATCACTTGCTAAAGCTGTCTTCAATGTGGTCTCAATAGCACCTGCAAAATCATCAGCATCAGTATACTCCTCTGTTGACATTTCACTATTGCTATTCTCTCTTTCTCTTACTTCGACCATATTAAAGATTTTACGCGGACGTCCAATATGCCCTCTTTGTATTCGTGGCCTACCAGGACCTTTTATTTTTCTAACCTCAATACTCTCCGTAATATCTGAACTTGGTTCATTCAACTGTCTTTCCTGTGATGATCGCGAACTTGACACTCCATCACCATTTATCGGGAGAATATCAATGTCAATAGTTCTATCTTTTGAAACTTTATTTTCACTTTCATGTAGTCTACCTTCACGAAATTTAACATCTCTCGACACTATGAACTTTCTTCGTTCAGGTATCCATACTTTATACCCTTTTGTTTCAAGCGGATAGCCCACAAAGATTCCGAGTAAACTACGGGGTGCGAACTTATCCTTTCCCGGTTCTTTATCTAAAACATGCACTTTACTACCGAATGTTTTTAAATATTCGATACTTACAGGTTTTCCGAACCATTTTTCGTACGGGATCTCACCTTTCAGAGCGCTTGTTGGGCACCTATTCCGCAAATAACATGCAGTTGCTATAGCTTCAGCCCAAAAACTTCCTGACAATTGCGAGGATAGTAACATACATCGTGCCATTTCCAACAATGTACGATTATATCGTTCTGCAATACCGTTACTCTGTGGCGAGTAGGGGGTTGTAAGTCTCCGTTGTATGCCATTATTTTGTAAATAACTATCAAAAGCATTATTGCAAAATTCTTTTCCATTATCACTATGTAAAAATTTTATTTTCTTTCCTGTCAAGTTTTCAACTTGACATTTAAAAATTTCAAATTTTGACAATACATCACTTTTATTTTTCAGCATGAAGACTTCACACCAATGAGTACAATCGTCAATAAAAGTAACGAAATATTTATTTCCTCCGTTCGATTGAATCCGCAACGGACCTACTACGTCAGAATAAATAATTCTTAACGGTTCATTACAAGGCTTACTGGATTTCACAAATGGTGATGATACCATTTTCCCCTTAATACATACATCACAATCATACAAGTTACAATCAGCCTTTAATGGAATAATACCTGATTTCTTCAGACATCTCATTAAATCTCTAGCATTTAAATGTCCCATTCGCTCATGCCATTTATACAAATCGACATCACTTTCCGATACTACAGACGCTGAGGCGTCCAGCTCCCTCAAGACATATAAATCACCTCGCCGATCAGCAGTTAACTTGACCTCATCATTTTTAACTGCATATGCTACATCACGTTTGAATGTAACTATACAACCTCGTTCAGTGAGTTTGGCGATTGATATTAAATTACTACGTAAATCAGGAACTAATAATGTATCTTCAAAATGAATTTTGCGCGTACGATCATCATTGCATGCTAGTAACCTAACTGTGCCCTTACCTTGCACGACTGTTGAGGAATCGGTGGCTAATTTCAAAATTTTATTAGAAGGCAGTACCTCATCAAACCTCGCTCCGTCATTACACATGTGAGTAGTGCAACCACTATCAAAAATCCATTCCTTACGACGATTGGCATTAACAGCTAGACAGTCATCTGAAACATGATTTAAAGTTAGAACTTCACTTTCACATTCATTATTTATTTTTGTATATGACTCTACACATCTGGTTTCTGACGCCTTTTCCTTCTTTTTAATACAGTTTGACGACTTGTGTCCAAACGCATGACATTTAAAGCATTTGTATTTGAAATTCATTCCATCTCCAGTTGTATTTCCTTTCTTCTTCCGTTTATCTACATACATAGCGCCTTCTAGATTTCCAACATCAGTATTACTTCTCGAACTTTCTTCTTCGATTATCTTTACTTTCAGTTGTTCAGGCTTTGGAAGCTCGTCCCTGGACTCAATGGCACATCTAAAATTTTCGTAGCTTGCTGGTAAACTATATAACAGCATAATCGCTAATAGATCATCATGGATCTCGATGTCCATCTCTCCTAGTTTGTCAACGGCTTCAAAAAATGAATCGAGATGCGTGCTCACACTCTGACCTTCGCTCATCTTCTGCATCATGAGCCTTTTCATCAGGGCTGCTTTCTTAGCAGGACCTCGTGATGCATACAAACTCTCTAATTTTAACCAAACTTCTCGTGCAGTCTTCACTTTCTTAACGTGGCGTACTACACTAGGGTCAAGCGCCAATATCAACTCAGATTTCGCCTTTCTGTCAGCGATTTCCCATGATATTGCGCTGTCACCAATAGGCATTGGCTTCTCTCCACTTACGTATTCCCAGTGATCGTTCCGAATCAGCAACGCTTCCACTTGCACCTTCCAGCTATCGTAGTTGTCTTTTGTCAACAATTCGATCCGTACATACGAAGACATTTTTATTTGCATATGTACCTTTCATTCACGAATTAAAAATTATTTTCGACTCCTACTTATTACACTGCTCTTCTGGGCCCATAACCATTGTTGGGGAGATGAATTAGCAGACACACAGTTGTATAATAACTCGTGTATTTAATAATAGCTGTTACAAAGTACAAACGTAGAGATTATCAAAAACAGGGAAACCACAGACCAATAGTAGATTGAGGGAAACCATGGACTGACATATATATGTATATTCAAATATAGAAAACATTCTGTTTGTCAGTCAATGCAAACCAGTAGTCTTTTGTACATGAAGGTGATACTCTTCTCAACACTCACCACGACTTAGAATATTTTTTTTGGAAAATTTTCGGTGTCCTCCCTCCTCATGCCAAAGAGCGGCTGGCAGGTAGGGCCCACCACGACTTAGAAAATTTTCGGTGTCCTCCTTCCCCCTGCCAAAGAGCGGCTGTCAGGTAGGGCCCACCACGACTTAGAATATTTATTTCGAAAATTTTCGGTGTCCTCCCTCCCCCTGCCAAAGAGCGGCTGTCAGGTAGGGCCCACCACGACTTAGAATTTTTTTTTTTGAAAATTTTCGGTGAACTCCCTCCCCCTGCCAAAGAGCGGCTGTCAGGTAGGGCCCACCACGACTAAGAAATTTTTTTTCGAAAATAATCGGTGTCCTCCCTCCCCCTGCCAAAGAGCGGCTGTCAGGTAGGGCCCACCACGACTTAGAATATTTTTTTTGGAAAATTTTCGGTGTCCTCCCTCCTCCTGCCAAAGAGCGGCTGGCAGGTAGGGCCCACCACGACTTAGAATATTTTTTTTTGAAAATTTTCGGTGTCCCCCCTTCCCCTGCCAAAGAGCGGCTGTCAGGTAGAGCCCACCACGACTTAGAATATTTTTTTGAAAATTTTCGGTGTCCCCCCTTCCCCTGCCAAATAGCCGCTATCAGCTAGGTCCACCACGACTTAGAATATTTTTTTAGAAAATTTTCGGTGTCCTCCCCCCCTGTCAAAGAGCGACTGTCAGGTAGGGCCCACCACGACTTAGAATATTTTTTTCGAAAATTTTCGGTGTCCTCCCTCCCCCTGCCAAAGAGCGGCTGTCAGGTAGGGCCCACCACGACTTAGAATATTTTTTTCGAAAATTTTCGGTGTCCTCCCTCCTCCTGCCAAAGAACGGCTGTCAGGTAGGGCCCACCACGACTTAGAATATTTTTTTTGAAAATTTTCGGTGTCCCCCCTTCCCCTGCCAAAGAGCGGCTGTCAGGTAGGGCCCACCACGACTTAGAATATTTTTTTCGAAAATTTTCGGTGTCCTCCCTCCCCCTGCCAAAGAGCGGCTGTCAGGTAGGGCCCACCACGACTTAGAATATTTTTTTTGAAAATTTTCGGTGTCCCCTCTTCCCCTGCCAAATAGCCGCTATCAGCTAGGTCCACCACGACTTAGAATATTTTTTTAGAAAATTTTCGGTGTCCTCCCCCCCCTGTCAAAGAGCGGCTGTCAGGTAGGGCCCACCACGACTTAGAATATTTTTTTCGAAAATTTTCGGTGTCCTCCCTCCCCCTGCCAAAGAGCGGCTGTCAGGTAGGGCCCACCACGACTTAGAATATTTTTTTAGAAAATTTTCGGTGTCCTTCCCCCCCTGTCAAAGAGCGGCTGTCAGGTAGGGCCCACCACGACTTAGAATATTTTTTTTAGAAAATTTTAGGTGTCCTCCCCCCCCTGTCAAAGAGCGGCTGTCAGGTAGGGCCCACCACGACTTAGAATATTTTTTTCGAAAATTTTCGGTGTCCTCCCTCCTCCTGCCAAAGAGCGGCTGTCAGGTAGGGCCCACCACGATTTAGAATATTTTTTTTGGAAAATTTTCGGTGTCCTCCCTCCCCCTGCCAAAGAGCGGCTGTCAGGTAGGGCCCACCACGACTTAGAATATTTTTTTCGAAAATTTTCAGTGTCCTCCCTCCCCCTGCCAAAGAGCGGCTGTCAGGTAGGGCCCACCACGACTTAGAATATTTTTTTCGAAAATTTTCGGTGTTCTCCCTCCTCCTGCCAAAGAGCGGCTGTCAGGTAGGGCCCACCACGACTTAGAATATTTCTTTCGAAAATTTTCAGTGTCCTCCCTCCCCCTGCCAAAGAGCGGCTGTCAGGTAGGGCCCACCACGACTTAGAATATTTTTTTGGAAAATTTTCGGTGTCCTCCCTCCCCCTGTCAAAGAGCGGCTGTCAGGTAGGGCCCACCACGACTTAGAATATTTTTTTCGAAAATTTTCGGTGTCCTCCCTCCCCCTGCCAAAGAGCGGCTGTCAGGTAGGGCTCACCACGACTTAGAATATTTTTTTCGAAAATTTTCGGTGTCCTCCCTCCCCCTGCCAAAGAGCGGCTGTCAGGTAGGGCCCACCACGACTTAGAATATTTTTTTCGAAAATTTTCGGTGTCCTCCCTCCCCCTGCCAAAGAGCGGCTGTCAGGTAGGGCCCACCACGACTTAGAATATTTTTTTCGAAAATTTTCGGTGTCCTCCCTCCCCCTGCCAAAGAGCGGCTGTCAGGTAGGGCCCACCACGATTTAGAAAATTTTCGGTGTCCTCCCTCCCCCTGCCAAAGAGCGGCTGTCAGGTAGGGCCCACCACGACTTAGAAAATTTTCGGTGTCCCCCCTTCCCCTGCCAAAGAGCGGCTGTCAGGTAGGTCCCAATTATTTTGATGCTTACCGACAGCCGACTCTTTTCAGATATTCTGACATATGTAAATTCCTATTTTAGTGCCTAGTATCTATTGCCTATTTGTTATAAAGAGAGTCAGAGATTTACGTCCGGAATACTTTAAAAGCAATTTTTGGATACCATCTAAATCAAAAGAGATTTAAAGCCTGGCGGTAATGTGTAATGCACAGCATTAGTTTAGGGTAAAAATATTCAACGACAATTTTCGATAGCTTATAATTCTGTTGTGTTTATCTGTACCGGTAGTAAATAGTACATCTATAATTTGTACGATGTTTGAGCGTGGTGGTGATACCCGAAACAAGTATGTATTTACTGGATCTTCAAATTGAAATATCTTTGTTACAACCAATTGACATCATCATGATGTCAATTGGTTATTCATTATTTTGTTTCTTATTTAAGTTTTCTTAAGTTTTTTTTTAATCTTGCCTAAATATTTGTGCAAAATATCGCTGCTTTACACTTCGGGGTATGCAAGCTTGATGTTTATCTATACTAATATTATAAAGCTGAAGAGTTTGTTTGTTTGTTTGTTTGTTTGAACGCGCTAATCTCAGGAACCGCTGGTCCGATTTGAAAAATTCTTTCAGTGTTAGGTAGTACATTTATCGAGGAAGGCTATAGGGTATATATCATCACGCTAAGACCAATAGGGGCGGAGCACCACTATTCCACGCGGACGAAGTCGCGCGCAGAAGCTAGTTATGAATAAATCCGTGGAGTTAATTACAAACGAAGCACGACGTGTTTTTGATGAAGGCTGTATAATTTAATTGTATACAATATTGTGGGTTATTTACCTTATTTTGTATTATAAACCTCATGCCTTCATTAGTGAGTTGGGTCAAGTCAGAGTAATACGGATTGATGTCTACCCATGTGCCATGTAGCTATAATATAATTTTGTATTTTAGAGTGCTGTCAGTAGTGAGTCATAAATTATTTATCACACAGTAGAAACCTTCTTCTGCCTACTACATATTTTAGCAAGCATTACATATTAAACATATTTTGTGCGACTTTTACGACGGTTATATTTTTGCTATTTAAAGGTGTCTAGTTTATTAATGTTTTATCTTACTTTTTATGAAAGTGACTTTTAAGTAGTCGTTAACCTTTCAAGCCTCGGTGATGTAGGCATACTAAAATTATATTGCTAGCAGTCGCGAGAGACGTAATAAATGATAGAAAGATGGGTCCTTAGATACCTATAGTTTACTTATAATAACTGATCGATTGATCTGTGATGTTGGTATCAGTATAGGCACCTAACATTATACGTACCTTTATTATTTCTTAGATGTTTACTGTATTTTTACCTATTTAATTTTAATTAAGTGATTTGATTTGATAAATGGATGGACCAAACATAATTTGTAGGTTACGTCATTGTTGTTTTTTTTTTCTTAAAGAATCGAAAATATATCTAGTATTTCCAATAAGGTCGATGCGCGTCTATCTTATTAACAAGCTACCAATATTGGCATGAACGAACTGGTTCATCATATTATAATGCAATTCATTGTCAATATAAATTTCTGATGTCAATACAATTAACCCTAAATTACTCGCTTAATCTTTCACCAGTTTTGTAAATACGTACATTCAATAATAGGTAAAATAAATACTGTTTCACTAATAGAATCTTTAAACAAATCGACACGATTCGTGAACCTTGTCTGTCTGTCTGTACTTAACTCATCTCTATCATAGTTCAACAACTCCTTGCAAACATTTTCGAACTTCCAACAAACACATCAAACTTCGTCGATAGACGTTATCTATTTGGAACGTTCGCTGTGATTTGTTGCATAACATCGCAGAATCTCATTACGGGAGGTATGCAAGGGAGAAATGTCTCACCAATGAAAGGGCGTCACGTTTTCTTTTTATTTGCATAAAAAGACAGAGTGCTTTCATCTATACTAATCATATTATAAAGTGGCAAGATTTGTTTGTAGGGTTTAACTCAAAAACTACTGCACCGATTTTAAAAATTCTTTCAACGTTAGAAAGCTGCTTCTTTACGAAGTGTCATAGGCTATATTTATTTCCAGAAATAATTAGGGATCCTTACTAAAACTTGAATAATGTAAACCAAGGTATAAAAAAAATGTCCACGCGGGCGAAGCCGCTGGCGGAAAGCTAATTTTGAAATACAATCTTGTTATCTGGTGTTACTAAGAGTATATGTAACTAAAATACATACCCCAATATATAGTTTTAATTTGTTGATACACATAACTATATGTTCTACGTTTGAATCTCATAATTATCACATGTATTACCTTCCATAAAGGTTCGGTACATACGAAAGACCATCAATTTAGATCAGATTAACGAAGGTTACGTAAGTTTGTGATAAGTTTTATCACAAACATGGATAATTATAGATATAGGTACCAACAGAATTTTATATGAACGTGCTCTAATGCACTCATGTACTCCCTTTTTCAAAGCTTCGTTATTTAAACCTAAGAAACGGTCACAAATAATAACTGAGATTATTTTGTAAAATATTATTTTTATTATTTTCATTTAATCTTTTTTTTCTCTTGTTTATACAAGTCGCATCCCCTAAAATTGCAAACAATTGACAGAAAGGCATTAGGCCACGGCCATTGTCCACATACCCTGTGGCTTGTAGAGGGCAAGCCACAGACTATAATTTTTAGACTTATATGATAAGCTTTCACGCAATGTTATAATACGAGATAATAGTCGTAAAGTAAGGAGTTAGGGGCAATGTACTTATTCTTTTAATGGGCCCACTCTGCGCTCCTCTCTCGCATGTTACTACATCAGTCTGATTATAACTGTTAACATTTTTATCCCAATATATCTAAGTATAGCCATAGCTTCCGTATATAAGTAAGAAAGTAGTAAAAAACAACTCTAATCGCCGGTTGCATCAAAAAAATATATAGTTACTTATACGTAAAACGGAAGAACTGTCATCCAAGATCTGTCAAAAAAGAGGAAAAAATTGAATAATTTTGCTTTTATTTTATATTTTTCGTCGTAATATTTGTGATATATGTTTACTTAATTGTTACCTATATATATTTATTGATACCATAAAACTACTAAAAGTATGCTAATTATTGATATCATGTTTTGTGATATTCGTAAAAGTATAAATGATAAAAAGTTTGGTGCAATCGGCTGTAAGTGTTCGACCGGTGCAAACAATTCATTATCTGCCTAGCCTTTTCCAAACTATGTTGGGGTCGGCTTCCAGTCTAAACCGGATGCAGCTGAGTACCCGTGTTTTACATGGAGCGACTGCCTATCTGACCTCCACAACCCAGTTACCGGGTAACACGGTACCCCTTGGTAAGACTGGTTGTCAGACTTTCTGGCTTCTACTACCCGTAACGACTGTCAAAGATGTACAAATGACAACCGGGACCAACAGCTTAACGTGCTTTCCGAGGCACGGAGGAGTCTCGCTATGACAAAGATGGTCACCCATCCACGGACCGACCGCGTCAAGCGCAGCTTAACCTTTGATCGGTCGAACCGTGCGGCTGTTACTTAGCCACGAGCACGACCGGTGCAAACAATTGACAAGCTTATATACGTAGGGAAGCTTGTCATTTGTTTGCACCGGTTCAAACAAAAGTTGTTTTTTTTTTAATGTTGCATAATTGGCTAGCTGGCTGTTTACACACAATGTAACCGCTAGATAAGATCGGTCAATAGGTGCAATAAAAATGGCTGCGCTCCACTTACGAACTCATAATCAACTACGTACAGTCACATGCGAAAATATGTAAACGTTAATAGAATACTGATTCGGCAACTGATGCCCTGTTCACATTAGTCCAGTCCAATGGTAAACTGAATCATATCATCTTTATTGCTTAAATCTGTTCCAGTCATTCATGTCACACAAATGCATGTTTACAAAATCAACAATGCGTGTTTACTATTCAACCTTTAATTCAGCTCAAGATTGGCCACCCACATCATTCAATGGCCATTGGTCATCCACATCAATTGGCCATCAATCTATTGCAGTGCTACTGGAATGGGTGAGCTGGTATCAAAAGAAGACAATCAATCCAGTCACTGAACTGGATTGTTCACTAGAATAGGTACTTTTCACTGCCAGTTCACATTAAGCCAGTAGTATTCCAGCGCTACCACCGGGTATCACTGGACTGGAATGTATCACTGGACTGGAATAATATAAACGAGGCATTAGTTGACATTTACTGAACATGTAGATACAACCTTTTAGCATATGACTGTACCAAGTTGTTATGACGTATCACAATGTGCTAGGTAATGAAGCATACAATAATGATTCATAGTTACCAGGCATGAACTTTCAACGAATTTGCATTTCTTTCGAAAAAATGTGACGTCATGATGGTGAATGACGTAGCAATTTTGATGACGTCATTATACACAGGTCTCTCTAAGATTCGAACAAAAATTAAATTTGAACAATTTGCAAGAAAAATGTTCCTATTAGTTATTTACCTTTTACTATTTCTCGGACTTAAATACCAGCAATGTTAGATAAAGGTTTAAAATCATACTTACACGTAACATTAATGACTAAACATGTTTTTAATGATCTAAAAATAATTAATCAAAGAAAAAAGAACATAATACATATTAACTTAAACTGAATTAACTTTGTATCTTTCTTGAAATCATAAAAACAAATCAGGTCATAAGACATCATTATTTTATCGCAGATGTTAAAGAAAAATATCATCATCATACATTTTAATTAAATGCAGCTCTTTTTACGCCTTTTCTTGGTAATAATAGGAGCTGTGGAGGAACTCTAAGATAAAGCACAGCTTTTATACTCTTTTATCATAAAAGACAAAGACGGAGTACGTTTATAAAAGAGAGTTATAAAACATGCAATTTTTAATGGTCTTGGAAACTAAAGGACGAACATTAAATATTTATAGTGCTTCTTTTTAGGTCATCTAAAGAGTGTTTAAATCCTGAATATACCCAGGACTAAGATAACACAGGATTGATATTTTTGGTACATAATATTTTTTGATAAATCATACATACTAACGCATCGTTTTTAAAAAGTAAAGTAAGTAAAAAGGAGAGAAATGTACCTTTATATAGCAAAAACACGATTTCATCCTTTTTTAATAATAACTTTAAAATTTCTAAATAATATTATGTGTACACATAATTATTATACATTTGCACATAACATTTAAGTGAAAATAAAACCTAATTAATTTAAACTATATTCCGTCTTTGTATTTTTGTGCAAAAATCTAATAATATTATAGATACGAAAGTGAGTTTATATGATTGTCACGCTTTTACAGTAAAACGCTAAAATTGATTTAAATTAAATTGTGTACAATGGGCCTAGCACGAATCACTTTCCAAAAAAATATTCGTATCGAAAGCAATTTTTAACCGACTTCAAAAAAAGGAGGAGGTTATTAATTAGACTGTATTTTTTTTTCTTATTTTTTTTATGTTTGTTACCTCATAACTTGCGACTGGGTGAACCGATTTTCATGATTCTTTTTTATTTGAAAGCTGGTGCTTCCCGTGTGGTCCCATTTAAATTTTATCACTACCGGTTCAGCCATTTTATAAATATATCAAAAATAACGATTTATCTCTACTTGCTGATATGCCAAATACTTAGATGATTTGGTTATTTACGCTTATTACAACTTAAAAAAATGGTGTTTATTTTTTTGTTAAGATAGCAAGACCGAGACACTGAAAAGCGAAAAAATAAAAAAGCTTTTTACAAAAAAATTAAAACCGACTTCCAAAAAAAAAACTGAAAAGTAAAAAATAATTTTTATTTAAACGCTTTACGACCCAAACATCGCTTTCGAAGTCGGTGGCGAAATACTAACAATAGTAACTTACAAGACACCGACTTCGAAAGCGATGTTTTGGTCGTAAAGCGTTTAAATAAAAAATATTTTTTACTTTTCAGTTTTTTTTTGGAAGTTGGTTTTAATTTTTTTGTAAAAAGCTTTTTCGAATGATAAATACAACCATGTTAACCAAAGATTTGCAGCATCCAAAGATATGATTATAGTCATAAATTTAAATAAATAGTACGTAAGATGCGAGTATATTCTAATCAAAAATCGCTGACGATACGAATACTTTTTCCAAAGTGATTCGTGCTAGGCACACAGATATAGAGGGGACCCATGCGACATTATCCTCTTATCGTTCTACTGTTATCGTTGCGTTAAGTAATTCCTCAGGCCACGGGCAAAACCGCGATAAATATCTAGTGAACAACATAACCAACCTGAGTATACTTAGTATCTGCCCACGCTGAAAGTTTCAGGTTTCAGAGATGCGGAGTACCAACGAGCAACGTAACTAATATTTTACTTCAGTGCAAAATAGATGAAAACAAATGAAGAGATTGCAACGTGCTCTAGCCCACGCGTCTATGTCGTGGCGTAATAGAAACATTATTCATCCAAAGTTTTCCATTCGATACACGGATATTTTAACTAGATGGGTGAATCTTCAAAAATATGGTTTTTCGACGCTGTTCGCTTTCTCGCATGAATTTCATCATTACCAGTCGTATACAATTCTATATTTACGTACATTAAGAGGCTATATTCTATTTCATTATTTACCATAATAATTTTAAGCTTGTAAATTATACAATTTAAACGACAGTCAGTGATGACGGTAATGACGATTTGGAAACCAAACAGCAGAATATTGAAGATTCACCCAGATGTTACCACCGATGTTATGTGATGCCTTGCATCTTGAGGGATTTACTTAACGCAACGGAATCAAAACTTTTTATTTAAAAAAAAACACTTACTATAGCTAAATATATACACTAACTAATACAGAGCGTCAAAAAATTCCTCCTCAACAAAACTTGTATGTCCTTCTTCAGGGTTTCAATCTATCTCCATATGATATTTCATATGAATAGGTTCAGCGGTTCTTAAAACGTAGCTTTCGGATTTATAATATTAAGGATTTTATAAATATATCAAAAATATTTTTAATTAATAAATATTTTTGATATGCGTTAATTTTAATGAAAGGTATGAATTATTTTGACACGATTGACGTAGTGGCTTTGCAATTGGCTGCTGCACTGCGTGTCTTGGATTCGATTTCTGCACGGGACAACTAAAATTGTTCCGGGTCTGGGTGTTTATATGTTTATAAATGCACACACGAGAAGGAAACGCACAGGACAAAATACTAGTTTGAGGCAACGTTGTTTTTTAAATTAAAAAAAAACTGAAAAATAAATCGTCGTTGCGAAATTACTGTAAATTGTATTTATAATGTGTACTAAAGTGTAAAAATCTTAAAGTTCATTTTAAAAGTCGAATGTTACGAATAGTCTCATAGTTACGAAAACATCAAATCCTTTTGCGATCGTCGATTAACAGATTGCGTGGCAAACCATTTTATTTATTCTACCTTCCAATTAAAATAATTTATCAGAATTTCATTCGATTGTACATCGAGTTTCCTAACGTAAGGGTGTAAACTCACGCTATACAGCGATTACCTAAGAATGTTAATAGTGCTACTAAAATTCCAAATGATTCCAGTTATGAATCGTAGCAGTTGTGCTACGGAGCTACGACGTAGCGCTGCTACGTAATAAAGGTATAACATTGTTTTGTATTTGTTTTTTTTTAATGATTGCCATTTATTGAGACTCGAATAGGCAATTTTATTGTTTAAATTATGTTGCCCTTTGACCGTTTTCATATTTATATTTTTAATTATGACATTTTAAACGGGCAAAAGTTGGTTTGTGTGTTCATATGAAGGGAGGTAAAATCTGAAACCGCAAGAGAGCTACATTATATTTGAATGCCACAGGCTGTATTTTATGTAGGTACTATATAATGCGGGCACACGCTGCGCAAATACTGCCAACTTTATAATGGTTCTCTATTACCTATAGGTATCACCTTTATAAAGGAAACTAAACTGAGACCAGATATACCAATAAAATTCATTGTTCGACCCACTGAGTACATTTTTTCGTGTACTAACACTGGTACTACTTATGTGCCTTACCTAATATTATTTGTGTTTGATCATGACTACGCTGTTACTACGCAGCGCTACGCAAGTACGGTGCTACGCGGCTACGAAATTTACTACGTGTTCAAAATTCATGAACAGTGTACAACACTCATATCATAATATTTGTGTTGTATATAATAAGAAGTGTTTATGTTATGTTCAGTATATTAAGATGTTTATACACACACAGTCATGTATCTAAATAGATATTATAGCAAGTACTCTCATTTGTTTGGAAACCAAGCGTGTCATTTTATTTCTACCTTCTGTGACGTCACAAGAGCGCTTTAGTTATTTGCTTTATTCCGGCAGACATTATAACCGGCAATGGGATGGGGTATAGATGGGGAGGGGGTTTATTAGCCAAGTGTTGGGCGAAGCCAAAGTTTTCAAGCAAACTCCAAAATTTAATGGTCTATTACGATTAACGACCTACCGATGCGTAATTACAATTCAAATTTTCATAAATAGTTTATTTTAGGAGGTTTGTTAATTAGAAGTGTATGATTTGGTGGGAGACTCCCCCTTTCGAACCGCCACTGCCTTTTGCAGCCTACTATGGCCCAATTACGCATTTTTTTAACTTTCCACTGATCTCTGGTGCCAAAGCGAAGGAAGAACACTGCACTCACTTTCGACATGTGTACAATATACACTTACGTCATCCATGCGTACCAAATCATATAAAAGATTTTGCAACATTACGCAAAACCTCCTTTTATCCATTAATTTCCCTATTGTTCCCTTCTGTTCAAAGGGTACATGTGCCCACAAAATTCCATTCTTTATAAAGCGAGAAAAATTTGTATGGAAACACACAAAAGCTTTTGTTGAATATTTAATTAAAAGGAACACAATCAGGCATGAAAATCCCTTATTTTCATGCCTGATTGTGTTCATTGTAGGAATCAAATGATACTGTGTTTTGTGAGAAAATAATGAATTTAAAAATACGAGTATTACATACTGACGAAATTGATATTCTTGGTGTTTGATGCCTCATTGAGCCACGGTAACCGCCTACCATCAATCTTGCAGCAGGACTATTACACAACATTATGACATAGAACGTTGTGGTGGCCTAATGGTTAAGGTACGCCTCTCATGTACGAGTGTGCTGTTACGAAACCTGGCAAGTACCAATGTGACTTTTCTGAAGTCATATGTACTTTCTAACGGTGAAGGAAAACATCGTGAAGAATCCTGGACTTAAAAGTCTGAAATCGCAAATCCGCCTTGAACAAGCGTAGTGATCAATGCTCATGCCTTCTCTGTATGAGAAGCCTGTGCCCAGCAGTGGGACAATATACAGGCTGATGATGATGATGACATAGAAAGGCTCTACTTACGAATCTCTTTAACAAATATAACAATCCCAAACGAGTATCCTAAAAATATATTGAACTAGCTTTCTCCCGCGGTTTCACCCGCGTCCCGAAGGGACTACTTTGCTCACCCAAATAAAAAGTATCTTATAAGTTAATCCAGGTTATAAACTATGTGTGTAAATTTCATCCCTTCAGTAGATTTTGTGTGAAAGAGTAACAAACATGCATCCATTCCTACAAACTTTCGCGTTTAATATTAGTAGGATATAATTAATTTATAATCTTATCGTAACATTTTGACTATCTATATTATGGCCATTTTATAGTGTTTCTCGTAAAAGTATGACGTATTGAAAATAAAAGATGTCGTACTTAATCTTGCGGAAGACGTATAAATGTGGGATAACAGTTTGTAGTAGTGAATGTCGCGCTAATTTCAAAAACCGGCCAAGTGCGTGTCGGGCCATGCGCAATAGGGTTCCGTAGTAGAAGTTAGTTTATTTATTTATTTATTTATTTATTTATTTATTAGGTTCACCACAAATTGTTACACACGATTCACACAAATATACAAACTAAAAAACAGTATACAAACCAGCGTGTACAATTCGGACAGGTAAACACCACATTCAGTAAGGATGACATAGTATTTTTTATCATTATATATGACAGAACTTAACAGTTATGGTATTGAGTTAAATTTGGAGTTAACATAAAAAAAAAATAGTTTACTATAAAAAAATAAAAGTTACAAAATCAGGTTGCATTACATTAAGGTTATATCTAAGTTATATCTTTATTATAATAAATAATGTGTAATTTATACTATTTTCTTTCTTTTAGTGTTCCTTTCGAGCATGGACTTGGTGCTTGAACTTTGCTAAACTAGGGCCAAAGATATCTATTTGGTCGTCATATTTATTTTGTAGTCTACAAAGTCTGGGGACAGGAGAGTTAAAACCGAGGACTGTTTTATGTAAAGGGGGATGAAATATCTTAATTGGTTTCCTTGGACACTTATAAGGAATATTAAATAGTATTTTAGAAAGTAGTTGAGGGCTATCAATGTAATTATTTAACAATTTGTATAAAAAGGTGAGATCTAATGTGTCTCTGCGTGACTCCAGACTTTTGACATTAAAAGTCTTTAACAATTTGACATAGCTACGATTATTTTTTGATATACCAGTTGAGTAGGCCAAATGATTAAGGAATCGTTTCTGGATACGTTCCAGTCTGAGGGTGTGTGTCGCGTAATGAGGGCGCCAAACGACTGAACAGTATTCCAGCGTGCTTCGTACAAAGCTGTTATAAAGAAGTATTTTAGTCTTGGGTTTACGAAAAGATTTAGAGTTCCGAATAATAAAACCAAGAGCCTTTGATGCCTTTTTTATGATATGATCAATGTGGGGGATAAATGTTAATTTGCTATCTACCAATACACCCAAATCTCTAACAATATCTGTCCTGCTCAAACAATTGCCATTCATGCTATAAGTTGAGTCAATAGGATGTAATTTTCTTGTAAAAGTGATCTGGGAGCATTTTTTTGTATTTAACTGCATATTGTTATCAGTGCACCAATTTACTAGCCTGTTAATATCTTCTTGCAGTAACAAGGTATCAATGTGCGAATCTATTGTTCGAGTAATTTTAAGATCGTCCGCAAACAAGTACGGTTTTGAGTTGATAAAACAATCGGAAAGATCGTTAATGAAGATTGCGAAAAGAATCGGTCCCAGATGTGATCCCTGAGGGACTCCGATGTTATTTCATAAATGGCCGATTTAAATCCATTAGCTACGACATAAAAAGATCTTGAACTTAAGTAGGAACTCAGCCATCTCAAAAAGGACCCAGCAAAACCATAATATGCAAGTTTGTGAAGAAGCAGCTTGTGACAGACTTTATCGAAGGCCTTACTTAGATCGGTGTAAATGGCGTCAACTTGCTTGTTATTATCTACCGCTTCTACAAGGGTCTCATAAAATGTAATCAAATTGGTACATGTGGATCTACCTCTAATAAAGCCATGTTGGTGATTCGAAATGATTTTTTTATAAAAGTTTTGAATTTTTGGACACACAAGAGCTTCAAATGCTTTGGCCACTGTTGGAAGGATTGATATTGGCCTGTAATTGCTTACCAACCTCTCATCGTCCGCCTTATGGATGGGTACCACTTTTGCTAGTTTCCAGCGGTCCGGAAAAACTCCTAGGCTGAGCGATTTCTCAAAGATTAAACTAAGAGGAGTTACCAGCTCACTAGCACACATAACAAAAAACTTGGGAGGAATCTCATCACTTCCAGACCCTTTAGTGGTATCTATTTTTTTTAAGTGCTTCAGTATATCTTCCTTGGTAAAGGATAACGAACTAAAACATTCAGAACTGTTTACTAGGGTCTGAATGTGTGAAGATGATAGGTTAGATCGCGAGGATTCATAATCTGGTTCACTAGCTGGACTATACACAGATGAAAAGTAGGATCCAAACATATTGCATATTTCCTTGCCGCTACAAGCCGTGCTGATACCATTGGACAAGGATGCCGGGTATACTTTTGCAATATCCCGCTTCGATTTAATGTACGACCAAAAATATTTTGGGTTTGTTGAAATTTTTTGTTCTATATATTTCATATATGAATTGTAGCACTCCTTGGCCAATGTTTCACACTGCCTACTGCAACTTCGAAACATAATTTTGTCCATCGGATTTTTAAAAATGCTGTATCTTTTCCTGTATTTGTTTTTCTCTCGTATTAATCTTACAAGGCTTTTATTGAACCATGGTGGCTGTGATTTATTTTTGACATAGCTTGATGGAACATGTTGCACTATTATCTGATTAATGATTTCATAAAATTTGTCAACCATTTTACTGGGGTCCATGACGTCCAAAAATAAATCTTGCCAAGGAGTTCTATCGATTTCTGCCTTGATAGCAGAATAGTCGGCTTTGTTGAAGTTAAGTCTAATAGTTTTATCTTGTTTTAAACCCTCACTTGCTCTAAACTGTAAGAGTATTTCAAGAGGTGGGTGGTAAGAATCTATCTTTGCCAGATTGTTAAAAGCTTCTGTTACACGGCATTGATGGTGGTCAACAAGCACCAAGTCCAGAATCTTATTTCTAATATTAGGTACAGAGTTACATTGTGTCAGATTGTTAATATGTACAAAATCAACAAAAGCTTGACTCGTTTTTGATTTGGGACAGTAAGGTATTGAGGCAGGATTATTTACAAAATCCCAGTCTATATTGCTAATATTAAAATCACCTAATAAAATGTTTTGACCACTATGTTTTTCCGATACCAAGTTGTAATTGTCCAAGAAATGTTCCAAAATGGGCACTTGTACTGGTGGAGGCAGGTATACTGCGCATATAAGTAATTTTAAACTAGATGTAATATCCACTTTGATCCACAGATCCTCACATTTGCTCTCATATGTACATTCTCTAATAGCGTTGAATTTCTTCGAAATTGCAACCAACACGCCGCCGCCTATTTTTTTGTTGTGGAATCCAGATGTTTCTCTGTCCCTTCTGAACACTGTATATCTTTTATCAAAAAATTCACTACTCAGAATACAGTTATTCAACCAAGTTTCTGTTAGTACCAATGCATCATAATGGGAACAGGTCAAGTTACGATAAAACTCCTGAGATTTTGTACGCAATCCCCGAATATTCTGATAATAAATATGAAAGGTAGTGAATTTTAGGTATGTATGCTGTAAGCACGCCTGAATGGATCCTACTTTAAATTATTGTTTTTAAGGACTCAGCGTCTTTTATTATTTTATTTTCCGAATCTTCTCCCTTTTTGACATAAATTCTTCCTCCTCTAACCCAAACGTACTTATAACCCTTCTCTTTCGCCTTAATTCGAGTTGCGGCATGTAGTGCTTTTTGAACAGGACTAAGGTGTTCTGTTACAAAAATTGCTGATTTTTCTCCATCAAATCCAAGATGAGACGTGTTCAGTTTATCATGCATAGGTTTAGATTTATTTAAAGTTATCGACGCAGCCAAAAAAGTATCACGAAATCTTGGTGTATTGAACTGAACCACTATTGATTTAGGTCGATTGCTACTATTGTTCTGTTTCATTGTCCGCATGCAGTTCGTAATATTGTCCTCTTTGACTTCGCAATTTATAGTCTTTCCTAGCTGAGTAACAATATCCACGAGGTTTTCATTTTTCTTTTGGGGAACGCATTGTATCTCTATATTATTTGCCCGCGCGTGTTGTTCTACGGTATTTAATCGGATTGTCAAGTCCCTTATAGTCGACGCCATTTTCGTGTTTTCCTCTTGTAATACTTTCATATTCTCCTTTACTTGCTCCCTTTCTTTCAACATGTCATCATACTCGGAACTCATAAAGGCGACAGAATTTTTCAATGATTCCATTTCTTCTCGCATTAGGTTTAATTCTTTGTTCAGTAAACTGCTCATGTTTGAGGTAATTTTCTCCAACTGGGAATCTAGTTGCACTTTCATTATGCTTTCCACTATATTGCGAACGCTCTCTTCCGTAAGAGTTGAAGTTACACTCGGAGGTGATTGCAAAGCTGGTCTTTTATTTGAGCGTGTAGTTATGTTTGTATATACCCCCTCCCGCTTCAGAGGGGGTACACTCACTTTTGTTATTGCTCTTGTCACAAATATGGCAGACCCATCCCGTCTTGTCGACTTGTGACTTGAAGCTTAAACAGTCATAGTGAAAAGCTTTTTCACAAAGCGTACACGTTATATAGTTACAATTCTTATTTTCTACTGTGCAACAGCCCCAAACAATCAATGGATTACTCATTTTCTCTCTTGTTAACAAAAAAAAAAAAATTTTTCTCAAAAGTGGACACGAGTAAAGGCCCCAATGCAAGGACCGTGTTAAAAAAATAATATTAATATTGTTGTAGAAGCACACTAATAAATGCCCACGTCCGGCAAGCTCGACAGAACTTCGCGACCAAAAGGTCATAAGTCCGCGCTATTCGCCGTCGCTTACGCGTTCAAGCCGAGGATACGTTTGTTGTGTTTCGACGTGGTTTTGACGGT